>CM038670.1:822254228-822898886 GCA_021605145.1 Aegilops bicornis
TAGGCGTGTGCTCGACCTAATTGGGAGTGAGAACCTCCGGCCTCATCGGTGTCGGTCATGTTTCCTAGGGTTCAATGTTGTAGTCGTTTAATTATCGAGCTTCATATAATAAAGTGAATAATGACAAAGAAAGTGACGACCTTTGTTTCGCCAGAAATGTCGTTCATTCGCGTCGCGACAAATCTCAAGCACTCGATATGTCCAACTTTCTAGCACAAGTCATGCCGAAATTCACGGAAAATTTCAGCATGACCTTTGCTAGAAAGTGCACATATAGAGCGCCTGAAATTTGCCGGAATGGAAATGAATCAACATTTCCGGCAAAAACATAGGTCACTTAGGTCAATATTTTGCCAAATCATCAATATAAGCTGCAAAACTGATCTCACTACATAGAAGATCTCAATAGCAGCCAAATCATCACACACACACACACACACACACACACACACACACACACTGAATTAACTGAATCATGCATGATTCAGTTAACTGAATTTACTATGAATAGCAGCAGCACACATGCATCAATAGCAGCAGCACACATGCATCAATATTAACACTAACTGAATTTCAAAAATTAACTAAGCAGCAGCACACAAAATATTTAACTGAATAGCGTGCTCTAACTGAATTTCAAAAACAGCAGCAGCACACATGCATCAATATTAACACTAACTATCACTGTGCTAACACTAACACTAAGAGCAATTAACTAACTAGCACTAACAGCAAATTAAGCTAACTAACACTAACAGCAATTAAATTAAGGCACCTGTCTAGTGCTAGCTGGCGTTGCTGGGCGTCGCCGGCTGCTTCACGGAGGGAGGCACTGAAGGGGTCGGGGTCGGTGGCCGACGTCGGGGTCGCCGGCGTCGCCGATCTGCAGAGAGCGGGAGGGGTCAGAGAGAGATAGAGAGAGCGGGGGCTGACGGGTCGGAGGAAGGAAGAGGGGGGCATACCGGAGGCGGGTGGGGTCGAGGCGGGGCTGGCGTCGTGGCGTGGTCGAGGCGGGCGGGTGGCGTCGTGGCGTGGCCGGGTGGGCGGGGCTGGCGTCGGCGGGCGGGCGGGCTAAGCGTCGGCGGCGGCGTCGGCGGGGCGGCGTCGGCGGTGGAGTCAAGAGGGGATCGAGCGGACCGGTGCTATAGCTAACTTAGCTATAGCGTGTGTTGGCAAAACGCGCTATAGCTAACTTAGCTATAGCGCTGGTCCAGCAAAAACGCGCTACTGCTACTTCTTTTCTTTATTTATTTTTTATTTTCCTTTTTCTTAGCTATAGCGCTTCCCTGGATAAAACGCGCTACTGCTAACTCTTTTTTTTCTTTTTATTTTTTCTTTTTCTTTTTATTTTTTTATTTTTCTTGCATTTCATTTTCCACAACTTATTAGTTTCTTTTTCTTTTTCTTTTCATTTCATTTTGCAAAACTTCCTTTCTTTTTCTTTTTTTTTGATATCGTATGCTTGATAAGTCGCGAGGTTGGTCGAGGGGCCATGTGCTAAGGCGTATATGAGTGTTCCATTCGGACAACCCTCGTCCGGGGGATTAGCCAGAACTCGCTCTTTGAACCAACGTAAGAAAGTGGAATTGTGCTCTCTAATAACTTCAGCGTCCGTCCTGTGCACCCCAGGGTCACGGTACTTCTTTGCGATGGTCTCTTTGTGCAGTGTCACGAAATCTTCTAGCACATCTAGGTGTTGTAGCACTACTAAGTTTTCCCTGTCAAGGTCGTTTTGTCGGCCCGAGCGTAACACATTCACATCCCTATGACTGTTGGTGTGACCTTCGCCTTCGAGCCTTCCACAGTGCTTGTTGACGGGCAAACCAACAACAGGTCTTTGGTCGATAACTCTCACGAGAAAGAGATGCACTCTTTGGTCGAGATATCCACAGGCTATGCTTCCATCCGGGCCGGGACATGTTACGAACGAATTCTTTGATTACCCCATTCATCCTCTCGAACGGCATCATGCTATGCAGGAATGTCGGCCCTAGGTCGATGATGTCGTCCACGATGTGGACACATAGATGCACCATGACATCAAAGAACGCAGGCGGGAAGTACATCTCTAGCTCATTCTGTATGACAACAATCTCTTCCGTAGCCTATGGAGTTGCTTCACACTGATCGACTTTCGAGATAGCATCAAAAAAGTGGCATAGGTCGATGGCGTCTCACGCACATGCGTGTCCATAATCCTCTAAGTGCAACCGGTAGTAACGCGTCATCATCACATGACAGTCGTGAGACTTCATCCCATCGAACGTTTTTTCTTAGTGTCCAGATATACGCTTATCTTCCCACAAGATCCGGAACTAACTTTGATTCCGGCAAGGCACTTGAAGAATTGATCGACCTCCTTCGGATCTAAGGTGAAGCAAGAGGGGGGGCAATATTGTTCTTCCTTCTTGTTTACTTTTTTGCCCCTATCTTCTGTCTCCGTCTCGGTCTCCTCTGACGACCTTTTACCGGGCATTTGAAGATCTTTCCTGATTTTCAAAAATACCAAGTCTTTTCTTGCCTTCGGCCCATCCTTGGTCCTCTCTGGCATGTTCATCAATGTTCCAAGCAAACTCTCAAGGATATTTTTTGTGATATGCATTTGATCAAGGCTATGAGGCATGTCGAGTATGGGCCAGTATTCCAAGTCCCAGAAAACAGATCTCGTCTTCCATATCTTCAGCAGGGGCTCCGGCGCCTTTTTCTTCGTGTTTCCCGGCGAGGGGCACTCTTCCCAGTTCTTCAATAACTCATATATTTCTGCACCGCTACGCTTACATGGAGGACCTCGATGCTCAGCCTTACCATTGAATAGATCTCCACGCTTTCTCCATGGGTCATCCTTCTCGAGCCATCTTTGATGCCCCATGTACATGATTTTCGAAGACCCGCCATCTTTCGATAGCTGCAGAGAAGTTCTATCGTCCATGCACCTCGTGCATCCGCAATATTCGTGGCACACCTGGCCGAAGAGATAGCCGTAACCGAGATAGTCCTGCACCGTCGTGATCAGCGCGGCTCTCATGTAGAAATAGTCTCCTTTGCTTGCATCCCATGTCTTGGCCGGCGTTGTCCATAAGGTCTGTAACTCCTCTTTTCAAGAACTCCGAGATACTGATTTATATCATTTCCAGTTGTCTCGGCCCTTGAATAAGCATAGCCATGTGTATGTATTTTTCCTTCATGCACAACCAGGGGGGAGGTTGTACATCCATACAAACACGGGCCATGTGCTATGATTGGTGTTCTGGTTGCCAAATGGATTCATGCCATCACTACTAGCGCCAAGCACGATGTTCCTTGGATCATTTGCGAAAAATTCAAATTCAGCATTTAATGCTCTCCACTGGTTAGCATCTGCGAGATGTCTCAGCTTCGGTTCATCTCCGTCATCTGGCTTCACCCTCTCCGTGTGCCAGCGCATAAGCTTTGCTTCCTTAGGATCTAAGAAACACCGCTGTAGACGCGGAGTGATCGGAAAGTACCATACAACTTTCTATGGAGCTTTCTTTCCGGTCTTTTTATATCGTGAAGCATTGCACTTTGGACAGATGGTTTTTTCCACGTGCTCGTTCCGATATATGATGCAATCATTGATGCATGCGTGATATCTAATATGTGGCAGATCAAGAGGGCACACGATTTTCTTTACCTCCTCGACACTAGTAGGACACAGGCTTCCCGCAGGAAGAACCTTCTTTAGGCACTTCAGAAGCTCATCCAGTCTTGTATCTGTCCATTTGTTTTTTGCCTTCATCTTTAGAAGTTCTAGTGTGAAACTCAAGCGGGTCACCTCGGGATTATTGCAACCATCATACAAAGGAGTCATCGAGTCTACCTCCAGTTGCGCTGGTTTGGCCTCCTCTCTAGAAGCAGCTCTGTCACTAGTCGTCTTCTTCTTGGCGAGTCTCGAACATGCGGGTCCCACATGGTTGAACTTAGTAGCGATGAATACGGTGGCGTGTCCGCGTCTTCTCCGCCTTGAACTGCCTCTTCGCCATCGACATTTCCGAGGCCGTCTTCCTCTTCGGGCACATAATCGGTCATCTCTTCGTCTGGTGGCCCCATGTCGTTATTTCCTGCCCCGTCGACGTCCTCATCATCATCATCATCATCATCATCATCTTCTTCTTCACTTATCCACCGAGTATGGCCATGCATGAAACCATGCATGAGCAGGTGCGCCTTGAATTTACCACCCTCAAAGGGGTCGAGCCTGACTATTCCTTTGCATTTTCGACACGGACATAAAACATCCGTCGGTCTTTTTTCAGACATGTCATCCACAAATGGATTGCGGTATCTTTCCACCATCCTTCCATTGACCTTCATGATCACTGCAGCGGAGTAAATATTATAACCACGTATATATGCATGCATGGATCAAATTCATACAAAATTCGGCATGACCTTCCCTAAACATAGGACATATTGAGTTTGCATGCGAAATTTGTCAAAGCGAATTGAATCGACATTTCGGCAAAACATAGGCAACTAATGTCACCCACATTATTTCATCAAATACACAATGTAGGCAACTCAAATTATGCCACACACAATTCGGTATATATATTCTCATATCGCCCATATATATATATATATATATATATATATATATATATATATATATATATATATATATATATATATAGTTTCGGTCCTATCCACACAAACACCATTTTGTGCGCACCTATGTGTCGAGATGGATATCGAGCACCTTTCTTCTTAATTACCTAGTAGCTCTAGATATATAGATCTAACTAACTAGCTAGCTAGCTAGCTAGGGAGAGAGAGAGAGAGAGCTAGCTAGGGAGATAGTGGGAGAGGAGAGGGAGAGAAGAGGGAAGGCATTAATGGAAGTGGGAGGAGGGAAAATAAGAGGGGAGGGAGGGCATTAATGGAGGGGTGGTGGTGGAGGGCACAAAGAAAGGGGGTGGTGTAGGGTAAAGAAGAGGGGGAGGAGGGGGCTCTAATGGAGGGGTGGTGGAGGGGCAAAGAAGAGGGGAGGGAGGGGGCTCTAATGGAGGGGTGGTGGAGGGGCAAAGAAGAGGGGAGGGAGGGCTCTAATGGAGGGGGTGGTGGTGGGGGAGCATTGAAAGGAACAAGCAAGGTGCAAGGAAAGGGGAGAAAGGAAGGGAAGAAGAGAGGGACGAAGAAGGAAAGGTGGTAGGTGGTGGCCGGGCATAGCGATGGCGTGGGTCACCCATCTGGCCACTGCTATGGCAGCTTGCAAAATATCTACAGCTAGGGTTGCACTACTTATAGCTGGCCAGAACACACACTCTTGGTAAAATGTTATACATAGAAAAATTAGCGATGGCAGCGCTTTGTAAAACAGTAGCTATAGATACTATACTAGCGATGAGCAGGTTCGACGGCAGTATTTGTTGCTATTTTTTGACCAGGGGGTGTGGTGTGTTACACTTAGTAGTAGCATGGGCCCAGGTAACAAGCGCTGCTGCTAAGTTATACCAATAGCACTGTTTGTACCCAGCGCTACTACTATCTACTAGTAGCTTTGGGTTGCAAGCAAACACTACTGGTAAACTTCTATCCATAGGCATTTTTCTAGAAGTCAGAGGGGGGGCGCCTCCTTCCTTTTGGCCTCACTCCTCTATTCCCGTATGGCCCAATAAGGCCCATATACTCCCCGGCGAATTCCCGTAACTTTCCAGTACTCCGAAAAATACCCGAATCACTCGGAAACTTTCTGAAGTCTGAATATAGTAGTCCTATATTTCGATCTTTACGTCTCGACCATTTCGAGACTCCTCGTCATGATCTTGATCTTATCCGGGACTCCGAACTCCTTCGGTACATCAAAACTCATAAACTCATAATATAACTGTCATCGAAACCTTAAGCGTGCGGACCCTATGGGTTCCAGAACAATGTAGACATGACCGAGACACGTCTCCAATCAATAACCAATAGCGGAACCTCGATGCTCATATTGGCTCCCACATATTCCACGAAGATCTTTATCGGTCAAACCGCATAACAACATACGTTGTTCCCTTTGTCATCGGTATGTTACTTGCCCGAGATTCGATCGTCGGTATCTCAATACCTAGTTCAATCTCGTTACCGGCAAGTCTCTTTACTCGTTCCATAATACATCATCCATAACTAACTCATTAGTTGCAATTCTGCAAGGCTTATAGTGATGTGCATTACCGAGTGGGCCCAGAGATACCTCTCCGACAATTGAAGTGACAAATCCTAATCTCGAAATATGCCAACCCAACAAGTACCTTCGGAGACACACAGAGAGCACCTTTATAATCACCCAGTTACGTTGTGACATTTGGTAGCACACAAAGTGTTCCTCCGGTAAACGAGAGTTGCATAATCTCATAGTCATAGGACATGTATAAGTCATGAAGAAAGCAATAGCAACATACTACACGATCAAGTGCTAAGCTAACGGAATGGGTCAAGTCAATCACATAATTCTCCTAATGATGTGATCCCGTTAATCAAATGACATCTCATGTCTATGGTTAGGAAACATAACAATCTTCGATTAACGAGCTAGTCAAGTAGAGGCATACTAGTGACACTCTGTTTGTCTATGTATTCACACATGTATTATGTCTTCGGTTAATACAATTCTAGCATGAATAATAAACATTTATCATGATATAAGGAAATAAATAATAACTTTATTATTGCCTCTAGGGCATATTTCCTTCAGAAACCCCAACTAGCCTAGTTGATGGGAAATATTTAGATGAGCATGCTCATTTTGTGCGTCACCGTTTGTCTGAAAAAGGGAGACTCTTATGGGATCAAATAAACAGATTGTTGTGTTATGCTTGGAATCTTTGTGAAATTTATGATGTTACTTGTTGCTCTAAGAACCCTAAAAAACACCTTCCCTACCTATGTGAGTTTAATGAAAATGAAATCTTATCTTCTTATGCAAAGGGTGTTTATAGTTACTATGATATCGAACAAATTAAAGAATTTGTTGCTTTTAAGGGTGCTTATGAAGTTGCTTCTTTGATTGAAAAGTATGATATTACTCTCTACGAATCTGAAATTTTTGACATACTTAAATATTGCTATGAAAACTATGCTCATAATGTCTATGTCAAAGAATTTATTGAGAGAATGAATGTTGCTTTGGAAGAAAATAATGATATGCATGAATCTATAGATAATGATGATTCCGATGATTTGGTTGAAATATACCTTGATGAACAGGATGCTTGCTATCCTTGTGGCCATGATGCCAATATTTATGAAGATGAATTTGCTATAGTTCCTTATGTTAAACATGAGATCGTTGCTATTGCACCCATACTTGGTAGTTCCTTCGATAAAAAGCATGATTGCAATGATTTTACTATAAATTCTCTTGATGCCAATTATGCTAAAAATATGCAAAACCTTAAGCTTGGGGATGCTAGTTTTGCCATGCCTACTATTTGTTGCAATGATCATGCTTGGGGTGATTCTTTTTATGATCTTGAAAATTTATTTAAGCCCCATGATGAATATGAGATTGATAATAGTGTTTTCAATATTATTGAAAGTGGGTTTGGAAGAGGGTCAACTTTAGATCCCACATATTTGGATAATGTTTAATCTTATAAAGTTTTTGATAAAAGTGGGTTTGGAGAGGTCATGACTTTAGTTAATGTTAATCCCACTATTTTGGAAGAGTGTCAACTTTGCATACATGTGGATCGTGTTAAGAATATGTTTTGTGATAGCTATATTGTTGAATTTGCTTATGATCCTACATGTAATTATTATGAGAGAGGAAAATATGGTTGTAGAAATTTTCATGTTACTAAATTACCTCTCGTTATGGTTATATTGCTATTGTTTCTCTCTTCTTCCTTGCATATGGTAGTTTTTGCTTGCCTTGATAATTTGTTTGCTTATAAAATGCCTATGCATAGGAAGTATGTTAGAATTAGATGTCTTCATCACGTGTTTCATGATGCTCTCTTTATGCTTCAATTCTTGTCTTTCATGTGAGCATCATTAAAATTATCAATTCCTAGCTAAAAGGTTTTAAAGAAAAGCGCTAGTTGGGAGGCAACCCAATTTTATTTTTGTTCCTTGCTTTTTGCTTATGTTTAGTAATAAATATTTCATCTATTTTCTGTTTAGGTGTGTTTTCATGTTTTAATTAGTGTTTGGGAGAACCTATAGGATAACCTATGGTGATAGTTAATTTGATTCTGCTGAAAAACAGAAACTTTGCGCGCATGGAAATAATTTTAGTAATTCACAGGGACGTGCTTTTGCGTTGGTTATTTTTTTTGTAGATCAATAGACAAATTGCCCAGCACTTCCTATTTTGGTAGGACTTTTAGAGTTCCAGAAGTATTCTAGAGTTACAGATTCCTACAGACTGTTCTGTTTTTGACAGATTCTGTTTTTCGTGTGTTGTTTGCTTATTTTGATGCATCTATGGCTAGTATTAAATGGTATGAACCACAGAGGAGTTGGAATAAAGTAGGTTTAACACCAATAAATAAAGAATGAGTTCATTACAGTACCTTATGTGGTGGTTTTTCTTTCTTGCACTAACGGACCTTATGATATTTCCTGTTGAGTTTTGTGTTGTGAAGTTTTCAAGTTTTGGGTAAAGATTTGATGGACTATGGAATAAGGAGTGGCAAGAGACTAAGCTTGGGGATGCCCATGGAACCCCAAGATATTCAAGGATAACCAAAAGCCTAAGCTTGGGAATGCCCCGGAAGGCATCCCCTCTTTCGTCTTCGTCTATCGGTAACTTTACTTGGAGCTATATTTTTGTTCGCCACATGATATGTGTTTCGCTTGGAGCGTCTTGTACGATATTAGTATTTGATTTTTAGTTTACCACAATCATCCTTGATGTACACACCTTTTGTGAGAAACCCACATGATTAGAATTTATTGGAATACGCTATGTGCTTCACTTATATCTTTTGAGCTAGATAGTTTTGCTCTATGTGCTTCACTTATATTTTCTAGAGCACGGCGGTGGATTAATTTTGAGGAAATTGTTAATCTCTCATGCTTCACTTTTATTATTTTGAGAGTATTTTAGAACAGCATGGTATTTGCTATGGTTATAAATTTGGTCCTAGAATGATGAACATCTAAGTTGGGTATAATAAAAACTATCATAGAAAGTGCATTAAACACTAGGATCAATTTGATGCTTGATAATTGTTTTGAGATATAAAGGTGGTAATGTTAGAGTCATGCTAGTTGAGTAATTATGAAATTGAGAAATACTTGTGTTGAAGTTGGCAAGTCCCGTAGCATGCACATATGGTAAAAGTTGTGTGACAAATTTGTTGCATGGGGTGCTCTTTTAATTGTCTTCCTTATGAGTGGAGGTCGGGGGCGCATGATGGTTAACTCCTACCAACCTCCCCCCTCGAAGCAAAGTACCTCCCCCCTAGGACCATGCGTAGTAGTACTTTGCTTCGAGGGCAAGTAGAATTTTGCAATAAGTATATGAGTTCTTTATGACTAATGTGAGTCCATGGATATACGCACACTAACCCTTCCACTTTGCTAGCCTCTCTTGTGCCGCGCAACCTTTGCCCGTATCATGCACCCATTATTTACCTTCCTCAAAACAGCCACCATACCTACCTATTATGGCATTTCCATAGCCATTCCGAGATATATTGCCATGCAACTCTCCACCGTTCCGTTTATTATGACACATTCCATCATTGTCATATTGCTCTTTGCATGATCATGTAGTTGACATCGTATTGGCAAGGCCACCTTCATAATTTTTCATACATGTAACTCTTGATTCATTGCATATCCCGGTACACCGCCGGAGGCATTCATATAGAGTCATATTTTGTTCTAAGTATTGAGTTGTAATTTTTGAGTTGTAAATCAACAGAAGTGTGATGATCTTCATTATTAGAGCATTGTCCCAAGTGAGAAAAGGATGATGAAGACTATGATTCCCCCACAAGTCGGGATGAGACTTCAGACTTAAAAAAAGAGAGGCCAAAGAGCCCACCAAATAAAAGAGGCCAAAGAACCCACCAAAAAAATGAGAGAAAAGAGAGAAGGGACAATGCTACTATCTCTTTTCCACACTTGTGCTTCAAAATAGCACCATGATCTTCATGATAGAGAGTCTCCTATGTTGTCACTTTCATATACTAGTGGGAATTTTTCATTATAGAACTTGGCTTGCATATTCCAATGATGGGCTTCCTCAAAATGCCCTTGGTCTTCGTGAGCAAGCAAGTTGGATGCACACCCACTTAGTTTCTTTTGTTGAGCTTTCATATATTTATAGCTCTCGTGTATCCGTTGCATGGCAATCCCTACTGAGGGAGTCCTGGATTAGGGGGTGCCGGATGGCCGGACTATAGCCTTTGGCCGGACTCCTGGACTATGAAGATACAAGATTGAAGACTTCATCCCGTGTCCGGATTGGACTTTCCTTGGCGTGGAAGGCAAGCTTGGCGATACGGATATGTAGATCTCCTACCATTGTAACCGACTCTGTGTAACCCTAACCCTCTTCGGTTCCTATATAAACCGGAGGGTTTTAGTCCGTAGGACGAACAACAATCATACCATAGGCCAGGTTCTAGGGTTTAGCCTCTCTGATCTCGTGGTAGATCTACTCTTGTACTACCCACATCATCAATATTAATCAAGCAGGAGTAGGGTTTTACCTCCATCGAGAGGGCCCGAACACAGGTAAAACATCGTGTACCTTGTCTCCTGTTAACATCCGCCTAGACGCAGATTCGGGACCCCTACCCGAGATCCGCCGGTTTTGACACCGACATTGGTGCTTTCATTGAGAGTTCCTCTGTGTCGTCATCTTTAGGACCGATGGCTCCTCCGATCATCAACAACGATGCAGTCCAGGGTGAGACTTTTCTCCCCGGACAGGTCTTCGTATTCGGCGGCTTTGCACTGCGGGCCAATTCTCTTGGCCATCTAGAGCAGATTGAAAGCTACGCCCCTGGCCACCAGGTCAGATTTGGAAGTTTGAACTACAGGCTGACGTCCGCGGAGACTTGATCTTCGACGGGTTCGAGCCACAGCCAAGCGCGTCGCACTGTCACGAGGGGCATGATCTAGCGCTGCCGCCGAACAGTATCCTGGAGGCCGCACGAGTGTCCGCTCCGACCTTTAGCTCGGAGCCAACTGCGCCGATCGAGGACGGGTGGCTAGACACCGCCTCAGGGGCTGCGATCTTTACGGCGATTGAGCCGTACACCTACCCCGTCCTTTGCGAAGCTCGTGACTCCAAGGTGCCGGACTCCTCTCCGGACTCCGAACCTTCCCCGCCCCCGCCAATCGAATCCGATTGGGTGCCGATCATGGAATTCACCGCCGCGGACATCTTTCAGCACTCGCCCTTTGGCGACATCCTGAATTCACTAAAGTCTCTCTCTTTATCAGGAGAGCCCTGGCCGGATTATGGTCAGGAAGGCCGACGCAGACGATTAAGAAATTCAATGCCCACCCACCACCCACTTCGTAGCCACTGTCGATGATTTAACCGACATGCTCGACTTCGACTCCGAAGACATCAACGGTATGGACGACGATGTAGGGGAGGAACATGAACCATCACCTATAGGGCACTGGAGAACCACCTCATCTCACAATGTATACATGGTGGACACACCTAAAGGAAGCGACAACGAGGAACAACGGGACGCTATGAAGGATCATTCCCTCAAAAAGCAGTCAAAACGGCGACGTAAGCGCCGCTCAAAGTCCCGCCTCGACAAGGACAACAGCCATACAGACCCAGCCATAGAGCAGGGCGAACCGATGGACGACGAGCATGCTATCGAGCAACCGTCCGAACAGGACAACCTGGATAAACAACCCGTCCCCGGCGAAGATAACAGTCCGGACGATCTCACGCCGGACAATTTGCTGGAGCAGAAGAACCTCCACAAAAGGCTCGTCGCCACCGCACGAAGCCTGAAAAAACAGAAGCGGAAGCTCAAAACAGCTGAAGATGCACTCAGAATCAGATGGAGCAAAGTACTCAACACCGCAGACAAATACGACGATAGTCACGAACAAAGAGCTACCCAAAGCGAAAACTACTGCCTGAATTTGATGAGGAGGCCGAGAAACCCCGCAATAAAAAAAAACAAGGAGGCCACCCGGTCGGATGGACGACCCCATGGCAAACAGAGAGCGGCAAGCGGCGCAGCACACAAGCCGCACGCGATCCGCACAGGATTCGCATCAAAAAGATGGCCCGATTAGATCTATCTACGGGCCAAGAAAGCAAGCTCTAGTAAGCAATGCAACACATCAAGTATCCGAACATCACGGTACACCTAAATATAGGGGTGCCGCACACCCCTATGTTTCACCGATGAGGTGCCGGATTATGAATTTCCAACGGATTCAAGCCCGTAAACATAGAGGCATACGATGGAACAACAGACCACTGAGTGCGGATTGAGGATTACATCCTCCACATACACATGGCTAGAGGAGATGATCTCCACGCCATAAAATACTTACCCCTCAAGCTCAGAGGGCCAGCCCGGCATTGGCTTAAAAGCCTTCCCGAAAACACCATTGGAAGTTGGGAGGAGCTCGAGGATGCTTTTCGGGCAAATTTTCAAGGGACTTATGTCCGACCTCCGGATGCCGACGATTTAAGTCACATAACTCAACAACCCGGAGAGTCAGCCCGGAAATTTTGGAACAAATTCCTTACTAAAAAGAACCAAATACTCGACTGTCCGGATGCCGAAGCCTTAGCAGCTTTCAAACACAACGTCCGAGACGAATGGCTCACCACACACCTCGGCCAAGAAAAGCCAAGAACAATGGCCGCATTAACAAGCCTCATGACCCGCTTTTGCGCAGGAGAGGATAGCTGGCTGGCAAGATGCAGTACCAGCGACCCAAGTACATCCGAAGTCAGGGATGGAAACAGGAAACCACGACGCAGCAAGGACCATCGTCAGACCAAGGGAAACATCCCGAAGAGCACGGCAGTCAACGCCGGATTCAAAAGCTCTCGGCAGAATCACAAAAAGCTGCCCCTTAAGGATAACAGGGACGAGCTATCTAACTTAAACAAAATCTTGGACAAGATATGCCAAATCCACAAGATACTCGGAAGCTCGCAAACCATACCCACAGAGATTGTTGGGTCTTCAGGCAGTCCGGCAAACTCAACGCCGAACACAAGGGGCTCGACACACCAAGCGAGGACGATGACGAACCCCACAAGCAGAGCACCGGAAAACAAAAGAATTTCCCACAAGAAATCAAACAAAGAAACTCACTTCATGTGACAAAAGGGATAAATAGAGCGGCGCCCATAGAGGTACGCGCCATACGGCCTATCCCGGAGGAGTCCCGCCACTGGTTGTTAAAACCAATCACCTTCGACCATCAGGATTACACTAGAAGTGTACGTAATGCAGGTTGGACTGCCTTGATATTAGATCCGATAATCGGCGGACTCTAATTTACACAAGTCCTAATGGACGGCGGCAGTGATCTAAACCTGCTATATCAGGACACAATCCGCAAAATGGGGATAGACCCAACCAAATTTCGCCATAGCAACACTTCCTTTCAAGGGGTAATGCAGCACCCATATGCCCATTGTACGGGCTCTCTACGGCTAGAAGTTGTGTTGGCTCACCCGACAACTTCCGCCGCGAAAAGTTAACCTTCCACCTCGCCCCATTTACAAGTAGCTATCAAGCACTATTGGGACGCGAAGCTTTCGCCCGCTTTAACGCAATACCGCATTATGCATCTCTTAGACTTAAAATGCCCGTCCACGTGGCATCATCTCGTTAAAGGGAAACATCGAGGGTTCCTCGGGTCCGAAAATTGTGTGGTTGCCTTGACAGCCACACAATAAACCGCTTCACCAATACAAGCACTTAGACAGGTCGTCTGCCGGACACTACCGGACGAGTCCGGCGTAAACATACAAGGGCTTACTAGACGCATACCCCCGTACAAGGGGCTCCGCGCATCCACAACAAGAGACAATAAAGCTCAATTTTATTCATTTTTTGAATTGTACTTTGTTTATTTAATATAATGTACATTTTCTCATGATCTTTTTCAACTAAGTTCCTCTCTTTTACAGATGAACACCGTGTTATACCCGTCCAGGATACGGCACAACGGAGACACAGGTGCAGACGTGCAGTAGGGACCCGTTGCAAGGATTCTTTTCAGATTAAGACCCTGCGTAAACCTTTTTTACTGTCTCTTGTTGATACACATCCCCCAGTTTCTTGCTATAACCGAGGAGGAGGCTGGCGTTTTGGCATAGGCCACGTCAGAATTTTGCGGCTACCCTAGACACCACGGGCTTATTACCAAGGGCGTTGTTCGGCCCGTTTTCATAAAGACCGAATACCTTAGGGAGTGTTCGACGTCTCGAGTTAGGCCTTATATGCATCAACTCTGAATCATGTCTTTGGTCAAATGTTGGGTTTGCCCGGCTCCTGTGTTTTGCTACCTTACGTTCCGCTCTATCGGCTAATGCGGCACTAGGAGAACTATTGTGATTGTGCCCCAGTTCGGCCAGGCGAGCACCTCAGTAGAGAAAGCCGAAAACTGACTGTCATGATATAACATGAGACTGGTCAACCACTCGATAACCCGCTGGAATGTTTAGAATTCCTCCGCATTGACGAAAGGGTACAAGTTTCCGGTCAGGCACATACGCGCCAATTCGGGTGAGCGTGGTGCCCCTAGGGGCTATATAGTAGCCCCACCGTCGAACTCCTATGGCTAAGTGAAAGTGATAAAGCATTATAGTCCGGTTGCCTAGTTTGCTGCGCTTATCACCTCCTTTGTAGGACCAAGACGTTGGATCAAGTGTGAAAAGGCGCTTTACGCAAACACCCCGCATTATATGCGTGGGGGCTGAAGCCAAAGACTGCCATCTTTCAGGTTATATACACATATACATTAACGGCCGCACAAGAGGTATTTTAATTCTTGAAGGCACAAGTATAAAAAGCTTTTATATTCCATTGAAACATTGTTTCACAATAGTACATGTTATTCGAACATAATATCCTTCGAGCACTGCGTCTCTATTAAGCAGCGCCCTGCAGAACTTCCTGAAAATAGTGCTCGACAGGTACTCGGCTTCCGTCCGAATCTTGGGATGCAACAATGGTGGCCTTCATCTCCGCCCAGTATGTCTTGACACGGGCAAGAGCCATCCGTGCACCCTCTATGCATGCTGACCGCCTCATTGCTTTGATATGCGGCACCGCACCAAGGAACTGCTGCACCAAGCCAAAATAACTCTTCGACTCGGGCCTTTTCGGCCACAAATGAGTCACGACATCCTTCATGGCAAGTCCGGACAATCAATTCAGCTCCGCCCATTCGGCCAACCGATCGGTTAATGGAAGTGGACGCTCTGGATTACGGAACTGCGACCAAGAAAGCTCTTCCATCTCGTGATCCTTTTGATCTCCGAAGTGTTCGGCCGCGTCCGCGGCACTCGCCGCCAAGTCCAGATAAGCATCCTCCGTACTCCACAGCCGGTCCAACTGAGCATATTTAGGATTCGTGAACTTCCTCCGCAGCAGAAAGGGCTTTCCAGCCGCGATATCTCCGGCCTGACGTAGCTCCTCCTTCATAGCTCTCATGGCAGAGCGAGCATCCTTGGCCTCGGTGGTGGCCTTCTTCAGGTCCTCTTGCTCCGCTCGACCTTCTTTTTCAAGAAGCTCGCAGCGGTCGGTAGCATTCTTCAACTTCACGGCCATCTCGGCCATTTCCTTCTTGCTTCGGCAGTGAGCATCCTGTTCGGCTTTTAGCTCTTCGGCCGCCTTTAAGGCAGCCGCATCACTTTTTCTGGCCTGCTCCTTGGCTCGGGCAAGCTCCGCCCGAAGGTTCTCCATGGCAGCGGCACCGTCTGCATCAAGCTTACATGTTGTAAGGCACGGGCATCAAGCTCCCTTACCAGGTGTCCGCGGAGAAACTGCATACCTTGTGACTCGTCAAGCCACTTATTGACAAGCGCGATGTCGGCATACGCCACGTCAAGTTGCCGCTTCAGTTCGGCAAATTCATCAGTCCGGCTAGCCACCGGATGCTCCGCCACCTACATAAGAAGGGCGACATATTATAGCTGGGATTATGATCCTCGGCACGCTGTCATTTTTGACAACGCATCGAGTCTCAGGGGCTACTATCTACACAGGGCGCATCTTATATATGCGGAGCCGTCAAAAGGTACATCATTGCACGTACCTCAAAACCCGTCAGTAAACTCCTGCCTGCCTCGTACAACCCGCTTTCCGCGGACGAAATTTTTTCAATCACCATACCCATCAATGCACGGTGATCCTCTGAGATAGACGCTCGCCCGAGCAGATCCTTCAACTCCTCCGACCGTGCACCAGGAGGTGCCGGACACGTCTGATGGCCTTTTTCGAAGGCCGGACACGAAGGGCTTCGGGGGGCCCTACGACCGCCCTCCGCCCCTGCCGGATTTGGAGAAACCCTCCGCGATGACAACTCAGGATCGTCCGCCTCGCTAGGCGGTACGTCAGGGGGAGGCGTTCCGCTCTCCATCATCTCCGGACGAAGATCCTCAAGACGAGCTCACGAGAAGGGCTGAGATCCGAACTACAAGTTAAAATTTTGGTCATCTTCAAAAATAAAACAGGGATGTCTCTTATTTTAAAAACTCCCCTCTCTACTTACGGCTCGCTGGAGGGCTGATCTCCTTGGGGAAATAGTGCGGCCGGGACATCTCCCGGCGCAGGACCCTCTGGCGAAGATTTCTTCCCCCGCTTTGAGGCCTTGGCCTACGGATCTTCAGAGGCGGTCCTCTTCTCCCCTTGGATGGAGGGATTCTCGATCCCTCCTTTCCTGATAACCTCATTCGCGAAGGCAGTAGCTTCCTTGTTCCCCCCTTCGCCTTCTTCCAAAGGCGCAACCTCCAGCATCTTGGTTAACACGGGATCCGGCGGGGTCTCAGGGAGGGCGGACACTGATCAGTTTTGCTTTCGCTATCCACTCCTGTTTAAGGGACAACTCTTTTAAGGGCAAGTTTATGATAAATATACGGATAGCGTGTCCGGGTACAGGACTACTTACTTGAGTATCCGGGCGATTGCAGCTCAGACCTGCGTCCTCGGTCAAGTCCGGACACATTGCTTGTGATCCGAAGAACAGTTTGTACATCTCCACGGGCGTTGCGCCCATAAAATGTTGGAGAGCTCGTGGTCCCTCCAGATTGAACTCCCACAGGCGAAGGGGGCGACGTTTGCAGGGCAGGATGCGGCGAATCAGCATGACCTGCGCTACTACGACCAGATTGATCTCTCTCTAGGAGGTCTCGACACGGCTCGCAACAAGGGCACGTCCTTGGACGGCCCCCAGTCAAGCTCTGTATTGACCCATGACGCCAGCCACGATGGAGAACCCGAGCGAAAGGCAGGTGGCGCCACCCATTTGGTGCCCCTGGGAGATGTGATATAAAATCACTCTTGTTGCCATAGACTGAGCTCCTCTTGAAAAGAGCCCTCGGGCCATGAAGCGTCAGCATTCTTGCTTATAACAGCCTTCGTGACTCTGCCTGTTGCCCCTTGATCATCTTCAGCTCCACCTTGAAGGTCTTGAGCCACAATCCGAAGTGAGGGGTAATGCAGAGGAAGGCTTCAGACATCTGACGATGAACGATGAGATGTGGAGGATGGACTCCGGATCCAAGTCGTGAAATTCCAGCCCATAATAAAACATGAGCCCCCTCACGAAGGGGTCCGTCGGGAAGCCTATCCCCCGAAGGAAGTGAGACGCGAACACCACGCTTTCACCGGGCTTGGGAGTGGGAATAACCTGCCCTTGGGCAGGCAGCCTATGCGAGATTTCGCCGATTAGATACCTGGCATCTCTTAGCTTTAGGACGTCTTCTTCCGTGATGGAGGAAGGCATCCACCGGCCTTGAAGGTCGGAGCCGGACATCATCGAAGGTCCAAGCGCTGAATCTGGAGCTTTGGGTGTTGGAACTCGAGGCGAGGGGCGGATTCGATTGAGATTGAGAAAAAGGAGCGGGGCCTTGGTCTCTTTATAAAGAGGTTGAATACCAGGAGCCCTCCCCGTGACCGTTCGGGACTCGCCTTTGATAGAGGAGGCGTGCCAACGGGCATGACAGGGTTACCCACGCCCGTATTAATGAGAATCCCGGAATAAGGGGACACGATCTCTGCTTTGACAAGACGTGCCAAGGAAACCGCCTCGCTAAACGCCCGAGGTGGGAGACGGTGAAAACGATTCGAATAAAGGCTTGGCCGTGGTGTGATATCACACTGCAGAATACGTCAGCAGATTGAGCTTGTGTAAATATTATTCTCTCTACGGTGGTATGTGGAACTTATTTTGCAGAGTCGGACACTATCCTTGTGTTCAAAATCTTCTATGAAGTATTCAGAGGAGGAACCCGCCTTGCAATGCCGAAGACAATATGCGCGCCGGACTCGTCGTCATTGAAGCCTGGTTCAGGGGCTACTGAGGGAGTCCTGGATTAGGAGGTGTCCGGATGGCCGGACTATAGCCTTTGGCCGGACTCCTGGAGTATGAAGATACAAGATTGAAGACTTGCACCCGTGTCCGGATGGGACTTTCCTTGGCGTGGAAGGCAAGCTTGGCGATACGAATATGTAGATCTCCTACCATTGTAACCGACTCTTTGTAACCCTAACCCTCTTCGGTGCCTATATAAACCGGAGGGTTTTAGTCCGTAGGACGAACAACAATCATACCATAGGCTAGCTTCTAGGGTTTAGCCTTCTCGATCTCGTGGTAGATCTACTCTTGTACTACCCACATCATCAATATTAATCAAGCAGGAGTAGGGTTTTACCTCCATCGAGAGGGCCCGAACCTGGGTAAAAACATCGTGTCCCTTGTCTCCTGTTACCATCTGCCTAGACGCACAGTTCGGGACCCCCTACCCGAGATCCGCCGGTTTTGACACCGACACCTACTCACTCACATTGATATCTATTAATGGGCATCTCCATAGCCCGTTGATATGCCTAATTGATGTGAGACTATCTTATCCCTTTTTGTTTTCACAACCACCATATACCACATATAGTGCTATGTCCATGGCTTGCACTCATGTATTGCGTAAGAGTTGAAAAAGCTGAAGCGCGTTAAAAAGTATGAACCAATTGCTTGGCTGAAACTGGGGTTGTGCATGATGGGAGTATTTTTGTGTAATGAAAATGAAGCATGGCCTAACTATATGATTTTGTAGAGATGAGCTTTCTTTGGCTATGTTTTGATAAGACATGATTATTTGTTAGTATGCTTCAAGTATTACTATTTTTATGTTTTATAAGCTTTTATCTTGAATCATTTGGATCTGAACAATCATGCCACAATAAAGAAAATTACATTGAGAAATATGCTAGGTAGCATTCCACATCAAAATTCTGTTTTTATCATTTACCTACTCGAGGACGAGAAGGAATTAAGCTTGGGGATGCTTGATACGTCTCCAACGTATCTATAATTTTTTATTGTTCCATGCTATTATATTACCCGTTTTGGATGTTTATGGGCTTTACTTTACACTTTTATATCATTTTTGGGAATAACCTACTAACCGGAGGCCCAGCCCGAATTGCTATTTTTTTGCCTATTTCAGTGTTTCGAAGAAAAGGAATATCAAACGGAGTCCAAACGAAATGAAACCTTTGGGAGCGATCTTTTTGGAACAAACGTGATCCAGAGGACTTCGAGTGGAAGTCAAGAAACAAGCAAGGCGGCCATGAGGGTGCCAGGCGCGCCCCCTACAGATGGGCGCGCCCCCACCCTCGTGGGGCCCTCGAGCGTCCACCGACCTACTTCTTCCTCCTATATATATCCACGGACCCCGAAAACATCTAGGAGCACCACGAAAAACTATTTCCACCGCCGTAACCTTTTGTATCCGCGAGATCCCATCTTGGAGCCTTCGCCGGCGCTCCACCGGAGGGGGAATCGACCATGGAGGGCCTCTACATCATCTCCAAGGCCTCTCCGATGGTGAGTAGTTTACCACAGACCTTCGGGTCCATAGTTATTAGCTAGATGGCTTCTTCTCTCTCTTTGAATCTCAATACAAAGTTCTCCTCGATCTTCTTGGAGATCTATTCGATGTAACTTTTTTTGCGGTGTGTTTGTCGAGATCTGATGAATTGTGGGCTTATGATCAAGTTTATCTATGAGAAATATTTGAATCTCCTCTGAATTCTTTTATGTGTGATTAAGTTATCTTTGCAAGTCTCTTCGAATTATCAGTTTTGGTTTGGCCTACTAGATTGATCTTTCTTGCAATGGGAGAAGTGCTTAGCTTTGGGTTCAATCTTGTGGTGTCCTTTACCAGTGATAGCAAGGGCAGCAAGGCACATATTTTATTGTTGCCATCGAGGATAAAAGAATGGGGTTTATATCATATTGCATGAGTTTATCCCTCTACATCATGTCATCTTTCTTAATGCGTTACTCTGTTCTTTATGAACTTAATACTCTAGATGCATCTTTGGATAGCGGTCGATGTGTGGAGTAATAGTAGTAGATGCAGGTAGGAGTCGGTCTACTTGTCACGGACGTGATGCCTATATACATGATCATGCCTAGATAATCTCATAATTATTCGCTTTTCTATCAATTGCTCGACAGTAATTTGTTCACCCACCGTAATACTTATGCTATGTTGAGAGAAGCCAGTAGTGAAACCTATGGCCCCCGGGACTATCTTTTATCATATAAGCTTTCTATATCTACTTTTATTTGCATCTTTACTTTTCCAATCTATATCATAAAATACCAAAAATATATTTATCTTATCATATTATCTCTATCAGATCTCACTTTCGCAAGTGGCCGTGAAGGGATTGACAACCCCTTTATTGCATTGGTTGTGAGTTCTTGTTTGTTTGTGTAGGTGCGTGGGACTTCTGAGGAGCCTTCTACTGGATTGATACCTTGGTTCTCAAAAACTAAGGGAAATACTTACGCTACTTTGCTGCATCACCCTTTCCTCTTCAAGGAAAACCAACGCAAGCTCAAGACGTAGCAGAGGTAACATCGTCACCATGGCCTGGGAGGCTGGGGGCTCCTGAGGTTCGGGGACCTCGGCGACCGAGCCGGACATTAGCACCTCCGGAGCCAGCGGCCACGAGGGCTGACTCCTCCCAAGGACGCTCCCCCAAGCCTCGTGAGGACGATCTGGCCGGAAGCAGCTCCAGGCAGAGGGGTGCGGCCGTTGCTGCCCTTCTCCACGGAGAGGGGTGCGGCCGCCGCAGGCGATTTGGTCCAGAGTAGTACCACCTCTTCCTCCTTCCTCTTCTTCGCCGCAGGCGTCGGCCTAATTGCACAATGGAGAAGCGTCAAGAATCAACAGCAGAAGCAAGAACAAGGCAGGACAAGAACACTCACTGGTCCACCGCGGTGTAGTCCCTTCGCTTCTTAAGCTAGAAACCTGAGAGCCACGTAGTCTGAGGCGCGGTCACGCGGGCTCCAAGAGCAGAAGAGGGAGCAGCAGATGTGCCGGAAGCAGCTCCAGGCAGCGTTAGAGCAGGAGCATCATCGCGGGAGATCAGCGTCGACCTGCCCTTCATCGGAATCTCGACCGGCGACCTCCTCCGGGGACTGATCTTGGACCTTGTGGAGCCTCCTGCCACGGGCGGCTCCCCCCCTCTCCAGGAAGACATCAGCCTCGTCGTCGTCATCAGGCAGGGTGCGGAGGATGTCGGCCCTGCGCAAAGGGGAGGTTTCCCCCACCCCTTCGCGAGTCGCCTCCGAGTCGTGTTCCTCCTCCTCCTCCTCCTCCTCGTGAGACTCGTCGGAAGACACGTCTACCGGAGTCGTCGTCACCCAGACATTTGGGGGCGCAGGCAGCACAAAACCACGCCCATCGAAGACAGGCATGGCGGCGGCAGCCTCCGCCCCATTTGGGCGGCGGAACAAGGGAACAAAGGAGTCCAGCGGGTACCCTTGGTCGTCCCCAACCAAGGAACGGAGGGCCGAGCGCAACTCCTCGTCAGAAAGGGGCCCCGGGTGCTGGCGGAGGACGTCCCCTTTGAGGGAGTCCTGGATTAGGTGTTCCTCGGACGGCCGGACTATATGCTTATGCCGGACTGTTGGACTATGAAGATACAAGATTGAATACTTCGTCCCGTGTCCGGGTGGGACTCTCCTTTGCGTGGAAGGTAATCTTGGCAATTCGGATATGTAGATTCTCTTCTCTGTAACCGACTCTTTGTAACCCTAGCCCCCTCCGATGTCTATATAAACCGGAGGGTTTAGTCTGTAGGACAAGAACAATCATAATCATAGGCTAGCTTCTAGGGTTTAGCCTCTATGATCTCGTGGTAGATCAACTCTTGTAATACTCATATCATCAAGATCAATCAAGCAGGAAGTAGGGTATTACCTCCATAGAGAGGGCCCGAACCTGGGTAAACATCGTGTCCCCCGCCTCCTATTACTATTAGCCTTAGACGCATAGCTCGGGACCCCCTACCCGAGATCCACCGGTTTTGACACCGACACCCTTCTTCTCCAAGCTTCCACAACGGGCGCGGGCGCGCCTGAAGGGGAGCCACTCACTGCATCATGAATTCTTTGACGACCGTGGCCCCCGTCACCTTCGCCGCCCTGGAGTCACCAGGCCTCAGGTCGGCGGTCATCCTCTCCAACACCTGCGGCTCCCGAGGGTCGGTAAGCTTCGCGCAGAGCCACCCTTCTTGGGACACGGGCATCTCCATCGGTAGCACCAGCCGGGGGTGGGAGCACTTGGCGTCCATCAGGAACCATTTGCTCCTAAAGCCTTCGGTCTTCTTCCCGGCCTTCGAGATCGCGTTGGTCTTTTTGGCCGCAACGAAGCCGACGCATCCCGAGTAGGGGCCCTCCTTGATCCGAGGAAGAAGTGGTGCAGCAGAGCCACGGACGACATCACTCCAACGTATGCCTCGCAGTAGAAGGCGAAGATCGATAGGAGGAGAATGGAGTTGGGATGAATATGGAGAGCGTGGATCTTGTAATGGCTAAGAAGAGAGTAGAAGAAGTCGAAGAATGGGGGAACCAACCCGGCGACGATACAGCTCATGAAGAAGGGGTAGAAAGTGCTGCCTGAGGCCTCCGGCTCGGCGGAGCCGACCCAGAGCTCAGTCTTCCTCTCCTCGTCATCCTCCGCCGTCATCAGGGGCACAACGGCAAGGTTCTTCTCCGACACGCTCGGCACATCGAGCGCGGGCTTGTACCAGGATGGCGGAGGAGTGACCCGAGGCTTCTTGGGCGCCATTGGCGGCAGGCTTGGAGAAGGATCCGAGCGGATCTGGAGTCTTTGAGAACGAAGAGCAATGGGATCTGGAGCAAGGCGAAGGAAGCAATGAAGGCAAATGCGGTCGTGCCAGCCTTTTTGTCAATTAGGCAGTTGCCGAGGTAGCGTGGGGAAGCAGAGACGCCCACGTCTCGTCAATGGCCACGGGTCAACCGAGGCCGCAGGCTGTTGGGATCCGCGGCGCTCCGCACTTGCCCCTTGGCTTTGCTCCAAAGCCAAGTCCAAGCTCGCCTTGGGCCCGGGGGCTACTGTCGGCGTCCTGGGAACGGGGGTCCCCAGACTTGCCTGCCTGCGGCCCACGGCGTGGCTCCACCAGCGGCCCCGTACGGCCAGTCTTCATCAGAAAACACTCAAGACCCTCGCGAGGCGGACGACGCAAGACCTCCTTAGGGGCGGCCTCACCAGGCTCGCTCGCAAGGGGCGGAGAGATCAAGGCAAGGGATACCTCGAGGTCCTTGTGACGCAAGCCATGACAACCAAGGCCAGGTGGGCGCCAGGCGGGCGCCAGCGCGCGTAGTGTCCTCGTTGGTGCTAAAGAGGCAAGCGCAGGCGTGGAGTCCCGAGGAATCGGGCAAAGGTTTCCATATTGGTGCAACAAGACCAAGAACAGCAGGACGGCAGGACGGAGGTCACCGTGGAGCCCAAGACGGCGTCACCACCAGAACCTTTGGCAGGCGAAGACCACCTTTAGTCAGGATAACTTGTACTGGTTGTCCCCCTTCAAATTTGGTCGTTGTTGGATCCCTCCCCGCTCAATATTTGGGGAGAGGACCAGGGCCTCTATAAATAGGACTAGCCACCATCATAGAGAGGCAGCTAATCCAGGACGAGACGAGAGGAGATCACCCTCACACTCACCAGCTCATCGAGCCCAAGAAGACCTCTCCTCAGGAGGCTGTTCATCCACTGTACTAGTTCATCCTCAGCCCAAGAGGCAATCCACCGCACACACTGGAGTAGGGTATTACACCACATCGGTGGCCCGAACCAGTATAAACCTTGTGTCCCTTATCCTTCGGGTTCGACGCGCCGAGCCTTGAGATCGCGGTGAGGGCGTGAGCTAGGGGAAGGAGAGATCTTCGTGCGCACCCTAGAGTTCAAACCTCAAGGTTTTGCCGGAACCCGAAATCCGACAGTGCCGGCGGGGTAGGAGCCACTTGAGCACTAGGGCATGGCGGACATGGGACCTTGCCAGAGAGAACGCCCCACAGTAGAAGTCCGTGCATATGGATACACATGAATCCCGCAAATTCAGCATAGTTGGTGCATTCAAATATCACCGAGCACCGAAGAACAACAACATAGCCCGAAGAAGACATGAGGAGCTCTCTGTTTTTTTGGAAGTCAACCGATCTGAATCGGGATCGAGCAGAGGGACGCTCGCTCGTAGATTGCTCGCTCGACGCAGGGGACCCGAATCAGGATCGAGCAGAGGTCCTCGCGCTCGCGGCTAGCTCGCTCGAGGGAGGAGCATGAGGGGCCCGACCGGAACCAGGAGAGCCCGACCGGAACCAGCAGCTTTAGCTGGACGGGTCGGGTCAGCCAGGCCGGGGGGCGGCGGCAGCCGGACGGGCCGGGAACGGCGCCGACAGGACGGACCTGGGGCGCCGGCGGCCGGACGGAGAGGAGGCAGACCGGGGGGCGGCGGCAGCCGGACTGGCCGGGAACGGCGACGGAAGGACGGACCAGGGGCGCCCGCGACCGGACGGAGAGGAGGCAAGCCTGGAGCAACGGCGCACGAACCAGAGGCGGCGGCGACCGGACGAGGAAGAGGCGATGGCCGGAGAGCAGCTGGAGATGGCCGGTGGCAGGTAAGGACGGGGCAGACTAGGTACGGGCATGGAGTTGCATCGTGCGAGGGAGAGAGGGTAGCCTAGCATCTGATACCATGTTGGATAGAAGCAACTGTATTCACTGAGGGCCAAAGGCCAGTACATATACATGTGTGGTAAAGAGCAATAAACCCCTTATACAATGAGGATGTACCGAAAAGGGACTAGACTCATCAAACAGTGGTTAGGGGTAAAATGCCACTCAAACCCATGTTAACTTCTGTCTTTGTGTGAGAAGCAGAAGGTCACTCTTTCATTGTAGTTTCTCTCACTGTACTAATCAATTTCATCTGATACACTCTCAGCAAGAAAAAGTAGAATCTGATACAAAATAAAATTCTGTTACATACCCAGAAAGTAATTTCAGGAATGCACACTACATAACTGTAATACTGTTTTGCATTACATAACTTGCAATTTGTAATTGTTCAAGCACTACAGCTCGAGAAGATGTGTAATTGCTCAAGCACTATTAATAAATGTTGATGTTTCAGATAAATTCCATTTTATGGACTATTAGAGATATAAAATAAATTTAGCAAAAAAGGTCAAAAATAGTGGAGTGGCTGATGATCTCAAGGACGTATGCTGGTGCCAATGGCCATAGAATCAGATTCTTGAAAGGGTCGTCAAGAACAAGCAAGAGAAGGAATTAGCAGCGACTTTACTAGCATGACTGCGTGAACCTCTATTATTGCTGCAGATGTAAAGGGTCTGATGCGTTCTCTTTAAGAAACAGCACAATCTGTTACAATGTAGTTTACATTACAGAGCAAGAAAGAAACTTAAGGAAGCTCCGTCGATCTTACATTCAAACTATACATTTCTAACATGTAATGCTCAAGTGGTACACAACTGTAGTACGGTTCAGTTACATAACTTGCAATGTGTAATTGCTCAAGCACTACAGCTCGAGCATTACAGATCTTCCTGAGGATGGCAAAACGAGAACCCAATAGTGGCCCAAAATGCAAAAACAAAGCCGACAGCTGTGACCACGTATAGAACTGGGTCATTGCGCATCTCTTCTACATCTTTCCGCGCAGCAGGATCTGGACTGGGAGCAGCACAAGTATTCCCCTGAGTAATATTGTGAAGGTTGGTGTTGGCTAGGTAGCTGTCCATGTTGAATGAGCTGAGCTGACCAGAGTTTGGTATGCATCCTGACAAGTTGTTGTGTGCCACAGAGAACACCCCCAAAGAAGATAGCTGGGTTAACTGCCAAGGTATTGGTCCACTCAGCTCATTGTGGGAGAGGTCCAAGCTTTCTATCTCTTCCATGCCGCCCAAGGTTGTTGGGATCGGACCAACAAAGAAATTGTTGGACAAATTAATGGATTTGATATGCCTCAGTTTTCCTAGCTCCCAAGGAATTTCTCCATCCAACATGTTTGCAGACAGGTCAATGCCAGCCATAGAAATGAAGAAACTACGACCGTATGTATAGAGATTCCCTTTGGTAGCAAAGGTGAAGTCTTTTAAGTCATAGAAAGTGTGATATGATGGACTAGCAATCCCATCAATTGAATGAAGAATTTGGTCATCTGTGTCACCTTTGAAAGATATGTTACCGATACATGCTGGCAGAGAACCTGAAAGCTTGTTATGGGACAAATCAATTATCCTCATGTACATGAGTCTGCACAGGTTTGGAGTGATCTGCCCTTCAAACTTATTTCCGCCCAGCGAAAGTAGCCTAATGTTTACAAGGTAACCTACCCAATTGAGGTTTCCCATGAAATTATTGTGCCTGATATCCAAAGCAATTAGACTTGATGTGTTGAAAAGAGCAAAAGAGATATCGCTTGATAAGGAGTTCCAAGTAAGGTTAAGAAAATTTAGCACTATGAAGCAACTGCTTGGAACAGACCCTGTAAGGTTGTTGCGCGACAGATCTAAAAGGCGTATTTCCGTGAAGCCGCAAATGTGTTGATCAATTTTGCCGGTTATACGGTTGCCAGCAAGATTCAAGACTTTCAAACAAGACATTTTCCAAAATGATGTATCGAGTTTGCCAAACAGCTGGTTATCATGCAAATCAATGACCCTTAGATTCTTTCCTGCCAGATCACGAGGCAATGTCCCTTTAAATTTGTTACCATCCAAACACAATTCACGTATACTGGACAAATTACTCATTCCACTAAAAAGCAGACCACCAAGCTTGTTGTTTGAGACCTTCAAGGTCATTAGCATGGGATAATTAGTAAAAACACAAGCTGGAACTTCCCCAGAAAGGTTGTTGTTTGATAGGTCTAAAATTTTAATGAAGTCTATCTCGCACAATGACATTGGTATGAGCCCAAATAAGTCGTTACTAGAAAAATCTAGAACATACAAATTTGGAAACATTGAGCTGAGGTTGGCCGGCAGCTGTCCTGTGATATGGTTCATGTGTATGTTGATAACACTGAGTGAAGATTGGGTATGCCATATTGGGTCCAGAGATCCAGTTAGCGAGTTATTCCCAAGATTTAGATCCTGTAATGTTGCTTCCTTTGTAAACAACCAATTTGGCATGCTGCCTGGCAAGTTATTGTTGGACAAATCAAGCACCTCTAAATGACGCTGTGTGCGTAAAAAATATGGTTCTGCAATGATGTTCTTGTCAAGGTCACAACCAGAGAGCAGCACTACCGGAAAACTGACCTATGCCTACGGCCAAATCAATGCCGACGGCTGCCGTCGGCCTAGTTTGAGATATGCCGACAGCCTCATCTTGGCCGTCGGCGTAGCCTGGCCGTCGGGCTACCCAGATATAAGCCGACGGCAGCCGTCGGCATAGAAAGGCCGTCGGCCTATCTTCAAATACGCCGACAGCAGCCGTCGGCATAAACCAGCCGTCGGCATACAAAGTGGGCCCGACGACCCCGCCCGTGACCACCGCTAACGCCGTCAACCTTATGCCGACGGTCGGGACGGGCGGCCGTCGGCATATCTCCGCATGCCACGTCACCGATCCGCGGCGTAGATATGCCTACGGCAGCCGTCGGCATAGGCTCCACGTCAGCGATCCATGCACGGCTCCTCAAAACTCTGCCCGTTTCTATGCCGTCGGCATAGCTATTTTTTTTACATGCGTTTTTTTTTGCATATGTTTTTATGCTTTTTTTACATATGTTTTTATGCTTTTTTTAAAATATGTTTTTATGCTTTTTTATGTATTATATGAAAATATACGTAGTTTGTAATTTTTTCCATAGATTATGAATATATATATATATATATAGTTTGTTCGAGCACATTAATAATGTGCCGTCAGGTTCTGTTGAATATAGGTCATTATATTTTATTAAAATCAAAAACAGCTATGCGATGAGCTTTAGTGGCGGTTGCATACGCCCGCACCCGTCTCGAGTGTGCCCCCCTCACGGACGGCGCCGCCGCTTAGCATCTGGAGGGCGGAAACAATGATCGGGTCTACTCTGGAGGGACGTTGCTCCCAAGTGTTTCTATGGGATGACCTACCACAACCGGGTGGTGTTGTGGCATGTTCGAAGAGGCGGCACGCATCTTCGGGGCGTGACCTCCCTAACGGACGGTGCCGCCGCCAGCACCTGGAGGGGGAAAACGGACGCATCGGGTCTACACGGAGGGGATGTAGCTGTCGGTTTGACCCGGATGTTGCTCCCAAGTGTCCCTCTGAGCTGACCTGACACAACAGGGTGGAGAGGTCCACTGTTCAAAGCTCGTCCGTGGAAACTCAAAGGGTTAGATCTCGTGGTCAACCGCTCCAGGGTTAGGCGGGACGGGGGCCCTGGGGGGAGGGGGGTAGCAATGCCACCGGAGCGTCGCACCGGCCCTTCATACATGCAGGGTGGTGTGGTGGCATGTCTGAAGAGGCGGCACGCGTCTCGGTTCGGCCCCCTCACGGACGGGCGCCATCGCCGCCACCGGAGGGAAGCAGACGCTTGCCGGGTCTACGGAGGGATCTTGCTGTGGGCCTAGCCCGGATGTTGCTCCAAAGTGTTCCTATGGGCTGACCTAACACAACCGGGTGGAGAGGTCCACTGGTCAAATCCCGTCCGTGCAAAGTCAAAGGGCTAGATCCCGTGGTCAAACGCTACAGGGTTAGGCGGACGGGGCCCCGGGGGTAGCAATGCCACCGGAGGCGTGCCGCACCGGGCCCTCATACATGCGGGGTGGTGTGGTGGCATGTCCGAAGAGGCGCACGCAGCGTCTCGGGTGTGGCCCCTCACGGACGGCAATGACACGGTAGTAGACGCTCATGTAACGATGCAGCGTGAATAATATTAAATACTTGGAGCGCGATAAAATCATGAGTTTTTTACACAACGTTGGCACATGTGCTATAGGACTGATGGTAAATTTTCATAATTTTTTGTGATGGAGAAGTATCTGAACACTTCCCTCTACGCGGATTGCTCTTCGCATGTTCACGATCGTGGCGGCGGCTCCGGGCTAGCATACCGTCAAATCTTGCGAGGCGGCCTCTCACAAGTCCGGAAGTGTTGAGGCGGTTGCAAACGCCCAGACGCTGTCTCGGTGTGCCCCCCACGGACGGCGCGCCCGCCGCACCGGAGGGAAGCGGACACGTCGGGTCTATACGGAGGGATCTTCCGTGGGTCCGCCCAGATGTTGCTCCAAAGTGTTCCTATGGACTGACCTAACACAACCGGGTGGAGAGGCCCACTGGTCAAAGCCCTTCCGTGCAAAGTCAAAGGGATAGATCCCATGGTCAAACGCTACAGGGTTAGGCGGGACGGGGGCCCTGGGGGTAGCAATGCCACCGGAGCGTCGCACCGGTTCCTCGTACAAGCGGGGTGGTGTGGTGGCATGTCCGAAGAGGCGGCACGCAGCGTCTCGGTGTGGCCCCTCACGGACGGCGATGACCGCGGTAGTAGACGTTCTGCGGAAATGATGCGGCGTGAATATTATTAAATACTCGGAGCGCGATAAAATCATGAGTGTTTAACACGACGTGGGCACATGTGTTATAGGACCGATGGTAATTTTTCATAATTTTTCGTGATGGAGAAGTATCTGAACACTTCCCTCTACGCAGATTGCTCTTCGGCGTGTCACGATCGTGGCCGGGCGGCCTCCGGGGCTAGCATACCGTCAAATCTTGCGAGGGCGGCCTCTCACAATTCTGGAAGTGTTGTGGCGGTTGCAAATGCCCGCACACGCCTCCGGTGTGCCCCCCCACACACGGACGGCGCCGTCGCCGGCACCTGGAGGGGGAAACGGACGCGTCGAGTCTACACGGAGGGGTTCTTGCTGTGGGTCTGGCCCGGATCTTTCTCCAAAGTGTTCCTATGGACTGACCTAACACAACCGGGTGGAGAGGTCCACTGGTCAAATCCCATCCGTGCAATGTCAAAGGGCTAGATCCCGTGGTCAAACGCTACAGGGTTAGGCGGGACGGGGGCCACAGGGGGTATAACAATGCCACCGAGCATCGCACCGGGCCCTCGTACATGCAGGTGGTTTGGTGGCATGTCCGAAGAGGCGGCACGCAGCGTCTCCGGGTCACGCAGACGACGATGACACGGTAGTAGGCGTTTTCTGGTAACGATGCGGCGTGAATATTATTAAATACTCGGAGCGCGATAAAATCATGAGTTTTTTACACGATGTGGGCACATGTGCTATAGGACGATGGTAATTTTTCATAATTTTTTGTGATGGAGAAGTATCTGAACACTTCCCTCTACGCGGATTGCTCTTGGCGTCTGCGGTATTGCGGCGTGACCTCCGGGCTAGCATACCGTCAAATCTTGCGTAGGCGGCCTCTCACAAGTCTAGAAGTGTTGTGGCGGTTGCAAATGCCCGGCATGCGTCTCTGGTGCATGGCCTCCCTCACGGACGGCGCCGCCGCCGGCACCTCGAGGGGGGAAACGGACGCGTCGGGTCTACACGGAGTGGATGTAGCTGTGGTTTTGGCCCGGATGTTGCTCCCGGGTGTCCCTATGGGCCGACCTGACACAACCGGGTGGAGAGGTCCACCGTCAAAGCCCGTCTGTGGGAAAGTCAAAGGCTAGATCTCGTGGTCATTGCTCCAAGGTTAGGCGGGACGGGGCCACAGGGGTAGCAATGCCATCGAGGCGTCGTGCAGGGCCCTCATACATGCGGGGTGGTGTTGTGGCATGTTGAAGAGGCGGCACGCGTCTCGGTGTGTGGCCCTCACGGACGGCGCGCCGCCGCACTTTCTCGAGGGGGAAACGACGTCTGGCCGGGTCTACACGGAGTGGATGTAGCTGTGGTTTTGGCCCGGATGTTGCTCCCGGGTGTCCCTATGGGCCGAACTGACACAACCGGGTGGAGAGGTCCACTGGTCAAAGCCCGTCCGTGGGAAGTCAAAGGGCTAGATCTCGTGGTCAACCGCTCTAGGGTTAGGCGGGACGGGGGCCCTGGGGGGTAGCAATGCCACCGGAGCGTCGTACCGGGCCCTCATACATGCGGGGTGGTGTTGTGGCATGTCCGAAGAGGCGGCACGCGTCTCCGGTGCGTGGCCTCCCTCACGGACGGCGCCGCCACGCCGCACCTCGAGTAAAGCAGACGCGTCGGGTCTACACGGAGTGGATGTAGCTGTGGGTTTGGCCCGGATGTTGCTCCCGGTGTCCCTATGGGCCAAACTGACACAACCGGGTGGAGAGGTCCACTGGTCAAAGCCCGGCCGTGGGAAGTCAAAGGGCTAGATCTCGTGGTCAACCGCTCCAGGGTTAGGCGGGACGGGGGCCCTGGGGGGTAGCAATGCCACCGAAGCGTCGTCATCGGCCCTCATACATGCGGGTGGTGTTGTGGCATGTCCGAAGAGGCGGCACGCGTCTCCGTGCGTGCCCCCTCACGCAGACGGCGCGCCGCCGGCACCTCGAGGGGAAACAGAGTAGACGGATCGAGCACTTGCATAGTTACGGATCGGGCACTCGATAGCAGTACCCCTCAGTCGATTGCTCTCCTATGTATCACCTTTCATGAGACCATAGAAAATATTTATATCATAAAGAAATGTTGCCCCCTCAATTTATTTCTAAATATTTTAACACAATTCACATTTTTTGTTAGTACAATTTAGCAAATATTTATATAATAAAGAGATGTTGCTGACCATAGAAAAAATTCGGTTCAGAAAAAAAAATTTATAATTATATACCATGTATTATTTTAACATAATTACATATCATGTATGACTCAAAAAAATATGCCTACGGCTAAGCCGTCGGCATAGCTGCGATGGCGACCTCGGCTATGCCGGCTTAGCCGTCATAGGGTAACCTTATCCACTACCGGTGGGCAGCTAGCTAGCCACCACTCGTTCTTTCCCACCCGACCACGACCTGCACCGCCCACGACCTGCGCCGCCCCGCCCCACCTCGACTGCCGCCCCCCCGACCTGCCGCGCGCGCCTCCTCCGACCCCAACACCTCCCGGCCTCCCCCGATCAGGCCGGCAGCTCCTCTGCCCCACGCCTGCCCTCCCGTCCCGCCGCCCTGCCTTGGCCCTCCACCGCCGCCCTGCCGCTGCCCGGCCGCCCTGCCTCACCGTCCCGGCCGCCCTGCCTCACCGTCCCCGGCCGCCCCGGTGAGCTTTTTTTTCATTATTTTGCATTTGTTTTGCATTTTTTACTGCTTATTATATGATAGATGCATGTTGTATGGATGAATGGATGGATTGGTGTCTATTGGTTAGTTATAGCTTTGGTCAACTTAGTGATGTTATCAAATGTTGTCAAATTTGAAGAACAAAATTGGCATATTTGAGATGTTGTCAAATAGCTATAGTTTCATTTTGTGATGTTGACAAAATTGGTATCGATGAGTAGTTATTTTATCATGATGATCTTGCTAAAAAAATTGAAGAACAAAATTTGACACTTGAACAAAAATTTCATAGTTGAAGTGTCAATGCTTTATGTGATGTGGTGCCGTCAAAATTCTGAGGCTTTGTGGTATTCATATCCCTGGAGCCTTATAAATGCAGGTTTGATGCGTGATCCTGCTGCTGCTCGACTACTTCTTCTACTGGAGGGTGAGCTACGAATCCACCTTCACCTCCTAGCCTCTTTTAACTAGATTGAATTTTCAAATCAAGTCGCGTAACCTAGGTCTCCCGTCCGAAAGGGTTGCATCGTTAAATATGCATTCAATTGCATATTTATCACCGCTGCTCTTCGGATTGTCGGCGCTTCCACGGACAGCCGAGGATGTGTAGATTAGATGCGTTGTTCATGCTCTACCCGTTCGAGACAGGATTTGGTGGCGCCTCCTGTTGTTCTCCGGATGCACATTCTCTCGGCATTTTGCCGAGACATGTATTTGGAGAACAGCGGGAGGTGCTGCCAAATTTTGTCTCGGAATGGGGTAAAGCATGGACCGTACTCAATCTACACATTCTCGGTGGGATTAGACCCATCTTTACCTATTAGAGATGTAGGTGGATTACTCATCAACCTTGTAAAAAATAAAATATTGATGTTGGTAATTTAAATGAATCCTTAATTTTGTTGTGTGGCTTCCAATAAAGCAGAGATGGCAGATAATCAGTGGATGTATAGTGGGTTTTTCCGTTGGAATCAAGTAACAACAGTGGGTCGAGAAAACTGATGTGTTTTTGAAAGAGATATTCCGTAGTCCAATGAGGATGGTGCGGAATGCCCGTGTGCGGATGTAAGAGACTTATCCGCAGAGATAAGAGTGAGATGACTAAGCACCTTCGCGCATGGATTTATGCCCAACTTTAATATGCCGATAAACTTTGCCCAGCGGGACCGTGGTAGAGAGGATGTGATACGACAACGCGTCGCTGGTTATGAGGACGATGGGGTTAGAGACATGCTAGATGATGTCTTTCTTTGACACCGACACCTCCGTCACATTCAGCGAATGAACCGGAGGAGCCGGAGGAAACCGCAAAGGCCTTCTGGAAATCTTGGCCTCGTCAAAGAAACCTCTCTACGAGGGTGCCAAGCTGTCATCTTTGGATACCATCTCGCGATGGCAAGTGAAGGCTGAGTACGGTGTAGCCGAGGTTGCTTCAAGCATTTACGGGAGTATGGGCTAACAGCACTGCCCGAGGGCCATGAACTGCCGAAAACCATATGCAGTCTGAAGAACATCATGAAGGCGCTCTCCATGGACTATGAGAAAATACATGTTTGTCAAAAGAATTGCCTTTTGTTTAGGCATGAGTATGCGGATGACAACTACTGTAGGAAGTGCGGTTCCTCTCGGTATATTGAGGTGGTCGATAAGCATGGTTAGAAGCGGCAGCTAAAAATCCCTGTGAAGGTTCTTCGGTATCTTGATTTTATAAAAAGACTGCAGTGCCTTTTCATCACCGAGGAGTCTGCCAAAATGATGAAGTGGCACAAGGAAGGGAAAAGGTACAATCCAAAAAAAATTGTACATACATCAGAAGGTGAAGCATGGAAGTCATTCGATATAAAGTACCGGAGGAAGCAGCCGAGGCTGGGAATGTCAGAATTGCTATAACGGTGATGGGTTCAATCCATATGGTATGTCGTCTAATCCATACAGCTGCTGGCCCATATTTGTTATTCCGCTCAATCTCCCTCCGGCGCCATAATGCAACGCATAAGACCATCTTCTGCCGCTTATAATTCCGGGCCTGAATATCCGAGGAAGAATTTGAGTGTGTTTATGCAGCCGTTGGTGGATGATTTGCACCATTCTTGGTACTTCGAGGTTAACATACGACCGGCATCTGCAGAAAAATTTCTTGATGAAAGTTTGGCTCTGATTGCATGCATGACTTTCCGGCTATGCCCTCTGCGGATGGTGTACAAGTGGAAAGATGCCTTGCCCGGTGTGCATGCAGGCCTTGATTTTCATTTGGTGAAGAAGGATAGCAAGTATGTTGCCTTTGACCAGCATCGACAATTCCTCCCTCAGACCATCCTCGATAGGGAAGACAAGAAGAACTTCACAAAAGGCAAAGTTGTCCATGAAGTAAACGAGATTCCAACGTTTTCAGTGCGGATGTGCTTGCTCAGCTCAAAGCTCTTAAGCCTGCCGGTGAAGGGAAAGGAAAAGGCAAAGGCAAAGGCAAAGGCATCGGTAAAGGGAAAAAATGTTTTGAAGGATATGGTGAGACGCACAACTGGACTCACATTACCCCCTTCACGCAGCTTCCCTATTTTACGGACCTCAAACTTCCATACAACATCGACGTGATGCACACCGAAAAGAATGTCGCAGAGTCCCTTTTTAACACGATCCTCAACATTCACGATAAGACAAAGGATAATGTTAATGCTAGAGTCGATCAACAGAATATTTGTGATAGACCACGTCTTCACATGCAACCTCCCACAGCGATCGAAAATCTTGGTACAAGCCAGATGCTGACTTCGTACTTAAAAAGGATCATAAGATGGAGGCATTCAAGTGGCTGAAACACGTCGTGAAGTTCACTGATGGTTATGCGTCGAATATAAGTAAGGGGGTCAATCTTTCAACGGGCAGAGTGACCGGGCTGAAGAGTCATGACTATCATGTATGGATTGAGCGGATTATGCCGGTGATGGTTCGGGGCTATGTTCCCGGCGTGTTCAGCGTGTGCTTGCGGAGTTAAGCCATTTCTTAAACGCCTGTGCTAAAGAAGTATGTCCCGAGAAGATAAAAGAAATGCATAAGAAGGCGCCGGAGTTGATATGCAAGCTAGAGAAGATCTTCCCAAAGCTTCTTTACTCCGATGACACATCTCATTTTGCACCTTGCGAACGAGGTATTGTTGGGGGGCCCTGTGCAGTATCGTTGGCAGTACGGCCCTGAGAGACAGAACAAGCATCTAAGACAGAAATGTGGAAACAAAGCTAAGATTGAAGCTTCCATAGCTGAGGCAGTTATCCTAGAGGAGGTGGCAGACCTCAGGATAGCCTACTATCCGGACCATGTTCCCACGTTGCACAATAAGGTGTCTCGATACAATCTGAGAAGAACCCCAAGTATAAACCCAAGTTGCCTCTATTCACCGGGCAAGGTGGCAGGGCTGGATGCTCGACATCTTATGTCATGCCACGAGATGAGTGGAAGGATGTCATGTTCTATATCTTGCACAACATCAAGGAAGTTGAGGATGAGTGGATGAGGTAATACCTTTGCACCATTCTTTTAGTCAATTCGTTATGTTCACTTTGCCTAGTTCTTATACCGCTTTTCTTATTGTAGTCGATTCGATTTGAGGAAGAATGGACAGGAATGCTGCCTCCTCTTTGAGCGGGGGCACTTGCTCTTCTCCGAAAGGGTGCTGATGGAAGGAAAAAATTCGTTGCGTGGTTCATGGAGAAAGTAATATTTCACACTTCCCTATTACCCATTTCACACTTCCAATTAAACTCATGCACCCTATAATTTCAATTAAACTTGTAGGGAAATGATCCGAAAGAATCAATGGATGAAGAATTGAGATGGGTTTCCATGGGTTTTGACCCTACCGTCATGACATGCCAAAAGTATGATGTGAATGGGTATCGCTTCCATACAGAGGAGCACCAGAACAGTCGGCCTGATCCCAAAACCATAAATACAGGAGTCTTCACCGAAGGAGATAATAATGTAGATTACTACGAAAGGGTAGGAAAAATATACGAGCTTACATTCAAATGTGGCCGTAAACACCTAAGTCTCACTGTGTTCAAATGCCGATGGTTCGACCCCAAAAAGGGTCTGAGACATAAGCCTTCTGTTGGTTTAGTTGAAGTTAAACCATCAACCGTCTATGCCGGAGCTGATCTCTTTATCGCCGCTACCCAGGCAACACAAGAATATTATCCGCCTTACCCATGCCAGAAAGAGTACCTAAAGGGTTGGGAAGTTGTGTTCAAGGTGTCGCCACATGGTAAGCTACGGACCCGAACGATGATGATTACTACAACATAAACCCCATGACATACGAGGGAGTGTTTTTCAAGAGGAACATGATGACGTGGTCCGAAACAAGGAGGATGATGACTTGGGTTATGTTGACTGGACCCAAACGACGGCGGCTGCCGGATTGATGGTGAGGCAATTGTGAATCAAAGAGACATAATTATGCTTGAAAAGTTAAATGAAGACGCTGACGCTGACGATGAGGAAGAGCCTCCACCTCCGTCAGAAAACGAAGAAGATATGCGGGATAGTGATGATGAGACCGGTCGACAAATAGATTACAATAGTGATGATTCATATGGGTTCTAGAAAATGTATGTTCTTTTAATAATGTTCTCTTCCGTTATTAATGTCTTTCCTGTATACTTGTTTTTTATATCCTTACTAATTGTTTATTCTCTTCTCAATGCAGGTTTGCTAATCATGGGCAAGTCGGTGATTGCCAGTTTCCTCGGTAAACTCAAAGGAGGACTTACTCGGAGTGGGCGAGCCCACAAGGTTCCCTCCCGACTACGCTGAGGATGGCACCTCACGGGGAGGTGGAGGGGTCGAGGGAGGAGACCCTAGAGGAGGAGGGGTGGGGAGAGCCCCTAGAGAGGACGAGGAGGTGGGGGAGAGGCAACCGGGCCAAAAACTCCGGGCCGTGTCCGAAATAGTGAGGTATTCTTCGATGCCCTCCTATCTTGATGCAGCCGAGTGCGAGGAGGCGGAGTATATTCCTGATGTTGAGGAGGAGGAGGGTGAGGAGGAGGAGGCCGAGGAGGAGGAGGCCGAGGAGGAGGAGGCCGAGGAGGGCGAGGAGGGCGGAGGGGAGGTTGACCCCGAGTTGTGGGGTGGCTGCGTGGTAATGCCGGAGTACCTACACCACCTTCTATCGAGGCGCACAAGTGGCTCATTGAACCTGCGGGGACAGAGTAAGTGCATCTCAATCATACTTTCAACACATGACAACATTTTTTTATTGTACACATGGCAACCCTTTGATTCTTTTGCAGTAACTGGATCCTTCACGGAAAGGGCCATAAACCGAACGGCCTTCTCACTGTCCTGTTGAAGCAGTTTTGGCACGGCCTATTCTGCCCGGGCCGGCTTATTGTGGACCCATAGCTATGTTGTTTTGGCCACAAGCTGGGCCCACTACGAGGCTTGCAGCAACGCTGAGTACGGAGACGGCCGCTAAGGCCGTGATCACCAAATTTTGGGTAAGTTCCCTTTTGAATCACTTGTCTTTAGTTTCGTTCATAGTTTATCATTGAATCACTCAACTCATGCCTTGTTTGCTTCTGGTTTATGCATGATTGCAACAACTCTATAGAGTTCTTGACGAGCACAAGGCCAGAGCCGACGTGGTCTTACTTGCGTCTGCAAAGAAGAAAGCTCGTCAGTTGCAGTATGAGGTGCATTGGGTTGCCGTCTCACAGTACTACCACATCTACCTGCAACAAAAGATGACCAAAACTCAAGCACAGAGGCAAAAAATTACCATGAGCAGGAGCAGTTCATGATGGTAACTATTATCGACTTTTCATTGTTTCAAGGAGTCAACTATATGTTTCGTCTTGACATGTCATGCTTCCAAAATTTGCATAGGTTGTTCCTCGTTGGTGCTATGGAAGGCATGACGGATGGGCGTGTTTGGTGGATAGGTGGGTCGGTGACGATCCGAGTTTGTTGCCAAGAGCATCAAGGCCCGGGCTAACCGTGGAAAAGACGGGACACACGGCCAAGGAAACAGGAACCACTGGTGCTTCAAGGCCATGAAGGTATATCTATATGAAAGATGCATTTTGGTTCTTCTTTACCGTCGTGTTCTTATGTATGGCTAACTTCTGTTTGACGTTGCAGGAGGACAAGTTGCAGAGGCCGCTCTCAGACATGGAGTCGTGGAAGCTGGCTCATGAGCGGAGTGATCGCATAAGGAGGGCGAGAGCGATTACGGCAACACCGAGCAACACCGAGTCTTACACTCGAACTATCGGAAGTTGCATCCGGATGTTCCGTTCTGAGGTCGCCCAGTCTCAGATCGACGACACGGCGGTGGTGGCCATCCAGGGTAAGTCCCATGGCCGGTATCCGTTTTTCGATGGCTTGGTCACTCCGTCGATCTCGTACACACGGCTTCGAGCTACCAACCCGAGCCCGTTAGAGAGTGCAGGCGTTCGCAGCCTCCCTTAGTCCGCCAACGTGTTGTAAGTACTTCCTTATCTTCTTTGTCTCTATCTTTCTTAGTTTATTTTCATCACTGCCCACTTAGAAACAACCTCAATTTTGTAGGCATATCAGGCCTTTCGAGCATAGGCATATTGAGGTGAGGGAGTACTTGCAACGAGTGAAGGCAAACGATGATTACAGCCGTCAAGCGATAGCGGTTAGTTTTGCCCTCTTAAACCAAGCTCAAATTTGCACTTTCATTCCTTCTGACTTTGTGATCACGGCTTGTTTCTAAGTGGACTTGTTTAACTAACATCCAGGCTATCTTCGCGTCTTGGACTAACCGCACGGAGCCACCACAAGTTGGACCCCCACCACCACCTGCGGGAGACGCCCCACACCTTCCCACGTTCGAGGAATGGCTGGCACTAGGCGGTGATACTCCGGTTAGTAAATTTGCCTAACTAATGACAAACTAGTTATCGTTCATTCAACACTATCATGTCATATTTACCGTTAGAAACTTCTTTCAAACATGTAGGGGACCGGTGGCTCGACTCTGCTCCGTCGACCCGATCCTCCGATCTGGCAGTGATGGTGGTCGCGGTGGCGGTTTGGCGGAGGAGGACTTGGCGGTGGCGGTTTTGGCGGAGGTGGACTTGGTGGTGGTTTTGGCGGAGGTGGACTTGGCGGAGGTGGTGGTTTTGGCGGAGGTGGACTCGGTGGTGGTGGTGGTTTTGGCGGAGGTGGACTCGGTGGTGCTTGATGTCGATGATGATTCCGTGTATGCGGCCGTTGTGCCATGTCTTTCATGTTTCAACTTTTATGATGTTTCATGTCTTGCACTACTCTTATGTTCGTGGACTTTCGCCGGTGATGATCTTTAGATGATGAACTTGACTATGTTTAAATGATGTTGATGAACTGTCATATTTCATATTATTCTATTTTGAAATGTTGTCAAATGAATTGGAAAAGAGAAAACAGGGAAACTAAAAATAATAAAAAAAAACTATGCCTACGGCAAAGCCGTCGGCATAGATACGCTCAGGAGCCACCAGGAGGCGACACGTGGCAGGGCTATGCCGACGGCTTTTGCCGTCGGCATAGATATAAATCTATGCCGACGGCTTTGCCGTAGGCATAGCCCTGCCGCCAGGTTAAACCAGGGGGCGACACGTGGCAAAGATATGCCTACGGCAAAGCCGTCGACATAGATTTATATCTATGCCGACGGCTTTGCCGTAGGCATATCTTTTGCCACGTGTCGCCTCCCCGAGCCGCCAGCAGTTTTGACGGCGCCGTCTGCTGTTGCCGACGGAAAACTACGCCGACGGCTAAACTATGCCGACGGCGCGCGGGCCATCGGCATAGCCCCTATGCCGACGGCATTATTATGCCGACGGTCCGACAGAGTACCGACGTGATCTACATCGACGGGATATGCCGACGGCAGCCGTCGGCATAGATCTATGCCGACGGCTTAGGGGCCTATGCCGACGGCCCCTGGCCGTAGGCATAGACCGCGAGTCCGGTAGTGCAGTAGTTGTTTCAATTGTAATGGAGGTGTCCATCCGGAAATATTAACGTCAATAACAAGTTTCGAATTGCCTGAAAGGTCTATCTCTTCTAGTTTTGTGAGATTTCCAAGCCAAGTGAAAGAAAATCTACCACTCAAATTGTTTTGGGAAAATCGAAGACTCTTAAGCGAAGGTGAAAGATTCAAAGACCAATTTCTCAGAATCTGTCCTCCCAGGAAATTTGTCGAGAGGTTCAGCCGTTCAATATGTGGAAGGGAAAGCAAGAATGTTGGAATGCTTCCGCTGAATTGGTTAGAACTCAAATACAACTCTCGTAGGTTCTGAAGATTTACAAATTCTATGGACATAGGAAATTCATGACGTTAGGAACGCTGGCAACATTACTTTTATACTGATATAAACAGGAAATGCTCATTATGTACCTTGTTCAGTCGGAAGAGATCCACTCAACTTATTACTATATTCCAGATGTAAGGCCTCAAGGGGGACCGACACTGAAGACAGATTAATAGGAAAATTTCCCTCAAAATTATTATATGAGAGATCTAGGAACTTGAGATGAGGAAGTGCAAATAATGACACAGGGAGAGATCCGCTAAACTGGTTGCCACCCAAATTCAAGCTCCTGATGTTTTTAAAAGCTGCAATGCATACAAGTAGCTAGTATAATTATTATAGGTAGCAAAAACTGAGGTATGAAACATGAAATCCTTTTTTTCCAGTGTAAGATTGTTTTTTACCTCTAACCAGGAGAGTTCCGTTGAGGCGATTAAAACTGAGATCTAGGACTTCAGGTGAAATTGGCCCTGGGGATGAACTAACTGGAATATGCCCACTGAAGTTATTTCCGGAAAGATCTAGGATCTTTAGCTGAGGAAGTGCAAATAGTGAGGCCGGAAGGTTTCCGTTGAATCTATTCCCAGGCATATTCAATTGTCGCAAATTCCTAAGATTTTCGACAGCTGCAAAGTGTGTATGGACGGCACGACGAGATGATTATGGGTATGTAGTTTTTTTGTATATCTACATCAGTACTATAAGAAATATAATTTTGTATTACCTTACCTGCAGCTTGGAGACTTCCGTTCAGGTTGTTATCGTTGAGAGCTAAGACTTCCAGTGAGAAAATTTTCCCAATAAATTCCGGGAAACCCCCTCCCAACAGAGTGCCACTGAGGTCGAGATATCGAAGCTTGGATAGTCCAACTAACCCTGCAGGTGTTTTTGTTTGTACAACTAGGAGAATAAGAAGCAACCACGCACGCATATTTTTCCTTATAAGAGAATTTGGAGAACATACATACCTTCCGAGCTTAGAGAACATTGATAGTTGTATGACAGATCTAGGTACTGAAGCTCATGGAATGCAAAAAACACTGTCAAGTTCAGATACCAACGATCATCTACATCTGTCGGGAAATATACCAAGCTAAGGTCAAGATGGGACACTCGTTGGGTGCTATTGTTGCATTTCACAAGATCCCAGGAGCAGCAGTCATCATGATCCTTCCTCCATGAATCAAGCGCATTCTGGGAGTGCGCTCTTATCAGGGAGGACTGGATGTCTAGTAGAGCAGCTCTCTCCTCCACGAAGCAGCCAGAGGACAACTGAAGCATGGACTGTAACAAGAGAAATAGTACTGTCAAAGACAATGATCGCCATGGCAGGAAGCTACCCATATCTGATGATGAGTTCTCCTTCTCCGGCCTGCGTGCATATGCACTTCGGTCGGTTGGGCTCTCGTAGGCCTTGAGACAAAATGTTGAAATGGTGAGTGGTTTTGACGTTCTGCGTGGGAGGCGTACATGCTGTTATCTTTCCCCAGCTTTGTGTTAATTATAGCTAGAGGCGTGCAAATAATACAGTTTAGTTACTACTAGGAGACCAGGACTAGAGTGCAACACGGGTAACTTTACTTAGACCCAGCAGCCTTTGTCACGCGTTGGGAAGTGGGGGTAAAGTACGTGCGTTCAGTGCGTTGCTACTGGTAACTTTGCTGAAAAGGCATGGTTAGGCCGTTGGCAGCTTGCACGATACCTCTCAAAACCATTTCTGCAAGTTTTCCATCACCATCGACCATCATCACCATCGTCACCATTTCGTGCTCAGACATGTCTCCGCCTCGGCCATCACCGCTTCGGACCACTGGCGGCTGCCACATTCTCTAGATCAACAATTATTCGCAAACCGTTCAAAAACAATCAGCGTTGACGGTTCGGCGGTCCAACAACCAACGTGTTTCCAGAGCGTCGGACCTTGTTCAGCTTGCGCCTGGCATCTCGGATCGCTTCTGCTGGGCATGGGAGCATGTCGCCATCTTCTCGGTCCACTCGGCTTATCTTGCGTTCTTCATGGGAAGAGCACAATGGCCTTTTCACAAGCTTATTTGGCGCGGCCACGCTCTCCTTAAGTTAAGGCTGCCCTCAACCGCCACTGGACCGGGGAGTGGATGAAGCGGCATGGTCTTGCTGCTGATGATACAAGCCCCCTTTATTCCCAGTGTGTCAAGTCGATCGACAACCTTCTCATCCAATGTACATTATTTTCTCTTGCCAAGTCTGGTTCCAATCTCTTCGTGCTTTGTGCGCGCGAGCTTCACCCATCAGACTAGCCACAATGCATAGTAACATACACTAGTAACATATACAAATCCCTAGACTATGTTACTACTTTTATAGTGGGTAGTAACATAAGTGTGGTAACATGCAAAGCTTCATTTATTAGGTTATAGACTCATATTGCATTGGGACATGTGATGTTACAGTAACTAGCTAAGTTACTGTAACTACCTCTCTACTCATTAACTCATTGCCACATAAGCAAAGTTGCTGAGTTGGACTCGATGTTACTACTGAAGTTACTCCCACTGTGGCTAGTCTCAGACTGCTCATAGTGGGAGTAACATAGGTAGTAACATGCATGCCACATAGGCAAGAAATATGATGTGGCAAGTAATTAATGAGGAGAAATGCAAATGGAGTATTAACATAATATGTTACCATCACATAGCGGTTCCCAATGTAAAATAAGTCTACAAAGTAATAAATGAAGTGCTCTATGTTACCACATCCATGACACTACCCACTATGGAGGTAGTAATATAGACTAGTAACATATGCATGTTACTAGTCTAAGTTACTCACCAGCCTCAAGCACTGGCTACCTCATCAACTGTGCCGTGGTCGGCTGCTGTTCCAAGTGTCATTACTCTAGAGTCGCTTTGGGAACAGCCTTGTCTTGTGTCGCCTGTGGGATGTGGCTAGAAGTTGCAAGAGTAATGACACTCTCTTATTATGTTTGTCACTTGCGATGCACATGGTTTTGATTTTCTATCTAACAAAAAAAACGTTCTTTCTCGCGCGTTCCTGAAAAATTGATAGCATAGCTGCCGCTGAAGGGTCTCCCACACGTTAGTGGTGAAACAAATAGCACTGAAGGGTTCACTCATGGCCCATCGTGGTGATCAATCATACATTAGGAGAAAAAAGGGCCGCTTGCAGACTCTCGCCCCGTCCCCCGCGTCCCTCTCGAAGGCGACACGGGGGAACCCTAGCCGCCCCCGCCACCGGCCCTCCTCCACCCTCCCACCCCCCTCGCCGCCGCCGAGAGCCATCGCTGGGCAAAGCCCAGGCAGTGTCGGCGGTGGCGGAGCTTCTCTCCTGGCGCGGCTTCCCTTCTTCTTCGAGGCGGCTCAGTCGTTCCCGGTGGGCTTGGTGGCATGGCGCTTCGAAGCTTCGGCGGTGGCTCGCTTTGCGGCGGGGTGGAGGGCCTGCCCCCGTCTGGTGGTGCCGCCTTGACAGCGGCTGCGGCCTTGGGCTCTTGACCCCAGATTGGATCTAGGAGGTGCCCGGGCCTGGCCGTGGCTGCCTGTCAGGCGTGGTGGCGGCGAGTCTCGCGGCCTCTGCGCATCGTGGAGGTGCCGGTGGCGGCGTATGCTCAGCCTGGTGATGGCGGCGGCCGTGCACGGGAGTTGGATTCCTTCGAACAGATTAGGGTGAAAACTTGCTTTCGGCTACTGCCAAGGCCGGCGGTGGCGGCGCTATCTGCGTAGTTCCCTTCTTGAAGGCATCACCGTGAAGAAGTTCAAGGCCACTCTCTGCTACCTCCGGGGAAACCCTAGATCGGATGATCGGATGACGGCGGCGCTCTGGTGTCGTTCCCCCCTTGGGGGCGTCATTCTTGGAGGTACACATGTGACCGAGGGAGCAGCAAACGGATTCTTTGGTGGAGCGGTGCGTCATCTCACTCATTGATGGCGGCGGATCTCGGCCGCATGGCGCTGTGGTGACTCGGCGTCCGATGCGCGAAGATGGACTCGCGCAGGAGGAGGCTGTCTGGCGTCATGGTGACGTCGGTGGCAGAGAGGCCTGGCAAGGTCGGTGCATCAGTTCTGCTCTGAGGATGGATCGATGTAAGATGGAGGTGACGGCCCTCGCAGCGTGCGGTGCTCACTGGGAATGTGGTGGGCCGGTGTGTGACCCAATCCAGGTAGTGTGTTGGATGAGGCATCCGGCTTTAGATGTTAGGCTTTGGTGCGATCTCTGTTTGGTATTAGGCTCGGACATTCGGCACACCTTCATCAAAGGGATAGGAGTAGCAACAATATTGCCAAGATGGTGGCTTCAGGCTTATTAATGTATCACTGTGTATGATCTTTGAAAATAATTAATAAAATGACTGCATGCATCTTCCAGTGCAGAGGCCGAGGGTACATCCTCCTTTTCTAGAAAAAAACATTAAAAGAAAAAGAAAGAAACCAGCTGGCCGAGCGCCTGCCGGCTAGCCCCACCATGTCCTCTGCTCGCACTTATATTGTCTGCCAGCACCACCAAGCCCAGTGCTCTGCTCCCGAGTCAATAGACCACCGATCTCACTATGACCATCGGAGTCCGACACATAGTGTCATACTTGTTTTTATCTTGTGATGGTTGAGGAGTTTTTTTCTTCTGAAAGGGTCGAGACGCTTGCGGAGCCCATGCCTTCCATTTCAATCACGTCATTCTTAGGCAGACGCCCTGAGATGCTTGCAGTTACTTTTGTCTATTTATTATTTCTTCTCAGTGAGCCTTTAAAAACTCCACTCCTACTTTTAAACTTAGAGCCTCCCAGGGCCACTTTTTGACCACCGGCGATTAAATTTTCTCCCACTGCCCCCCCTCCCCCCCTAAGGCTTACTTTTCGTCGGATTGAGCCAAAATTAAAGCCGGCGCTCCGAGGCGAAACCCAGCCCACCGGGGGTCTCTTGGGGAGGAGAGAGAAGGCTTTGCATGTCTTTTGGCCTACATTCAGCCTCTCATCCCTCTCTTCACCCCTTTTTCTTCGGGCCCCATCCATGTGCACTCTCTCTTTTCCTTCTCTCCCCTGCCGCGCGTCTGTCTCCCCGCTCGCCGCCTTGCTCCTCTCCTCGTCGCGCTGCCTCGCAGCTCCCTGCCTGCTTGCCGCCGTGCTCGCCCGCATCCCCGCCTAATGCCCAAGCAGTCCGCTGTCAGACAGCGCGCTCGCGCCGCAGGAGGAGGACGGCGCCCCCGCCGTAGCCATCGGAGCGGTGCACCGCGGTCTTGCTCCCGCCCGCTGTGGAGACCAGCACGCGCATGGGCTGTTCGTTGCTCGACTCGTACCGGTTGCCGGCGTTCCCGACCGAGAACTCCAGCCTGCACGCGCTCCCCGACACGGTGTCCACCCCCTGCACCAGCGCGGCCTCCCCGCCGGACAACAGCTCCATGGGCCGTGTGGGTCGGCTAGCTTCCGTGTGCGGCGGGCCTGGCTCCCTACGCGGCGCGAGGGCTCGCCGAGCACCCCGAGCCTCTCCTCGCCGTCCGCCACCGCTCCGCCCAAGCTGCGTCGCGGCCGCCCGTCCGCCTCCTCGCCTCCGCCGGCTCCTCCCTCTGCCGAGTTGCGGCCGGCTCCACCAGCCCAGCGTCCGGCTCCGCCCGCTTCGCTGCCTCGGCCCCGCCGACCGGCTGGTGAGTTCGCGCCGCTTCGCCGCCTCGCCGCTTCGCCGCCTCGCGCCCGGCTGCTCGGCATGCGCTGCCTTCACCCCCGCCTGGTCTGCTTTCGCCGCCCACCGAGCCTACGCCGTCCCGCACCCACGGCCCCCCGCTCCGCGCAAGCGCTGGCTGCTCGTCGGCTAGCCCCGTCTGGCGACGCGCTGTTCCGTGGTGGTGGTGGCGGGATACGTGCGTGTGTGTGGGGGGGGGGGGGCAACGAGTGGATATTTTCCCACCCCCACGCCTAATTTTTCGCCGGCAGCCCCCCAGGCGGCGAAAAAATGCCTCCTGGGGGGCTCAACGGCCGGAGATGCTCTTAGAACCGGCACCCTTGAGCATTCTCGCCAAGTCTTTGCAACATACTTTATATACGTAGTATGTATGTGTATCTATAGATTGACAACCATTTCGTTTATAATTGATACTTCACCAAGAGATTGAAATCTATCATGCATCTTAAAATATTAAGTAATAAAACAAAACATTGCATTGAGTGAAATGACATACAATTGATAATATAATTTTCCTCGTCCCTCAGACCTTACGGGGACAATGAGTCAACTATATTTTTATCCTTAATGAGACAATCACAATTGTAAGTTTTTTTTACTGCCACCGAAATACGTACTTAACATACAAAGATTTACTCGATCTAATGCACACTACTCTCTCTACCGATCTTTCATGTAAGCTAACCAACAATTAGATCAGTGAATCAGAAAGTTTAAATCTAAAATCATGCAAAGTCAATAGGTATAACCTGATCAGAAAGTAATAATTTATCACATAGCAATAGATAACCACAAAAGTTACATGATATGGATAAAAGTCATGCTAGGTAGCTCATGTGATCATTGTATGATGCATGTGAGAAGATGCTATATAGATACTGCTACGAACTCATAGTAAGTAGGATGGACTGCTCTCACCTCATCATGGGAACAACGAAGATCGATGTTGAGATGCAGATGAGATCGCCTCGGCAGAGTATCAGAAGAGAGCTGGAGATGAGATTGCATCGCAATACTCTCATGAGATTACATCATTGGAGCAGCGGAGATCAGTGCTGAGATTGCATTATAAGTTTTCTGTTACTGTCACCGGAATACTTCACATATAGAGATTTACTCCATCTAATGCACACTACTCTACTAATCTTTCATCTAAGCTGACTTAGACTAATGAATCAAAGAGAAATTTAAATCTATAATTTATGCAAAGGAAACATATATAATCTAATCATGAAGTAATAATATATCACATAGCAATAGATAACCACAAAAATTACATCATATGGATCAAAATCATGTTAGGTAGCTCAGGTGATCATCGTATGACGCATGCGAGAAGATGCTACATAGATACTGCTACACTCACCTCATCATGGGAGCAATGGAGATCAGTGTTGAGTTGAAGACGAGATCGCCTCGGCAGAGTACCAGAATAGCTAGGGTTGTGGATGAGATTGCACTGAAACGCGAAGTGGCGGTGCAAAAATATCCACGATAATTCTGAGATTGGTTTCAAAGTATTTATGAGCCAGGGGTGCTAGAACCAAAGGGAGGCGGCTCCCAGGGCTCCGCACCCTAGCGGCATGCCGTAAGACTAGGTCATGCAAGGGGGTGTCTGGTCCTATGGACTTCCCGGCTCCACAATTTGGTGCATGTTTTCTCTTTTGATGTAAATTAACTCCGGAATTTTCTTGGATGTTTTGGACGTTTGGAAAATACTTGTTCTTGTTTAGTCGAAGAAACAGAAAACAACAACAGGCACTCTCACTTTATTAACATGTTAGTCCAAATCAATGATAAGATATTATATATTCAATAACATTATGATATGAAAACTACAAAAATATAGATACATTTATGACGTATTACTCCGCACTTGAAGAAGTCCAACAAGTGGGCTACACTGAAGTCCTCAATGGTGTTGGGAACCACTCCATCTTGATCGCTGAACTAGAACCCATGGTAGACCAACACATGCAGATTATCGCCGCTGCAGCAACTCACTTCCAGAAAACTTTGATGCCCACCAGGGTTGATGACATTTTGCTGCTACAAAGTGAAGGCTGAAATCATAAATATGTGGCAATGCACCCGGTGATGATTCCCTCCCTAGACGCGGCTGGCAGCCTTCCCGGCCGCTGCGTCAACAATGTTTCCTGGCTACGATGGTGATGTAGAGGTATAGAGGCGCATCGAGTTAATTTTGCTCATGGCCTGCCACAGACAAATGTAGGAGGAAGACAGCATCAATTTTCCCAAGGACATGTGTGTATTTTTCTAACTTCTATTAAGAACGGTCCTGTAATTGTTAGTTGATTTTAATATATGACTTTTTGGCCTTTTCGCAAGATAGGGTATACTTTAAATCTTCCAGACGCGATAACTCCCACATACACATCATATTTATTTCCTTTCTTTGCTTTATCCTATCGATCTCACCTCCATGTGTTTGATACATTCATACGTAACAAAATGTACTTACTCAAGCATATACAGCCAATGATCACACGGAACACAAGCTACACACAAAGTTATATGGAGCACCCACAACGCAGTATGCAAGCATCTTATAACTATTTAAGAAATCTTTATTTATGATAGTTAAGAACAATAATCCACTACTGCTGCAGATATAGTCCTGCTGTTTTCCTGATTGCTTGTTCCAATTTGTCACAGAATGATGGACACTCCATGTTTAGCGCTCCTTGACTTCTCTGTTTCAACAAAAATGATGAGATTAGACAGTAAGGTTTCCGTGAGTAAAAGAAAATATTCTGACACATGTAAGTGAGTAAATTTTAACATAAAAGCAACACAAACAAGTCGACATTTCCTAATAATTTACTTCTTGTGTGTTAAGAAGTCATGTTTCATATATCAGGACAGTACATTAATTAATGTAAAAACCCTGTTGGCTTGCCGTTCAATACAGTATAATAGTTACATGGACCTATTAACATCTGTTTTTATTTGCTAAAGGCGATACATATTGTTATTTCGGAGTTGGCCAAGTTGTTGTGCACTGGGAGACCTAGAGTTGCACAAATATTGTCTGCAACTTTAGATGTAGGAACGTACAATCGTTCAGTTGCACATACTTTTTAAAATGTATAACTACCCATTTTTCATTGGATATAAATTCAAGTGTCAGATCACCAACGTAAGATTTGTAAGTCTATCGACACTTCATTTTTCCTCTCATTTAAGACAACAGACAATATTGCTTCTATTTTATATTAATTTTAATTAAGATAGAATGTGTGAGAACCTGGGTTTGATCCCAAGCCGGCTAGGAGGCAAAGCAGCGCTCCAACCACTGGGTTAAACGACCAACCTTATATAATTAGCAATAGCTCGATTGCCTGGCTGCAATCAAATACTGAAAGTGAACAACCAGCTGTTTTAGGAAGAGTTTTGGCTATCTGCTCCTTTACTCTTTATCCCAAGGAACATATTTGTGCCACGCTCTGTTTAAGTTTTAAACTTTTTTGTTGGGGGTCGATCGAGAGTGCACTGCACCAGTTGCAGGAAATCGCAATGCTGATAACAAGTGACTGACTATATATATATTAGAGATGAGAATATAAAAGGTCCTCATAAGAAACTTAAGAGAATAAATTTTAGTAGAAATTGGCCAGATGATAAAATAGTGAGGTTCATGGCCTTATTGTGGCAGACTTCACAATACTCAATTTCTTCATGTTTTATAAGACATTTATAGTGGCACTATCCATATTGAGTATTTCTATTGTAGCACGATCTAGCAGAAATAAATATAAACCTTCTTTAACTCAACTCAAGCAAAAACAAGTACGCTGCACCCACCAACTAACCCTTATAACGAGAGCATATTGTACACATTTATTATCACTTTTATAATCAGTATACATCATCTCCAAAATACTTAAAAAGTACCACTACAGACTGAAAGAGCCAGAAGAGCAGCATGATCATATATCTCTAGAGAACCAAAAGGGCCTCACGTATCACCTCTACAAAATAGGGGCGATTTAAGGAGTCTCTCAGAAAAGTCTCTCTTGGTGACTTATGTTTTGGAAATCTACCAAATGCATTAAAATAGCATTAAATTCTAAATATCATTTTCTCTAAAAGTAGCCCCCATTTCATGATGTTAATAATTTGGTTTCCAAGTAGTACCTTCTAAAGTGATGCAAAACATATCTTTATGGTTTGGTATGATACTTTTTAAGATAAATGAATAATAATTACGTGTCGTGATCTACGTTATGGCTATTCTTTACTATTGACTTTGTAAAATCCATATAGCGATGTTACAAATTAATAGGGCTTCTTGATTCGTTTGTTGAAAAGATGACAGTCTAGACCCACAATATATTTGTCACCTGTCCGTGCATTTACAAGATTGGTTGCAATGTTCTTGAAATAATAAATAATTAAATAAGTAAATGAATATTGGTGTGCTTCATTTTCCGAGATAAAACTGTGTGTGTGCTAATACGGTGATCCCTCTGATAATGAAAATGGGGTCAAACCGATGTTGGACAATAAAAATGATCCAATCCAATTTTTACTTGGTTTAGGCTGAAAATGTAGGGCGAAAACCCCAACATTTCTCAGCTATGGTGTCTCAGTCGGCAAAAAACTACGAAGTGATATCCATGAATACTATTTTAGAAAACCACCATGGATATCTAGATACCGCCAAGACAATTTTTCTAAACAAAAAATAATAATTTAAGGTTGTTTTCTACACAAAACCCTCTCAAAAGTCGATTGTCCCTTGAGACATTATAGTCACAATCTAGTCATTATCTCCCTAACATCGCTCTCTCTGTCTCTCCTCCACACGACCTCCTTCCCGAGAATGTATCTGGTGCACGGGGCCATTTGGTGCTACCGGTGCACCAAACGTTTTTAGGACATTTTCAAATGTTTTTAGAAAATTGAAAAAAAATCTAGCATATGACCATAACATTATTGTATGTTGCCACAACATTTCGTTTCAAAATTCGAAAAATAGCTTGAGATATAAAAACGACAAATTTGACACTGAATAGTATATAACACAAGTTGGGCTTTAGATTTGGCACATTATCACACTGATGTCAAATTTGTCATTTTTGTATCTTGAGCAATGTTTCAAATTTTGATACAAAATTTTGTGAAAACATATATTGGTGTTATGCCAATGTGTTAGATTTTTTTGGATTTTGTGAAAACATATATTGATGTTATGCCAATGTGATAGTAAATGTGCTAATGTGTCCGGTGCACTGGTAGCACCACAAGCACCGGTGCACCAGATACATTCTCCCCCCTTCCCCCACCCCCATCATCAACTAGATTTAAGAGCCCACTCTCTTGCCTTCTCCCCTCCACTTTCAAGGTAGACCCAAGGTCCCACTCTTTGGGTGATACATTGAAGTGAATCCATCAAATATATCTACTCCATTAGCGCAAATCATGAGGGTGTAAGTTCTATATTTATTCAAACTATTAACGTAAACTATAAGTTTTTTCATGTGCACCCTCAAAACAGTGTCGTTATATATAGCGGAGTATTCCACGTGGTTAAAAATGAAACCTTATATCATGGTTTTTTGTTGGGATCACACTATGTGACTTTTTTTGTCTAACCTATGTAGAACCCTACGGTCATTTACCACCTTATTTAAATAATTTACGTTAAATGAGAGTTATATTTGCTACTAACTTTTTGATATAAAACTATTCGGGTAGAAGGTCAACCCTAGAAGTTCCTCACATGTCAAGGGGCCCTACCATGTGACCCCATAAAGTGTTAAAGATTGAGGTTAATGATAAATGAACTAATTTGCATAGTCCACTAATACAATTTTGAGTATTTCTCGCGATCCATGGAGGAATTTCTGAGCACGAAGGCATCTAGCTGCCTCTAACGAGCATGTTGGGACGGTATTGAAAAGTAAAATTACCTCCCATGAGTTGACACACTAATGGATGCGATTCCAAATTCCAAACTGCCCACAACTAGTATGTATCCAATGAGAGTTATTAGTAGGGTATGTAAACCCTCAGATACCAAACCCATTGCACCACCGCCACCACAATTTTTCTTCATTATTGCAAATGGCAACGGCGTGGTTCCCCAATTCAAGAGAGGGCGAGGGCATGGCTGGCGGCGCGTGGGCTCATGCCGCCCGAGGAGCCCCACCCTCGTTGACACAATCACGCCCCACTACAATTCTTTCCTTTGTCTTCGAGGCCCCTACCGCGGCCAGCACAATCGAACCAAAAAATGAGGTAGAGCCACCCATTTTATTGGGTCTAGTAGGTATGTGCCCTCTATATGGAGTGTCTTGCCAAAGGCTCCATTGCCACTATTGCCTTTGTATCGGGGGAGGTTAGAAGGGGGCGTGCTCTTTTGCCACCACTGCCTTCACCATCGACCCTTGCCACCGACATTGAGAGAAGGGCCTTGCCATGGCTGCCACAATCTCACTGAAGATGCGAGGTGGTGCAACCAATTATACCAGGCTTGCTAGGTATGCGCCCGCTCACCCCGAGGACCTTTTGAAAGGCGAGAAAGCCATGTCCATATCAAAAAAAGTTATTTCGTAATACTTGTAGTACTTTTAGTAGTATAACTGAGTTGTACTCTGTAATGTCATGAGTTATTTTTTCTAAGTAAACAAGTGCCTATTGTCTCAAAGTGCAATGTATTTTCCTATATGACAGTGGCATGGAATGCACTTTGTGATAAGAATGTATGCAATTGATGAGATAAATTTCAGGTGTTTTTGTTTTATATGTGATCTTTGATATTTGTTATTATAACTAAATCAACATTGTGTTGTAAGGATGACTACAAACATAATGTAATTTAGCTATGAAAAATATTATTGGAGATGGTTTTTAGTGTGGAGCCAAGGAACCACCTCTACTAATTACATATTGGAGGTGGTTTAAGAGGTGGAAATTCCTCGATACTTTAAGTATTAGAGGTGTCTTTCTATTCAAAGCCATGTCTAACGCAGAGAAGAACTAACTACAAGATCCCATTTTACCAAACCCTTGCTCACCTCTCCTTGGCGTCGGCGGCACTCGACCTGCCGTACGACACCATCACCGATGTCACCCCATCATTGTCATGATCAGCGGGCTTAGCAAGTTGGTATGTGTGTTGTGCCATCTATGATCACCCCATTGCACCTCTTCGAGCTTGAGGGGACTCGGTGCACTAGCCCAACAGAGTAGCCACCACCGCAAACCCCTTGTCATTGCCGTCCCCCCCCCCCCCCCCCCCCCCCCCCCCCTCGACGAACATGAGTTATAATCCCTCCATGGATATGGTTAGGTTTATTGGATAGATGCTTTAGTTGTGTAACTGTAGTTTTAATAAACTATATTTGTAGAATTGTGTTAATTAGATATATTCTTTATTTTGTGCAACTATAGTTGTAGAAATACACTAATTAGGTATGTTTTTTTTATGTTTTTAACAATAAATTTGAGCTTATTTTTAATTGATGCATATGCACATAGATTTTGCAATGGCTATGCACATTAATTTTGCAATGACTATGGCTATTAATTTTGCAATGCCTATGTGTGCTTCTTAAGTGTAGCGAATGAAACTTTTTTAGTTTATGTAAACAAGGATACATACACACACGATTGCTATTGTGATCTTTTGTCATACAAAACAAATCATTTTCCCAAGAGTATTTTTTGTGGTGCCAGTAAAATGTTACATTGGTGACATGTCTCTTTTTAGTTGCACTAATTTTTTGGATGAAAATGCTAAGACAACCTTTGTGTCCTTTGTAACATCTGTAAGTCTACCATTTGTTAGAAATGTTTTATATTTGTTAAGTTGCTATTCAATTAGAAATCCGTGTGCTCTACATGTACGAATCATCTCACCATATCTTATCTCTCAACCTCAATTCCAATGACGGAGTTAAAGTCACATTGGAATGTGAAATCTGAAGTCTTGTTAAGAAGACATTAGGGTCAATACATAACATATGGTTGAGCATATCTATAATACCTAAATAGTTCATCCCCATCATGGTATTTCTCTTGACATGCACGCTATCCACATCAGCAAGTCGGCCACGTCATCGTATCACTACTGGCTTACATGTGGGACTGATCAGAAGCATGAGCTGTTGTAGCACTCCCAATGCATGGGCTCAATATAGAGTAACTAGAGTCAAGTTTTTTTCTCCCCATTGGCTCTAATGCATGGTAGACAAAATAAACGGCAACAAAGTTACCAACAAAACAAAATGACTATTTATTTTGTTTGCTCAATACAACTGTATAGAATTTAGGTACCAGGACTTTGTTGCATGTGGAAAGATATGAACGTATTATGAAGTGCAATGCAATTATGATTTATGAGATAAATGTGGATGGGGGATGTATATGTGATATGATGAATTTGCGATGGGTGTTTGCTAGGAATTTGTTGTGTATTTGGATTCAAAATGCATGTTCAGCTGCACCAAATGTTAATTTGCAGACCTAAAATGAAAACACAGGCAGTTCTAGGGTAGAAACTGGCTATAACACGAAACTAATGGATGAAGTTGATCATAGGATACCGCTTGCAATTCACAAGTATTGGAGGTGGTTTTTGTTTAGACACCTCTTCCGGTGGGAAACAATCATAGTTCTAGAACTGCCTCCAATACTTGGAACTACGAGTATAAACTATTATTGCCTAGAGGCGGAACTCAAAGACACCCGAGAGTTGTGTATTAGAGCCGCCTGTAATGTCCATTTCTATATCAAGGGCGACCATTTACTCTATTCTATGGGCTAGCACCACCAAGCCCTAACACAGCCAACACTACCGCATCGTCAATTCTAGGGGCAAGTCCTCGTCGGAGAAAGCCCCAAATCACCATCGGTGTTCACTTCCCTTCAACACAACCATTGTCATTTTGGCTAAGAAGTTCTGATTGCCTTTTCCTTACATTGTATGCCCTTATATAGTTATATTACTTTTTTTAGGGAAAAGGAAAAAAAACCAACTCCAATTAATGAAGCCCTGTTATCTGATGTGAACATTATGTGTACATGGCAATAGATCATGTGCTCAACCCTCCAAGCATGCATGTAAGGACGGAGGCAGTGTGGGCAGGACCTCTAGTAAATCACTTACTGTACGGTAGGTTCCAAATTTGAAGTTCTGAAGAACCGTGAATACTTTGGCACCCTTCAAATAGGACTAGGACCACGTAAAATAGTCCAACTGATCCTTGTAATAAAGGGTGGATTGTATTAACTCAAAATGAACCAGCAAGGGGATATAAACACAATGGGCGTACACCTGGGCTCTACATAACTAGGATGCACACAACCAACATCAACACACATACAAAAGAAAAACACACGCTGACAAAAGGCAACGTCACATAAGATAAAATCTATGCCTAAGCAAGGAAACAGAAAATCCCCAAAGGGATCGAATGTGATCGATAAAGTACAATAACGACCATATCCGCATCAACCATCTATTGACACCACAAGGACCATGAGAAAGATTCTTCAACAACAACACCATATGAAAGGGAACAACGCTCAAGCACCGCCGTCATTGATCCAACCTCCAAAGGCTAGATTCTAGATATTCACTCTGAAGAACAAGTCCGAGCATATTCGAGCAATGCCATCAACACGGTTAATGGCGCAAAAACATCACCATTGCCAATTATAACCAACTCGTTTAGGCCAAGGGTTTTCACCCCGGAGATCGAGATTGGGTACTCAAGAACCATCACCAAATTAATGTCAATCAAGTGTTGTTGCTACCAATTTTCGCAGCCCACTCCTATAAGGGCATCATAGTCTTGTCGTGACTGCACCGCCACCATTGCTGACCAACCATGCCCTTCGCATCAAGCCGACACCCATAGATTCTCACCACCGAATGCAAACTGGCTGAAGTGAGAGCCACCAAAATACACAAAGGGGCCTTCCGGCTGCACCTGCAAGCTCGCCAGTGCAAGCCACTGACAGCAGCCACCGAAAAGAGGAACCCTCATGAAGACCCTTCAATGGACACTGCATCCACCACTCGGGTGGCCGGCCGGTGCCACCACGGTCAGCACGAGAAGCGGCCCCTACTTCTTCCGAGTGGACCACCTAGCGGCTAGGCGCTAAGCACTAGGACATCAGATCTAGAAGAGGACAACCTTGACACTCGCTCCTGGCTAGTAGAGGGCTGGCTCTCCGCAGTGGCCAAAGGACTGGACCAGGAGCTAGAGGACGCGATCCCGCTGGCTAGAACCCCTTGGATCCAACAGTCGGAGGAGGCTGCACTCCAGCCCCTGAAAGAATCCGCGGCCCCATAATTGAAGGAGGGTGAGTCACGGCAACAGCTGACCCAGAGCTCTAGTGGGGTGGGATTCGGCGAGGAGATCCACCGTCACTCCGAAGCACCGGAGCGGAAAGGAGGATGAGATGCGAGAATGAGAGAGGGGGGTGGCAGCACGACCCCACCGCCACCTTGCTTGGCGGCGGTGAGGGAAGGGGATGTGGTTCGAGAGGGTTTCTTGCTCCTGTGTTGCCCTAGGGGACGACGTTGGGGGCGTTTCTTTCAATATAGTTGGTGACATGTAATAGTCTAACAGACAACTGATGTATGTAGAAGTGCATGCTTTAGCTAATGCAACCAAAAGATCAATCTGATGAAAGAGACTAGGCAACACATTATACGTCAACACTCCCCCTCACGTGTGGCTCCCTCAGACCTAAACGTGGACCAACAGTGGGCTGTAATTTAATTGCGTCAGCCGGGTCTTTAACTCAAGACCTCTTGGCTCTGATACCATGTAGAAGTGCATGCTCTAGCCAATGCAACCAAAAGACCGATCTGATGGAAGAGACTAGGCAACACATTATACGTCAACAAGGTAGAACATGTCATACAAGATACAACAGAGCATGTGTGACCATGTCAGTGGCCATACAATTAATATCCAATATTAGAAACATGTGTGTAACTCGTAAATGTTGTGTGCATCGTGCTATGCAAAGGCTGGATGGTTATATCACCATGAATCCATGATGTATTGATTGAATGAATGTCTTTCATCTATAAAAAACTTGTAAATGCTATGTGTTTGTATATGATTGTGGTGTGTGTTGTATGCATCCACCTTATGATTAGTATTAACAGAAAAAGATTTACCTGAAGATGGAGGTTATAGAACATTTTGTTCCCAAAGGTGCAGGAAGTCGATGAACTGACGAGCTCAAGTCCTTCGTTCTCCAGTACATTTATACACTTGGAAAGAGGTAGAGCTGTAGCAGCATCCGTATGTCTCAGCAAGCTAATCTGAACCATGATTTCCTTGTCGTTGAGGCAAGTAGCTGACACAGTTAGAGCTATGCTGCCGCTTGCGCTCAGTACCTCTGGTTTGCAGTTGGAACTAGCAAGTTTCTCTTTCTTCTTCTGCAGATTCTCGACCTGTTTCTGCAGCTCGGGGATGTACTTGAGCGCTCGACACACCGTTGTCGGAATGCTCAGCTTCTTCTACAGCACCACAAGGCAGCAAAAGCACATCAGGAACTCTTGATTCCTCTCATGCCACCTCTCCTGACACTGATATTATAGGTGTATGTAGCTATAGCTTACAGTGTGGTCGGCGTCCGGGAGGAGAGAACGGAGAGAGAGGTAGAGCTCGTTGAGCTGCTTCCGGCGGTCGCGCTCGTACGCGTTGTGACTGAGCTTCTTGTGGGAGCCGGGGCCGCCGGAGCCGGAGCCTGACGATGCCGCGTTTGCCGGCCTCCCGGAGAGCTCGCGGACGATGTCGTCCTCGAGAACGTCGAGGTCCAGGTCCAGGTCGACGTCGAGATTCAGCCACGGCGGTGACGGCGGCAGCTGGCCGGAGAAGATCTGCGCCTCCAGCGGAGAGAAGCTGTTCGCGGACGGGTCCCCGTACAGCTGGTGATCCATCACAGGCAGTTGGGTAGTATTTTTGGAAGGCTGCAGATGGAACGTACTAGCTACCTAGCTTGGCAATATTCTTCGTGAGCGCCCAGAAGTAGCAGCCTAGCTACTAGTAGTAGTGGAGTTTCTAAAAAAAAAAACTACTAGTAGTGGAGAAAGATACCCTGAATCCCTAATCCAGTTTTTGATGTGATGATTAAAATTGACTATCAATCATAGGCCCTACCGAGTTATTAGCCAGTTCCAAAGTCATTGGCTTATACGTAGTTTCGGTACTAGTACAATAGACCTCACATTATTAACTATTTTGATTAGAGATGTCATGTAGTACTATTTTAAGGCTGGTTGTAATGGAAAGTATCATATACTAGTATCGTGTAGTATTTTATCTGTTGCCATGCATGACACATAGTAGTATAACATTTATTATGATACAGTACCATGATATGATACTCAACCCTCTATTTCTTCATTTAATTCTAAGACACCTTATTAAAATTGCCTAGTTGGCATGCATAATCCTAGCTATGATACTACCATTACAACCAGCCTAATACGAAACCTAAATTCGAAATCTTAACCAGTATGATTCTTGATCGCTTGGAAGAAGAGACGGAATGGGAAAAGGACAGCTACAAAACCTCAGTTTAGCTTTCCCACGAAATCCTCTTATCACTTGAGAGAAGACGTTTTTTCTCCATCATACTACTGGTTATCTTTTAGTCACATATTTTATACTCAAATTTTAATGACCACAAATATTATAGCTATGCAAAATACTAACTGCTACCGATTATACTAAGAAATAAACTATTATCTAGCATGTTTTTTCTTGACATCTCTATTTATGACGTGGAGGCTTATGAAAGTGATGTTTTCTTAGGGCACATACAATGAGTTTGAAGGGAGAGAAACGACAATAAGTTTGATTTCTTTTAGTTAAGGGTTTTCTCTTCACACTTTTCTATATTTTTAGGAGTATGCAACCAAAGCAAAGGGTTGTACATTATTCTTGATGTAAATCGCTTGGGGTGAGAAGATTTGCTGAACCAACAGTTTCATGTTTCGAGACCGTAGATGTCGATTACGTTCCACTCAAAATCCATGCCACGTGCAAAGTATCTAATTTTTTGTTTTTTGGAGCATGTTTTTTTTTCACAGCACACAAAACATATGAGTTCTTCTTGAAAATTTGCGTGCATGTATATATAAGACACAAACATGCACAATGTAAGCAAAACAAATCTTCTTAAATTTGAAGTATTTTTTTATGTTATCGCCTATGTGCTTTGCATTAGTTCGTGTGCTATGTGGGATTAAAAATATGATAAGCTGCAATAGCCTACAAAACTAGCTCCTATGTCCACATGAAAAAAGAAAGGAAGATAGTCAAGGTTCAGCTGAACCATGGGTCAATAAACATTTCTTATGGTTCATTTTTGATAAACCAGAAAGTGTCTGTTAGGAAGCTTATCGTTCCCCCGCAAAAAAAAAAAGGGAAGCTTATCGTTCTCCAATCTTGTACAAACTTTTTTGTGTTACCGGCAAGTAGTTGATACTAGCCTAGGCGGCCTCTATGGTGGCAACACACACGGTTCAACCAATCTTTATTTTGTTTTATACATATACAATATCAAACAATATTAGATGAATTGGGAATTATTGAAGTAATAACGGTATGGACTAGACCAACAGAAAATATTTTGGGAAGCCAACTGTAGATTCCTTAAACAAAACCCCAAAAGAGTACGAATGAATATTTGTTGGGACCACTTCTAACGTAATAGGACCACTGGATTCTAGCTTTGCCCTATATAAAATTCCAGCTTGTGATCAAGCTTGTTATGTTAATTTGAATTGCTTGTGCCTTGTTCGTGTGGCCACTTTCCAAACACGTAGGCCTACACCTTGTCTCAGCTGGTTTTGTAGGATAATTATAGAAATATGTGTATATCTTGTAGCACCCTTCTTAAAGTCTCAATAGGAAGTTTGGGCCGCATCTCAACTTTCATTCATGTTTCAGAAGAAAATACTAGAAAGGTATGATATGTGAAGCCCCTCTTACATGATTTCAAACCCTATGATAGAAGACAGTGCCATCTCTCCGTCATTCAACACCTGTAATCTAAGAATTGCAATAGATTTTATAGCTGAATACAAAATTGGATATGATTCAGATAGAGAGAGTTTATGCAAATTTGTGCTGCTAAATGTGGTGAAGCGCGGTGATATCACCTTATCCGACCATTCATTATCGATGATATCACCGCCATGATTTGTAAATTAATCAAGATAAATGTCCACCATTCATCCCCTATGCACCCATCTCATTCCTTGTCATGTGCTGCATGTGCAAATTTTTTTCCTAGAGCCTGTACTGTAAGCATTCAATGAATGGTTTATGTGCCAACTTTAGATTTCATGTAGTACAAGCTCGTCCTCTCGCGGCATCCTCTCTGTGCCTTCACCAACTTGCCTGGTTATTTAATTTCCTCGATCTTCCCATAAAAAACACATACCCCTTTCCAGGTGTCGGCCTAATATTCGCTTGACTCTACGTCGACATGATTGGCCAGATTCTACTCCCTCCGGTTAAAAAAATATATGATGTTTTAGATATTGATGTAAGTAGTTTTTCTCTTTTGCTGGAAGAAGTAGTTCTTTCAGGTACAACTGTGATCACCAATTTCTACTATGGTAGTATAAACCCCGAAAAATATTTACAAAAAAATTAAGAGACAAATCTAGGGCTATGATTTTAATGTTTCTAGTCTAAGTAGTATTTTTTCATATGGCATTCTTCTAGTCTAAGTATTTAAAATAATATATTTTGAATAAATGCAATATTATTGATTTAAATGTTGCGCCAAGGCGATCGAATTTCATAGAGTTCACACCCAGCCTAAACCAACGTTAAAATGACATAGGAATTCACAACTTTAGAAATCAAACTGACGGTATATCCAAAATGCATGCCACTTATATGTGAACCAAACTGCTGCGAGATTATTTTGGTTGGAAAACCAACCTCACTAACGACGGAAATAATACCACGTAGACATCTGTCCTGATGTAGTGTTAACTAATGGATACCAGGCATGAGAACAATTACATTTGCAGTCCAACAACGTTGCCCCCATCAAAATGTCAATTATTTTCGTGTGCTCCCTGTCTTCTTTACAAATAGAATGGCAAAGAAGCTCACGGCGGACGTGGGGATCAACAAGTACTTGGAACACGGACGCCAGCGAAGATTTAGACTAGATTAACTTTTGCTATGTTAAAAAAAATGTCATGTCCGCTTTTGCTTAATGAAAAATGTAAAAAAAATGTGTTGAATCCGGCCTGGTTTAAATAAAAAAAATTACAGTTTGCTCAAATTCCATTTGAAATGTGTTTGGACATTTGAGGTACACGGTTGGATGGCCGTCGGGTATTTATAAAGTTGGGCCATTTGCATTTCTGTCCCTAACTCGAACCACCTAATCAGATATACCTCTAATTTGAAAGCCTGCTCAAATTTGCCCCTCCACCATTAGGTGCCCTTACAGAAAAGCCCTTCTGCGCCATTACCGTCTGGTCAAACAACTTTGACCGTCCTAAAAAAATAGCAAAAAAATTAGAAAAACCTAGAATTTTGTGAGATCGAAGATACTCATGTGCGCAAGGTGCGTGCAAATTTTCGTGCTATTTGGACATTCCAGGAGCTCGTGGTGAGGAAAAACAGTTAATATGCACGCTTGTGAACAGTAAATTTGAAATAAAATAGCAAGAAAATTCAAAAAAATATGAAATTTTTTGGCATCAAAGAGGCTTGGGTGCACAAGGTGCTTGCAAGTTTTTGTGATGAAATGACATGCGAGGAGCTTTAGCAAGAAAAAACAAAATAGTCATTTTTTCCCAAGTTTTTCCCGAGCCAAATTTTGTTTCTTTCTCCACAAGCCCTTCCAATGTCCAAACACAACAAAAATTTGCACGCAGCTTGTAGACCATAGCCTCTTTGATGCCAAAAAATTTCATATTTTTTTGAATTTTTTTTGCTATTTTTTAATTTACTGTTCACAGGCTTACACATTTATTGTTTTTCCTTTGACATGAGCTCCTAAATGCCGAAACAACACAAAAATTTGCATGCGCCTTGTGAACCTGAGTATCTTTGATCTCACAAATTTTCAGATTTTTTAGATTTTTTTTGCTATTTTTTTAGGACGGTCAATGCCCTTTGACCGGCTTTGACCTGCTTTGACCGGACGGTAACGGCACAGAAGGGAATTTCTATAAGTGCACCAAACGACGAAGGGGCAAATTTAAGCAGACTTTGAAATTAGGGGTAAATCTAAGAGTGGGCGCAAATTAGGGGCATAGATGTAAATGTCCCTATAAAGTTTGTCTAGCCTGAGTATTTTTGGTCTTCTGCACTTTTTTGGCTAGAGATTCCAAAGAAAAATGAGATACAACGACTTCGATGTGCTTTTAGTTTTATCTGAGATTTTCGTTTTCCTTGTGTCTTGAACTTGTGTCTTGAAATAGTGACAACACGCCAAACGACGAAGGATTCCATTTGCACCTGCTATGGAGTATATTAATCCCCGCGTTATACGTTTTCAAGGTACGGCAGCATATGGGTGTGCGTGCACGTAGCGCCTGTGTCGGCATGGTGACGCCACGCGCTGTAGACGCGCGGGCACGCGCCCGCTGCGTGCCGGCTCGTGCCGCCGAGCCTTATCGCTCTTGCTGGCGCCTACACCTGCCATGCTTCATCTCTTCCAAAGTGTCTGAATTGAACGTCTTGCTATATCGCAACGAAGGTCTGATGTTAGTGCCCCTGAACTGTGAGAAATTTTGCGCGGCTTGGTCACTGGTCATGGTGCATTTTCTTTCCACATTTCATCTCACTGCAATGCTTTGTGGTGTGCCCCCCTGAGTCTCTATACTGGGAGATCATAAAATCGGCAAAAATTTCAGGCCAGGCCAGGTGAGACCCATTCCGATGAATGCCAAATCATATGATGTCAATCTTAAAGCACGTAACTCCACTTTACCCAGTTATCCATTTTCAATCCCAATCACGTAGGTACATACTCCCTCCGTCCGGAAAAACTTATCATTAAAATTGACAAAAAAAGGTGCATCTAAAACTAAAATACATCTAGATACATCTCTTTTTATTTATTTTGATGACAAATATTTCCGGACGGAGGGAGTATGTAACTCCAATCGCACGAGTTAGGGTTCGTGCGCTGCTCTCGTCCGTGTCACCACCGAATGACCTTGTCGCCCAGCGGCCGCACAGCACCGACTAAGACTTGTCGTCCATGGCCACACCGAATAACCTCGTCGCTGGCGGCTGCGTGACTTCATGCTACCATGACTCCCTGTCCATGGTCGTCTCCGATTTTTATGACGCAGTCCAATAAATGAGGAAGCGCCCGATTCAACTTTTTATCTCCATGTTGGTCATGCATGAGACTGGGTTTAGACCTTGAAACTGTCAATCAGCACCGATCCCTGTTTAAGCGTCAAGATGTGGATGCCCTGAAAACACAGTAAATAAAGTACATGCAATAATTTTTTAATCACATTCCATCGCTACAATTTGGTTCGGATTTTTTTTTTGACAGCACAATTTGGTTCGGATTTACCTACAAGTGGGGGAACGGGATTGGTGTTTGCACGATTATGTAACCAGAAAACATAATTTCAGCGTTGAACTATAACTATGAACATTATTTTCTCCGATGCAGCATCCCTAGCCAGAACCGCTACCAAAACCCGCATGAAAAAAGAAGTCAGAACAGTTTACCTGTTCCGTTTCAAAAAAAAGAACAGTTTACCTGTGCGCAGCACCCAGCCACCCGCCGTCTATGCGCACTAGTTGCTGGTTGCGGTGTTCCACTGTGTGCTGCCCGACTCGCAAGGCCTCTGACTATGACTAGACGAAAAGCTTGAGCTGATCAATGTTTTAAGCTTGTTATAAGATTAATGAGCTTAATGAACGAGGAAACGAGTTTCGAGAGTAACTCCTTTAGCTTGTTAATTTCGCCAGCCTACCTAGGGGCTCAGCCCACTATGGCACTTTCCTCACCTCCATCTTCTGCCTCTGACTGTTTCTTTTGCTTCTGGTTGTAGCGTGTTGCTACTATTTTTAAAGTTTAGATTATGCAAATGTGCACGAGACTTGTGTATTGCACGCACTATGCTACTATTTTGAACGTCCTTGTTTAATTTATGCTTTTGTATATTTGTGATGGGGTGCTTCTATGTTGCTTATTACCTTAACGAGTACTCATGAACACTCACGATCTTAACGAGTTCATACGAACCAAGCCGAACATGAGTTTTGGCCTATTAATATTAATGAGATTAATGATAACGAGCATAATGATAATGAGTTGAATGAGTAGCTCGGTAATCCAGCCCTGCTTCTAATGGCCGTGTGAGGAAGAGGCCTTCGAGTTGCGTCTATGGGGAATTATTCAATTGGGATGTCCTCGAATCGGCCATAGAGGCCAAATGAATCGGCAACAGATGCCAAACGAATCAATCATTCATCAAAGTCAAACAGGACATGGGCATGGTGCTATGTGACCTGGCCTGCCTTAAAGGTTTGGAAATGGGTCCTGGTGCACTACTTCTAGTCCACCTGATGCCATGGTCTCTATTTAGATCGTATAAGGCTTAATATTTTTCCTTTGGATCTGTATGCATGTCCCACAGGGTCGGCCCATTGGGCTTCGAAGATCTGCGTATCATTGAGAATGTGAAATGGAGGGAGCAACTATTTGCCGCTCGAACCGCTGAATTTGCCGCTCGTTGTGGCAAGGTGTCGCCGTTTAGCAAGGATCATTGGTTGGAGCGCAATTGAGGACCACATATTTGTCGCTCGCTGTGGCAAGGTGCTGCCGTTTACCATAGTAGAATTCACATATGGGTCTGCCCATTCGCACGACACTATAGCGAGCTAGCTGCTATAGGGACGACTATTTCCCCAAAAAAATTGCTCTTTTTTATATTCGGTTCTTAAAAAAAGTGAACATGTTTCAAAAAGATTTTTCCAACACTTCTTTTTTCTGAAACTACAAACATTTTCAAAAACTTTGAGAACATTATTTGAATATTTTATAAGCGCATGCATTTCTTGATATTCTGAACATCTTTTTTCCAAATTCCTGATGTTTTTTAAAGTGAATATGTTAAAATTATGAAAATTTATTAAAACTCTAATTTTTTAACACGAACCATTTCTATAATGTTTTAACATTATGTTCAAAACACAAATAGTATTTGAGAACACAATAATTTTTAGAATTTTGAACATTTTAAATGAACACATTTTTTTGAAAATTTAAAACATTTTCTAGAAATTCCAAAAAAATAAAATCTAACTTTCGCAGAAAGCCTTAAGAATATTTGAATTTCTTAAAAAAAACTAAAATTGAAAAATAAATGAAAAACTAATATTAAAATGAAAAATAGGTAAAGAAGAAAACATGAAAAATGAAAACAGAAAGGCCCAAAATCGTAATAAACCATAGAAAAATTATCAAAGGCTCGTAAAACCATAATCAAATATTACCCACACTGCTAAATGGGCTGGCCAACTGAAGTGAGCGCTCGACGCAATGAGAGCTATGCATCACCCGTAGATCTTGCCTCTAGGTTTTGGGTGTCTAAGCTTTTCGAGTCCGGCCTAATACTGGTCTGGAGGAAAGGATTTGATTGTTTTTTTGTATGAAAGTTTGTTTTTGTGGTGGTTTTGATCAGTTTTTCGCTCGGTTCATTTTTGCTGTTTTGTTTTTGTGGTGGGTTTTGACAAGTTTTCCGCGTGTTTTTTTTCCTGTTTGTTTTAGTGACGGTTTACGTGTTCCTTTCAACAATAGTTGATCAACTTTCTCTTTTTTCAACACACATAAAATATTTCCATATACACGTTGATCTTTTCAAATACGCATTGCACATTTAAAAACACAAGCTTTTGAGCATGTTTTAAATATGTGTTAAAAACATTCAAATACTTGTTCAGACAATTTTTTACATTGTATAATTTTTTTAAATGTCATGAACACACTTTTTGAAAATCATGAATATATTTTTTAAGTGTCAGGTACATTTTTCTTGAATGGTACAAATAAATATTTTTCAATTACATGAAGAATTTTTTAACACAAATAATTGTTTTTCAAAGTTATGAACATTTTTCTGTAAAGCAGGATCATTTTTATATCTAAAATTTAAAATTTCATTAATTTTTTTAAAATATTGCGAATATTTTTAACACTACATAAACATTTTCTTAAATGTCAGGAACGTGTTTTAAAAACACAAGAATAATATTTGCATGTATAGCTTTTTTGAATGCCATAATATTATTTACAATTTGTCTTGGTTTTTTAACACTGCATAATTTTTTAAAATATGTCACAAACATTTTTTTCAAAACATGTGAGTAGTTTGCTGATGTATTTTCTAATGTCAGCATTTTTCCGAAATAAGCAAGAAAACAACATATATTACGCGAGAAAATAAAATGAAATGGAGACCATGAATTCTGTCTGTATCCCATGATCTGTGTAGACATGTAACAAAATTAAATGAATTAAGAAATGAAGCAAACCGGCTGGCCTATAACTATTTTTTCGTAAGCACATATTTTTCCCTGTCGTAAGTAAAAAAATGTGATGGGCGTGGTAGGAATATGTATTTGGATTCATTCTCATATGGCCTATTTTATCAACAATGATATCAAAAGGGATTGTTAGCAATGTATAGACCCAATAGTAAGGAAACATATTTCTTGTCCAGTTTGTGCATCTCTTTCACTTGTATTTCATATTCAATTCCTAGCCACCACTTTTTTGTTCTTTCTCAAACATGGATTTATTTAGTAAGATTCAAATTTCAATTTTGTTAGTAATTTAAACCCCAAATCTGTCGTGGTGTAAAAGTGGATAGTAACTGGCGGGGTGCTGTCATGGTGTAAAATTAGATAGTAATTGGCCAAGAACTTATTTAAACATAGTATCTATGAAGGGCTAATATGATAATGGAACGTTCGACCCAATGCGCTTTTCAAACTGTGAAATAGGATAAGTGGTATATCCATACTTGGGGAAGTTTTGGAGGCTGATGAATAACTTCTCTGCAATAGTTTTTTGAGAAAACACTATCCTCTACGGATGATCCACCATCTTGTATTTTTCTCTTTCTCTTTGAATCGGTCAAAGAAATAGAAATAGAGAATGGAGTGAAGAGGTAGGTCGAGTGATAATTTTTATTTTCATGTTGCCTCTTCTCGTTGGTTGCTTATAGACTGCCATGATGGAGCCCGTCGTACAGGTGGCTTCAGTGATCGCATTGTGGATGAAGCCTTGGTCTGGTTGGCCATAGTGAACGAGAAGGCGAGGTAGATGACGACATAATCATTGACTATTCTCCCCGCATAGGTGAACGCACTGAGGAAGAAGGGTTCTTAGTTTTTTTGGTATTTCTTCTGGATTAGTGTTAACGTGAATGCATAGTGTGGATTTACTGTTTTTATTGTTCCCATTTATTGGGGTGTATTGTCCAGCATTACAATTTAGGTACCCGTACCCTTTTTTAGTTGAAGGGACTCGTACCCTTTTTTAGTTGAAGGGACCCGTACCTAACTCGTGAAGAACAAACGCCAGAATGGAAGAACCTCCATCCTCGCACCAGAAGCCACTCACAAACCCTAGCCACCTCCATTTCACATCTCATCTCCATAGCAACCACCATCTTCACCACCGCAGCAATCCATCTCCAAGATAGCCATACATGCAAGCATGTATCGCATCCCCCAAACATTGTAAGATGTATTACCAATAAAGCTTTCATCTTGATGTGTTCTTCAACGACATCTTATTGCGGTCCGATCGGCACGTGTGAGTAATTCGGTAAGGCAATGAGTTGAGGTATAGATTTGTAACCCGATGTGTTTGTATGAGCGATCGATGGAAGGACTTCGAATGAGTTTCATCTATGTGTAAATTGCATCGTAGTTGTCTCTTGTCACTCTGACGTTCTTCGACCATGCGGGTACCCATGATCATGGAGTTCAAGCCACGAGGAGGTTAGGAGCAAGGGAGAAATGAAGCGCTATTCTAAACACCAGTGACATAAAGGTTTAGTACGGTAGTGTGAATCCAATCATTGGGGAGACATGAGGTGTATTCATTAAACATCCAATGCTTTTGTCCTCTTTATCTTGATTACTAATGGTAGCATAGGGTGGCATTTTGATGAGTGTATATCACGTGCTTACTTTTTTCCAGCGCAAGCGTATCATACAATCTTGAGCAAAAAAATGCTTGATATCAAAGAAAGAAAGTCATTGGTCCATCCATTCGATTTCAAGGGCAATACTAGAAATACGCCTTCTTTCAAGGGGCCAACGTGCAAGATTCCCTGAATTGAAATGCTTGCCTCTGGAACCACCTCGTGCCTTCTGCCTGTCGCGCGGTCCCTCACTAATTTATGGGCTCTACCACACGCTCCCTTGCCTAGGGGTCACCGTTTTAGCGAACACTGTGTATATATATAGTGGACTGTCCTTGCCCCCATGTGCCAACCTACACATTCGCTCGCATGTGTCATTAAAAACTCTACCCATTTACCAATTTAGGCGAGGCTCCTTGCCCCTAGTGACTAGAATGAGGTACCAGCAGCCATGTGCGATGGCGGGATCCTCGCGGATCTCAACATGCCCACGGTGACGCGGAGGGTGACGAAGCTAAAGCTGTGGCCGAGAAGAAGAAGCCCCGACAAGGCGGTGGCGGGGGTCGGCGCTTTGCAAGGCTTGATGTGCTTGGGGTCGGGCTTGAGATGGAGTACGAAGATGTGGACTTTGAAGAGTTTGAGGTTTGCTCCAGGGACTCTGACTTGGATCTCTGGCGTGGCAGATGGCAAAGTAGGATGACAACGACGAGGTAGCCGAGATCAAGCTATTCACCACCGTCAAGAGGTCCCCCTCCAAAGGTATCGACACCACATCACTAGATCTGGTTTTAATCCGTCTGTTAGGATTATACTTTCCATCCTTGTCTATTGTAGTATCACATTTTCTCATTTTTAGGTAGGACATAAAAGTTTGAAATCGCATATGGTTATATTTTAAGAGGGTTAAATATTTTCTTATGTTGTTTATGCTTTAAATACATGGTTAGATCACAGCCCGAGGCGATACAAATTTATGCATCAACCTACCCAGAAAGACTACTCTGAAGTTACATTTTGCCATTTTAAGGTAGGACACAAAGTTGTAATGACGTATTATGTTGAATGTTCTTGGACATTTTTAAATTTTTCTATATATGGTTGACACAATGTTTATGCTATTTGAGTATAAAAAACTCAGTTGTAGATTTTGTATGCAAATTCTCTGGTTTGGCCCAAAGCTGCTGCTTCGTTCATGCATGGGCCAGTCTCATCATCTAAAAAAACCAAAGCCATTCTCGAATAATTTCTTCTCGGTGCCAAGTAAGGCACAAAGTCATGAAGCAATGTCTCCATGTTATTTTATAAAAATGTTAAAAATCTCTATATACATGGTTAGATCATGAACTCATTATAAAAAAAGTTTCAATGCTCATTTACAATTCATGAACTAATCATTCAATAATGCTAATGATTGCACATACACGATGGTAACTCAATGGAGTAAGTAGATATGTATTATTTACAAGGATCATCGAGTTACAAAGTCATTTATAAGGGGATATTGGTTGAATATTAAATGAATATGAGGTCGACACCATCTTAGTTTAAAAAGAAATGCTAGATGTCCATATACATGGTTAGATCAAGAATGCGATGAAAAATTTGGATTGCTAACTTATACTCCCTCCATCCACTACAGGAATCAGGAACTTTGCCGTCTGCCATGGCTGACGGCAAAGGCATGCCTGGAGGATGGCAAAGGCCTTTGCTGTCAGCCAGCAGACGGCAAAACGTCCGGCTGAACGAGGTACGGCAAAGTGCATGGCTCTTTGCCATCTGCTGGCAGATGGCAAAGAGACAAAATAGGCAATAATTTTGTTTCTTTTCTCTCTCTCTCTCTCTCTCTCTCTCTCTATATATATATATATATATATATATATATATATATATATATATATATATATATATAGTGATGCTATTCATCACCCAGGGTGCAGAATATGTTATTCTTCACCCGAGGTAATCTTACGATCACTTCATAATTAAATTACATTTGGAATTCAAATAGTTACATTTCTATTGATTCACTACGTAAAGTTTTGTATAAGAAAATAAAAATATAGGTCGTAAGACAACAAAATTTGGAGTTTATGTATATTTTACACTATGTTTTTACGTTTGTAATTTTACATAACATAAAATATTTTTTATGGTGATTATTTATTTTCTTACGGTCTCTTTTTACGGCAGAAATAAGAAATACTTACGGAACATAAAATTACAGTGCATTCGTGGTAAAATAGAGGGGGGTGAAGAATAACTATTCCTCACCCAGGGTGACGAATAGTCAATCCCTATATATATATATATATATACATATATAGGAAAATGGGTTGGTACACCTAGGAGTACATACTCCCGTGCCACGTGTGAGTTGTTTCCTTCTCCACCGATATTTGTTGAATCGATGTGCTATATATAATTATCCTTTAATTAATTGAAAAGTTTGTTCCACAATTATAGGGAGGATAGGCTTCCTACAGGCTTAGATTAATAAAAATCCCCAACGCCAAAGGAGACCAGATGTGGCCGTCACTGCGGGTCGATAGGGGCTTTGACGGCGAACAAGGGATACGCTGATGGAGAGTTCATCGATGATGGAAATGAGATCTGTAGCAGTGTCGATGAATCTCCTAGCTAGCCATTGACGTTCGTGTCCCCCATCGGCATTGATCATGGTAAGGTATCTTCGCTGATTCATGTGCATGCATACATGTATGATGAGACCACACGCATCTGTTTGACTAGCTATTTTATATCTCAGGCATGATTGATCTACAAAGCTGATCTGAATCGTATTATACGCACCACGCAAGCCGGCGCCTTGCAGGGCGTTGCTTGCTAGTAGATCAGGTTTTCTCCCGGATCGGCTACACCTATACAAGGCTACAAGACGCAAGCGACTTCGTCGACAATTCCGACGACACGACACTACAATCATAGGATGATTCTGCTTCACGCAAGAGGCATACCCAAAAAGAAAATATGATGCTCTAATGTGATGCACGTACATTTACAATTTCTAGTCTTTGTATTTCTGCAGTGGACCAATATCAGTATTTGAAGCAACTATATATACTATTTTTATTTTATTTTAAATAATCATGCTACTCTTTCTTGTAGAATAATCTTTTCATTAATTATCAGTACTTTCTTTAGAACTGGGTACAGTAGATTTTCTAGTGAACCCATACTAATAGGAGTATTACATAACCATTTGTACACCAGTCTTATCTATATTAGTATTACATACTCCTTTGTAAACCAACTGGCAAGTAGTGTATATACTCCCGGTCCATGCTATGTGGTATATACTGTCGATCTGGTATGAACATTGTGGTATATACTTCCTCCATCACAAAAGTATTGTATATACTACATGGCAAAAAACGTGATATATACTAGTACATCCTAAAAAAGTGCCATATACACTATCACTAGGAAGTGGTATATACTCTCTCGCTAAAAATAATTCGACATATACTTCAGTTGAACAAATGTGGTATATACTTCCATCACTTTTTTTGTGGGTATATATACTCCATCTCTAAAATGTGGTACATTCTCCATCGAAAAAATAGTGAATATACTCTGTTTGGAAAAAAGTGGTAGATATCCAGTCACGAAAAAATGGTTTATACTCCATGAAAAAAAGTGAGGTATACTTCATTTGAAACAAAGTGTGGTATGTGCTGCATTGAAAAACTTATGGTGTATACCCTTTCATGGCTCACGCTCATGTATTGCGTGAAGGTTGAAAAAGTTTGAGATTACAAAAGTATGAAACAATTGCTTGGCTTGTCATCGAGGTTGTGCATGATGAGCGCATTCTTGTGTGACGAAAATGGAGCATGACTAAACTATATGATTTTGTAGGGATGAACTTTCTTTGGCCATGTTATTTTGAGAGGACATAATTGCTTAGTTAGTATGCTTGAAGTATTAGTATTTTATGTCAATATGAACTTTTATCTTGAATCTTTCGGATGTGAATATTCATACCACAATTAAGAAGAATTACATTGAAATTATGCCAAGTAGCATTCCGCATCAAAAATTCTGTTTTTATCATTTACCTACTCGAGGACGAGCATGAATTAAGCTTGGGGATGCTTGATACGTCTCCAACGTATCTATAATTTTTGATTGCTCCATGCTATATTATCTTCTGTTTTGGGCATTATTGGGCTTTATTATTCACTTTTATATTATTTTTGGGACTAACCTATTAACCGGAGGCCCAGCCCAGAATTGCTATTTGTTGCCTATTTCAGAGTTTCGCAGAAAAAGATTATCAAACGGAGTCCAAACGGAATGAAACCTTCGGGAATGTGATTTTCGAAATGAACATGATCCAGAGGACTTGGACCCTACGTCAAGAAATCAAGTAGGAAGCACGAAGTAGGGGGGCGCGCCTACCCCCCTGGGCGCGCCCTCCACCCTCGTGGGCCTCATGTTGCTCCGCCAACGTACTCCTTCCTCCTATATATACCTACGTACCCCCAAATGATCAGATACGGAGCCAAAAACCTAATTCCACCGCCGCAACCTTTTGTACCCACGAGATCCCATCTTGGGGCCTGTTAGGAGCTCCATGGGGGGGCATCGATCACGGAGGGCTTCTACATCAACACCATAGCCTCTCCGATGAAGTGTGAGTAGTTTACCTCAGATCTTCGGGTCCATAGTTATTAGCTAGATGGTTTTCTCTCTCTTTTTGGATCTCAATACAATGTTCTTCCCCTCTCTCGTGGAGATCTATTCGATGTAATCTTATTTTGCGGTGTGTTTGTTGAGACCGATGAGTTGTGGGTTTATGATCAAGTTTATCTATGAACAATATTTGAATCTTCTGAATTCTTTTATGTATGATTGGTTATCTTTGCAAGTCTCTTCGAATTATCAGTTTGGTTTGGCCTACTAGATTGATATTTCTTGCAATGGGAGAAGTGCTTAGCTTTGGGTTCAATCTTGCGGTGTCCTTTCCCAGTGACAGTAGGGGCAGCAAGGCACGTATTGTATTGTTGCCATCAAGGATAACAAGATGGGGTTTTTATCATATTGCATGAATTTATCCCTCTACATCATTTCATCTTGCTTAAAGCGTTACTCTGTTCTTATGAACTTAATACTCTAGATGCATGCTGGATAGCGGTCGATGTGTGGAGTAATAGTAGTAGATGCAGGCAGGAGTCGGTCTACTTGTCTCGGACGTGATGCCTATATACATGATCATACCTAGATATTCTCATAACTATGCTCAATTGTGTCAATTGCTCAACAGTAATATGTTCACCCACCGTAAATACTTATGCTCTTGAGAGAAGCCACTAGTGAAACCTATGGCCCCCGGGTCTATTTTCCATCATATTAATCTTCCAACACTTAGTTATTTTTATTGCCTTTTATTTTACTTTGCATCTTTATCATAAAAAATACCAAAAATATTATCTTATCATATCTATCAGATCTCACTCTCGTAAGTGACGTGTAGGGATTGACAACCCCTTATCGCGTTGGTTGCGAGGATTTATTTGATTGTGTAGGTGCGAGGGACTCGTGTGTGAACTCCTACTGGATTGATACCTTGGTTCTCAAAAACTGAGGGAAATACTTACGCTACTTTGCTGCATCACCCTTTCCTCTTCAAGGGAAAACCAACGCAGTGCTCAAGAGGTAGCAACCACCATGCCATGTCACATCGAACACCGACGGAGGATCCTCATGGCGGCCGGATCATCATCGGAGCACCATGGCTGAACCACCACTAGCACCAAAATCCTAATGGGGAAAACTGAAGGGGACGACCGCAGGAGGCGGGGAAAAGCAGATCGATGCGGAGGAATCAATATAGCTTGTCGAGAGAAAGTAGTAAAGGGCCACGCCGGCGACGTGGTGGCCGAAACTCTAGCCGCAAGGGAGGGTCGCGCGTGGTCGCAGGAGGTTGCGCTCGTCGGATCTGGTCGGAGGGGATGGAGGAGCGGGGCGAGGGGGTCACGTGGGTGTGCTGGGCGCCGTCGAATTCCGCCGGAGCTCGCCGGAATCGGCCGCCGGAGCTTCTCGTGTGAGGGAGAGGGGGAGACGAGTGGGAGAGAGAGAGAGAGGGGTGGGGTGGAGAGAGAGGGGCGGATAGAGAGAGGGGATAGATATAGAGGAGGTGGGGCAACTTTTTTTTTACCCGCAAAAAAAGATAGCTCCCCTCTTTGCCGTCTGCCAGTAGATGGTAAAGAGGGGGTGTGGATACTGGAATCCGCTGGCACCTCTTTGCTTTCCGCTGGAAGATGGCAAAGATGCTTTGCCATCTGCCAGCAGACAACAAAGAAATGACAGATGGCAAAGACTTTCTTTGCCGTCTGCTGACAAAAAAATCCCTGATTCCAGTTGTGATCCCACAATATAAGATCATTTTTTGAGCTATGTTAGCTTGAAAAACAATCTTATATTGTGCGACAGAGGGAGTAATACATATAAATACTGTATAATAATGCTAATGATTGCACATAAAGTACATGCTAGTAACTCAATGGAGTAACTTTCTTTTTCTTTGAGAAAAATGAAGTAAGTAGCTAGTATGGCTTACTCGCAGGAATCTTAGAGTTAAATAGAATCATTTATGAGAAGATATTAGTTAAACATTTGGTTAGATGAACCCGTCCAGTAAACCCGGACGGAGGGTGTACATTAGTAGTAGTACAGTCGTACTACAAGTGTGTAGTACGATGTTGAGCTAATAAAAGTTGGCTTGCCTCCAAAGAAAGAAAGACAAATGTACCACATCCATCCATTCATTTCGCAGGGGTAATATTATAAATACCACTTCTCTCGAGGGGCCAGGGCACAAGATTCCCCATAGTGGAAAATAAAAATTCGGTAAAGAATAAAACAGGAAAAATGAAAACGGAAAGGCCCAAAACCGTAAAACTATAGACGGATTATAGAAGGTTCGCAAACCCATAATCAAATACTACCCACGGTGCTAAATGGGCCGGCTAACTGAAGTGAGCACTCACTTCTCTTCTTCTATCCAAAACACAGTGAGAGCTATGCATCACCCATAGATCTTGCCTCTAGGTTTTTGGTGTGTAAGCTTTTCTAGGGGAAAGGTTTCCACGGAAGTTATTGATTGTCTTTTAGCATGAAAGTTTGTTTTTGTGTTGGTTTTGACCATTTTTTCGCTTGGTTCGCTTTTGCTGTTTTGTTTTTATGGTGGGTTTTGACCAGTTTTCTACATGGCTTTTTCCCTGTTTGTTTCAGTGATGGTTTATGTGTTCCTTTCAACATTTTTTCATCAACTTTTTCTTTTTATCATTTCTCTCCTTTTTCAACACACATAAAAGATTTTCATGTACATGTCGATTTTTTTCAAATACATATTGCACATTTAAAAACACAAGCTTTTGAACATGTTTTAAATATGTGTTTAAAACATTCAAATACTTATTCAAACAATTTTTTTACATGGTATAAATTATTTTTAAATGTCATGAACACAGTTTTTAAAAATCATGCATATATTTTTTAAGTGTCTCATGTACATTTTTCTTGAATGGTACAATTATTTTTTTTCAATTACATGAAGATTTTTTAACACTTAATAATTCTTCGAACATGCAGGTACCCATGATCATGGAGTACGAGCCACGAGGAGGTTAGGAGCAAGGAGGAAATGAAGCTCTAATCTGAACACCAGTAACAGAAAGATGTAGTACGGGAGTGTGAATCCAATCCTTGGGGAGACATGAGGTGTCTTCATTAAACATCCAGTGCTTTGATTACGAATGGTAGCATAGGGTAGCATTTTGACGGGTGTATATCATGTGCTTACTTTTTTTCAGGGTAGGGGTGTCATGCAATCTTGACCAAGAAAAATGCTTGGTACCAAAGAGAGAAAGTCAATTGTCCATAAATTCAATTTCAAGGGCAATACTAGAAATACCCTTCTTTCAAGGGGCCAACACGCAAGATTCCCTGAATTAAAACACTTGCTTCTGGAACCACCTTGTTCCTTCCGCCTGACGCGTAGCCCCTCACTAGTGTGTGGGCCCTACTGTAGGATCAAAAGTATGTCTAGAGGGGGGGGGGGTCATTAGACTACTTGACCAAATAAAAATCTAGCCTTTTCCCAATTTTAGTTCTTGGCAGATTTTAGCAACTTAGGACAAGTCAAGCACTCAACCTACACATGCAATTCTATGAGTATAGCAGCGGAATATAAAACAATTGCATATGAAGGTAAAGGGATGAGTTTGAGTGAGCAAACGCAATGTTGACACGGAGATTTTTATCCGTGGTTCCGATAGGTGGTGCTATCGTACATCCACGTTGATGGAGACTTCAACCCATGAAGGGTAATGGTTGCGTGAGTCCACGAAGAGCTCCACCCACGATGGTCCACGAAGAAGCAACCTTGTCTATCCCACCATGGCCGTCACCCACGAAGTACTTGCCTCACTAGGGTAGATCTTCATGAAATAGGCGATCTCCTTGCCCTTACAAACTCCTTGGTTCAACTCCACAATCTTGACGGAGGCTCCCAAGTGACACCGAGCCAATCTAGGAGACACCACTCTCCAAGAAGTAACAAATGGTATGTTGATGATGAACTCCTTGCTCTTGTGCTTCAAATGATAGTCTCCCCAACACTCAACTCTCTCTCACATGATTTGGATTTGGTGGAAAGAAGATTTGAGTGGAAAGCAACTTGGGGAAGGCTAGAGATCAAGATTTATGTGGTTGGAATGGAATATCTTGACCTCAACACAAGTGTAGGTGGTTCTCTCTCAGAAAATATGTGTTGGATGTGTAGGCATGTTCTAATGGCTCTCTCCACGAATGAAGAGTGGGTGGAGGGGTATATATAGCCTCCACACAAAATCTAACCGTTACACACAAATCACCAAACTCGGTGGGATCGATTCAAAGAACTCGGTCAGACCGATTTGATTCATAATGTGACCGGTAGGTGTTTCGGTGGGACCGACACGTCAACTCGGTGGGACCGGTATCATTAGGGTTAGGGCATAACGTAATCTCGGTGAGACCGATTATACAAACTCGGTGAGACCGATTTTGGTAATAGACTAACAGAGAGTTGGTCAGGCAATCTCGGTGGGACCGATTTGCTCATCTCGGTTGGACCAAAACGTTACGAAAAGGAAACAGAGTGTTTGCATTGCAATCTCAGTGGGACCGATCGCTCATCTTGGTTTGACCGAAACGTTACGAAGGGAAACAGAGAGATTACAATCCCATCTCGGTGAGACCGATATCCCTCTCGGTGAGATCTAAAAGACTAGGGTTTCTCGCAGTGGCTATGTCAACTGAACTCGGTGGCTCCGGATATGAGATTTCGGTGTGGCCGAGTTTGACTTTTGGTTTGGGACATATGTGGCTGTGAGAAAGTAGTGGAGGGTTTTGGAGCATATCACTAAGCATTTTGAGCAAGATCCTCATTAAGCAACACCTCATCCCTTGTTAATAGTATTGGCTTTTCCTATAGACTCAATGTGATCTTGGATCACTAAAATAGAAAATGTAGAGTCTTGTGCTTTGAGCTTGAGCCAATCCTTTGTCCTTAGCATTTTGAAGGGTCCACTTTCTAATCCATGCCATGCCAATCATTGAGCTTTCCTGAAATATTCATCTTGGAATAGCATTAGCTCAATGAGCTATATGTTGTTAGGAATTACCAAAACCACCCAGGGATAGTTGCACTTTCAATCTCCCCCTTTTTGGTAATTGATGACAACATATAGATCAAAGCTTCGACAAATGATAAATAAGATAAAAAACATCATCGCTTTGAGAAGTATGTGATAAGAAAGAGCTCCCCATAAATTTGTGCACTATTTAAAATTTGCTTTTGAATGCAAATGCACAATCGATTAGGATCATGGGTTACTCTTCCATGTCACATACATCTTGGTGGAGCGCTCAAAATGATAGAAGTTAAAAGTATGCACTCATCACCAAGCAAGTGAATGATCATAAGAAGGATATGAAGGATAATATCATCCAACAAGCCTATGATCGAATAGCAAGAGAGAATAAAAGGCAACACTCTCTCTCGAAGCCTATGATCTATACATTTTTCTCCCCCTTTGGCAACAAGTTACCAAAAAGTTCAAAAAAGATGCATAGTGCTAAACGACTCTCAGGCTTGATCTTCGGGAGGTGGTGTTGAGAGAAATCCAAGAACAAAGGCTTCAGATGAAGTAGCTGGAGCTGGTGGAGTTGCCGCTGGAGGTGGAACTGGAGCTGTAGCTGCTGGTGCTGATGATGTAGCTCTAGTGTCTGTCACTGGCACTGCAGCAGATCTCTGTCCTCTGGGCACTCTGGCAAAAGCATCTGTGGTAGAATTGCCCTTCTTCTCCTCAGCTTCCTCCTGAAGTTGCTCAACTGCAGTCTCTGTAACTTTGACATCAAGGTCATAGAATTTCTGCTCGATGATCCTCTCCAGACTCTCCTGGTTCTTGGTCAGGGTGGCCAAGCCCTTCTAAATCCTCAGGGTGGGTTGGATCAGGTATCCAAGCTGGTCTTGCTTGTTCTTCAAGAATACCTGAGATGCCTCTTCTGCTGTTGGCATCTTTGCAGCCTTCTCTGCCTTAGCCTTCTATCTCTTTTCCTGTGCTTGAGCTGAAGATGGTTCATTCTCATGCATGACAACAGTGTTATCTTCAAATTCAGGATAGATGGACAGGTGCTCCTTATCCAAAATGTATTTGCCTTTGCCCATCTTTGAGTTGATGAGCTCCTGAATCTGTGGGGCATACCCACAACTTCTCTTTTGGTCAGCAGCAGTCCTCTTGATTGTCTCAACAATCAGGCTCATGACTTTGAACTTCTGTGGGACATCAAATATATGCAACAAGTTGATGGCATGTCCTATTATCATCTTGTGATCACCTGACTTGGGTAGCAGTGTGTGCCTTAAGATCCAGTTGATAGTTGGCAGACCAGAAAACAAGTAATGAACAAATCCAAACTTATGTGTATCCAATGCAGCATCTGGGATCTCTTTGTACATGTTGGCCGTAGTGTTGTGGTCTTTCTTCTTCTCTGCATAGATATCCAAGTCATCCTCATGTTCCTCAGGAGCATTGATAAGATTGGCCCATTCCTCAACTGTAGATTGGTACCTAGTACCCTCAGACATCCACACTATTCTTCCATCTGGATAGAAGTGGGCAGTGGAGTAGAACTGCATGATGAGCTCATCATTCCACTTGGTGAGCTTTTGGGCAACAAAAGTATCCACTCCACATGCCTTGAAGCTATCAAGCACTCCAGGGAAGTGATCCTCATTCTCCTTGATAAACTCCCAATCGACCCATCTCATGTCACACACAATGGGCTTCTTGTCAAGCAAAACTGTCTCATAGAAGTCCTGATGTTCCTTAGTGTGAAACCTATAGTCCACAGCAGTCCTTCTCATGATAGCATATGGATCAAACTGTCTCCATAGTCTCAATCATGCATCCTTCCTGATTTTTATGTTTTCTGCAACTGGGTGTGCATCAGTGTGGTCAGGGATCTTGGGTTTCAGCTTCCTCAACACAACAGAATCATCTTCTTCTTCTTCAGCAGCTTGAGGCACTGGGCCTTTTTCTTCTCTTCAGCAGGGATATTCCTAGTGCTTCTCTTGAGTTTTGGCTTTGGAGCTGGAGCAGCAGCCTTGGGAGTAGCTTTGGGCTTAGATGGAGTAGCCCCTGATTTGATTGCATCTCCCATGAGCTTTTGAGCTTTGGGTGCTGGTGCAGCATCCTCTTCCTCTTCTTCAGAATCTCTCCTCATTGAGGGCTTGCCAAGAACTTTGGCAGTAGTGGTTCTTTCCCTCTTCTTCTTCTTATCTTCACCAGCTACCTCTTCTTCAGACTCAATTGTGAATTTCATAGTTTCACCTGTGGCAACTTTTCTTGGCTTAGACATGGGTTGTCTTCTTGCTGGCATCTTTGTTTTCAGACCAGGCTTTGTTGCAGCAGCTATGCCATACTCTTTCTTTAGCACTTTCTTCTTTGAAGTGGATTCATCTTCAACTTCCACATAATCTTCATCCTCAGAGTCAAAAGTTCTCTTCTTCCTTGTCCTGGTAGCTGCCTTTGGCAGGTTGCTTGGAGTGCTCCTGCTGCCCTCATCATAACTGCTAGAGGGATCTCAGCCCTCACTCATCTGCACCTGTTGTTCAGACTTGTTCTGGCTATCACTCTGGTCAGACATCTCTGCAAATACTCTGGCAGCAGAACCTGTGAATAGATTATAGATGAGGTAGAGTAGATGAGCATCACAAAGTACAGGAGATTTGCAAAAAAGATGACTTAAAAACTTAGTTTTAGTTCTTCACAGAAAGCATTTTGGATCTACCGATTTGTGAACTCGGTGATACCGAAGCAGCTTTTGGAACCTAAACTAGCGAACTCGGTCAGACCGAGTCACGGTTTGGTGGTACCGAGACTGCTAGGGTTTCATAGAGAATCGAACTCGGTCACACCGATTCACAATTTTCTGTCAGACCGAAAACACTTGTGCTCTGGCCTAAGCCAAATCGGTGAGACCGATTTCTACAACTCGGTCGGTCCGAGATGATTTCGGCGGAGACCTAACCCTAAATTTTCAAATCAAAACTAATCTATGGGATGTTTTCGCTGGACAGGATGATATCAATCGTGGCAAGAATCATGGCAAAGCAATGTGCTAAGAATCAGAATTAAGGATTAGCACAAAGTTCAAGTTCGTACCCTAGTTCGACGACGAACTTGCTATGGCGGCAACATCGGCAGAGATTGCCGTTGCAGGCGGTGGAGACCAGCGGCGGGAGGTTGCTGGCCACGAGAGGATGATCCGGAAACCCGAAGAGGCAGAGCAGGTTATGCGCGGGCGAGGAGGTTCGGAAAAATTTCCAAAATTTGGCTCGTCGGTATATATAACCTGACCCTGTCGGTGTGACCGAGTGGAACGACTCGGTGGCATCGAGATGCAAAATTGCAAGCAGTTACTGCAACTCGGTGTGACCGAAAGGTTCTAATCGGTTGCACCGAGATTAAAAACCCTAGATCAACTTAGTGACTCGGTAGGACCGAAAGGGATGAATCAGTCAGACCGAGATGCACGAAGAGGTTTTGGAGGTTTAAGTCTATGACGAATCGTGAACTCCGAGTGCTCCTCACACAGAGTGGTTCGAATCTGACTTGATCAAACTTTGTGATGTTGTAACATCCCAAATTTTCAATTTGGAATGTTATACATTAGATCATCATGCATATCATATTTTCTCGCATTTTCCGATCCTAGAAGATTTCACGCAACTCAAGGACCCTCGGAGAGAGTTGGAAGTTTCATTATTTTCATATTTGGGATTTCTCAAATTTTGGAAATAGGATCATTGGATTTATTTAATTATCTTCATAAAGTTTTCCTATAAAATCTCAAGAGAGGGAATAATATGACTTTCCCAATATTTAGGAAAACGAAGATATTTTAAATAAATCAAATTTGGGTTTTGAAGATTTATTTTGCTTAGGCAAAAATTAGCATTTTAAAATTTATTTGCATGTTGCAGTTTTAAAAGTTCATTTTGTTCGACTCATTTTAGGAGTCGGAGAAAATTTGTTTTATTTAATTTGGAATTCATTTGGTATTTTTTTAATTAGTTTAGTTTTAATTTTTTTTAAAAAAATTAATTTAACGCAGGCGAGGCCCGGCCCGGCCCAACCAGCCAGGGCCCAGGCCAGCGCCCCAGCCACCTCCTCTCCTCCTCGCGCGCGCCTTGGCAGACTCCCGCCGCCGACGGCACCGCCGGCCGAGTCCGGCTCCGCCGGGACCCGTTGCCCCTTCCCCACGCAGCCGCCCCTTTATAACCCGCCGCCCCTCTCTCACCTCACTGGAGCCGCCCTCACCCGAGAGCCGAGCCGCCTTGTGTCGCCCGAACGCCGCCCGTCGCCCTCGTCGCCGAACACGCCGCCGTCGCCCCGGAGCCCCTCGCCGACCCCGCCGCCACCCACCGACCCCGCCCGACCCGCCGGTGACCGCCGGAGGTAGCCACCGCCCGCGCCCGTTTCCGATCCGGTTTTCTCAAAAGACCCGATCCGGTTTTTTTTTGCAAAGTTTGGTTTTTTAAAAAAAAAACCCTAGATTGGTTTTATTTTTTTTCGGTTTTCTTATTTAGCGAACGTTCACCGACCCGTTCGTTTCAATGAACGCGTTCGTTGGATTCGTTCTGTTAACGAACGTCCGTTATTGAGTTCGTTCGTCGTTTTCTTTTAAATCAGATTTAATCTGTTATTTTTGATTCGATTTCGATCCGATTTTCAAAACTGTTATATTTCTTGCTCGTTAATCGGAATCAGGTGATTCAAGCTCCTGGAGTTTCGTAACGAAACCGCCGTTCCGACTAACCTATTTTCACAGAGTTTTGCTACTGTGAAATTTTGACTTAATTTCAGATTGCTAAACCGAGTCGTTCTCTCTCGAGTTCCGACTTTCGATACTTTATTTGATTCGATTCTTTTGCCACCGTGGTTCTTAAGTTGAACTATCTGGTTAGATCTTTTATTCGAGATTTCCTGTGCATTAGATGAGTACTTATTGTATGCTTGTTGTTTGTCTGCGTTAGATCACCCGGAGGCGCCGCTTGTTATTTGAATCTCTAGGACTCGCGGATCATCGACAAGGCAAGTAACACTTTGATCATACTTTTCTACTACCCAGTTTTATTGCATTAGATCAAACCCTCAAACAATTGCATGATTAGGATCTAATCAAATTGTGGGATGGGAAGTAGATTGAGGTAGTACCTATTACCTGTTTACTTATGAAACCTTGGGAGTTACTTCTACGTTTGCTTGATTATGCCATGCTATGCTAGTAGACGTGGATTGGGTGAGTGAATATCCATGACAGATGTGAGATTGATAATTAATGGGTTATCTAAGGTGGCAACTTAAACACACATCTGGGTGGATTGAGGCACTGGTTTCTATCGAGATTTGCTGTATTTCTTGGGACCGCCACCTGTGCTCTAAGGGATCATAAGATTATTCAAACTAGAAACTTCCGTGTGCAGCCACAAGCCAATTATGGGCTCTGGCATAGTTGACTAAGTTGTGCGAACTCTTACGGGTAGGCTAGCTGATGTAGGGGATGTAGGTTGGTACGGTCTACCCACATGTAAGGTGTTAGCGCTTCTGAAAGACTATGTCTCGGTCATCCGTTTCTCAAACACCATGTAGTGCGAGAACCAAGCGGAGGCGATCGAGTCTTGTGGGGAAAAGTGTGCAAACCTCTGCAGAGTGTAAAAACTAATCATGATTAGCCGTGTCCCCGGTTATGGACGTTTTGAGTATCTAGTACTTGAATATCATGTGAATCTCAACATGTTACTTCTAATAATAAAGTTATTGGGTTTTTAATGAGTACCTTTAATTGGGATTGAGGATGCTGTCAACCATTCTCAATGTTTAACAACCACCATGATAGTTAAATAAAATTATTCCTTTGATGTAGGGAAAAATTGGCTTTTTGCAAAAAAAATGTAACCAGAGAGCCTTACCACCAGCCAAATATGCATGTAGTGTAGGCCTATTGCTTCATTGTTCTCTATGTGTTACATTGCCAGCATATTCCATGTCTTGACCCGTTTTCGGCTGCAACTTTTCATGTTGCAGACTTTTCGCATTTACGACAGTAAGATGTTAGGTTGTGGTTCTATACTCGGTGATGTCATTTGGAGTTGATGGACTCACTTTCGTTTTCCAAGCCTTCCATTGTTATTATTAGATGGCCTTAAGCCATATTATTGTATTAAGTTCCCTTGTGGACAACGATGTAATAAGTGTGTGATTGCTACTCTGCTATAAATCCTTGAAATCTTGTCTTTGTGTCAAGACATCGATCCAGGATGACATCGAGCACAGAGCGCTAGATCCATTCGGTGCAGTCGCGACAGAGAATGGTATCGAGCACACGACTATAGGACACGACCACTAAGATAAAGCCATAGATCACTACTCTCTTCTCATTTTCTAACTCCTCATCTCTTCTACTCTCTTTAGGATGACGGACACGAAGATCAAGTACACCCAACCAGATGAAGGCACACCTTTTGGATTTCACTTGAAGGAAGTTACCAAGTACCTAAACATTGGATTACCAAGTTTCACCGGAACTTTCAACGCCACTCTGCCTGAAGAGGAGCGCTGGAAGATTCACGCTCACGTTCGGGAAGGACATTCGCCCCAATCACCAAGCCAATAGATAGTGTTTTGGATTGCACCAACTTGGAGTGCAGGAAAGAGCATGGCAGCTCACATCACCATGGGACGCATTGGAGAAGTTTATCAAGAAGACCTCAAGGACACAATCTACCAGATTTGCGGACGCCGAGACGACAAATGGGAAGTCGTCAACACTAAGAAGGATAGATCCATTGCAGCATTTATCCAGGAGTTAAACCAGCACATTCGACGCCAGGAGAACCAGATGTGCAATGATATGTTGGAGTTGCAGAATGCAAAAGGAAGAATCATCGAGCTTGAAGAAGAACTAAAGACAACTCGCAAGGACTATATGGACGAGATCGTAGCTCTAGCAAGACACAATAACGATCTTAAGTACGAGATTGAAGAATTCAAGAAGAAGTTGGCGCTCAGGAATGAACCAGTATGTCGGTTGCCCAAGCGACTACATCAACATCGACGACACCGATTCGGATCCAAGTGAACCCGACTTTGAAGACGGTGGAGCAGACATTATGGAGTCTTCCAACGGTTCAAATTAGTAGAAGTCAACAACATATTTGTAGTATTCCCTCCATTTAAACATTATAGTACACACAATTTTGCGATAGTTAGATCGTTGTAAGCCTTTGTTTGATTGAATGAAGTGATTTTGTGTGTATTTGCTCATGTGCATTTGGGTAGTGATTCCTTAGACCTCATTCTATTCTAAATTCTCATCTTTTCTAAACCCATCGATGCCTCCGAGACGCGACCCGGATTCGCTTTTCCGCCAGAGATCACCCAACTGATCCAGCAGCAGAATACCCTGATTCAAACATTGGTGCGTAACTGTGGCAACAACAACAACAACAACCCACCACCACCACCACTGCGGATCATCGACCCGTTTCCTTAGACTGAATCCGCGGTGTATTCCAAAGAGCACCGAGCCAATTGTAGCAGATGACCGGCTCCGCAAGATAGGAAGGGAGCTGACCCGCTGCGGGATGCACGGATGGTGAAAGAGTGAAGTTTGCAGCACATCAACTTGAAGGACCCGCGGCTGACATGGTGGGAGAATTTCACAGCCACTTACCACTGTAGACACCTTTGTCACATGGGATCAATTTCAGCAAGCTTTTCAGACCGCCCATGTTTCAGCAGGAGCTATGGCCATGAAGAAGCGTGTGTTTGTAACTTACGCCAAGGAGGAAGGACTGTTGGCGATCGTGGATGACTTTAGTAAACTAGCACGTTATGCCCCGGATGACGTTACTACGGATGCAGCTAAGCAGGTGAAGTTTCTAGAAGGACTGAATGATGAGTTATGCATGCCGTTGATGGTAGCCAGTTTCAATAACTACCAGGAGTTAGTAGACCGAGCCCTCATGATTGAAGGAAAGCAACAGCAAATTGAGAACCGCAAGCGGAAGTATGGACAAGGGAAGTATAACTCTGGAGCTCAGCAGAAACCTCGTTATACCCCTAAATCAGGAATTCAGTTTCAGCATACCCATGGAGGAGGAAATTCGCATAACCATAACAGCACCAAAAATGGGAACGGGAATGGAGGAAGCAACGGACAGAATCGCACCAACCCGTCAACACCATCCAAAGTAGACCTGAGTCATGTTACTTGTTTTAAGTGCCGCAAGACTGGGCATTATGCAAATGACTGTCCAGAAGGCCAGAATGGAAATGGCAATGGAAGCTCTGGAAAGAAGCCCAACCCTTTCAATAGAGGACAGGTGAACCACATTGAAGTGGAGGAGGTTGAAGATCAGCCCGATGCACGATGTCGGTAAGTTTATGGTTAAGTCATTTCTGCAGCTTGTTCTTTTCGATCTTTGGTGCATCACATTCATACATATCAAGGGATTTGTGGATAAGTACAAGTTACCAACCCAAGCCCTTAGGTCACCCATGCTAGTAACCTCACCCGAGCAGAGTACATGGCTAGTAAATGGCGTGATCGACCGCCATTAAGGATTGGACACTATGTTTTCCCCTCGGACCTAATAGTTCGGAATCCCAAGGATTGGATGTGATATTAGGAATGGATTGGTTATCAAAGTATGGAGGAAACATTGATTGCTCCACTAGATCAATTTTGCTCACCACACCTGAAGGAAGAAGGATTAAGTATGTATCACGGCACGAGCCGAGGAGAGCACAAGTTAATTACTTATCGGGAGTGGTACAGGAAGAAGTACCAGTGGTGAAGGATTTTCCTGATGTATTTCCGGAAGAATTGCCAGGAATGCCACCGGATAGAGACATTGAGTTTTTGATCGAACTGTTGCCAGGAACAGGCCCGATATCGAAGCGACCGTATAGGATGCCAAAGACAGGATTTGGCGGAAATCAAGAAGCAGATTAAGGAACTTTTGGATAAAGGTTTTATACGCCCAAGCTCTTCACCTTGGGGATCACCCGTTTTGCTAGTGGAGAAGAAGGATGGATCGTTAAGAATGGTTATTGATTATCGTGGATTGAATGAAGTAACAATCAAGAACAAGTACCCACTACCTATGATAAATGACCTGTTTGATCGCTTGCAAGGAGCCAAGGTGTTTTCCAAGATCGACTTGCGATCAGGGTACCATCAGTTGAAGATTCGGGAGCAGGACATACCCAAGACATCATTTACCACGAGATATGGACTATACGAGTATACCGTTATGTCATTTGGGTGACTAACGCACCAGCTTATTTCATGAACACGATGAACAAAGTGTTTATGGAATTTTTGGATAAGTTAAATCGTGGTGTTCATTGATGACATTTTGATTTTCTCGAAGAATGAAGAGGAACACAAGGAACATTTGCGATTGGTTTTGAGAAACCGAGGGAACACCGGTTGTATGCCAAGTTCAGCAAATGTGAGTTTTGGTTAAAGGAAGTTGGATTTCTCGGACATGTTATATCCGGAGAAGGGATAGCGATTGACCCCATGAAAGTTGAGACCGTAACCAAATGGGAAGCACCAACGACAGTTGGAGAGATTCGGAGTTTCCTTGGACTCGCAGGATACTACCGAAGGTTCATTGAGAATTTCTCAAGGATTGCCAAGCCTATGACAGAATTGTTGAAGAAGGAAAACAAATTCATATGGACGGAGGACTGTGAGGCAAGTTTTCAGGAGTTGAAGAAAAGATTGGTCACCTCACCGGTTTTGATATTGCGGATCGGACTAAGGATTATGAGGTATATTGCGACGCTTCACGCCGAGGACTTGGAGCAGTGCTTATGCAGGAAGGAAGAGTTGTTTACGTATGCTTCACGACAACTTAAGCCCCACGAGTTGAATTATGCCACTCACGATTTGGAGTTAGCAGCCGTAGTGCATGCCCTGAAGACGTGGAGACATTTTCTCATTGGAAATCATTGTGATGTATATACGGATCACAAGAGTTTGAAGTACATCTTCACACAGAAGGAATTGAAGCTCAGACTAAGGAGTTGGTTAGAACTTATCTAGGATTATGACATGAGATTGCATTATCACCCGGGAAGGCTAATGTCGTAGCAGACGCATTGAGCCGTAAGAGCCACGTCAATACCCTAATGATGGGAGGAATACCCAATGAGTTAGCCGAGGACCTTCGAGGGCTATGTTTGGAAATAGTACCAAGAGGCTATGTAGCAGCATTGGAGATTCAGTCAACGCTGATGGACAAAATCAGAGAAGCCCAAAAGGCTGATAAGGAAGTTGCCTCTATAAAGGAGAAAATGAGCAAAGGAAAGGCTAAAGGATTTCGTGAGGACGAGCACGATACCCTATGGTTCGAAGACCGTGTTTATGTGCCCAATGACCCAGAGATCAGGAAGTTGATTTTACAAGAAGCCCATGATTCACCCTATTCGATTCACCCAGGAAATACCAAGATGTATTTGGATTTGAAGAATACTTTCTGGTGGACCGGAATGAAGAAGGATATTGCGGAGTATGTAGCAGTTTTGCGATGTATGTCGAAAGTAAAGGCAGAACATCGGAAGCGGCAGGATTGTTACAACCATTGCCGATACCGAATGGAAGTGGGATAAACTAGGCATGGATTTTATCACAGGATTGCCAAAGACTCGTTCAGGATATGACTCGATTTGGGTTATAGTCGACCGTTTAACAAAGGTAGCTCATTTTATTCGGTCAAGACTACCTATAGCGGTGCTAAGTTGGCAAAGATATACATGACCAGAATTGTGTGCTTACACGGAGTTCCGAGGAGCATCGTATCGATAGAGGAACCCGGTTTACCTCGAAATTTTGGAACCGGTTACACGAAACATTGGGAACCCGATTGGAATTGATGCTTTTCCACCCACAGACCGATGGACAGACCGAGAGAGTCAATCAGATTACGGAAGACATCTTTGAGAGCTTGTGCCCTAGATTATGGATCTAGCTGGGATGACAATTTGCCGTATGCAGAATTTTCCTACAACAACAGTTACCAAACCAGCTTGAAGATGGCACCTTCGAGGCTTTGTATGGAAGAAGGTGCAGGACACCATTGTTATGGGACGAAACCGAGATCGTCGCTTGTTTGGACCAGATTTGATTAAGGAGTGCGAGCAGAAAGTTAAGTTGATCCGAGACAGGCTCAAGGTAGCCCAGTCCGGACAAAAGAGCTATGCCGATTCAAAGCGCAGCGATTGAGTATGAAGTTGGAGACAGTATATCTCGAGTATCCCCGCTTGAGGAGTTAAGCGTTTTGGAGTTAAAGGAAAGTTAGCACCCGCTTCGTTGGACCGTATAAGATTTTGCAACGCATGGGAGAAGTTGCTTATAAGATTGGAATTGCCAGAAGGACTGTCAGGAGTTCATGATGTATTCCATGTTTCTCAGTTGAAGAAATGTCACCCCGAGATAGCAGAGGTACCGTTAAGAGACACAGTACCATTGGAAGCAATTCAGTTGAAGGATGATTTGACATATGAGGAAAGACCGATTAAGATTCTCGATTATGCCGGCAGAGTTACCCGCAGCAAGGTTATCGGGTTTTGCAAAGTTCGGTGGAGCCACCACACCGAGGATGAAGCCACCTGGGAAAGAGAGGAAGTTTTGCTCAAGGACCACCCTCACCTATTTTCTAGCCAACCCGAATCTCGAGGGCGAGATTCATCTTAAGGGGGTAGGTTTGTAACATCCCAAATTTTCAATTTGGAATGTTATACATTAGATCATCATGCATATCATATTTTCTCGCATTTTCCGATCCTAGAAGATTTCACGCAACTCAAGGACCCTCGGAGAGTTGGAAGTTTCATTATTTTCATATTTGGGATTTCTCAAATTTTGGAAATAGGATCATTGGATTTATTTAATTATCTTCATAAAGTTTTCCTATAAAATCTCAAGAGAGGGAATAATATGACTTTCCCAATATTTAGGAAAAACGAAGATATTTTAAATAAATCAAATTTGGGTTTTGAAGATTTATTTGCTTAGGCAAAATGAGCATTTTAAAATTTATTTGCATGTTGCAGTTTTAAAAGTTCATTTTGTTCGACTCATTTTTAGGAGTCGGAGAAAATTTGTTTTATTTAATTTGGAATTCATTTGGTATTTTTTTTAATTCGTTTAGTTTTAATTAAAAAAAAAATTAAACGCGCCGCCCCCCCCTGGACCGAGGCCCAGCCGGCCCAGCCAGCCAGGCCCCAGGCCCAGCGCGCCCCCGGCCCACCTCCCTCTCCTCCCTCGCCTTGCCTTGGCGGACTCCGCCGCCGCCGGCACGCCGCCGCTTGAGTCCGGCTCCGCCCGGGACCCCGTGCCCCTTCCCACGCAACCGCCGCCCCCTTTATAACCCGCCGCCCCCCTCTCTCTCACCTCACCCGCGGAGCCGCCCTCACCCGAGCCCAGCCGAGCCGCCGTCGCCCGAACGTCGCCGCCGTCGCCCGGAGCCCCTCGCCGACCCGCGCCACCCACCGACCCGCCCGACCGCGGAGACCTCGCGGAGCCGCGGTGACCGCCGGAGGTAGCCACCGCCCGCGCCCATTTCCGATCCGGTTTTCTCAAAAGACCCGATCCGGTTTTTTTTTGCAAAGTTCGGTTTTAAAAAAAAAACCCTAGATTGGTTTTATTTTTTTTCGGTTTTCTTATTTAGCGAACGTTCACCGACCCGTTCGTTTCAATGAACGCGTTCGTTGGATTCGTTCTGTTAACGAACGTCCGTTATTTAGTTCGTTCGTCGTTTTCTTTTAAATCAGATTTAATCTGTTATTTTTCAGATTCGATTTCTGATCCGATTTTCAAAACTGTTTTATTTCTTGCTCGTTTATCGGAATCAGGTGATTCAAGCGCCTGGAGTTTCGTAACGAAACCGCCGTTCCGACTAACCTATTTTCACAGAGTTTTGCTACTGTGAAATTTTGACTTAATTTCAGATTGCTAAACCGAGTCGTTCTCTCTCGAGTTCCGACTTTCGATACTTTATTTGATTCGATTCTTTTGCCACCAGGGTTCTTAAGTTGAACTATCTGGTTAGATCTTTTATTCGAGATTTCCCTGTGCATTAGATGAGTACTTATTGTATGCTTGTTGTTTGTCTGCGTTAGATCACCCGGTGCGCCGCTTGTTATTTGAATCTCTAGGTCTCGCGGATCATCAGCAAGGCAAGTAACACTTTGATCATACTTTTCTACTACCCAGTTTTATTGCATTAGATCAAACCCTCAAACAATTGCATGATTAGGATCTAATCAAATTGTGGGATGGGAAGTAGATTGAGGTAGTACCTATTACCTGTTTACTTATGAAACCTTGGGAGTTACTTCTACGTTTGCTTGATTATGCCATGCTATGCTAGTAGACGTGGATTGGGTGAGTGAATATCCATGACAGATGTGAGATTGATAATTAATGGGTTATCTAAGGTGGCAACTTAAACACACATCTGGGTGGATTGAGGCACCTGGTTTCTATCAGGATTTGCTCAGTATTTCTTGGACCGCCACCTGTGCTCTAAAGGATCATAAGATTATTCAAACTAGAAACTTCCGTGTGCAGCCACAAGCCAATTATGGGCTCTGGCGTAGTTGACTAAGTTGTGCGAACTCTTACGGGTAGGCTAGCTGATGTAGGGGATGTAGGTTGGTACGGTCTACCCACATGTAAGGTGTTAAGCGCTTCGAAAGATTATGTCTCGGTCATCCGCTTTCTCAAACACCATGTAGTGCGAGAACCAAGCGGAGGCGATCGAGTCTTGTGGGGAAAAGTGCGCAAACCTCTGCAGAGTGTAAAAACTAATCATGATTAGCCGTGTCCCCGGTTATGGACGTTTTGAGTATCTAGTACTTGAATATCATGTGAATCTCAACATGTTACTTCTAATAATAAAGTTATTGGGTTTTTAATGAGTACCTTTAATTGGGATTGAGGATGCTGTCAACCATTCTCAATGTTTAACAACCACCATGATAGTTAAATAAAATTATTCCTTTGATGTAGGGAAAAATTGGCTTTTTGCAAAAAAAAATGTAACCGTAGAGCCTTACCACCAGCCAAATATGCATGTAGTGTAGGCCTATTGCTTCATTGTTCTCTATGTGTTACATTGCCAGCATATTCCATGTGCTGACCCGTTTTCGGGCTGCAACTTTTCATGTTGCAGACTTTTGAACGACGAGTAAGATGTTAGGTTGTGGTTCTATACTCGGTGATGCACTGGAGTTGATGGACTCACTCGTTTTCCAAGCCTTCCGCTGTTATTATTAGATGGCCTTAAGCCATATTATTGTATTAAGTTCCCTTGTGGACAACGATGTAATAAGTGTGTGATTGCTACTACGCTATAAATCCTTGATCTTGTCTTTGTGTCGACATTCTTGATCCAGGATGACACTGAGCACAGAGCGCTAGATCCATTCGGGTCTGGTCGCGACAGATGTAGCATGAATAGAGTTTGAGACGAGAGAAGCATAGATAGCTAGAGGGAGTTCTTAGGCATTCTTGTCCATCCATTTGGCAAAAGAGAAAAAAGCCAAACAATCAAAGCAACAAATGGATGTCCTCGAATGAGTAAAATATGCATTCAACATGCTCACACAATTAAAATGGCAAATGAAATATGTGACAAAGCATGCACAAACACTCTTGCATCTATCAAGCAATTTGGCGATGACTAGGTCATCTATATATGAGTATATTGAATTAGGAGTCAAATGAGAACATTTGATCATTGGTCATACTCATCGTTTAAGCACAAGTGGGGTTACCACTTTTACATAAAGCATTGATGTGTTCACACCATTAGAGTTGCTTTAGCTCAATTGTTAGAGTAAAGCTCCCCCTAGATTTGATATCCCCCCTTAAGAGGGATGAACTAACCTTGGGTTTTGTCGATGATGACTTCATGTAGGTGTTGAATATGTAGATGCTCAATGTTGATGTAGATCATTCGAAGAAATCCTTTGGAGTGAGTTGCACTTTCAATACCTACACGGGTTAGTCCCACAAGGAACAAACAAGGATATCCATAGACATAGAGTGATGCATACACAAGATGATGTTCATGAAAGCATTAGGTTACCTTGTCCCTTGTCTTACTAACAAGAGGGTTTGTGACTCCTGAACTAGTGCAAGATATGGAAGTTGTTTGCACTTGTCCTCGCCAAAATGATAAGAGTGAAGTATGTTGGCGGAGTCACCCTCAAGAACTTCTCTAGTTCTTCTTCTTCGGGATCCACACCATCTTGATGGGAATCCTTGGATTCGTAGTCATACTTGATGAAGTAGAGCTTGATGTAGTCTAGGTAACCCACTTGACCAAGGCCTTAGGTGCTTCTTCAAATGCATCAATTTCCTCTTGAAGCTTATCCTTGTCTTTTGGCTTGTGGTCTTGTGGTGGAAGATCATCTTGAGCTTGTGTCCCTTTGAAAGAAGTAGGATCATACTTCTCTTGTTGAGGAACAAACTTCTTCTTGGGGTATTGATCTTCTTCCCACTTCACTCCATTGGCATTGAACTTTCGTTCAAAACCAACACCTTGATTCTTTCGGTGTCTTCCTTGTTTGCGAACAATTTCCTCAAATTGCTTACTTCCGGAAAGACTCTTGTAAACACCTTTCTCTATAATTCCCTTCAATAAGCTATTTTCTTGCTCAAGTGAAACTTGGCTAAGAGAATCATTAGTGGAATCAAGAGAACTACTAGAAGCAACAACATTGGATTTAGTATGATTGTTGTTACTACTAGATGAAGCATCTTTCTTGTTCTTGTTGCTAGATTTAGCTTGTGGCATGTAAGTAGACAAGAGTAAACGCTTGGCAATGTAAGAAGAAATTTTCTTGCGAAGATCAACATTGATTGCCTTTAAAAACTCATGTTCTTGCTCAAGGTTGAGCTTCTCAAAGCGTAGCTTGTCATGAGTCTTTAAAAGTTCTCGATGATTTTCCAAGGTAGTTTCATGAGCTAACTTAATAGTGTTTAGTTCTTTAGTTAGACGCTCAATCTCCTTCTTATCATCATCATTCGTTTTATCTTGATTAGCAGGATAAATTGACGTTTCATCATAGTTTTCATCACTAGAGTTGTCAACAAGTAAATCATCATCACCTAGCAAATCATCTTCATCACTATTGAAATCAACACACTCGGGATGTGTTACCTTTGGACCTTTGGCCATGAAGCATGTTCCAATTCCTTCATTTGGTGAGCCAAATATGTTGAAGGAGTTGGTTGACACAAGTGCTAGACCGGCAACACCTTCATCTTGGGTATATTCGGAGTCGGAGTGATAACTTCTTTTGAAGTGATTGTCGGAGTCGGAGCCGGATACCCATTCACCAATATGACCTTGATGTCTTCTTTTTGTGTAGCTCCTTGATGACTTTTCCTTCCTTTCCGAGTCTTTGCTTCTCCGAGAGGGTCTTCGTTCATAACGATCATCTCTAATCCTCCTTTCTCTTGGTGGTGATTCTTCTCTTCTACTTATTCTTTTGGGAGAATCTTCCCTTGTTTTGTAGGGGGCAATACACTCATTGGAGTAGTGCCGGGTCTTCCACAATTGTAGCAATTACACTCATGACTAGAAGATCTTTTGTCATTGTAGGACCTTGACTTGGAACTTCTTTCTTTTCTTCTACTCTTGTAGAACTTATTGAAGTTCTTCATCATTAGGCTCAATTCTTCATTGAAGGTTTGCTTCTCACTTGATGATGTGGGAGCATCACACGAGGCTTTGTAAGCACCACTTGACTTGTTGTGAAGCTCTTCCTTATCCTTAAGTGACATCTCATGAGCAACAATTCTTCCAATGACTTCCGTTGGCTTGAGATCTTTGTAATTGGGCATCATTTGGATCAATGTGCACACGATATCATATTTTCCATCCATGGCTCTTAGGATCTTCTTGATGATTAATTTGTCGGTTATCTCTTCACTTCCTAAGCTGGAAATCTCATTTTTGATGAGAGCAAGCCTAGAGTACATTTCAGCGACACCTTCACCATCCTTCATTTTTAACTTCTCAAGTTGACTTTGAAGCACATCCAATTTGGATTCCTTGACGGAGTCGGTACCTTCGTGCATATCAATCAAAGTATCCCAAATTTACTTTGGATTCTCAAGACGACTGATTTTGTTGAATTCTTCGGGGCACAATCCGTTGAAGAGAACATCACAAGCTTGAGCGTTGTATTGAAGCATCTTCAACTCTTCTGCGGTAGCTTCACGGTTTGGTTCTCTCCCATCAAAGAATTCACCTTGCAAGCCAATACACACAATAGCCCAAAAGGCGGGGTTATGTCCAAGAATAAGCATTTTCATCTTATGCTTCCAACTAGCAAAATTTGTACCATCAAAGTAAGGACCTCACGGTGGTAATTTCCTTGCTAGACGCCATACTCTCCTAGGTTGTGAAACCAAGGCTATGACCACCAAAAGCTATGGAAATCAAAGCAAATGGAGACCAAAGCTCTGATACCACTTGTAGGATCAAAAGTATGTCTAGAGGGGGGGGGGTGATTAGACTACTTGACCAAATAAAAATCTAGCCTTTTCCCAATTTTATTTCTTGGCAGATTTTAGCAACTTAGGACAAGTCAAGCAATCAACCTACACATGCAATTCTAAGAGTATAGCAGCAGAATGTAAAACAATTTCATATGAAGGTAAAGGGATGAGTTTGAGTGAGCAAACGCAATGTTGACACTGAGATTTTTTATCCGTGGTTCCGATAGGTGGTGCTATCGTACATCCACGTTGATGGAGACTTCAACCCACGAAGGGTAACGGTTGCGCGAGTCCACGAAGGGCTCCACCCATGAAGGGTCCACGAAGAAGCCACCTTGTCTATCCCACCATGGCCGTCGCCCACGAAGTACTTGCCTCACTGGGTAGATCTTCATGAAATAGGCGATCTCCTTGCCCTTACAAACTCCTTGGTTCAACTCAAAAATCTTGACGGAGGCTCCCAAGTGACACCTAGCCAATCTAGGAGACACCACTCTCCAAGAAGTAACAAATGGTGTGTTGATGATGAACTCCTTGCTCTTGTGCTTCAAATGATAGTTTCTCCAACACTCAACTCTCACTCACAGGATTTGGATTTGGTGGAAAGAAGATTTGAGTGGAAAGCAACTTGGGGAAGGTTAGAGATCAAAATTTATGTGGTTGGAATGGAATATCTTGACCTCAACACAAGTGTAGGTGGTTCTCTCTCTGAAAATATGTGTTGGAAGTGTAGGCATGTTCTGATGGCTCTCTCCACGATTGAAGAGTGGGTGGAGGGGTATATATAGCCTCCACACAAAATCTAACCGTTACACACAAATCACCAAACTCGGTGGGATCGATTCAAAGAACTCGGTCAGACCGATTTGATTCTAATGTGACCGGTAGGTGTTTCGGTTGGACCGACACGTCAACTCGGTTGGACCGATATCATTAGGGTTAGGGCATAACGTAATCTCGGTGAGACCGATTACACAAACTCGGTGAGACCGATTTTGGTAATAGACTAACAGAGAGTTGGTCAGGCAAACTCGGTGGGACCGATTCGCTCATCTCGGTTGGACCGAAACGTTACGAAAAGGAAACAGAGTGTTTGCATTGCAATCTCAGTGGGACCGATCGCTCATCTTGGTTTGACCGAAACGTTACGAAGGGAAACAGAGAGATTACAATCCCATCTCGGTGAGACCGAGATCCCTATTGGTGAGACCTAAAAGACTAGGGTTTCTCGCAGTGGCTATGCCAACTGAACTCGGTGGCTCCGGATATGAGATTTCGGTGGGGCCGAGTTGGACTTTTGGTTTGGGACATATGTGGATGTTAGAAAGTAGTGGAGGGTTTTGGAGCATATCACTAAGCATTTTGAGAAAAAACCTCATTAAGCAACACCTCATCCCTTCTTAATAGTATTGGCTTTTCCTATAGACTCAATGTGATCTTGGATCAATAAAATAGAAAATGTAGAGTCTTGTGCTTTGAGCTTGAGCTAATACTTTGTCCTTAGCATTTTGAAGGGTCCACTTTCTAATCCATGCCATGCCAATCATTAAGCTTTCCTGAAATATTCATCTTGGAATAACATTAGCTCAATGAGCTATATGTTGTTAGGAATTACCAAAACCACCCAGGGATAGTTGCACTTTCATCTACCACACGCCCCCTTGCCAAGGGTTCGCCGTTTTTGCGACCACCGTGTATATATGGGACTGTCCTCGCCCCCATGTGCCAACCTACACATTTGCTCCAATGAGTCTTTAATAACTCTTCCCATTTACCTATTTAGCGAGGGTCCTTCCCTCTAGTGACTAAAATGAGGAACTAGCGACCATGTGCCGTGGCGGTACCTCAACATGCCCGCGGTGACATGGAGGGTGGCAAAGCTAAAGCTGTGGGTGAGAAGGAGAAGGCCCGGCGAGGCGGTTGCGGGGGTCGGCGCTTTGCAGGACTTGATAGGCTTGGGGTCGGACTTGAGATGGAGTATGAAGATGTGGACTTTGAAGAGTTTCAGGTTGGCCACGGATTCTGACTTAGATTTCGGGTGTCGAGATCAAGCCATTCGCCACCGTCTAGAGGTCCCTCTCCAAAGGTATCTACACCTCTAGGGACTTTGACTTGGATCTCGGGCATGGTGGGATGGGAAAGAAGGACGATGACTACGAGCTCGTCAAGATCAAGCCATTTGCCATTGTCAAGAGGTCGCTCTCCAAAGGTATCAATGCCACACCACTAGATCTGGTTTTAATCAATCTATTAGGATTATACTTTCTATCCTTGTCTATTGTTGTAACACATTTTCTTGGATAGGGCATAAAAGTTTGAAATCATATATGACTATTTTCTAAGGGGGTTAAATACTTTCTTATGTTGTTAAAGCTTTAAATATATGTTCGAGCATATCCCGGGGTGGAGCCAGGAGCAGACCCCGTAGTTGTGTCCGAGATGTGACCTCCATACACACATGTGTAGCATACTATGGTGAACTATACTAGGTCCATCGCCAAATGTGAACCTGCCCCCCCCCCCCCCCTTGGCTACAGGTAGCACAAAACCAGTTAATAAGCTTGTCTGCAAGAGGCGTTTCCTATTTTCACATGGTTTACACTCTTACATTTCCTGGTTTTATTCGGTTTAATATGTCATGAACACACTTTTTTTAAAATCGTGAATATATTTTCTAAGTGTCACATACTTTTTTTGAATGGTACAATTTTTTTCGATTACATGAAGATTCTTTAACACTTAATAATTCTTCGACCATGCAGGTACCCATGATCATGGAGTTCGAGCCACGAGGAGGATAGGAGCAAGGATGAAATAAAGCACTAAACTGAACATCAGTGACAGAAAGATGTGGTACGGTAGTGTGAATCCAATCCTTTGGGAGACATGAGGTGAATTCATGAAACATCCGTTGCTTTTGTCTGATTTATCTTGATTACGCATGGTAGCATAGGGTAGCATTTTGATGAGTGTATATCATGTGCTTACTTTTTTCTAGGTCAGGGTGTCACACAATCGTGAGCAAGAAAAATGCTTGGTACCAAAGAAAGAAAGTCAGTTGTCGATGCATTCAGTTTCAAGGGCAATACTAGAAATACCCCTTCTTTCAAGGGCCAACGCGGAAGATTCCCTGACTTCAAACACTTGCTTTTTTAAACCACCTCGTTCCTTCCACCGGTCGCATAGCCCCTCACTAGTGTGTGGGCCCTACCACACGCCCCTTGCCTAGGGGTCACCTTTTTTGCGACCACAGTGTATATATGGGATTGTCCTCGCCCCCATGTGCCAACCTACACATTCGCTTCCATTTGTCATTAAAAACTCTACCCTTTTACCAATTTAGGCGAGGCTCCTTCCCCCTAGTGACTACAACGAGGTACTAGCGGCCATGTGCGGTGGCGGCATCAACATGCCCACGGTGACACGGAGGGTGACGAAGCTAAAGCCGTGGCCGAGAAGAAGAAGGCTCGGCGAGGCGCTGGCGGGGGTCGGTGCTTTACAAGGCTTGATGTGCTTGGGGTCGGGCTTGAGATGGAGTATGAAGATGTGGACTTTGAAGAGTTTTAGGTTGGCTCCAGGGACTCTAACTTGGATCTCGGCGTATCGGGATGGCAAAGGAGGACGATGACGATGGGCTATTCAAGATCAAGCCATTCACCATCGTCAGGAGGTCCCTCTCTAAAGCTATTGACGCCACATCACTAGATCTGGTTTTAGTCTGTCTATTTGGATTTTACTTTCCATCCTTGTCTATTGTAGTTTCACATTTTCTTATTTTTAGGTAGGGCATAAAAGTATGCAATCGTGTATGGCTATTTTTTGAAGGTGTTAAATATTTTCTTATTTTGTTAAAGCTTTAAATATATGGTTACATCATAGCATGGGGTGGAGCTAGGACCAGACCCCCTAGTTGCGTCATGTGTGTGACGTCCATACACACATGTGTAGCATACTATGGTGAACTATACTAGGTCCTTCGCCAAGTGTGAACGTGTTTCCCCCTTGGCTATAGGTACCACCAAACCAGTTAATAAGCTTCCCTGCAAGAGGCGTTTCCTATTTTCATATGGTTTACACTCTTATATTTCCTGGTTTTATTCGGTTTAAAATGTTAAGAACACACTTTTTGAAAATCATGTATATATTTTCTAAGTGTCGCATACATTTTTTTAATGGTACAAATATTTATTTTTCAATTACGTGAAGATTTTTTAACATTGAATAATTCTTCGACCATGCAGGTATCCATGATCATGGAGTTCGAGCCACTAGGAGGTTAGCAACAAGGAGGAAATGAAGCACTAATCTGAACACCAGTGACAGAAAGATTAAGTACGGTAGTGTGAATCCAACCATTGGGGAGACATGAGGTGTATTCATGAAACACCCAGTGTTATTGTCTGACTTATCTTAATTACGAATGGTAGCATAGGGTAGCATTTTAACGAGTGTATATCATGTGCTTACTTTTTTCCAGGGCATGGGTGTCGTACAATTTTGAGCAAGAAAAAGCTTGGCACTTAAGAAAGAAATTCAATGGTCCATGCATTCAATTTCAAGGGCAATACTAATAATACGTCTTCTTTCAAGGGGCCAACACGCAAGATTCCCTGAATTGAAACACTTGCTTCTAGAACCACCTCGTTCCTTCCGCCTGTGATGTAGCACCTCACTAGCGTGTGGGCACCACCACACGCCCCCTTGCCTAGGGGTCGTTGTTTTTGCGACCACCATTTATATATGGGACTGTCCTCGCCCCCATGCACTAACCTACACATTCGCTGCCATGTGTCATTAAAAACTCTACTCATTTACTAATTTAGGCGAGGCTCCTTCCCCCTAGTGACTACGCCCAGGTACTAGCGGCATGTGCGGTGGCGGGATCTCAATATGCCCGTGGTGACATGGAGGGTGATGAAGCTAAAGATGTGGCTGAGATGAAGAAGGCCCGATGAGGCGGTGGCGGGGGTCAGCGCTTTGCAAGGCTTGACGTGCTTGGGGTTGGGCTTGAGATGGAGTATGAAGATGTGGACTTCAAAGAGTTTGAGGTTGGCTCCCGAGACTCTAACTTGCATCTCGGGCGTGTCGGGATGGCAAAGGAGGACGATGACGACGAGATCACCAAGATCAAGCCATTCGCCATCGTCGAGAGGTCCGTCTCTAAAGGTATCGACGCCACATCACTAGATCTGGTTTTAATCTGTCTATTAGGATTATAAATTCCATCCTTGTCTATTGTAGTATCACATTTTCTCATTTTTAGGTAGGGCATAAAAGTATGAAATCGTATATGGCTATTTTTTAAGGGTCTTAAATACTCTCATATGTTGTTAAAGCTTTAAATATATGGTTAGATCATAACCTGGGGTGGAGCTAGGACCAGACCCCCTGGTTGGGGTGTGACATCCATACACACACGTGTAGCATACTATGGTAAACTATACTAGGTCCATAGTTAAGTGTGAATCTGGCTCCCCTTGGCTATAGGTAGCACCAAACCAGATAATAAGCTTGTCTCCAAGAGGCGTTTCTTATTTTCACATGGTTTAGACTCTTACATTTTCCTGGTTTCATTCGGTTTACGCTTGTATGTTTTCCGATTTCATGCGTTCACTAATTTATTTGTTGATCCGTTCATAACTATATAAGTTATGCATCAACCAAGCCCGAAAGACCATTCTCAAGTTACATTTTGCCATTCTTATGTAGGACACAAGGTTGTAATGACGTAATATGCTGAATCTATATATGGTTTACACAATTTTTATCCTATTTGAGTATAAAAAACTCATGTGTAGATTTTGTATGCAAATTCTATGGTTTGGCCCAGAGCTGCTGCTTCGTTCATGCATGGACCAGTCTCATCATCTCAAAAGAAACAAAACCACACTTAAATTATTTCTTCTCGGTGCCAAGTAAGACACAGAGTTATGAAGCAATGTTGCCATGTTATTATATAAAAGTGTTAAAAATCTCTATATACATGGTTAGATCATGAACACATTATAAAAAAGTTCTTGGTACCAAAGAAAGAAAGTCAATGTCCCATGCATTCAATTTAAAGAGCAATACTAGAAATACCCCTTCTTTCAAGGGGCCACCATGCAAGATTCCCTGAATTGATACGCTTGCTTCTGGAACCACCTCATTCTTTCCGCCTGTCGCGTAGCCCCTAACTAGTGTGTGGGCCCTACCACACGCCCCCTTGTCTAGGGGTCGCCGTTTTTGCGACCATTGTGTATATATGGGACTGTCGTCGCCCCCATGTGCCAACCTACACATTCGCTCCCATGTGTCATTAAAAACTCTACCCATTTACCAATTTAGGCGAGGATCCTTCCCCCTAGTGACTACAACAAGGTACTAGAGGCCATGTACGGTGGCGGGATCTCAACATGCCACGGTGACACGGAGGGTGACGAAGCTAAAGCTGTGGTTGAGAAGAAGAAGGCCTCGTGAGGCGGTGGTGGGTGTCGACGCTTCGCAAGGCTTGACGTTCTTGGGGTCGGGCTTGAGATGGAGTATGAAGATCTGGACTTTGAAGAGTTTGAGGTTGGCTGCAGGGATTCTGACTTAGATCTTAGGCGTCGAGATCAAGCTATACGCCACCATCAAGAGGTCCCCCTCCAAAGGCATCGATGCCTCCAGGGACTCCGACTTGGATCTCGGGCGTGGCTGGATGGGAACAGAGGACCATGACGACGAGCTTGTCAAGATCAAGCCATTCGCCATTGTCAAGAGGTCCCTCTCCAAAGGTATCGATGCCACATCACTAGATCAGGTTTTAATCTGTCTATTAGGATTATGCTTTCTATCCTTTTCTATTGTAGTATCACATTTTCTCATTTTTGGGTAGGGCATAAAAGTTTGAAATCGCATATAGCTATTTTTTAAGGGGGTTAAATATTTTCTTATGTTGTTAAAGATTTAAATATATGGTTAGATCATAGCCCGGGGTGGAGCTAGGATCAGACCCCCTAGTTGCGTCCGTGGTGTGGCGTCTATACACACATGTGTAGCGTACTATGGTGAACTATACTAGGTCCATCGCGATGTGTGAACCTGGCTCCCCCGTTGGCTATTGGTAGCACCAAACCAGTTAATAAGCTTGTCTACAACAGGTGTTTCGTATTTTCACATGGTTTACACTCATACATTTCCTGGTTTTATTCGCTTTAAAATGTCCTGAACACACTTTTTACAAATCATGAATATATTTTCTATGTGTCATATACATTTTTTTTGAATGGTGCAATTTTTTTTCAATTACGTGAAGATTTTTTAACACAGTAATTCTTCGAACATGCAGGTACCCATGATCATGGAGTTCGAGCCACACGGAGGTTAGGAGAAAGGAGGAAATGAAGTGCTAATCTGAACACCAGTGACATAAAGATGTAGTACGGTAGTGTGAATCCAATCCTTGAGGAGACATGAGGTGTATTCATTAAACATCCAGTGCTTTCAATACGAATCGTAGCATAGGGTAGCATTTTGACGAGTGTATATCATGCACTTACTTTTTTCCAGGCCACGGGTGTCATACAATCTTCAGCAAGAAAAATGCTTCATACCAAAGAAAGAAAGTCAATGGTCCATGCATTCAATTTCAAGGGCAATACTAGAAATACCCTTCTTTCAAGTGGCCAACGCGCAAGATTCCCTGAATTGAAACACTTGCTTCTGGAACAACCTCGTTCCTTCCGCCTGACGCGTAGCCCCTCACTAGTGTGTTGGCCCTACGACACACCCCCTTGCCTAGGGGTCGCCGTTTTTGCGACCACCATGTATATATGGGACTGTCCTCGCCCCCATGTGCCAACCTACACATTCGCTCCCATGTGTCTTTAAAAACTCTTCCCATTTACCTATTTAGGCGAGGCTCCTTCACCCATGTGCCAATGTACGAAGAGGTACTAGCAGCCATGTGCGGTGGCGGGATCTCAACATGCCCACGGTGATACGAATGGTGACGAAGCTAAAGCTGTGGCCGAGAAGAAGAAGGCTCGGCGAGGCGCTGGTGGGGGTCGGCGCTTTGCAAGCCTTGACGTGCTTGGGGTCAGGCTTGAGATGGAGTATGAACATGTGGACTTCGAAGAGTTTGAGGTTGGCTCATGGGACTTTCGGGTGTGTCGGGATGGCAAAGGAGGACAATGTCGACGAGCTCATCAAGATTAAGCCATTCGCCATTGTCTAAGAGGTCCCTCTCTAAAGGTATCAACGCCACATCACTAGATTCCGGTTTTAATATGTCTATTAGGATTATGCTTTCCATACTTGTCTATTGTAGTATCAAAATTTCTCATTTTTTAGGTAGGGCATAAAAGTATGAAATTTGATATTGCTACTTTTAAGGGTGTTTACATTTTCTTATGTTGTTAAATCTTTAAATATATGGTTAGATCATAACCCGGGGTGGAGCTAGGACGAGACCCCCTGGTTGCGTTCGGGGTGTGACATCCATACACACATGTCTAGCATACTATTGTGAACTATACTAGGTCCTTCGCCAAGTGTGCATCTGGCACCCCTTGTCTATAGGTAGCACCAAACCAGATAATAAGCTTGTCTACGAGAGGTGTTTCTTATTTTCACATGGTGTACACTCTTATATTTCCTAGTTTCATTCGGTTTACGCTTGTATGATTTTAGATTTCACGCATACACTCCTTTTCTCTCTCTAGGTGCAACGGTGACACAAATTTATGTGTTGATCCGTAGATAACTATATAGGTTATGCATCAATCTAACCCGAAAGACCACTCTGAAGTTACATTTTGCCATTCTTAGGTAGGAGACAAGGTTGTAATGACATAATATGTTGAATGTTCTTGGATATTTTTAAAATTATCTATATATGGTTTACACAATTTTTATGCTATTTGAGTACAAAAACTCATGTGTAGATTTTGTATACAAATTCTAAGGTTTGCCCCAGAGCTATTGCTTCGTTCATGGATGGGCCAGTCCCATCACCTCAAAAGAAACAAAACCACTCTCAAATTATTTCTTTTCGGTGCCAAGTAAGACACAAAGTCATGAAGTAATGTTGCCATGTTATTATATAGAAGTGTTAAGAATCTCTATATACATGGTTAGAGCATGAGCACACTATAAAAAAGTGCTTGGTACCAAAGATAGAAAGTCAATGGTCCATGCATTCCATTTCAAGGGAATACTAGAAATACCCTTTATTTCAAGGGGCCAACATGCAAGATTCACTTAAATGAAACACTTGCTTCTGGAACCACCTCATTCCTTCCGCCTGTTGTGTAGCCCCTCACTAGTGTGTGGGCCCTATTACATGCCCCCTTGTCTAGGGGTCACCGTTTTTGCAACTATTTTGTATATAAGGGACTGTCCTCGCCCTCAAGTGCCAACCTACACATTCGCTTCCATGTGTCATTAAAAACTCTACCCAGTTACCAATTAATGTGAGGCTCCTTACCCCTAGTGACTACAACGAGGTACTAGCGGCCATGTGCGGAGGCGGGATCTCAACATGCCACCAATGACACAGAGGGTGATGAAGCTAAAGCTGTGGGCGAGAAGAAGAAGGCCTGGCGAGGCGCTTGCGGGGGTCGGCGCTTTGCAAGGCTTGACAGGCTTGGGGTCAGACTTGAGATGGAGTACGAAGATGTGGACTTTGAAGAGTTTCAGGTTGGCTCCAGGGATTCTGACTTAGATTTCAGGCATGGAGATCAAGCCATTCGCCACCATCTAGAGGTCCTTCTCCAAAGGTATCGAGACCTCTAGGGACTCTGACTTGGATCTCGGGCGTGGCGGGATGGGAAAGGAGGATGATGACGACAAGCTCATCAAGATCAAGCCATTCATCATTGTCAAGAGGTCGCTCTCTAAAGGTATCAATGCCACATCACTAGATCTGGTTTTAATCCGTCTATAAGGATTATACTTTCCATCCTTGTCTATTGTTGTATCACATTTTCTCATTTTTGGGTAGGGCATAAAAGTTTGAAATAGCATATGGCTATTTTTAAGGGTGTTAAATATTTTCTTATGTTGTTAAAGCTTTAAATATGTGGTTTGATCATAGCCCAGGGTGGAGCTAGGACCAGACCCAATAGTTGTGTCCGGGATGTGACGTCCATACACACATTTGTAGCATACTATGGTGAACTATTGTAGGTCCATCGCCAAATGTGAACCTGGCTCCCCCTTGGCTATAGGTAGCATTGAACCAGTTAATAAGCTTGTCTGCAAGAGGCGTTTAGTATTTTCACATGGTTTACACTCTTACATTTCCTGGTTTTATCCGCTATAAAAATATGATGAACACACTTTTTTAAATTCATGAATATATTTTCGAAGTGTCACATACATTTTTTAATGGTACAATTTTTTTTTCAGTTACATGAAGATTCTTTAACACTTCATAATTCTTCGACCATCCAGGTACCCATGATCTTGGAGTTCGAGCCACGAGGAGGGTAGGAGCAAGGAAGAAATAAAATGCTAATCTGAACACGAGTGACAGAAATATGTACTACGGTAGTGTGAATCCAATCATTTGGGAGACATGAGGTGAATTCATTAAACATCTAGTGCTTTTGTCTGATTTATCTTGATTACGAATGGTAGCATAGGGTAGAATTTTAACGAGGGTATATCATGTGCTTACTTTTTTCCAGGGCAGGGGTGTCGCACAATCTTGAGCAAGAAAAATGCTTGGTACCAAAGAAAGAAAGTCAGTGGTCCATGCATTCAATTTTAAGGGCAATACTAGAAATACCCCTGCTTTCAAGGGGCCAACGGGCAAGATTCCCTGAATTGAAACACTTGCTTCTGGAACCACCACGTTCCCTCCGCCTATTGCGTAGCCCCTCACTAGTGTTTGGGCCCTACCACACGCCCCCTTGCCTAGGGGTCGTTGTTTTTGCGACCATCGTGTATATATGGGATTGTCCTCGCCCCCATGTGCGAACCTACACATTTGCTCCCATGTGTCATTGAAAACCCTACCCATTTACCAATTTAGGCGAGGCTCGTCCTTCCCCCTAGTGACTACTACGAGGTACTAGCGGCCATGTGCAGTGGCGGAATCACAAAATGCCCACGGTGTCACGGAGGGTGACGAAGCTAAAGCCATGGCCGAGAAGAAGAAAGCCCGGCGCGACATTGGCGGGGGTCGGCACTTTGCAAGGCTTGATATGCTTGGGGTCGGGCTTGAGATGGAGTATGAAGATGTCGACTTTGAAGAGTTTGAGGTTGGCTCCAGGGACACTAACTTGGATTTCGGGCATATCGGGAGGGCAAAGGAGGACGATGAAGATGGGTTATTCAAGATCAAGCCATTCACCATCGTCACGAGGTCCCTCTCTAAAGCTATTGACGCCACATCACTAGATCCGGTTTTAATCTGTCTATTAGAATTATATTTTCCATCCTTGTCTATTTTAGTGTCACATTTTCTCATTTTTAGGTAGGGCATAAAAGAATGAAATCGTATATGCCAATTTTTTTAGGGTGTTAAATATTTTATTATGTTGTTAAAACTTTAAACATATGGTTACATCATAGCATGGGCTGAAGCTAGAACCAGACCCCCTAGTTGCGTCCGTGGTGTGACGTCCATACACACATGTGTAGCATACTATGGTGAACTATATTAGGTTCATCGCCAAGTGTGAACTTGGCTCACCCTTGGCTATAGGTAGCACCAAACCAGTAAATAAGCTAGTGTGCAAGAGGCGTTTCCTATTTTCATATGGTTTACACTCTTACATTTCCTGGTTTTATTTAGTTTAAAATGTCATGAACACACATTTTTGAAAATCATGTATATATTTTCTAAGTGTCGCATACATTTTTTAATGGTACAAATATATTTTTTAATTACGTGAAGATTTTTTAACACTGAGTAATTATTTGACCATGCAGGTGCTCATGATCATGGAGTTCGAGCCACGAGGAGATTAGGAATGTCGGTGTGAAAACCGGCCGATCTCGGGTAGGGGGTCCCAAACTGTGGGTCTGAGGATCGAAGGTAACAAGGGACAAAGGGGACATGATGTTTACCCAAGTTTGGGCCCTCTTGATGGAGGTAAAACCCTACGTCCTTCTTGATTAACTTTGATGAGTATAGGGGTTACAAGAGTTGATCTACCTCGAGATCGTAGTGGCTAAACCCTAGAAGTCTAGCCTATATGAATTCTGATAGCCTCTACTGACTAAACCCTCCAGTTTATATAGACACCGGAGGGGCCTAGGGTTGTACAGAGTCGGTTTAAAGAAGAAGGAATCTATACATCCGGACGCCAATCTTGCCATCCATGCAAAAGAGAGTCCCATCCGGACACGGGGGAAGACCTACTTTGTATCTTCATGGCCCATCAGTCCGGCCCATAACACTCGGGCCGGACACCCGAGGACCCCTTAATCCAGGACTCCCTCAGTAGCCCTTGAACCAGTCTTCAATGATGATGTGTTCAGCGCACAGATTGTCTTCTGCATTGCAAGACGGGTTCCTCCTCCGAATACTTCAATGCAAACTTCCGAATAAAAGAACTGTATCCGGCTCTGTAGAACAACCATGCTACCTCTTGAGCACTGCGTTGGTTTTCCCTTGAAGAGGAAAGGGTGATGCAGTAAAGTAGCGTAAGTATTTCCCTCAGTTTTTGAGAACCAAGGTATCAATCCAGTAGGAGACCACGCTCGAGTCCCACGCACCTACACAAACTAATAAGAACCTCGCAACCAACGTGATAAAGGGGTTGTCAATCCCTTCACGGTCACTTACGAGAGTGAGATCTGATAGATATGATAAAGTAATATTTTTGGTATTTTTATAATAAAGAGAAATAAAGATGCAAAGTAAAATAAGCGACAATCATATATAAAAGAATTCAGAAAAGAATCAAATATTGTTCATAGATAAACTTGATCATAAACCCACAATTCATCGGTCTCGACAAACACACCGCAAAAGAAGATTACATCGAATAGATCTCCAAGAGAATCGAGGAGAACTTTGTATTGAGATTCAAAGAGAGAGAAGAAGCCATCTAGCTAATAACTATGGACCCGATGGTCTAAGGTAAACTACTCACACATCATCGGAGGGGATATGGTGTTGATGTAGAAGTCCTCCGTGATCAATGCCCCCTCCGGCGGAGCACCGGAAAAGGCCCCAAGATGGGATCTCATGGGTACAGAAGGTTGCGGCGGTGGAATTAGGTTTTCGTGGATGCCTCTGATGGTTTGGGGGTACGCAGGTATATATAGGAGGAATAAGTACATCGGTGGAGCAACATGGGCCCCACGAGGGTGGAGGGCGCCCCCAGGGGGTAGGCGTGCCCCCTACCTCGTGCCTTCCTCATTCGTTGCTTTGCGTAGACTCCAAGTCCTTTGGATCACGTTCGTTCCGAAAATCACGTTCCCGAAGGTTTCATTCCGTTTGGACTCCGTTTGATATTCCTTTCCTTTGAAACACTAAAATAGGCAAAAAAATAGCAATCTGGCCCCGGCCTCCGGTTAATAGGTTAGTCCCAAAAATAATATAAAAGTGTATAATAAAGCCCAATAAACATCCAAAACAGAATATAATATAGCATGGAACAATTAAAAATTATAGATACGTTGGAGACGTATCAAGCATCCCAAGCTTAATTCCTGCTCGTCCTCGAGTAGGTAAATGATAAAAACAGAATTTTTGATGTGGAATGCTACTTAGCATAATTTCAATGTAGTTCTTCTTATTGTGGCACGAATGTTCAGATTCGATATGATTCAAGATAAAAGTTTAATGTTGACATAAAAACAATAATATTTCAAGCATGCTAACCAAGAAATTATGTCTTATCAAAATACTTAGCTAAAGCAAGTTATCCCTACAAAATCATATAGTCTGGCTATGCTCCATCTTCACCACACAAAATATTCATATCATGTACAACCCCGGTTTAGCCAAGCAATTGGTTCATACTTTTTAACGCGCTTCATCCTTTTCAACTTTTACGCAATACATGAGCGCAAGCCATGGATATACCACTATGGTGGAATAAGGTATAATGATAGGGTTATGTGGGAAGACAAAAAAAGGAGAAAGTCTCACATCGACGAGGCTAATCAATGGGCTATGGAGATGCCCATCGATTGATGTCAACGCAAGGAGTAGGGATTGCCATGCAACGGATGCACTAGAGCTATAAGTGTATGAAAGATCAAACAAAAGAAACTAAGTGGGTGTGCATCCAACTTGCTTGCTCATGAAGACCTCGGGCATTTGAGGAAGCCCATCATTGGAATATACAAGCCAAGTTCTATAATGAAATTTCCCACTAGTATATGAAAGTGACAAAATGAGAGACTCTCTATCATGAAGATCACGGTGCTACTTTGAAGCACGAGTGTGGAAAAAGGATAGTAACATTGTCCCTTCTCTCTTTTTCTCATTTTTTTATTTGGGCCTTTTCTATTTTGTATGGCCTCTTTTTTTTATTTAGTCTGGAGTCTCATCCCGACTTGTGGGGGAATCATGGTCTCCATCATCCTTTCCTCACTTGGGACAATGCTCTAATAATGATGATCATCACACTTTTATTTACTTACAACTCATGAATTACAACTCGATACTTAGAACAAGATATGACTCTATGTGAATGCCTCCGGCGGTGTATCGGGATATGCAATGAATCAAGAGCGACATGTATGAAAGAATTATGAACGGTGGCTTTGCCACAAATACGATGCCAACTACATGATCATGCAAAGCAATATGACAATGATGGAGCGTGTCATGATAAACGAAACGGTGGAAAGTTGCATGGCAATATATCTCGGAATGGCTATGGAAATGCCATAATAGGTAGGTATGGTGGCTGTTTTGAGGAAGGTAGAAGGAGGTTTATGTGTGATAGAGTGTATCATATCACGGGGTTTGGATGCACCGGCGAAGTTTGAACCAACTCTCAAGGTGAGAAAGGGCAATGCACGACACCGAAGAGGCTAGAAAATTGCGGAAAGGTAAGTGTGCGTATAATCCATGGACTCACATTAGTCATAAAGAACTCATATACTTATTGCAAAAATTTATTAGCCCTCGAAGCAAACTACTACTACGCATGATCCTAGGGGAAGGGTTGGTAGGAGTTAACCATCGCGCGATCCCGACCGCCACACAAAGGATGACAATCAACAAATACCTCATGCTCTGACTTTGTTACATAACGGTTCACCATACGTGCATGCTACGGGAATCACAAAGTCGAACATAAGTATCCCTCAATTTCACAATTACTCAACTAGCACAACTATGATATTAACACATTTATATCTCAAAACAATTATCAAGTATCAAATTTGTCATGATATTATAATTAAAGCAAATTGCCATGCTGTTTTTTAGACTCTCAAAATAATATAAGTGAAGCATGAGAGATCAATAGCTTCTATAAAACAAATCCACCACCATGCTCTAAAAGGTATAAGTGAAGCACTAGAGCAAAAACTATATAGCTCAAAAAATATAAGTGAAGCACATAGAGTATTCTAATAAATTCCGATTTATGTGCGTCTCTCTCAAAAGGTGTGTATAGCAAGGATGATTGTGGTAAACTAAAAAGCAAAGACACTACAAAATAATACACTTCCGTGAGCATACGTGTTTGTCAGAGTAGGTCACGTTTTTTGTCATGCTTGTACATCCATGAAAAATTTATGACAGAATCAAGATAGTCATACCTGTGCTGTCGTAGAAGTGTTCCATGACATTACCAAAATTATCATCACGGAAGTGTCCACTTCCATGATGATAAATCGCGCGTCACAGAAGTGCTTTCGTCAAGGATGACCGACACGTGGCATCCACCGTAACGGAACGCCGTTAAGCTATCGGGTCGGGTTTTGGATCCGATAACCCGTTAACAGCCCCGACCAATGGGGATTTTCCACGTGTAAAATCATCATTGGCTGGAGGAAACACGTGTCGGCTCATCGTTGGGACAGATGTCATCCACTCATTGGACAGAAGGCGCCTATGATACGTCGACACGTGGCACGGCCAATCAAGTTTAAATGGGCCGGCCCAACTAAAGGCCCACAAGATTTTGCGACCCATAATGGGCCGGCCCAGTTAAAGGCCCACGAGATTTTGCGGACTATAATGGGCTGGCCCAGCTAAAGGCCCACAAGATTTCGCGGGCCATAATAGGCCGGCCCAGGTAAAGGCCCATAAGATTTTTGTGTGCCATAATGGGCCGGCCCAGGTAAAGGCCGAAAATTCTTATGATCATAATGGGCGGCCCGACTAAAGGCCCGCGAGATTTCGCTGACATTAATGGGCCGGCCCAGCTGTAGGCCCACAAGATTTTGAGGACCCTAGTAGGCCGGCCCATTAACTGGCTGCTATGTTTTGGGCCAAATGCCGGCCCATAATTGATCCGGTCCATTAATGGCCTGCCACGTACCGGGCCTAATAATGGCCCATATAAGATCCGGCCCGTTAAAATCCTCTCACTTTCTGGGCCAAATCACGGCCCAGATCAGGTCCGGCCCTTTAAGAGGCTTTGGGCTCAATTATGGCCCGTATCAGATTCGGCCCGTTGACTGGATGTTATGCTTTTGGGCCCACTTGCTAAAGGCCTATATAGTAATTCAGCCTTATATTAGTTTCGGCCTGTTAAGGGCCTATTTAACATTTCGGCCCTATATTAATTTCGTCCTGTTAAAAGCCCGTCATATAGTTGGGCCTAACTACGGCCCGGTTTGCATCCGGCCTGCTCGCAGCCGATATCTGATTGGGCCAAACAAGGACCGAGACAACTTTGGCCTGTTAAAAGCCTGTGAATTGATTCGCACAATCATGGGCCGGGGTCCATTTCGGGCTGCCACCGCCCGTGAGCTATTCTGACGCGTTTGTGCCCAGCCTACTTCTCGACCTCCTAAAAGCCCATTGAGTTTTATTGCAAAAGAGGCCAGGGTTACTCGGCATATTAAAGGCCCGAATCTACTAGTGGGCGGTTTGACGGGCCCATGATGCGGATCATACATCGTGATTGCATGACGGCCCGATTATGTACCGTAATTTTACGGTTTGGCCGGTTTACTGCGAAGACAGGATATATATGCAGTAAAATAACTGCAGCATCGTGAATAATAAAAAAACCTAGACTATACAATAAAAAATTACGTTATATTACATCCACTGGGCATCAAAGTTCGCCAATATGATAATAAAGCACAAGCAGACAACAAATTACATACACTGGGCATCAAAGATCGCCACCAGTGCAAATAAACACGCCAACAAAATAGTTTACAAAACCGACATCACTTTAATAGAGTTCAAGAAAGGTTAGCCCTGCTGGGGAGCTGCAGCGCAAGCAGCTGAGCAAGATGATGAGACTGCGCTTGTTAAACACTTATATCTTCCTCACTCTGAAAGATAAACAAGCAGACAGATGACATGTTTTGCACATAAAAGTATCAATGCTGACAATTCATCACATTTCTTCTTGTGAATAAAGTGACACAGTTTAAAATTGCATTAACACAATATGGTATTGTTCAGGTCAAGACATGGCAGGAAATGACATTGTGAAGGAGTTGGCAGCTTCACGACACCACCGGATTACAGATCAAGAACTCATAAGTATCAATGGTTAGTGTCTGTCAATTTATCCCATTTCAGATTGGCAAATAAAGAGACGGTTTAAATAATAGTAGAATGATATGACATTGTTCATAGTTAAGACATTGCAGAATATGACATTGTCTTTGTAGTGGGTAGGTTCACCACACCACCGGATTACGGATGAAGAACGAAGCATACATGCTGGTGCAAAAGAAGATCACTTGCTCTGTATAGTTTAATTTACATGGTATGAAGAAGGAACTTGGTTGTACAACTGAAAACTTAAATTGAGAAGGACAAACTTTTGTTTATGAACTACATAATAAACTTTAAACATGCAATTTGATGCAAACACCAAAAATAAACAGCTGTTGTAGTCATGCCTAACCAAATATACACAACAAAGTTTGAAGGCTTGAGAAGGAAAAACTTACATTACTGGTGAAGACAGGCTCTATAAAGCCCTTGTCCATGCTGATGGGGGGGGGGGGGGCAATTCAAGAAGTTTAGCACATAATCTTCTTCATAAGCATTGCCTTTATTCTACATTTTGTTAAGAGTAAATATAGATGTGATAATATACGAAAAAATGGAGAATATTTAAGATAAGATGAAGAGTGATCCTACATAACCAAGTATCTATAAATGTATGTGCAGCGATACAGTAAAAGGCATAGCCAAGAGCAATGCACAGCTAAACTTCTTCAAGACCAACCTTATGGTAAGAGTAAATATAGATCGATGTGTAGAAAATGGAGGGCAAAGGAAAATAAGCTGCAGAGTGATGGTACATGAACAACTACCTGTCAATATAAGTACACTGATAAAGGACAACATGTACTTACAAGAACAATGCAAAGCTAAAAAAATTCATTGGCATTGGATATATTCTACACTAATGTAACCATTCATACATATCAGATAATTTGGAGCGAACAATTGATAAGCAAGCTATCATGCATACTGCTGTCACATAATGAACCAGGTATGTATGCAAGTACAGTGATACAGGACAACAGGTACTAACAAGAGCAAAGCAACGGGCAGCATATTTGCGATATCCTGTCGTTCTTTTCAAACCGGAATTCTTCTTCGAGCTGATTTCCTGCAAAAAAGATCCGTAAGGCACATGCGGAAAAGTAGAAGTTCAAATTGTCATGTGATTTCATAGACAGTACCTCATCCTGGGAACGAGACCAGTGCATAACAAGGTTTTTCCATTCAATATCTTCTAAATTTAGCACATGATACTTCACCGGAAATTCGTTTATAGACTTGCCATCAAAGTGTGATTTCCTCAGGTAACACCGACATCTGCGCAATGCTTCCTTGAAAAGCACAAGCAAGCTTTGCTCGTCATGACTATCCAGATTGACCCTCACCTAGTTACAACAATGTAATGTAAATCATTGATGTGTTCGATCAGCAGAAAACATGAAAATAATAACCATGAATAATAGCACTTACACGTAAGTTGGACAGGAAGATGTGAAAATGGTGTTTTTCTTCACTATAATCTTCCCATGATGGGAATATATGCACGTAGTCCCTAACAACATTAAAAGCATTGACATTTAAACTGGGAATAAATGGAATGGGGTTCCAATCTGCAGGAATTGGCCGTCTCTGCAGTTGGGATAGGTCTTCGGCCGGTGGACTTCCTGTACTTTTTGCTGGAGTGGGATTTTTCTGTAGTACGGCTGGTGCTACGGCAAATGAAATCGGTATACCTTTGGCTGGAATGCAGGTCCTGTGTGGTGGGGCTAGTGGTGTGGCCAGTGAAGTATGGGTACAGTCTGCTGGAGTCGGTCCAATGTTTTGTGTCACTGGTTGTACAACCAATATAAGTGGGCGCTGTCTGATTTCTCCGGCACCACCACGTTTTTCAAGGACTTTGCTGGTGCTCCTTCAGGTTCGGCAATCACCCTCTTCCTTTTTGATGTCTGATGCACAAGAACATCATTTGAGTGAAAAAACATGGTATGACGACAGATGGAATATGTATTGATAATGGATGGGCATGGCATCTTGAGTTATATGATGAGTAAACTAAGAAGATGGTGGTGCAACAAAGTAGAAGAAATGCAAGACAACATATGCAAGATACGCGCAATCAATAAAACCTTGCCAAATTAGAACAGGCACCTTGATGGGTGAACAGGACAGGCCATCCGCCTTTGACTCCTCGAGGTTAGAATAGTCATTAGGATGATATTACGAACAAGAATCAACAGATGGGGAGCGTCTGAGTTTCATTGCTTCGAATGTCACTCAATGCCTTGGTGCCAATTTTGTAAGTCATTGCAGTGTTCCACAATATTCTTCCGATGCGCGGATTCGATATTCACTTTGTAATTGCGTATAATATCCGAGAACCATGAAAACATAAATAGTTGTGAGATTATCTTTGTAATGCAGATGATATTCTAATATAGGGCGCCTCTAAACACTTATGTGCTATCACTGGATTCTGATGAGAGAGCTCATGTGTGTTGTAATATCGTGCGTGCATTTATATAATCTGGCACAAGTACACAAAAAAATAGGCTCCAAAGTAAGGATAGCTGGCAGATGATAGGTTCATAATATACTGTATAGAGAGTTTATTGCCAAACCATGATAACAAGAGCACACAGCAACTAGGCAGATCATCATAGTGTACATAATAGGGTACACCATAACCACGATATATAAATCGGGAAAGTGGAACTGGCTTGAAAATACAGTGTTATATTGCCGCTAGTAATTGAAAGCCTATCGATCACGTACAGGCCAGCACTATCGAACATGGTAAAGAAGAGCAAGCAGATTTTGGATAATAAAATGTTGGTTGCGCAGTGCACACACATGATGAACCAAAGCGCATTAAGAATGCAACTCCCAGCTGTCTCTCGACCATTTCAGGCGGTTGGATGAAGATCCTACGTCTCCTAACCCTTCTTCTTCCTCGTCTCTGATTCTTCCCATACAGAACACCGCACGGGCCGCCGGCCGGACCACCGGCCCCCACCGCCTGTGTTCCTCCGCCACCCCACCCCCACCCGCGTCGAGTTTTCTTCGTTCGGCGAGGCCCCACAACCACCCGAGCCCCTTGGATTGCACCGGCGTACTCCGGCGAGCTCTGAAAAATCGACTGACCCAATTTTGAAATTTAGTCTACTGTGATTTAACTAGTGTGGAATATAAAAGGGGAAAACCATAAGCATTGGGAGTATAGTGTTGAGCGTGCCATGGCGGATCTGAAGGTGCAAACCGGACAAAGGCAACTTCGCAACCATGACAAGAAATCAGAGTAAAGCAGTGGCGATCTATTTTCTTGCTGCGATAAATAAATTGAGCAGATACGAAAGAGTACCGCCTCTGGTGCGGCGCCGTGTACGCATCTGCTGAGAATTTGACGGTGTTGCGGTAGCGATGGCTGTCGGCGGCGCGGAAGCAGATCTAGGAGGGTAGACGGTGGCGGCAAGGCGCGGTGGACGAGACGGTCGTAGGAGCGGCGCCGACAAGGTGGACGACGGCGGGGATGAAGCGAGAGGACGGGATGCAAGGATCCCGGTCCGAAGGCGTGGATGAGAGAGGTCGATCTCTTGTAATGGACGGCGGTGTCGGGGTATCAGCTCCGGCATGGTGGAGGAGGACGGCGGTGGATGGGGTGGCGGACGGCGGCAGACGGAGGAGGGTGGGGTGGAGAGGGTGTTTTGGCGCCCATGGAGTATGAATGGGGAAAAGGGAGGTAGAGAGGAAGGGGGAACCATGTATTCAGGGCGCGCTTGTCTCAAATGCGAGGAAATTTACAAACTTAGCCCCCATTTCAAATTTCTACTACATCACAGCAACATTAGTCGGTTGGGGATAGGACGGTAATCTCAAGATACATCCTAATATTTGCCGATTTAGAGTTTGTTTTAGGCGCCCACCATGTATGAATATGAATCGGGAGGAGTCGATTTCGGCCGAGGGCACACTGTGTTTTGGCGCCCACCGTGTATGAATTCGGGTGAGAGGCGGTTACGTCACGTTTGGGTGAAATTACAAACCTACCTCTATCGAAACCTATAGAAATCCAACAAATAGGCTTTGCGTGGCAGGGATAGGCAGTACTGATTTCCATCTCGTAGATTTTGGTTTCAGGCGGTTACTGCGACTTTCCCCGCTTCGTTCAAATTTTGCATAGTGCACGTTTACTGTGCCAACTCAATTCGAATCCAGTTTGTATTCTACTATTTTTTTTCGGGCGGGATTCATTTTCAATTGGAATTCAATTCTATATACATCATTTTTTTATATATACTTTCAAAAGCACAACACCATTTATACATAAATATGGTTTACAAATGGCATGAACTCAGAGTCATAAGGTTGTATCCATCAATTTGGATTTTCAAATATTTGAAACCACTTTATGTTGAAATCCAATGCATGCATTCCTCGCTAACTATCTCCAATTAATGTGTGTTTCATGCGGGTTTTTTTAACTTCTCAAACATGTATAATGTGTTTCACACATGCAATATATAGTGTAATCCCGTTTAGACATTAATTGCATATAAACCATGCATTGTTTGTGAAGAATCTGTGGATCACCAATATTGATAAACTATATAACATTACACGTGTGCCCAAATTCAAATGAATATGCATGTTTGATACACCAATTTGCGTTATGATATTATCGATGTCGTGATCTCCAGTTTAAATATTTGAATCCCCTTTAATCCAGATATTCGTCTCATATAGCTACCGCTCATGCTTATATAGGACTATCTCTCTGGACCTATACGCGTTCATCGTCTCTCAGGCATCTCTCGTGCTACCTGTATGTCGACAATGATATTTTATCTTCGTAACACACTGACGGTACTCTCTCCCTCGACCTTCATCACTCTATCTCTCTCTAAGTATATCTCGCTCCCTGCTATGTGTCTCTAGCTATGATTCTCCATGTGGAATCTCTTTCTCTCACACAAACACAAAACTTTGTCTCCGGGGTCTCATTTCTCTCAACTATTCCCATGTGTGCCACTCAGCACACCCCTCATCTGAGAGATGTCTTTCGCTCCTTAGATCTGAGAACCCACGACTCTTCCTCTTCAATATCTCTTTCTCACACACAAACACAAACTCTGTCTCCTGTGGTCTCATATTTCTCCATTGTTCTCTTGTATGTCGCTCAAACACACCCTCTCTCCCTAGAGATATCTTATGCGTTCCCTCATATGTCTCTCTAGCTATCACTCTCGCTAGAAATATCTTTCTCTCGAGACACAAAACTCCGCCTCTCTGGATCTCATTTCTCTCTGATATCTGTTTGTATGTGACTCACATGCACCCTCTCTCTATCTCTCTCACACCCACACACATAACCCAGCCTTCTGATCCACTTGACTCCTATCTCTAGCGCACACTAGCTAGCATCTTTATCTTTCTATTTATCTGTTTCTCCATCAACCTTCTTTCTCGCCCTCACTCTTGATTCCTTTCACGCACACTACATATGTTTCTCTCTACGTGCAGTCAAGTGCCCTCTCACACACATATATAACTTCACCCTTTGAACCACCCGACAGTCAAACTAACGGATGTCTCTCTAGCTAGCATCTCCATCTCTGTATCTATCTGTAGTTTCTCCGTCAACATTTCTTTCTCGCACGGAGTCTTGCTTCCTATCACCCACACTATATATGTCTATCCATACATATGCATTTATAGGTTGATCTCTTTTGCACAATCGTTGCACCTCACCCCCTCTGCTCGCCATAGATGGATGCTCCAGACCACGCCACTATCTCTTAAAGACAAAAACACATGCTCAATTGTCGAGCCTTCTTCCCTGCATTCTCACATGCATGCATATTGTCACACCGATCCGTCTCCCATGTCGTTGATCTTAGGACTTATGTCTTCTTTCTTTTATCTCGATCATGCGCACGTGCACACACACGCATCCCACGTATACATGTATACCTCTCACACATGCACGTTCAAGGTCTCTATGTCTCCATACGTAGTTAATTACCCTCAATCCTAACGCCACATCAAATCGTTCTCCTCTTTTGTGCACATAACTTCCGCTTTGGATGGGTAAAACACACACTCACACTTAACAATCTCCTTCTAGCTACCCCCAGCCGCCTCTCACTCTTCCCCCATATCCACCACACCAAGAAGACCATCCCTTTGTTTAATTCCCGCCTACATGCACCATCGATATTTAGTAGTCTTCCTTGGTATCTCTCGAACAAACACGTTCTCTCGATGTCGACTCCTCTCACGCGCACGCACCTTCTCTTCCCTCCCTACGGGCATTTTATCTCTCGCACCCCATCGTTGGTGGCCTCTGCCATACACATCACCTCTCTATGATGAAGCCATGCACACTTAAATACATCCGCCACAGAGGACCCCGCGACACACACACACACACACACACACACACACACACGCACACACACGCACGCACGCTCGCACGCACACCCCCCCACACACACTAAGACTCCCTCTCTCTCTCTCTCACACACACACACAAACACACACACACACACGCACGCACGCACCCCCACACACACTTAGACTCCATCTCTTTCTCTCTCTCTCACACACACACAAACTACGACTCCATCTCTCTCTCTCTCCTCTCTCTCTCTCCTCTATCTCTCTCTCTCTCACACACACACACCACACACACACACTAAGACTCCATCTCACACACACATGTTCTAGGCGGAGCATTTGTTCCTACCACCCTTCATCCAACCTTACCCGTATGATAAACAATCACCTTTATTTACTTGCATAACATGGACAGATTCCACTTTACTTTAGTAGTCAGCAAACTTATCATCTGTACCCTTATAAAAAAACGAGTTGGCGATGATGGTGTGCCTGCCATCTTGTAATACATACCATATGATCTATATCTGACGGATAGGAAGCAAACTATGATAATTTTACAAAAGATACCCGCACCTCTCTCCACATCATTATCTCCGGCAACCTCATTGCTCAGCAATTAAAAAAAGGAATAAGTCTCTGGAACAATCTAGCATGCATGGTGGAAGCAGCCGCATGACGGCGCCGTCCATCCCCATGCCTCCGCCCATTCACCACCACCACCACCACGCTCCACGCCTCCTCGCCTTATCTCTAATCTTTCATTTTTTCGATGACATTCTCGAGATACCAGTTTTTTGATAAAATTCTCGAGATATCATTAGGTTTTACACATGGGATTACTCCTGCATGGGTCAATCACAACAGGTGTTTTGTAAAAAAATGCATATTGATGTTCCGTGCAATGCACGAGAATCTTGCTTGTAATTATATAACGCAAATCATGAGCAGGAAGTGACATTTTTTTGACACAACCACGTTAACATGGCCACGTAAATCACGAGCAGGAAGGAGAAGGGAAGCAGGCTGTGGAGTAACAATTTTTACCACAATTTCTTAGGAAACCGAGTGCAATAATTGAGTAGTTTTGCAAACTACCATTACTACTACACCTGAAACGGTTCAAAACCTATACTCCCTTGCCCGCGCGTGCTTCCCGCGTGAAACGGTCAGCGTCGCCCTGGAGCGTCAGTGCCGCATTAATGCCCGGCCAGAGAGGAGGCGACCTCTCACTGGCGCCGGCTTTGAAGTGGCGCGACTGCTCCGCGTCGAGACTGGCCATAAGCCCTGTTTGGATCCATGCGTTAGAGTTAGTTTGAGCTAGTTGGGGCTCAAATAGCCCTAAAGTATCCAAGCATGAGGGTTTAAGTTGGAGCAAGTTGCACCGAACCCACCAAAAACAACTATCCCACCCAAGAGGTGCTAACTGGAGATAGTTCTCATTGGGACCACTGAAAAATCACTTTTCTCTCTCCATGAAGTGCATTTATTGTCAATCTAACCCTGTCACCCAAACACCTCTTTGGCTCTGATTAGTTCAGGGTTAGTCATGAGTTAGTCTAATCTCCAGCTAAGTTAGAGTATCAAGGGGAGCAGTATAGGACATGCAAGTTGCTCAAAGCATACGAGCAAATTAAATGCGTGAAAGGATTTTTTTCTTTTTTAAAACGGAACGTGAAAGGAATTTTTTTTAGAATGCTCTTGGCATGTCGCTAACATGTGATAGTTAACCGACCTCAATAGATGGCAGAAACGCCAGCCCGCTGCACTTTGATAGAGACGAGGAGGGAGAAGCGATACAGGCTGCTGGATTACTAGAGATAGGTGTGGCACGGAAGCCAAGAAATTTGGTGATAGCGTGGGTTAGCCATGTACTAGTATGATGTAACTACACTGGGCTATCATGTTTCGTACTCTTCCAGTCCACTGTGGAGATGATGGTTTAATTTTATATCACTGAATAATATTAAATATTATGAGTGCAGACGTTCCACCACGAGGTTCCTTGCTCCTTCTCGGTCGTCCGGAATCTATGTCCTTCCACTGTATTTTTTTACGTGAGCTTTGTTCATCCTTTTGCCAACACGCGAGACATCTAGCATCAAGGCGCACGTGTTATGCAACGATCGTTCCATCTATATGAAGAACACGTGGCACTGGAACTACGAGATGGACATGTACCTAGGAGTGGACGTACGAACCTGAGTAATGTAGCGCAGTAAGTGAAGTAGAAATGCACAAATGGTATGAACATGTGTGGCATACAGGGTGTGTTTGGTTGCGTTCTCGTCTCAGCTTAGTTGTTCCCTCTTCATGCATGCTCAACTCAACACCCCTCTTCATGCATGCTCTCTTCATGCATGCTTCTAGTGTATTTGTGCTAAACTAGTGTGGACTCATGCACCCTCCATACACTCTACCAAACACCCAAAAGTAGGTCGAGAAGGGAACTCTTGGGCGGCATTTGTCTCTTACTACATTACTACCACTAAATGTTGTACGTGCAATGCACGGTGATGTTATGGAGTATGTGCCTAAGTACTCTACTACTACTATATTAGTTGGAGGCACATATTAACTTTTATATTTGTTTACGTGTCTTTCTCTCCAGGTCGCACTTTGTATCGTTCATACCACTAAGTACTACTACGTGTGGTCTCCGACCCAGAAGTGGAAGAAGTGGAGACGCTCTACCACGCTGTTTTTTTACGCTGGGCTCTACCACGCTGTTCATGTCCCACTCCTTTCGCTGACGTGTGGGACATCCAGCACGTGCCGTGTTTGGCACCCTTCGTTGTAAGAGTTGAAACGCTAGCATTCATCAGAAATAAAAAAATAATTATAAATCGGCAGTGATACTATTTTTTTGCGAATCAATCAGCAGTGATACTATACCACGCGGTTTCCTTGCTCCTCGATATCGGAAAAAATATACTTCCGTTCGCCAACATGTGGGACGTCGACCATCCTTGTCCACTTGCCATGCACGCAGAACTCCAAGGGAGAGTCACCTGTGTCGTCGCGCATGATAACAATGACTAATGAGCCATCAAATCACAGGCCCACTTCCCACTTTGAAGTTGCTCGGACGAAGGAACCATCATGACTTCGTTAAATTCCGCTTCTTGAAGAAAACTATTGTACCAGCAGTACTGCTAGCTACAATATTTACTCCAACAGAGGCCTCTTTTCGTTCATAGGATAGGATTATGAAAATCATAGGAAGTGAGATGACATGCATCTCAATTCCTATAGAGAAAGAGATGCCATTTGATGCATAGGATAGGAATTTTTCCATTTAGTCCTGGCTAATGTAATGGTAATTTGCTCTAAAAACTACAGTAGTAACTAGTAGTACTGGTACATGCTCGTACTCAGACATAGACACACACACTATCTACTAGTACTACTACTTCTGACATGCTGGCCAGACGTCGTCGTTCTCCTTCCCGGCTTTGTCGGCGACACCCCACCGTGATTGGATCTCCGCCGACCTCTCCGCAGCAGCGCGTGCATCCTTTTCTTTCTTACGGCAGCGGGCCTCTCTTTTCTTGAGTGCTTTCTGACTTTTCCGCTCCCTCTGTGCGGCTTTGGCCGCCTCTTGCTCTACCGCCCATTCGGCCTTGGCATCTTCAAATTCCTCCCACATAGTTGTGAGGTCGCGAGCAGCGATGAACTCGGCGGCGGATGCCATCGCTTCCCTACCATTTTGTGTGCGTTAGGTAGGCGGCGAGGAACTCGGCGCGGCGGGATGCCATCGCTTCCTTACCGGTTAGTGTGCGGCGCGGTGGCATGAACGACGCTTGGTGAGAGCTCTGGGGTGGAGTGGTCGGACAACCGTATAGTGCATTGGTTTGTCAAGAGCTCAAGGACAGAAGAGGAAGCAAATTAGGATTCCCCTTCAATCCTGATCATTTATTACCGAGTCAAATGCATTGGCGGTCATCGAACTTGTCTTGATAGCTCACTTTGATCATTGTATACGAGATATGCTGATTATACGGTCGCTGGCTCAGTGTATAGCTCCGTATTTGTATGGTTGACCAGTCAAACAGTTCGCATGCGCCTCATCAGCTCGTGTTCTTTATCTATCTACGCGGGCCTACCTGTGAATGGAGAAAGAAATACTGTAAAAACCAAAATTATGCGTATGTGGGGAATCAAACCACGGACTCATCGCTGCAATGCACCCTCGTCAGCCAAATGAAAATGAAATACTTCGCATCAGACACTCACGCTCACGCTGTCAAAGCATGCTAATGCATGCACATCGCCCTCTAAATCAAAGTCCTGCTCATGGCGCAACGCAAACGGCGAGCCCATCACCTGCGCGCCGCGGCGGTGCCTGACATTACTGTTTAGACGTTTGATGGAGGACTACGCGAATGCCGAGCATGTATTCACCTGGCTCAACACCAACGGTCATACTCGGACCGCCTTGCTCATGTATATCGTCGATCACAACGACAATCTATAAAACAGCCTAAGCTAGAGAGGGTACTATTGTAGTATGGTACGGAGTATGTACTATCATGAGCGACCGATCTTAGTGCCACTGCACACCGAAACCCCTTCCGCGCCGCTAGCGTGCGCTTCCCGCCTAAAACGGTCACCGTCTCTCCAGAATGTCAATGCCGCATTCACTGGACTTAACTGCAGGTGCAATTGGTGTGTCACTGACATGCGGGCCAGATGCCCGTTGGGCCCACACATCAGTAATCCAAACGCATCTGCAGTTAAGTCACTGAAGCAGCGTCCGCATTCACGCCCGACGAACCTACTCCGGCGCCAGTTGTCCATCCGTCTGCCGCGGCTCATTGCCATTCGCCCGCTATATTAACTTGAGCCCCAGCTCCCAGCCATAGCCAAAGACCCACACTTATTCTCCTCCGGTCCCTTCCTTCTGTCGGCACCACTTCAACCATGGCCTCTGGCGCTCAAGCTCTCTTGGGCGTCTTGTCGCGAGGAAGCGAGCGAGGACATCGGCGGCTCCGCAGGCGCGCTCAAAGCTCTCTTGACGTCTTTGTCGCGAGGAGCAAACGAAGAGAGATCGCCCGGCACACCCAGCCCGCCCTCCGCCGCCCACGACCACGAAGCCGGCAGCGTCTTGTGGCGTGGCAACAGCGAGGAAGAGTAGTACCACGGTAGGTCGCCGCCGCTCTGGTCGGGAAGGCCACCGCTACTCCACTCAGTCGACGCCAAGCTTGGTGGGGTAAACATCGGCGACCGATTAGCTGCTTGACGGCGACGTGGAGGCGGAAATCTTCATAACCTTGTGCTCTGGTCGGAGGAGGAGGTTATCGAGGCGGATGAGGAGGAGGCAAAGGCAATGGCCGACTTTCTCGGGTTCATGGCCAGACATGGTGGTCGGGCGCCGGCGATCGTTTAGATTAGGTTTACAGTAGGTTTAGTACGGTTTGTGCGAAATATGTAATGAATTTCATCCAGTTTGTAGGAAATTTTTTCAAAATGTAATGAATTTCATCCGGTTAATTTGAAATTTGCTTTGTTTGCATGAATTTCGTCCGGTTAGTTCATATAGTTGTCGAAAGGTATGCGGGCAGCATCGGATGGCATCCATCAGTGTCCTCAGACAGATGCCGTTGTAAATTTGTGGGCCAGCGCTGGAGATGCCCTAACTATCATGCTATAGTCGCTAAGAATCCTCCATTATTTGGCAGGGAACAGTTATGCCACGATCAAAATCAGATCCGCGGTGTTTCGCACTCCTCCCGTGTAAGAGTGTAAACTCTTGCTTACATAAAAATGGAGCAAGTGGACGGCATTGTAGCACGTCATATCACTCGAACTAGCCTGCCTAACGAGCGGGAAAGCACCGCCCTCATCATTTTGTTTCGGATTTCTATCGATCGATCGTGCAAAAATGTTACGCTTCGCAAGTTCTAAAGGAAAAGGCAGCACACTTACGACTCGTACACGTCGCAACCCCGACTGTCCGGCTCGCACGCTGCTCACCAGAGGGGACACACGTTGTCTTGCAATTTCACTAACATGTGGGACCGTAATTGAATAAACCGTCGATAGCCGAAATCTAATCGCTCGACGGGCATCGGCTGAGAAGAGAGAAACGGGGGAGGGAGAAGAGATCACCCGCTCGCCGCGCACGGACTCCAAGAAATATATGGTGATAATGTGAGGTGGGCCATGCTAGAGTCCGGACCGCTTCCGGAGCCCGCTCTCACCGCCTTGGGCCCTCAAGACGCTAGCTGCCCGCTGCATACATAGCAAGTAGTCCCCGCTTATGTGGAGGAGAGAGAGGCATTGACAAAGTCAAGGAGTAACAGTGGAGACAATGGTTTTCATCAAAAATAAACAATGAATACTCGTTGCTCATCCTCTATATCGGAAAGAATACTTTCATTCACCGACATGTGGGACGTCGACCATCCTGGTCCACCCCGGTTGTATCACAGGCCCAACCTTTCCCATGTAAGTTATTCGGACGAAGGAACCATCATGACTTCATTGAATTCCGCTTCTTCAAGAAAACTTACTGTACCCTCAATACTGCTACCACACGCGAAGACTGGACGGCACTGTACCACGTCATATCATTGAAACCCACTAGGCCAAACTAGCCCGCCTAGGTCATCTATTTTGGAACGGAGGGAGTACGTCTCTGCACCACTATGATTTTGTGTTGCACGTTCTCTGTACTTTTGCTACGATTTTCCTACCCTATGAACCAAATGAGGCCTGAATGTATGTCGACTATTGTCTGATCGATCGCTAAGCCTACAATTTTAGGAGCTAGGGCTATTGGTCGATCGACGAGGGATAAGTATAAGCGTACCACGAGCTCATCAGCCCCAACGTTTCTTTTCGGTGAGTGTTTTGCAAGTACTATAGCTCGCACAGTAGCTAGCCTACTAACACCAGGAATCATCAAACAAGCCCTGCTGATATGATAAATAGTTCAAACTTACATCTAAGCATGCCATATATTACATCAAAAGCTGGTGAGGATACATACATTTCCATAACTCGGAGAGGGTTCGCATGATTCATCGCATGATTCACTATCAAACAAAAGTAGCAAGATCCGCCCACACAAGGCAGTGCACTAGCCCTAAGATGGTTTGATAACACGCATCGTTCTGGTAATTAAACACAGGGCAATTCAAACTACCCTGAAGGATTAGCGCGACCAACTATTTCTTGTCATCGATCTCTCGGGCAATGACAACAGCACGGACATCGGCATGGGAATCGATTTCTGGGGTGATGTCCACAGGACTGACCGCGACATCGGAATCGATCTCTGGGGCGATGTCCACAGGATGGACAGCGGCATCGGAATCGATCTCCGGGGCGATGCCAACAGGACGGGCCACGACATCGGAATCATCAAGGAAAACCACCAGCACCTGCACAACCCTAACATATTAGCAAGCACATTGCAAATAATCAAAAAGCAAGCACATTGCAAATAATCAAAAACCACAACTATGGTAATAAGCCATTATTTTTTACCTTGTGCAGCTCACTGGGGGATCTCATCCCTCCGGGGGCCATCTCCTCGTCCTCGATGGGGGCCATCACCTTGCCAGGGGAATTCTGCTTCTCAACGGCGACTATCTCCTCAAACTCGGTCTTGAGCCTCACATAGGTGGCAATCAGAGTTCCTGGGGTAGGCACGGTGGGGCCCTTGCTGTTCTTCCAACTTTCTTTGAGGAGTTCGTCCGCCAACGTCCTCAACTCTTTGGCAGTGCTTGTTTCTTGGAGTTCTTCGTCTCCATGGGTTGGCCCGCCAACATGGTCAACTCGTTGGTCGGTGCTCGCTTCCTGGAGATCGTTGTCTCCAGTGGGTTGTCCGCCGACAACTCTTTGCCTAGTACTCCAGGATCCATCAATGAACTAACAAACAAAAAGCAATCGAAAGGAAACCACAATCGCAATGAAAACCGGAAAAGAATAGGATGTGAGAATCGGTCGGTGCTTCACAAAAAGAAGATTATTGGAATGAAAATATAGCAGCATAACTGATTCGCCCACCTTTCCTTCGTCGGTAGAGAAGAAAATGGCAGAAGTGAGTAGCACAGGAGTGAGGTTTTCTTCAAGAAAGGGAAGAAAGGGCTTGAGCAGGCATTCCAATGAAATGATGGTTGCTTCGTCTAGTCCAACTTGGAGGCCACCTTACCACTTCTTTGGTAAAGGTATGGGTTTTGTGATATGATGGTCATGACGGCCACACTGGGGTGACAGGTGAGTCTCGATTGTAGCACCTCGCTGTGATTTGGTGGATGTACGCGGGCCCGGATGCTTTGAAATGTCATTAACTTGATTTTAGTCTCTTTAGTATTTGGATCCAAGCATGGATGAGGATAACAAGTTTTAGTCCCACTACTTTTAGTCATGAGACTAAAACGTATCCAAGCACTCTCTCAATATTGTGCACCGCGACCAAGGCGGAGAGGAAAACGAGAGAACTACGTAATTAATGGATGAGTTTAATTAGGTTAGTTTTGTAAAGTACGAGATACATTCCTCCAATCGCAAAATGCCTTGGTTCATGAGATTCGAGATTTGAGCCCTATAACCTGGAAGGGAGGGGGTACTGCACACGGTGTAGTCTAGTCGCTTGTTTTTTTTTTAGCCGAAGTCTAGTCACTTGTTGAAATCTCTAGAAAGGAAAATACTCCTTTCCGGTTTACAAGTCTATACTACTCCCTCCGTCTAGGTGTGTAAGTCATCTTACGAAAACCAAATAGTCCCAAAACACTTAGGCGCGGTGCATTAACTTCTACCTTGTTTCTTGTTTCTTGACATACGTATCAACCAATAAGAGATGAGAGGTGTGCATGCTTTTAATGACTTGCAATGGCTAGTTCATTGCATGGAATGCTATTAATTAGCAAATAAACATTGGTGACTCCAGGAGGAAACAGTGCTAAGTGCGTGGACCTATGCAGAATGAGTATCAACCAGTGGATAATGGAGTTTAATTGTTAAACAATACCCCCTCCGTCTAGGTGAATATGTCATCTTAGATTGTGCACCATGACCAAGGTGGAGAGGAAAATGACAGAACTTAATGTTTATTTGCTAATTAATATCATTGCATGCAGCAAACTGACCACTGCATGTCATGTTTGATAGTCTCAAGTCATTAAAAGCATACATGCCCCACATCTCTTATTGGTTGATTCCTTTATTCATGTCAAAAAATAAGAAACAACGTGAGAGTTAATGCACCGCGTCTATGTGTTTTGGGACTATTTGGTTTTCATAAGATGACTTACTCACCTAGACGGAGGGAGTAGCAATTTTGTCTCATGCAAGAGCCTGGCTAGTACTCCAAGGAACCGCACCACGGGAGCGTTCGCAACTGCCACGTTCGGTTTGCGCTTGGCTCTTCGCCTCTTTGAGAAGACGAACAATGATGTTAATCCTACTTATACAGTATCGAATCCACTGCTGCATGTCCGTCCACCTCGTGCGGGAGGGATAGCGTGTAGCAAAAGCTTCTACTTTCTGCTCATGCCTTTGCGTCCATGACAGGTGGGCCCAACAGGTGGTTGGCCCACCTGTCATGCATCCAAAGGTAGGTGCAGTTAAGGCACCGGAGCTCAGTCCGTGAGGGGGAGGGCGTCGTAGTAATCAAATTTCTCGGTCTTGTACGAGTTGACGCGACACATCAAAGCACTGCACTCGATAAAAGTCTTTTTACACATTTCAATTGGGCTACTTCATATGTAGGAGTAGACATATTCTTCTTCGTATGTACTCCCTCCGTTCCAAAATATAAGTCTTTTTAGATATTTCACTATGAACTACATACGAAACAAAATGAGTGAACCTACACTCTAAAATATGTCTATATACATCCGTATGTAATTTGTAGTGGAATCCCAAAAAAGACTTATATTTAGGAACGGAGGGAGTAGTCACTTGTTGCAATCTGTAAAAAGACTTATATTTGGAAATGGAGGGAGTACAACGCATGCATGCATGCCGTGACTTTCCTTTTGATACTTGCATGTGTTGATTTGATGCACCTTGCCAAATTTTGACTATAAATTTAACTAACCAAATTTTCGTGCATGTCACAAAAAATCACGGGGCAGTTTGGATTGTGACTATGTTTGTCTTATGTTGCCACATTATTTTTCCCACACTTGCCACACTTACCTAACCTGAGTTGCTCAAATTGTTAGACACACTTTGGCTTGCCTAAGGGAATCTTGCCACAATTTTTGTGTCTATGACATGTGGGGTTCACTTTGCTAATAAAAAATTCTTGTCTTAGGTGTGGCTAATAAAAAGACTTATATTTAGGAGCGGAGGGAGTAGAAAATATAAATAATAATGCATGTTGGGGCAACCCATGTTTTCGCTAATTTTAGCCGTGGGCTTGTTCACAATTTTTACGAGGGGGTGGTTGTTCATTTAATGGAGGGACTTGTAGTACCAGACTTGAACGATACAAAGTGCGACCTAGCACACCGTAACACCACTTGGAACAAGCGGGTAGCTATCTCAAAAAACAATCAACAACTAAAAAAACCGCGACCTGTCATGTAGTAGTACACAATTGTAAACGATTGTTTTGATGGAGTGAAAAAGGAAAACTACCCGACTACTTATATATAGGCCGGAGCCTCCGCGCTTGCTTGCTAGGGCTGCTCTATTCACACACTCTCATCCTCTCCAGATCTAAAGAAGATAGGGGTAGTAACACTGTCTTTCTCCCTTCAAAAAACACTGGCTTTCTATCCTCACTGTTGGTTACAGATCCAGACGTTTCCCCCTCCGCCGGTGAAGGGGAGGAGGGGCAGCGTTTAGGCCGTCGTCGACAATGAGGAGGAGACCCACCGCCGTCGCACCGTTATCTCTCGGCGGCGCTGCACGGAGGTCCTCCGATCCCTTCATCGTTGCTGTGGCGGATGCGGCCTCCCCGCCCACCTATCCACATCCCGACGACCTTCAGGTATATCTTCGTTCGAAACCGCCTTAGCTCTACTTCCCATTTCGCTACGTCGCTGCATGTGCATCATTTTTTACCTCTCAGCCCCTCTCGATCGGATGGTCCAACGTCACCTATTTTTTCTTCTTCTATTGTTAGAGGTAAAGCTACTTCATGGAGTCGAATATTGTACTCCCTCTGTCGGTGTCAAAACCGGCGGATCTCGGGTAGGGGGTCCCGAACTGTGCGTCTAGGCGGATGGTAACAGGAGACAAGGGACACGATGTTTTTACCCAGGTTCGGGCCCTCTCGATGGAGGTAATACCCTACTCCTGGTTGATTAATATTAATGATATGGGTAGTACAAGAGTAGATCTACCACGAGATCAGAGAGGCTAAACCCTAGAAGCTAGCCTATGGTATGATTTTTGTTCGTCCTACGGACTAAAACCCTTCGGTTTATATAGACACCGAATAGGGTTAGGGTTACACATAGTCGGTTACAATGGTAGGAAATCTACATATCCGTATCGCCAAGCTTGCCTTCCATGCCAAGGAAAGTCCTATCCGGACAAGGGACGGAGTCTTCAATCTTGTATCTTCATAGTCTAGGAGTCCGGCCAAAGATGATAGTTCGGCTATCCGGACACCCCCTAGTCCAGGACTCCCTCAGTAGCCCCTGAACCAGGCTTCAATGACGACGAGTCCGGCGCGCATATTGGCTTCGGCATTGCAAGGCGGGTTCCTCCTCCGAATACTTCATAGAAGGTTTTGAACACAAGGATAGTGTCCGGCTCTGCAAAACAAGTTCCACATACCACCATAGAGAGAATAATTTTTTGCACAGATCTGCTGACGTATTCCGCGGCGTGACATCACACCACGGCCAGGCCTTTAATTAAATCGTTTTTTACTGTCCCACCTCAGCGCGTTTAGCGAGGCGGTTTCCTTGGCACGTCTTATCAAAGCGTAGATCGTGTCCCCTTATTCCGGGATTCTCATCAATACGGACGTGGGTAACCCAACCGTGCCCGTTGGCACGCCTCCTCTATCGAAGGCGAGCCCCAATCGACCACGGGGAGGGCTCTTGGTATTCAACCTCTTTATAATGAGACCAAGGCCCTTTTTTTCCCACCCTCCATCGAATTTGCCTCGCGCTTCGTGTTCTAACACCCAAAGCTTCAGATTTAGGCGCTTCGGACCTTCGACGATGTCCGGCTCCGACCAGCTCGGCCGATGGATGTCTTCTTCCGTCAGAGAAGAAGATGTGCTAAAGCTGCGAGACGCCAGGTATCTAACCGGCGAGATTTCGCATAGGCTGCCTGCTCCAGGGCAGGTCATTCCCACTCCCGAGCCCGGCGAGAGCGTGGTGTTCGTGTCTCACTTCCTTCGGGGTTTAGGCTTCCCGACGGATCCCTTTGTGCGGGGGCTCATGTTTTATTATGGGATGGATTTCCATGACTTGAATCCGGAGTCCATCCTCCATATCTCGTCATTCATCGTCGTATGTGAAGCCTTCCTCCATATTACCCCTCACTTTGGATTGTGGCTCAAGACCTTCAAGGTGGAGCCGAAGATGATCGAGGGCAACAAGCAGAGTCTGGAGGGGCGGTCATAAGCAAGTGTGCTGATGCTCCGTGGCCCGAGGGCTCTTTTCAAGAGGAGCTTGGTTTGTGGCAATGGGAGTGGTTTTATATCACTGCTCCCAGGGGCACCAAATGGGTGGCGCCACAATCCAAAGAGCATCATGGGTCAACCAACGCGGCTGGCATCATGGGTCAACCGGGGGCTCGACTGGGGGCCATCCAAGGACGTTCCTCTGTTGCAGGGCCGTATTCGAGACCTCCAAGAAAGAAAGATCAATCTGGTCGTGGCGGCGCAGGTTATGCTGATTCGGCGCCTTCTGCCCTGCAAACGTCGCCCCCTCCGTCTGTGGGAGTTTAATCCGGAGGGACCACGAGCTCTCCAACATTTAATGGGCGCGACGCCCAAGGAGATGTGCAAACTGTTCTTCGGATAACAAGAGAAGTGTCCGGACTTGACCGAGGACGCAGGTCTAAGCTGCAATCACCCAGATACTCAAGTGAGTAACCCTGTAACCGGATAGGCTGTTCATTCATTTATCATATATATGCCCTTTAAGGGAGCCGTTTCTTGAACAGGAGTGGATAGCCAAGGCAAAGTTGATAAGGTGTTCGGCTCGCCTCCCAGAGACCACGCCGGATCCCATGCTGACTGAGGGAGTCCTGGACTAGGGGGTGTCCGGATAGCCGAACTATCATCAAGGCCGGACTCCAAGACTATGAAGATACAAGATTGAAGACTTCGTCCCGTGTCCGGATGGGACTTTCCTTGGCGTGGAAGGAAAGCTTGGCGATATGGATATGTAGATCTCCTACCATTGTAACCGACTCTGTGTAACCCTAACCTATTCGGTGTCTATATAAACCGGAGGGTTTTAGTCCGTAGGACGAACAACAATCATACCATAGGCTAGCTTCTAGGGTTTAGCCTCCTTGATCTCGTGGTAGATCTACTCTTGTACTACCCATATCATCAATATTAATCAAGCAGGAGTAGGGTATTACCTCCATCGAGAGGGCCCGAACACAGGTAAAACATCATGTCCCTTGTCTCCTGTTACCATCCGCCTAGACGCATACGATTCGGGACCCCCTACCGGAGATCCGCGGTTTTGACACCGACATTGGTGCTTTCATTGAGAGTTCCTCGTATGCGTCACCTATAGGACCGATGGCTCCTTCGATCATCAATAACGACGCGGTCCAGGGTGAGACTTTTCTCCCGGACAGATCTTCGATTCGGCGGCTTTGCACTGCGGGCCAATTCGCTTGGCCATCTGGAGCAGATCGAAAGCTACGCCCCTGGCCATCAGGTCAGATTTGGAAGCTTGAACTATACGGCCGATGTCCGCGGAGACTTGATCTTCGACGGATTCGAGCCGCAGCCAAGCGTGCCGCACTGTCTCGATGGGCATGATCTAGCTCTGCAGCCGAACAGTGGCCTCGAGGCCGCACCAAAGATCCGCTCCGACCCTTAATCCGGAGCCGGATTCCCGATCGAGGACGAGTGGTTGGACACCGCCTGGGGCTACAATCTCTACGGTGATTGAGCGAACTCCATCCCTGTCCTTGCGAAGACCTCGACTCTAGGGTGCGGACTCCTCTCCGGACTCCGAACCCTCCGCGCCCAGCCAATCGAATCCGATTGGGCGCGGTCATGGAGTTCCTGCCGCGGACATCTTTGACTTTCGCCCTTTGGCGACATCCTGAATTCACTAAAGTCTCTCTCTTTATCCGGAGAGCCTGGCGGACTACGGACGGGAAGGTTGGGATACGGACGACGAAGAAATTCAACGCCCACCCACCACCCACTTTATAGCCACCGCCGATGATCTAACCGACATGCTCGACTTCGACTCAAGACATCGACGGTATGGACGGCGATGCGGAGATGACCAAGACCCAGCGCCTACGAGGGCTGGAAGGCCACCTCGTCATATGCCATATACATGGTGGACATCCCAAAAGATGGGAACGGCGATGGAACAACGGAGGATGACCCCTCAAGAAGCAATAAGCGCCCGGCGTCAGCGGCGCTGCTCTAAATCCCGCCACAATAAAAACGGTGATTCCGGCACAGGAGATAATAACACCCCGGACAGTGCCGAAGACAACCCCCTCCAGCAGGACTGAACGCAGGAGGAGGGAGAAGCAAGTCCGCATGAGCGGCGGCAGAAAGGGAGGTCGAGGGCGATAATTATGCGCCTCCCTCCGAAGATGAGGCAAGCCTCGACGGCGACTTAATTTGTCGTGCCTGAGGATCCCGCCGAACAGGAGCGTTTCAAACGCAGACTTATAGCCACGGCAAGCAGCCTCAAGAAAAAGCAGCAACAGCTTAAAGCTGACCAAGACCTGCTAGCTGAGAGATGGACTGAAGTCCTTGCAGCCGAAGAGTATGAACTTGAAAGCCCCTCCAAAAGCTACCCCAAACGCAGGCTGTTGCCTCGATCAGAGGAGGAAGCACCCAAGTCACCAGCGCACGACATGGCAGACCGGCCACCCCGTGGCCGCGATAGAGAAGCCTCTCGGCCCTCCGCTCAAGCCACACCCCGACGCCGCTCAAAAAGTACCAAGGCACGGGAAAATGCGCCGGACTTGCGAGATATATTGGAGGATAAGGAAAAACATACAAGATCGATCTATGGATCGCGTGGGCGCCCAACGACGCGGGATGATTACCGTCGCGCCGGATACAACAAACCCGGCCGGGCCAAACACGATGAGACAAAGCTCATATGAGCTACGTCGTGATATAGCCCAATCTGAGGCGCCAAGACACCCACTATGCTTCACGGATGAAGTAATGAATCATCGGATCCCGAGGGCTTCAAACACGTAAACATCGAATCATACGATGGTACCACAGATCTGCGGTGCGGATCGAGGACTATCTCCTCCATATCCACATGGCCCGCGGTGATGATCTACATGCCATCAAATACCTCCCACTCAAGCTTAAAGGACCAGCTCGGCATTGGCTCAACAGCTTGCCAGTGAGAATCAATTGGTTGTTGGGAGGACACAGGCTGCATTCCTTGATAACTTCCAGGGCACATATGTGCGACCACCAGACGCCGATGACCTTAGCCACATAATTCAGCAGCCAGAAGAATCGGCCAGACAGTTCTGGACACGGTTCCTAACAAAGAAAAATCAAATCGTTGACTGTCCGGATGGAGAGGCCCTTGCAGCCTTCAAACATAACGTCCGCGACGAGTGGCTTGCCCGGCACCTAGGACAGGAAAATCCAAAATCCATGGCAGCCCTGACAACACTCATGACCCGCTTTTGTGTGGGAGAGGACAGCTGGCTAGCTCGAAGCAACAACTTGGCCAAACACCCTGATAGTTCGGATACCAAGGACAGCAATGGTAGGTCGGCGTCATTAATAAGAACAAGCGCCGCATGCGGCGATAATGCTGAAGATACGACCGTCAATGCCGGATTCGGTGGCTCTAAACCCGGTCGATGGAAGAAGCCATTCAAAAGAAATACCCAGGCCCGTCCAACTTGGACCGAATACTCGATCGCTTGTGCGGATACATGGCACCCCGAAAAACCAGCCAATCACACCAACAGGGATTGTTGGGTGTTCAAGCAAGCAAGCGAGTTAAGTGCCGAACTCAATGACAAGGGGCTGCATAGCGACAACGAGGAAGAGCCCGACCGCTGAACAATAGAGGACAGAAGGTTTTCCCACACAAGTGCGGACGATGAACATGATATACGCAACCCACATACCCAAAAGGGAGCGGAAGCGTGCACTAAGGGACGTATACGCGATGGAGCCAGTCGCCCCGAAATTCAACCCATGGTCTTCCTGCCCGATCACCTTTGATCGAAGGGACCACCCACTAGCATTAAATCACGGCGGTTTCGCCGCATTGGTCCTTGACCCAATTATTGACGGATTTCACCTCACGAGTCCCGATGGACGGCGGTAGCAACTGAACTCTGCTTTATTAGGATACGGTCGCCAAAATGGGCATAGACCCCTCAAGGATTAAACCTACAAAGATGACCTTTAAGAGGCGTCATACCGGGTGTAGAGGCCAATTGTACAGGCTCGATTACACTCGAAGTGGTCTTCGGATCCCGGATAACTTCCGGCGAAGAGTCAATCTTCGACATCGTCACATTCCTGGCGGCTATCATGCACTGCTCGGACGAACCACATTTGCAAAGTTCAATGCGGTGCCGCACTACGCATACCTCAAGCTCAAGATGCCAGGCCCTCGAGGAGTAATAAAGTTAAATGGAAACACCGAACGCTCTCTCCGAACGGAGGAGCACACGGCGGCCCTTGTGGCGGAGGTACAAAGCAGCCTCTCACAGCAATTCTCGAGTCCGGCCACTAAGCGTCCGGACAACATCAAGCGCGCCGAGTAACCTACGGCAAGACCGCTGGCACGATTCAAGCACGCGTAGCAATCCGGCCCCAACCCCAGCCCTCGCGAAATTGCGAAGCCAGTACTACGCGTACATAACTACGCTCTGGAGATACCATGGGCATAAGGGGAGGGCACGACCACGGCACGCCCAGAATGCGGCTCAACCGCACCAGGGGCTCCCGATTGTGTCATTCTTTTTCTTTTTCCTTTTTCTTCCTTTTTCTTACTCTCGGGACTCCGTCTTCCGGAAGTCCTGTCCGGCACTAGAATCGCCCGAACTCACGATGCAACAACCAGGGAAGCGAGGAAGCCACGTCAAGTGTTGGTGGTCTCTATTACGAGCATTATACATTTTACATATCATCCCGCAGCCTACCCACGGAGGGACATGTTAGATAGTCCCATCCCTTGCTTATCGCACTATTTGTATCGTCCTGCCTTCATTGCAGTACCTTTTTGAATAAACAATACATAGCTTTTGCCTATTATTGCACTCTTTTCTTTATCTATATATATGTTCATTTCATGACATGTTGCACCCGTACACTTTGGTACGGCCAATACACCAGGGGCTTAAGTACCCCAAAATTATGGTGTGATAAGTCCGAACACTTTCACAAGTGCGGCACCCGAACTTATAGCATTATATGAATCGGCTCGAATCATGTCTTGGGTCAATAGTTGGGTTTTCCCGGCTCCGTGTTTTGGTACCTTACGTTCCGTTATATCGGCTAAGGTAGCACGGGAGAACCATCGCGATTGTGCCCAGTTGAGCTGGGTCGAGCACCTCGATGGACAAAGCTAAACTGACCGTCATGATAGGGCGAGAGCGGTCGCATGATTCGAGAGGTTTTTCGGGTCCCTAAAGACTTATGCCGCTTAGAGCGAGGAACCAGAATTATCCGGCCAAAGGCGTGGATAGCGCCCGAACTCGGTCTTCGAATACTAGGGGCTTCGCCGAAATTTAAAATTATAGAATTCTATGGCTAAGTGAGAGTGTTCAAGCATTATAAGTCCGGTTGCCTTGTTCGTTGCGTTGGGCACCTCCATAGATGGACCCAAGAATGGGAACAAGAGTGTTCAAGTTTATCCCGAACACCCCAGCACTCGTGGCATGGGGGCTGAAGCCAACGACTTGCCATCTCTCAAATTTGATAAACGGCCGCACAGAAGGTAATATTTTAAATTAACAAGCGTTGCTTAGCGCATATGAACAAGTTTTCAGCGTACATGATAACAAATGCGAATCTATTCAAAAATCACATCTTTGGAGCACTCATCCGCTATTTGGCGGGCACCCTTCAGGAGGCCCTCATAGTACATTTCGGGCGTGCGATGCTCCTTGCCCTTCGGTGGCCCGTCCGTCACAAGCTTCTCCGCATCCAGCTTGCCCCAGTGCACTTTAGCATGGGCAAGGGCCCGATGGACACCTTCAATACAGACGAAGCACTTGATGAATTCAATCCGTGGACAGGCGTCCACCAGCTGCTGCACTAAGCCGAAGTAGCTCCCAGGCACGACTTCCAATGGCCACAGCCGAACTATAAGGCCCTTCATGGCCTGTTCGGCGACCTTGTGGAGCTCGACCAGCTGCTTCAGCTGATCACTTCAGGGCCTGGACGTTACGCCTCGGCATCTTGAGATCGTAACACCTTCTCCGTCGAGCTCCCCTCCTTGGCGCGGTAGAACACGGCAGCATCCGATACACCATGAAGCAGATCTGCGAACGCTCCTGGAGAGCTCCGTATCCGGGTAAGTAATAAGTAATTCACTTTCACATGCTTGCTTTGCATAAAGAATGCCTTACCCGCCGCTATTTTCTTTAATGATTCAATTTCTTGGAGGGCTTTTTGGGCCTCGGCCTTAGCAGCTTTGGCACTCTCAAGAGCCGAGGCGAGCTCGGACTCTCGAGTCTTCGAGTCACGCTCCAAATTCTCGTGTTTCTCCACGAGAGCTTGGAGCTCTTGCCGTACCTTGGCCAGCTACGCCTCCCCCTTCTCTCGCTCGGTGCGCTCCGCGGCCGCTTTGTTTTCGGCCACGGACACCGCTTCCTTCAGGGTCGCCACCTCGTTCGTGGCCCTTGTAGTACCCAAGTTATTCCTGTTACTTTTTGCAACCAAAACCTTTTCTATAAGGTATTTCTTTAATAAGGTATTACTTACCTTCCTTGTCCTCGAGCTGCTTCTTGGCAAGGCCGAGCTCGTTCTCGGACCGCTCGAGGCATTGCTTCAATGCATTGACCTCTGCAGTCAGTGCGGCAGAGGTCAGCAGCGTAACCTGCATTCCCATATTGACATACTTATGTTAGACTCCTGCGTATATCTTTTTAGATACTTAGTCCGGCTTTTCTTTCCGAACACCGAAGTAAGCATCAGGGGCTACTGTCTATGCGGTAATATTTTTACATATTCTAAACTTACCTCAAAGCCTGTTAGAAGGCTGGTACAGGCTTTGGTCAGCCCGCTCTTGGCAGACTGAACTGTCCGGATCACCGCGCTCATAACAGTGCGGTGCTCCTCCTCGATGGAGGCGCTGTTAAGCGCCTCCAGTAAGCTATCCGGTGCCTTCGGTTGGACGGAGGACAACGGCGTCTTACCCTTCTTGCGAAGGGACCGCTTGCCGGACTCCGGAACCTGAAGGTTCCGGCATGGAGTCCGGACGAGGGTCGGGCTTAGAGCCCCTGGGGGTCTTGCCCCCCACGCGCCTGGAGTCCGGGAGGTTGCCTTGCGGCGCCTCCTGCGCCACCTCCTATTGACCAAGCCCCCCTTGGGGCCCCACTGCGGCGTCATCCACGGCGTGAGGTGAGGAGGCGGCCGGAAGTGAAGTACTCTCCATTTCCGACGAACTCAGGGACCCGCTCGATGAAGCGGCGAACTCGCCCTTGTGCGGGCTGCATGATTGTTCGGCTTTAGAGAACACTTTGCAATGATAAAAAAGCCATGGGTATCCGGACACTTACGATCTCGCCAGGGGCTTGGCCCTTGTTGGCCAATCCTCCTCGTCGTTGTCGACGTTGGTGGAGAAGTCCGGAGGAAGGGTTCTTCCTTCTTGGACCCTCCGGCCTCCCGATTGGGGCAGCCTTCCTTTTCCTCTCCTCCCCGGCTGGGGAGAAGCTTCTTTTTCCTCCTCCTCGTCCTCAGGAGAAGATTCTGCTTCAGAATCTGACAACACCAGGCGTTGGGAACTCCTTCGAGTTCCCGTTGCCTCCTTCTTGGCCTTCTTCTCCGGCACCACGTGGGGTACCGGAACCAGCAGCCCCGTCAACCGGGCATCCGCTGGGTCTTCTGGCAAAGGAGCCGGACAGCTAACTTTGTCGCGGGCGTCTTGACCAGTCTGTTAAAGGTTAGGGAGTTTTAGATCCCACATAGAGTCAAACTATGAAAAAAGAGTCCCATAAAGGGTAAAATAACTCACCTCGCTGGCTTGACGCTGCGAGCTGAATCCACGATCTTAGGTAGTGGATGTGGGAGCCTCGAGCCCTTGAACAACACCTTCCAGGCATCTTCGTACGTAGTGTCGAAGAGCCTTGTCAGAGTGGGGTGCTGTGCCGGATCGAACTCCCACAATCTGAAGGCCCGTTGTTGGCATGGGAGAATCCGGCGGATGAGCATCACCTGGATTACGTTGACAAGCCTGAGATTCTTGTCCACCAGGTTTTGGACGCATGTTTGGAGTCCGGATAGCTCGTCCGAATTCCCCCACGTCAAGCCCGTCTCCTTCCTTGACGAGAGCCGTGTGGGGAAGCCAGATCTGAATTCGGGGGCCGCCACCCATTTGGGGTCGTGTGGCTCGGTGATGTAGAACCACCCCGATTGCCACCCCTTTATTGTCTCCACAAAGGAGCCCTCGAGCCATAGGACTTTGGCCATCTTGCCAACCATGGCGCCTCCGCACTCCGGCAACGGCCGCCCACAACCTTTGGCACGGCGTTGAAGATCTTCAGCTATAGGCGAAGTGGGGCTGGAATCTGAAGGAAGGCCTCGCACCTGACGATAAACGCCGAGATGTTGAGGATGAAATTGAGGCCAGGTCGTGGAAGTCCAGGCCGTAGTAGAACATGAGCCCCGACAAATGGGTGAAGTGGAAAACCTAGTCCGCGGAGGAAGTGGGGATAAACACCACCCTCTCATGGGGCACAGGGGTTGGAATGAGCTGCCCAGCGTCGGGCAGCTTTGTCTTGTGATGTCGCCGGACAAATATCTGGCCTCCCACAGTCTTGTGATGTGCCCCTCCGTGACAGAGGAGGCCATCCACCTGCCTCCCGCTCCTGACATGGTTGGAGAAAGGTTGAGGTGGGATGTGCGGACTTGGGCGCTGGAGCTCGAGTCTTGTGGAATTGGATGAGCAAAGGAGGAAGAAGGCGTGGGTGAAAAGGTGGATCCTTATCCCTTATATGGACGGACGAAGTTATCGTCCCCACCAGCCTGGTAAAACTCGCTTATCTCCCAAGCGCCGTGTCGATGGCGCGGATGGGTTACCCATGTCCGTATTGATGAGAATCCGGAATAAGGGGCACGATCTATGCTTTGATACGACGTGCCAAGGAAACCACCTCGCTAAGCGCTAAGGTGGAGCGGTAAAAACGATTCATATAAAGGCCTGGCCGTGGTGTGATGTCACGCCGCGGAATACGTCGGCAGATCTGTGCAAAAGTTATTCTCTCTACGGTGGTATGTGGAACTTGTTTTGCGAGCGGACACTATCTGGTGTTCAAAACCTTCTATGAAGTATTCGGAGGAGGAACCCACCTTGCAATGCCGAAGACAATATGCGCCCGGACTCATCGTCATTGAAGCCTGGTTGAGGGCTCTTGAGGGAGTCTGGACTAGGGGTGTCCGGATAGCGAACTATCATCACGGCCGGACTCCAAGACTATGAAGATACAAGATTGAAGACTTCGTCCCGTGTCCGGATGGGACTTTCCTTGGCGTGGAAGGCAAGCTTGGCGATACGGATATGTAGATCTCCTACCATTGTAACCGACTCTGTGTAACCCTAACCTATCCGGTGTCTATATAAACCGGAGGGTTTTAGTCCGTGGGACAAACAACAATCATACCATAGGCTAGCTTCTAGGGTTTAGCCTCCTTGATCTCGTGGTAGATCTACTCTTGTACTACCCATATCATCAATATTAATCAAGCAGGAGTAGGGTATTACCTCCATCGAGAGGGCCCGAACCTGGGTAAAAACATCGTGTCCCTTGTATCCTGTTACCATCCGGCTAGACGCACAGTTCGGGACCCCCTACTCGAGATCCGCCGGTTTTGACACCGACACTGACCAAGATGTTGAAGGCCGCGCCTTTTAAAGAAGGCGAAGGGGGGAGCAGGGAAGCAACTACCTCCGCGAAGGAGGCTTTCAAGGAAGAGGGGATCAGGGATCCTCCCCTCCAAGGGGAGAAGAGGACCGCTTCCGAAGACCCGGAAGCCAAGGCCTCAAAACGGGGAAAGAAGTCTTCGTCAGAAAGTCCGGCGCCGGGAAGTACCCCAGCCGCACTATTTCCCCAAGGGGATCAGCCCTCCAGCGAGCCGTAAGTAAAAGAAGGGGTCCTGTGAATAAAGAACATCCCTGTATTTATTTCTGAAGATAACCGAAATTGTACCTTGTAGTTCGGATCTCAGCCCTTCAATGAGCTCGTCTTGAGGATCTTCGTCCGGAGATGATAGAGAGCGAAACGCCTCCACCTATCGCGCCTTCGTGCGAGGCGGGCGACCCTGAAGTGTCGTCACGGAGAGTTTCCCCGAGTCCGGCAGGGCCGGACGGTCCGGCGCCAACTGGCGTGCGGTCGGAGGAGCTGAAGGACCTGCTCGGGCGAGCGTATATCTCAGAAGATCACCGTGCGCTAATGGCTATAGTAATTGAAAGAATTGCATCCGCTGAGAGCGGATTGCAGGAAGCCGCCGAAGTTTATCGACGGGGTTTGAGGTACAAAAAAATGATGTACCTTCGGCGGTTATGCATATAGAATGCGCCTGTATAGATAGTAGCCCACGAGACTCGGTTTCTTTGTCTGGCCCGACAGCGTGCGAGGATCATAATCTCGATACTAACATGTCACCGTTCCTATGTAGGTGGCGGGCGTCCGTGGCTAGCGGATGATGAATTTGCCGAACTAAAGCGGCAACTTGACGAGGCGGATGCGGACATCGCGCTGGTCAATAAACGGTTTGATGAGTCACAAGGTATGTGACTTCTCCGCGGACACCTGGTAAGGGAGCTTGACGCCCATGCCTTACTACTTGTATGCTTTGATGCGAGCGGTGCGCTCTTTGTGGAGAGGCTGCGGGCGGAACTTGCCCGAGCTAAAGAGCAAGCCGAAAGAGTAATGTGGCGCTTTAAAGGCGGCGAAGAGCTGAAAGCGAACGGGCTGCTCACCGCCCGAAGCAAAGAGGAAATGGCGATTTGGCCTGAAACTGAAGAATACTATCGACCGCTGCGGGGTTCTTGAAAAAGAACGTCAAGCGGAACAAGAGGGCCTGAAAAAGGCCACCGCCGAAGCCAAGGATGCCCGTTCCGCTGCGAGACCTGCCAAGGAGGAGCTGAGTCAGGCCGGGGATATTGCGGCTGGAAATATATGGATCCGAAGTATGCTCAGTTGGATAAGCTGTGGAGTTCGGAGGATGCTTATTTGGACTTAGCGGCGAGCGCTGCGGACGCGATTGAGCACTTCCGAGGCCAGAAGGGGCACAGAAGGGAAAAGCTATTTTGGTCGCAATTCCATAGTCCGGCGTCCTCTTCCGTTGACCGATCGGTTGGCGAATGGGCCGAGCTGAATCGATCATCCGGACTTGCCATGAAGCATGTCATGACTCATTTGTGGCCGCGAACCCCAGAAGAGTTATTTTGGCTTAGTGCAGCAGTTCCTTGGTGCGGTACCGCGTATCGACGCAATGAAGCGGTCGGCGTGTATTGAGGGGGCGTGGATGGCTCTTGCCCGTGTCAAGGCATACTGGGCTGAGATGAAGGCCACCGATATTGCGTCCCCAGATTCGGACGGCAGCCGAGTACCAGTCGAGCGCTATTTTGAGGAAGTTCTTCCGGGCGCTCGTTTAATAGAGACGCAGTGCTCGAAGGATGTTATGTTTGAATGACATGTATAATTTTATGAAACAATGTTTCAATTTAATGTAAGAGCTTTTTATACTTGTGCCTTCAAGTAGCAAACTACCTCCTGTGCGGCCGTTGATGTATATATGTATATAACTTTGAAAGATGGCAGTCTTGACTTCAGCCCCCACGCACATAGTGCGGGGGTGTTTGCAAAGAAGTCGCGCTTTCACACTTAATCCAACATCTTGGTCCTATAAAGGAGGTGGTAGCGTAGCAAACTAGGCAACCAGACTATAATGCTTTATCACTTTCACTTGGCCATAGGAGTTCGATGGTGGGGCTCTTTGTATAGCCCACAGGCACCGCCCTCTCCCGAATTCAAGTGCGTATGTGCTGACCGGAAGCGGTCCTTCGTTAATGCGGAGGAATTCTAAACATTCCGGTGAGTCATCGAGTGGTTGACCAGTCTCTCGCTATATCATGACAGTCAGTTTTCGGCTTTCTCTCGAGGTGCTCGCCCGGCGAACGGGCACAATCGCAGTAGTTCTCCGGTGCCGCGTTAGCCGATAGAGCGGGCGTAAGGCAGCAAAACAAAGGAGCCGGGCAAACCCAACATTTGACCAAAGACATGATTCGGAGTTGATGCATATAAGGCCTAACTCGAGACGCCGAACACTCCCTAAGGTATTTGGTCTTTTATAAAGCGGGCCGAACAATGCCCTTGGTAAGAAGCCCCTGGTGTCCAGGTACGTGCAAACTTCGGCGGCCCGATGCCAAACGCCAGCCTCCTCCTCGGTTATAATAAGAGACCGGGGGATGAGTAACAACAAGAGACAGTGAAAAAGGTTTACGCAGGGTCTTAATCTGAAAAGAATCCTTGCAACGGGTCCCTGCTGCACGTCTGCGCCTTTATCTCCATTGTGCCGTATTCTGGACGGGTATAGCACGGTGTTCATCTGTAAAAGAGAGGAACTTAGTTTGAAAAAGATCGCGCTAAAATGTAATTGGAAATAAAATAGAGTATGATTCAAAAATGAGTAAAATTGAGCTTTATTGTCTCTTGTTGTACATGCGTGGAGCCCCTTGTAAGGGGGGTACGCGGCTAGTAAGCATCATGTTTATTTATGCCGGACTCGCCTAACCGTGTCTGTCGGGGATATACCCCGCGGCGTGGTTTACTTGAGATCCGACCAACACTCGGCGATTTACTGGCAACCCGCCCTGACCTGGCGGTTTACAAGCAACCCACCTGGTCATTGCGACTCACTGGTGATCCGGCGTGCGGGATAGAGCGGATGACAAGGCCAAAGGCCCGTAAGGCGGTTCACGTTTAATGGTGGGCCGGTTTATGAGGAAAGCGTAAGGACTATTCTCCGACAAAGGAAGCAAGACTAGGACTCCACTTGTAATAGAGTAATCCTAATCCAACTAGGACTAGTCATATAAACCGCCCCTTCAACATATATAAGGAGGGGCAGGGCTTCCCAAAGAGGGACAAGCTACATGCAAGAAGAAACAATCCTAGGGCTAGACACAAAGAGGAGAGCCAGTTTACGGCGACTCCCTCGTGATGATAATGAGACCTAGCCTCAAACAGCATGTAGGGTTTTTACCGGATGATGTTTCCCGGACCCGAAGCTGTCTAAATCCCTGTCTTGTGTTGCGTCTCTCGATTCCGCTCAACCCCTCTCAAGCTACCACATAGATGCGTTGGCCTCGCGACTAAGTCCTGACACTAAGGACATCTGCCGTGACAATCCACGACAGTTGGCGCCCACCATGGGGCGTGCGCACGGTGGTGTTGAGTTCTTGAAGGGATCTCTTTCTGGGATAGAGAAGTTGCGACCCGCCGGATCAGCAAGAACCGGTCTGGAAGAATTAATGTAAAGTACAAAGATCATCAGTCAAGATCGAAGAAGTTTTCAGCGGCGGTGTATAGAAGATTGAGCAGAACCAGCAAAATTCATTGTTTTGCGGTCAGGATCATAGTTAACTTTGGAATTGGCAGTACAAGGTTTTACGGAAAATTAGGTTTGCGTTTTGTGCGGCGGACATGACCTAACGATCCGTCAAATCTGAAGACAGATCGACACCTATTGTAGCGGTTGTCGTACAAACTGAGATGATATCTGATTTAGCAAGTTAGCCGTATCCTGGCCGGACTCTTTGATACTCGCCGGATAAACAAAGGCAACAAGCAGCGACAGGAGCAGCTCCCAAGAAGATTGGATTGATCATTGATGTTGCTGCGCTCACAGAAAAGTCATGGCCAAGTATTAGGACTAATGGTTGCACGGTTTACGAGATCTGTTTTTAATAGTGCTGCTATTACTACTAACACGTGAGCTCTAATCAGAACAAGATCAGCTCCTGTTTGTCATGAGAAGAAGTTTGAGGCATTAAGGAAAGATTCCAGCGCGTTAAGCCACCTCCGAGTCAACCCGCCTCGCCGCTGTTGAAAAAAAAATTATTACGGCGGCAGACGCCCAAAGGCCCCGAACAAAGACGTGCTCAAGGCATGTGCCCAGTAGCCATGTTTGATGATGCACACACATGCAGCAGCAGTCCGGAAGTCAAAGGCTAAAAAAAGGAAGATTAAGAAAAGTACTACTAGTATACATCTCACAAAAGGTCTAGTACAGATAAATATCAGACCGGATGATGACAGACGTCAGACATCACAGGTCCCAAAGTCAACATGACACGTGACCCGGAGGCTCTGTTATAAACCGCCCGGCTCCAGGCCCCGTGACGGCCACAGTTGCCGCAACATGTACCAGCGTCCGTATTCACCGGACAAAATATACCAGGTGCTATCTTTTTATATACCTTATCAGCACATATTAAATTACTTGAGAACAATTACTCTGGCCTATATCTTTTTATACAGGACAAGTGCTCACTATAAAAGTGATGCCCTACTGCGGACGGCGCGCGCTAGCTGTTCTACACCCGTATCTATGTATATCACACTGATAAACGCGCCGGCCAACTCGCCCGTCCGTACCACCTTACAGCACCACGGACGACTTCGCCCGTCCGCCACAGCCCACTGTGTTCATGCGTCGCGCGGTTTACAACACGGAGTACAACTTGCTCGTCCGCACCGGTTTACAACACCGCGGCCGGATCATCCGTCTGCTCGTCTGGCCAACTCGGCCGTGATTAATTTTAGCATCAATGTGGTGATCATCAACTCCATGGCGGATAATTTCTTTCCTATCTCATCAGTTGATATCCATCTTATATATATTTTATTAGTGTATATTATTTTTGTCAAAGAGCGGTTTATCTTTGCCTTGATGCGCAATATTGTATGCAGGACAATTATTCATTATAAGCGTGGTTTATACCATGGAGTGCGGCACGCGCTGGCAACGTCCTGCCGGTGTTCGTCCGTGCCACATTACATGATGAATGGACGCGTGCAAGAGCGCCGCCCTTACGGCCCGGTTTACATCAGCTTGCGGGACCCGGCGCTGCATTGACTTCGCCCATCCGAACCGGTTTACAACGCGCGACCGACTCATACATGCGTACGCCTCGATGCTGCGGTCATATTTTCCGTCCGTCTCTCGCGGCCTGGTCTACATCAACATACCGGGCACCTTTTATGCTACATGAGCTGTTTATTGAGTATGAGCAAGTCACGGCTTGGGTAGCCGGTTTTCTTTCAACAAATTGGAGGCAAATTATCATCAACCGCCATCTGCATTGGATGGCTCAATGGAGAGGCACACAAGTCGCCGCCACTACAGTTTGGTTAAACTTCAAAGAGCCGATTGGAAGGAACCATTGGCGAGTTCTTGACATGGCTCATACATGATCATTTATAACCCGCCGCGGTCACCTCAAACTTACGTGGATTCACATCGTGCTATCAACACCAATGATATACAAGTTATGCGGTTTATATCACGGTCAAACATGGAGAATCTCAAGCCAACTCCTCGAGTCACCTTTGAGACTCGGGGCTACGATGACATAACTCAGCAAATCTTGCGGTTTCAGCAAAAGTTAAAAACCCGGGGACGATGGAGGAAAGATAACCCGGTCCGGAGGCTACTGTTATATTGATGAAAATTTAAAGGCTGTCGAGAAAATTTCCGGCTTAGAAAGTATATAACAGTTACAAAATCGGCTCAATGAAGAAGTTCCGGGTCATCGAAAGGATTCGGTTTAAAATCTGGCTAAAGGGAAGTCGGTCTCTTTGAAGCTCTCAAATATCCAGTTTACAATCCGGTTCAAGGAAATCTGTTCTCTCACAAAGCTCTGAAACTCTCAAATCCGGTTTAAAAATGTCCGGTTCAAAAGGAATTAACTTCTATAGCTCGAGTTTAAAGGCCGTCGAGAAAATTTCCGGCTAAAAATAAAGATTCGGTTTAAAAGCGGTTCAAGGAAAGATGTCTCCACAAAAGCTTTGAAGCTCTCTATATCCGGTTCAAAATCCCGGTTCAAGAAGGATTTGTCTCTTAAAATAAGTTAAAAGGTGCCAAAGAGGACCTGCTGCCATGATGCGTGATTCAAACATGGGTATCATGCCTTATTGGCTTATCATATTATTGATCACTTGGGGGCTTGGTCGTATCCGAACCATAGCCACGCCTCTTGATCGGCCTAGTGCCACAACATCACTTGGGGGCTTGGTCGTGTCCGAACCAATGCAACACCTTTTGATAGGCGAAAGCCACCAGATCACTTGGGGACATGGTCAAGCCTGAACGATCACGCCTCTTGATCGGCCTAAGGCTATAGAGTCACTTGGGGCTTGGTCGAACCCGAACCATTGCCACGCCACTTGATCGGCATAATGCCACGGTTTCGATTGGGGACACGGCTGACTTGAACCATAGCTACACCTTATTGGGAGCTTGGTCGTGTCCGACCATGGTAACACCATCTGATCGGCTCAGTAAAGCCTCTTTTTGCAAACGGTTTTATCATGGCCTTTGCTTCCATATTTTTTTCATAACTGTTATTTGATTTTTGTTGCATTTTTAAGGCAACATTGTTAATCTGTTTCAAACTGTCAATTACAAATTGATGAAATACGGTTAAATCTTAATCCGGAGACTATCTGCCCGGTTTGATTTTATGTTACCATCTTATTATGGAGTAAACCGGTGTTCATTAACCCGGCTTGACTTTCAATTACAAATTGTCAGTACATGATCAAATCATAATACGAAGACTATCCACCCGGTCTGGTTTGACTACGAGTCACCAGTATTATATATGGTTAAACCGGTGTTTATCACAACCCGGTACGGTTTTATCATAAACCGACACAGTATGAAAGGAGTTATGATTACTCAAGATTGGGGTTATCACCCTTACTACAAAAAGTTGGTAAACCAATGATGTGATTCAATGTCACAGGTATGATATATTTCATTGATTATTCTTAAGTGCTGCCTTGGTTATAAACCTGGGTTATATGTTGGGCATTATGTCCCGTCCGTGATAAACCGCCAGGACACTTTAAACTTGTTGTATGCGAGACAGGTTGAATAAAGCATGATGATAAATTATCCATGATTTATTAAACCGGCACGGCTTTGGACTATAAGTCGCCAGTACATATTTGGATTGCGCCATTGGAATCATGAGCTTATAAATCATTGGGTTATATTATTCAAATAGCCAAACTTGGCTGAATTTTCATTATGATATTGAATGAATAAGGTTTTTCATACCAGATTATATTATCTTGAATAGCCAACATGGCTAGATTTTTATTATGGTTATCAATAACCAATATTATGATTGAGGTTTTCACAGTCGCTTTTAGCGCAATGGTTATCATATTATTAATGGATATGATTTATTCTACAATTGAAGGAATAGTCCCGAGTCGCTACAGGCTTACGACCCGGCACTTGGGGGCTACATTATTTAAGTTGAGATTATATCAAATATACAAGTCTCATGTCGCTGCAAGCATGCACCATGACACTTGGGGGCTAATGCAAAGTAATTTTTTTTCTCATATTATTGAAGACCCGATTCATCACATTATAATGAGTCGGCCCTTGGGGGCTACCAATTGCTCCTGTAAATAGTTGAAGGTATAAAGCTTTTTATTCATTATATTGAAGGGTCCTTTGCTTTCGATTGGTAAAGCACAAGGCTCTTAACCTTGTGGACGTGGATTCAAGTCTCATGATGGGGGTTACATCATATGATGTTATTTTCACTGAAGTATATATTAAGTCCCAGCTCAATATTATCTTACTGAGCCGGCCCTTGGGAGGTACACATCATTGCTCAAATCTACATGGTTATACCTACAAAGGCTCTACTCATTATTGCATAATGACCCGGCCCTTGGGGGCTCCACCGGTTGAAGTTTTTATGAGTATAAGACAATTACAAGTCCCAGGTTGTTGCAAGCATGACAACCCGACACTTGGGGGCTACATAGTATGGAGTATTCAGTTTTTACTAGTCACTTGGATGAACAACATGGATTTCTTTGAAATTGGCAGTATTTATATTGAAGCAAAGTCTTAATCCACCACTTTGTTCTGCTCAAAGACTTGGGGGCTACAGGTATTATATTATTATCAAAGAAATATTTTCAAATTCTCTGATTGAGCAAACTAGGTTGACCCGGCGTCACCAATCATTATGACCATGTGGCTGCAACCGGCGTCATTAATAATCATGAACGGCGTTGGCAACAATCATGAACCGTGTCTGCAACAATCATGACTCAAAATTATCAAGTTTTTATAACCCGACAGTCTTTGGCAATGATAAAACCGGCAAGTTACGCATCTTCAAACCGGTTGAATATCAGATGAGTATTTCAAGACCAATATTTCTTAAACCGGCGCTTTGGAAGCCGACTCAAGTGGATTATTCTTCACGATATTTTTTCTATAAGAAGCCAACATCAACAATTTGAGTATGAAGCTGGTTATTGATCCGGATTTTCTAGAAGGAGGAAATGACAAAGGACTTAAGGACGATTAGGTGCCGGTCTACAAGAATTCTTAACCCGGAGCACAACCTGCCAAATTTCTTCTGGTGTTTATTTTGCAGCATAAGTTTACCATGGATAAATCCAAGCTAAACTTGGGGGCTAATGTCGGGGATATACCCCGCGGCCGGCCGGAAGTATAACCCGGCCGGACTTGGCGGTTTACTTGAGATCCGACCAACACTCGGCGATTTACTGGCAACCCGCCCTGACCTGACGGTTTACAAGCAACCCACTTGGTCATTGCGACTCGTTGGTGATCCGGCGTGCGGGATAGACGGATGACAAGGCCAAAGGCCCAGAAGGCCGGTTCACGTTTAATGGTGGGTCGGTTTATGAGGAAAGCGTAAGGACTATTCTCCGACAAAGGAAGCAAGACTAGGACTCCACTTGTAATAGAGTAATCCTAATCCAACTAGGACTAGTCATGTAAACCGCCCCTTCAACATATATAAGGAGGGGCAGGGCTCCCCAAAGAGGGACAAGCTACATGCAAGAAGAAACAATCCTAGGACTAGACACAAAGAGGAGAGCCGGTTTACGGCGACTCTCTCGTGATGATAATGAGACCTAGCCTCAAACAACATGTAGGGTTTTTACCGGATGATGTTTCCCGGGGCCCGAAGCTGTCTAAATCCCTGTCTTGTGTTGCGTCTCTCGATTCTGCTCAACCCCTCTCAAGCTACCACATAGATGCGTTGGCCTCGCGACTAAGTCCTGACACTAAGGACATCTGCCGTGTCAATCCACGACAGTGTCCGTGGTCTGAACGACCTGCTTTAGACGCTTTTGGCCAGCAAGGCCGTATTAGTGTGAGGCTGTTAAGGCAGTTTCACATTCTTTCCTTGAGGGACACGCGCAGCTTCCCTTTAATGAAATGATGCCTCGTGGACCGGGCATTTTAAGTTTAAGAGATGCATAATGCGGTATTGCGTTAAAGCGGGCGAAAGCTTGGCGTCAAGAGTGCTTGATGGCTACTTTTAAATGGGGCGATGTGGAAGACCAACTTTTCCCGACGGAAGTTGTCGGGTGAGCCGAACATAACTTCCAATAGTAGGGAGCCCGTACAATGGGCATATGTGCCTGGCATTATTCCTTGGAAGGAAGTGTTGCTATGTCTAATCCTGTTTGGATTTATCCGCATGTTGCGGATTGTGTCCTGACATAGAAGGTTTAAATCACTGCCGCTGTCCATTAGGACTTGCGTAAATTGAAGACCGTCGATTATAGGTTCTAGTATCAAGGCAGTCCATCCTGCATTGCTGATACTTTCGGAGTAGTCCTGATGGTCGAAGGTAATTGGTTTTGACAACCAGTGTTGGGACTCCGCTAGGGTAGATTGTGCGGCGCGTAATTCAATGGGTGCCGCTCTGTTTTCCCCTTTTGTTACTTGAAGTAAGTTTACTGTTTTGACCTCTTGTGGGAAATTCTTTTGTTTTCCGGGGCTCTGCTTGTGGTGCTCGTCATCATCCTTACTTGGTGTGTCGAGCCCCTTGTGTTCGGCATTGAGTCTGCCGGACTGCTTGAAGACCCAACAATCTCTGTGGGTATGGTTTGCAGGCTTCACAGAATCTTGTGGATTTGACATATCTAGACCAAAAAATTCTTTAAGTTGGATAGCTCATAGCTATTGACCTTAAGGGGTAGTTTTTTATAGTTCTGCCGTGAGCTTTTGAATCCGGCGTTGTTGCCGCTCTTTGGACCGTTCCTTAATCCGGCGCTGGTCCTTGCTTTGCGTCGTGGTTTCCCATTCCCATCCTGACTTTGGATGTACTTGGGTCATTGGTACTGCATCTTGCTAGCCAGCTATCCTCTCCCAGCATAAAAGCGGGTCATGAGGCTTTTAGTGCGGCCATTGTTCTTGGCTTTTCCTGGCCAAGGTGTGCAGCGAGCCATTCGTCTCGGACGTTGTGTTTAAAAGCTGCTAAGGCTTGAGTCCGGACCGTCGACTATTTGGTTCTTTTTGGTGAGGAACCTGTTCCAGAATTTTCGAGCTGACTCTCCGGGCTGTTCGGTTATGTGACTTAGATCGTCTGCGTCCGGAGGTCGGACATAGGTTCCCTGGAAATTAGCCCGAAAAGAATCCTCAAGCTCTTCCCAACTACCAACGGTGTTTTCGGGGAGGCTTTTATGCCAATGTCGGGCTGTCCCTTTGAGCTTGAGGGGTAAGTATTTTATGGCGTGGAGATCATCTCCTCTGGCCATGTGTATGTGGAGGATATAATCCTCAATCCAGACTCGAGTGCATCGTTTCGTCGTATGCCTCTATGTTTACGGGCTTGAATCGGCTGAAATTCATGATCCGGCACCTCATCGGTGAAACATAGAGGTGCTTGGCGCCCTGTATTTGGGTGTGCCATGATGTTCGGATATTTGACGTGTTGTATTGCTCGCAAGAACTAGTTTCCTTGGCCCGTAGATAGATCTAACTGGGCCATCCTTTAGGTGCGAATCCTTATGCAGATCGCGTGCCGGCTTGTGTGCGGTGCCGCTTGCCGCTCTACGTTTGCCATGTGGTCGTCTATCCGACCCGGCAGCCTCTTTGTTTTTTGATCGTGGGGGCTCTACGGCCTCCTCATCGAATTCGGGCTGTAGTTTGCGCTTTGGGTAGCTCTTTGCTTGGCGGCTGTCGCCATATTTGTCTGCAGTGTTGAGTAATTTACTCCATCTCATTCGGAGTGCATCTTCCGCTGTTTTGAGCCTCTGTTTCTGCCTTTTCAAGCTACAGCGATGGCGAGGAGCTCTTTGTGGAAGTTCTTCGATCCAATGGCGTGTCTGGCGTGAGATCGTCCGGACTCTTGTCCTTGCAGGGACGGGTTGTTTGTCCAAGTTGGCCTGTTCGGATGGTTGCTCAATGGCATGTTAAGCGTCGGCCGGCTCACCCTGCTCTATGGCTGGAGTGCGTGTGGGCGCTATCTTTGTCGAGGTGGGGTTTTGAGCGGCGCTTACGCCGCTGCTTTGACTGCTTCCCGAGGGAATTTTCTTTCGCAGCGTCTCGTTGTTCCTCGTTATCGCTTCCCTTAGGTGTGTCCACCATATATATATATCGTAAGTTGAGGTGGCCATCCAGTGCCCTATGGGCGCTGGTTCTTGGTCGTCTCCGGCGTCATCGTCCATATCGTCGATTTCCTCGGAGTCGAAGTCGAGCATGTCTGTTAAGTCATCGACAGTGGCTACAAAGTGGGTGGTGCGTGGGCGTTGAATTCCTTCGTCGTCCGAATCCCAACCTTCCTAACCGTAGTTCGGCCAGGGCTTCCCTGACAAAGAGAGAGACTTTAATGAGTTCAGGATATCACCAAAGGCGAGTCTTTGAAAGATGTCCGCGGCGGTGAACTCCATAACCGGCGCCCATTCGGATTCGACTGGTAGGGGCGCGGGAGGTTCGGAGTCCGGAAAGGAGTCCGGCACCTGGGAGTCACGAGCTTTGCAAAGGACAAGGATGGTGTTTGGCTCAATTGCCGTAGAGATTTCAGCCCCCGAGGCGGTATCCAACCAACCGTCCTCGATCGGTGAAACCGGCTCGGATTAAGGGTCGGAGCGGGCACTGGTGCGTCCTCCAGGGCACTGTTCGGCGGCAGAGCTAGATCGTACCCATCGAGACAGTGCGGCACGCTCGGCTGTGGCTCGAATCCGTCGAAGATCAAGTCTCCGCGGACATCAGCCGTATAGTTCAAGCTTCCAATCGACTTGATGGCCAGGGCGTAGCTTCGATCTGCTCCGGATGGCCTCGCGAATTGGCCCGCGATGCAAAGCCGCCGAATCTGAAGATCTATCCGGGAGAAAAGTCTCACCTGGACTGCGTCGTTCGCGATGATTGAAGGAGCCATCGGGCCTATAGGTGGCGACACGGAGGAACTCTCAATGAAAGCACCCATGTCGGTGTCACAACCGGCGGATCTCGTGTAGGGGGTCCCGAACTGTGCGTCTAGGCGGATGGTAACCGGAGACAAGGGACACGATGTTTTTACCCAGGTTCGGGCCCTCTCGATGGAGGTAATACCCTACTCCTGCTTGATTAATATTGATGATATGGGTAGTACAAGAGTAGATCTACCACGAGATCGAGAGGCTAAACCCTAGAAGCTAGCCTATGGTATGATTGTTGTTAGTCCTACGGACTAAAACCCTTCGGTTTATATAGACACCGAATAGGGTTAGGGTTACCAGTCGGTTACAATGGTAGGAAATCTACATATCCGTATCGCCAAGCTTGCCTTCCACGCCAAGGAAAGTCCTATCCGTACAAGGGACGAAGTCTTCAATCTTGTATCTTCGTAGTCTAGGAGTCCGGCCAAAGATGATAGTTCGGCTATCCGGACACCCCCTAGTCGAGGACTCCCTCACCCTCTGTCCGAAAATACTTGTCATTGAAATAAAGTGGGGGCGGGGGAATTTAGTATGTACATCGGACTTGGTACAAACAGGAAGGAAAGGGGATGAAAGTAGTACAGACTGGTCATCCAACCGGTCTCTTGGTCGAAAAGGGAAATATAGGGGTAACGCTATACACAGTGGTATGACCAGGACTAGATTTGGTATCCACACATAGGAGTAGGTGGCTAGAGTGAACAAAAATGGAACCAACCCAGATATGTTTCTTGGATGTTTGTTTCTTGGGGCAACAAACTATGAATCACCACTTTATGCCCCTGTTTACATACATGGTGTTGTACTGCTGGTGCACCCACTATCCCATGCCCTTATACCTAATATTTAGGCTCCGGTCGGAATAAAGGGGCAGAAAACATAGGTCTTGATGAAAATAGAGGAATAGGAAAGGAATGTAGGTATAAAACTATGGAACAGCGAACCGGATGAAACTCTCAAGAGAATGTGTTCGGATGGACTACGAAATGTCTGATTTGTTTTTTTAGAGTAGCATGCTTGGCAGTATGAGATGCTATTTGTTTATTCAGCTGCACAGTGACTACTCTTGTCCTCACCTCACGTACCACACATAGGTTGATTTTTTTTATTCCGGCAAACACAGCACAACAACTTGTCTAACGCATGGCAGCGAGCGCCTGCCTCGGGCTTCCGCCCAAAAAATGAGCAGCGCGTGGATGTTTCTAATCCGATGGAATCAGTACTACCAGACCAGCTTTCCTATGAAACACTATTCACCTTTCCTGTGTTCCGAACGGTTGGAAGGGAAAGAATACCGTAGAAATTGTGTTCCTACGAAAATCCCGCACCAAACCTGTGAACCGAACGCAGCCTTAGCTGTTCTTAATATAATGTCCCTGGTAAAAATGTAGCCATGCCACTGCTTTTGCCTGTAATTGTTTGAGACTCTGACAAGTTTAGCCAAAAGTTTTTGCCTATAATTGTTTGAGACTCTGACTGTTTCCTTTGTGCCTTTTGTGCAAATAGGGATATCCAATTCACCTGGTTGCTGTTGTGACCTTTTGGTGCACTGCACAAAACTCTTATTAAAAGAAGTGACTTTTGTGCTGTTTAACTGGAATGTCAGATGGGACAGTTGGTTCATTTTGGTGGAACTGCACAAAGGGAGATCTGTGTTCCAATCCTCATCATCCATATTGGCGCCATAACCTTCCTTTAGGTAAGAATGATATTTAATGCATGTGTTCATCTCTATTTTCCTCGACTGCCATGAGAAAATAATGCTGTTTTTTGCTAGTACACTTGTACTCCCTCCTTTGAAAAAACCAATTCTGAATTAGAAGGCCAATTATGTACTTGGTTTCACCATTGGTGAGGAGAAAGAGAAACAAAGCATGAAGAGGAAGAAGAAGAAGAATAAATAGTGCCAAGGCGATCTTCTTTGAAGCCAGAGGCCTCGATCGAGGCTATTCAAGGGCTCCGACAGCGACTACCTTACATGTGAGGCGATCCTCGAGGAGCCCTTCCACTACATTGTCTCACTTAATTAATTAGGAGTACTTAAGTACCACTAATTTATTCTTGCCTAATTTTCCTGTTGGAGTTAAACAAATCTTTAGTAGGACCCTATGCTTTGAATCATATGCGTGTGAATGTTTGTCTATGGAGGTGAATCATGTGGTGGAGTAGGGAGGGAATATTATTAGTGTCATGACATAATAGTGCTATTGTTTTGCATGTCAATTTATTGCCATTGGTTCAATGAGGCAATGTTTTGCGTATTGTCCATCATGAATTTGATGCTACTGTTTGAGTAATATGCTAAGGTCTTCCTATCCTTCCTCACTAAGTTAATGAAGGTTTCACCTTGTTCCTACTTGTGCAAACAGGGATCATGTTGTGCCAATCATACATTTTAGTGGAACTACACAAGACAATACAATGAACTGTATCCCAGCCAGTGCTTTAACTCTGCTGGAAGTTCTTGATGATCTTCTGATATAATCTCAGCCTTTGGTAAACAAGAGTGATTTCAACCATACATTTGAAGTGCACAAAAATATATACTATTGTATGATTCGGTGAGTGCTTTATCATCTCTTATGGGACTACATGAATAAGCTTTTTTCTCAGGTTAGTGCAGACTAAGGCCTTCATCCATATTAGTTTGCTGTCATCTCTATTTGTATCGTGCTAATGTCATGAGAAACTCCTTTATCTTTGCACTTTTAAGTTTTGCAACCTATGATAAATGGCAATGCTTTGAGTGTTGAGTTGAGGTAATTGGCACTGATTAAATAAACTAATACCTCTCTTTAAGCAAGACTACTATGTTGCTAACTTTACCCATTAAGATAATGGGGGTGCTTCTATTTGTTAGTGTATGTTTCTCTCAATATATGTGCCAACAGGGATGCTCGATTTTGGTGGAACTGCACAAAATCTTTGGGTGCTTCATTGCCTCGACAGCTTCCGTCCTTTCACATCCGATCGCTAATATCCGCTTGCTTTCTTCCTTCATTTGTCGGTCGCTTGGCTTATCTTGGCTTCGATCAAAGGAAATAGTAATTGATATGCTACCTCACGAGAGGTTGGTACTGGTCTTTATCCGATTATTGTGCCTGTCATATGTATTGGTAATTTGGTATTGTGCTACTGTTTGCCAATTTCATAAAGGAGTAATTTGGAGCCTGAACTTCGCGGGCAAATCATTACATCAATTGATTTCAGTAGAACTGCACAAAATGATCGGATGGACAGGTACTTATCTTGCTGCTATGTACTCCAAAGTTCACTCGAGACAAGCATCAATGTTGACAAGAAGTGCCTATATCCATTCGATTATCAATCAAGGCTCAACCAATTGTCAAACTCCAAGTATTAGGAGAGTGAGCCAAAAATATTGCTTGGTGCATAGCCCGGAAAAAGCGTAGTCCAGTCTTTGGTCCCAACTTGTGCCTTTTGGTTATCGACACATATGGTAGCGAACTATATGACATGGAGTCTAAAGATTCCAGACAAGTTGGTTGACGCGTATATTCATCTGGCACTTAATCAGTCTGCACGCCAAGGATGCTCCATTTCATTTTAACTACAAAAAAATTTTGGTGGTTCATTTTCTGAACCGCCTCCTTTCTCGTCTGCAATGTAGAATTTTGGCGAGATATAGGACCAAGATGAGCCAGTAAACTAGTTGGATGAAAGTAGTGGCCAAGTTGCTCAAACCTCCCTCGGCACGAGGCCACTATTTGAGGATAAACCTACAAGCAAAGTTTAGATTATCTGTGCTGCCTCTTATGTACTCGAAAGTTTACTCGTACAAGAACTAATTTTAGCAAGAAGTACCTCTGATTGAACACCATCTACCAGTCTATACCCTAGGTAATTAAAGTTCGTCCATGGATCATATTGGATGTGATCTCAATCATTTGGATGCATAAACATACTGAACATGTGTATATCTGAATCTTTTTGTGAATTATGTATGAATATTGTCGTGTGATCTATCAATCATTTGGATGCATAGATATGCTGAGCTTGTGTACATATGAATCTTTTGAGTTGTTGATAGTGAATGTTGGCTATGAATATGAACGTGTCCTGTGAACCTGAGTTTGATATGAATTGCAAGAGAACCAGTTATAAACCTTCTTCTCCTCTCAATCTGTGACTCCACTGCCGCGTTTTTCCATCTCCGAGTCGTTCCCGTCCGGGGCCTCGCCGTCGTCCATCACCTCGCTGTGTTCTGTGCGGCGTGGTCAACAAACGAGAGTCATCGGAAGAGGACTGTACGTGGAGAGCCTGACGGCTGGGACCCACGAGGTCCATGGTCGCACGCAAGGAAAGTTCCTCCTTTTTAAGATGAAATTTTTTTTTCCTCCACCTGATAGCTGGGACCCACCGGATGTATCTTCGCACGGAAGGAAGTGCCTCCTTGTTTTGCAAAAAAAAATATTCATCCGTTGGCGGTGGGACCCATCAGATTTGGTGGTGACTTGTGGGCTGCTAAGCGGACATGTACGCGCGGCTTTGTCAACTTAATCAACAAGCGATTCTAGCAGCTGGACCGTTGGATGTTAATCCAACAGCCGTGCTCCTTCTTCAACCTCTGTTCTTGATCCACATCTCCCGTAGGCGGCATGCGGCTGTCTTTGCCGCGCACCCGAACCAGTGAAGTTTCCCACTCCTCTCCATCTGCGACTCCACTGCCCTGTCTTCCCCATCTCCGGGTCGTTCCAGTCTGGGTGCGCTCGGCATGGTGTGGTCAACATGGTCAACAACCGAGAGTCATCGGAAGATGATTGTACGTGAGAGGCTGACAGTGGGGACGCACCATGCCCATGGACGCATGCATGCAACGGAACACGGCGAGGTCAACATGGTCAAGTAACGACTTCCATCGGAAGTATACTGTACGTGGAGAGTCTCATCTGGGTCCACGGCCGCAGCAAGTAAGTGCCTCCTTATTACGCGGAAAATGATGATTCCTCCAACTGACAGCAGGGACCCACTTGACGGGCCACCGTATTTTGTGAAAAAAAACATTTTCCCCCTGACTGCTGGGACCCACCTGACGGGCCACCGTATTTAAAAAAATCGTCCCCCAGCTGTCGGCTCGGACCCACGAAGTGCCTCCTTATTACGCACAAAAATGAATACTCCCCTGCTAGCTGGGACCCACCTTGGTGGGAGGCTGACTTGTGGGCCTACTAAGTTGTGAGGACGAAGGGCTTTGTCAACTTAGTCAATATGAACGATTCTAGCTCCAGTGACCGTACGATGTCCATCCAACGGCCGTAGTGCTTCTTCAACCTCTAGTCTTCTTGCTCCAGCCGCCCAAACCAACCCCGGTCGTGCCTCATGCTCCTGCCTCCCGAGGCCGGCTGTGCTGCCGCAGAGGACTCATTGCCCCCTACTATTCCCACCGCTGGCCAGGCCCTGCAGCGACGGCAGCCTCACACCGCAGCCGAACCAGTGAACCCTCGTCCTCCGCTCTGCGCGGGCTTCCACTGCCGCGTCTTCCCCGTCTCCGCGTCGTCCCCTTCCTAGGCCTCGCCGTCGTCCATCGCTGTGGTGCTCTCCGTGCGGCGTGGTCAACATGGTCAAGGAACGACTTCCATTGGAAGAGTACTGTACGTGGAGAGGCTCACAGCTGGGTCCACGGCCACAACCCAGTTTTTTTGTGATTTGTCAAGTAAGTCGCTTTGTCAGGCCTGTTGGGCTGCAAATCTTTCAAGACGAGGAGAGCTTTCATTCGGCTGGCCGAGAAAATGGCCCATCAGTAATGAGAAATGGGTTGTACATTTTTAAAACACATCAAGCCGGCAATTAGTTTTAAATATCTTTTTTTCATTTCGAGATTTTAAATTACATTAATTTTTATGCGTGGAGAATTTGTTGGATTTTATATTGATATACATTTATTTTTAAAATCAGTTTGAATTGAGTCAAAATTTCGGGATTAAAAACAGTTCGGACCGCTTTGAAATATGCAAAATTTCGTATAATTTTTTAACCGTGGCCTGAGTATGGGCTGTAATGCTAACAAAAAGAATATGGGCTCCAAAAAACCTTAAGAATTAACAAATGGGCTGTAAATTATTAGAAATAATGGCGGATGGGCTGTATGCTATTTTCCACAGATTTGAGGCTTTCCTAAAAAGGGTTGGCCTGACAAGGGTATTTGTTGGATTGCCATCCAACGGTAGTCGTCTTCTTCAATCTCTGCTCTTCTGCTCGGCCCGCTCAAACAAGCGCCCGTGGGACTGCACCTCCCTCCTCCCTTGGCGGCTCTGCTGCCTTGTGACCTCACCGCCCCACCGTACTCCCATCGCTGGCCAAGCCATCCCTCTACTCACCCACACCTGCTGTTATTCTCCGGTGACGGCAGACGAACTAGTAAACCCTCGTACAGTCGTACTCCCCTCCGTGTGGGAAACAACTGCCGAGTCTTCCCTGCCTCCGTGTCGTTCCTTTCCTAGGCCTCGCCGTCGTCCACCGCCCTGGTGCTCTCGGTGCGGCCTGGTCAACGTGGTCGGCAGCCGACATGCATCTGAAGTGGGTATGCGTGGAGAGGCCGGCAGTTGGGTCCACGGCCGCCGCAAGGAAATGCCTCCTTATTACGTGCAAAATAATGATTCCTCCACGACATCGAGGACCCACGAAAGGGCCTCTGTATTTCGCGAAAAAATCGTTAACGCCGCTGACAGCTCGGACCCACCAGCTATATCTTCGCACGCAAGGAAGTGCCTCCTTATTACGCACAAAAAGAATGAATACTCCGTCTGTTAGCTGGGACCCAGTATAGTGGCAGGCTGACTTGTGGGCCTACTAAGTTGACAGGGACGGAGGGCTTTGTCAACTTGGTCAATAATATGCACGATTCTAGCTCCAGTGACCGTACGATGTCCATCCAACGGTCGTAGTGCTTCTTCAACCTCTGGTCTTCCTGCTCCAGCTGCCCAAACCAGCACCGGTCGTGCCTCGTGCTCCTGCCTCCCGTGGCCGGCTGCGATGCGGCGGAGGCCTCACCGCCCCTACTACTCCCACCGCTGGCCAGGCCATCCCTCTACTCACCCACACCCCCTGTTATTCTATGGCGACGGCAGCCTCACCCTCGTACTCCTCTTCGCGTGGGCCTCCTTTGCTCGTCTTCCCGGCTCATGACGTCCCCTTCCTAGGCAGCGCCGTCGTCCACCCGTCGTGGTGCTCTCGGTGTGGCGTGGTCAATGTGGTCAACAATGACTTCCATCGAGAAAAATCTTGTTCATGGAGAGGTCGACAATTTGGGTCCACGGTGGCCGCAAGGAAGTGCCTCCTTATTACGCGCAGAGTAATTATTCCTCCACCTGACAGCAGGGACCCACCGGACGGGCCACCAGTATTTCAAGAAAATAACATTTCCCCCTGACTGCTGGCACCCACCAGCTACATCTTCGCACGCAAGGAAGTGCGTTCGGGCAAAAAAAAAAACCCAAAACGATTCGCCCCCCTGACTGCTGGGACCCACCAGCTACATCTTTGCAGGCAAGGAAGTGCCTGACAGTCGGAACCCACCTGGTCGAAGCGTACATAGCGTTGTCATTCTGGTCGCGAAGTATGCGTACATCTTGGTCGATGTAGAAACGCATGCGTGTAAGTAGTAAGCGCGCGCGTGTCGATGTAGAGGCACACACGTAGCATGTACGTACATACTGGCGAGGTGCAAGAAAGAAAATCTGACCCGCGTCACGTACATACGAGCGGTCTCGAACGCCTACTCGCGCATACGTATATGGCTGGGTCGGAACGGAGAAACAAGGTCATCGTCGTGTTCATGGGGAGCCAACGGAATGCGTCGTGTTCATGGGGAGGCAACGGAATGCGTCGTTTTCATCGGGAGGGAACGGAATGCGTGGGAGCCAACCGGCTTGGACGGAACAGGCGATGGAAACGAGGCCTGGCGTACCGCACAATGGAGGAAAGGACCTTGTGTTCGACCGGCCACGTTCGGAACGGGGTCCTGTTGATCGGGAGGGGTGTGGCGTACCGCAAAACGGACGAAACAGACCTCCTACGGTCGAAACGGGGGTCCTGTTGATCGGGAGGGGTGTGGCGTACCACAAAACGGAGGAAACGGACCTCCTACGGTAGAAACGGTGGTCCTGTTGATCGGGAGGGGTGTCGTGTACCGCAAAACGGAGGAAACGGACCTCTTACGGTGGCGTGGGTCTGTGGATCGGGAGGGTGTGGCGTGCCGCCAAAAGCGGGCCAAAGCGGACCTCCTACTGATCAAAGCAGGGGTCTGTTCGCCGGGAGGGTGTGGCGTGCCGCAAAACGGGACTCCACGGGATACTGTTCATCTCCACCGTCGACCTCCTCCAGCCTCCACGGGCTACCGTTGACCTCCTCCAGCCTCCACGGCTCCTGTTCATCCAGCCTCCACCGAGCGCTACTCCACCGGCTACTGTTCAACCACCCCTCCACCGTCTACTATTCATCCACCCCTCCACCGTCTACTGTTCATCCAGCCCTCCACACCACGGGGTCCTGTTCAACCACCCCTCCACGGCCACCCCTCCACTGTCTACTGTTCATCCAGCCCTCCACACCACGGGGTCCTATTCATCTAGAGGCAACGCCACCGCTCATGATCATCCACCCCCATAGCGCTCACTGTTCATCCAATTGATCGGCTTGATTAGCGGCGATGGCGAAGAATCGCTCCATCGGGTTGATTAACAGCCATCGATCGATCGCTCGGGTTCGATAACGTGTAGCCTTTGTAGTGCAATCGCCGGGTTTGAATTAGAGCCCAACGCCTCGCTCGGGTTGATTAGAGCCAACGCCTACGCACACATGCGTCAGACGTGTCACGAGAAAGCAGCGCATCGCTCGGCCCCGACCTTCCACCGTAACCGCAACTCCCGAAATTTTCCTCCCCTTGCTTCTACCACGGTTTTTCGTCATGGGCGGCCCAAAGAATGTCATGCAGCTGCGTCTCCGGCCCGCCAGGACGAAAAACCCATTTTCTGTCATGATTTTTGTCATAGAAGTAGGAGCCCACCACATCTATGATGATACTGGGTTTTGTCACAATTATCGTCATAGAAGTGTCATATGTATGACAGAAAAAATTTCGTTCGGCCCAAAATGTCACGGATGTGTCTTTTTTTGTAGTGAGACTCAAATCATACAAGACGCTCCAAGCAAAACACATATCATGTGTTGAATAAAATATAGCTCCAAGTAAAGTTACCGATGGAAGTAGACGAAAGAGGGGATGCCTTCCGGGGCATCCCCAAGCTTCAACTTTTGGTGTCCTTAGATTATCTTAGGGTGCCATGGGCATCCCCAATCTTAGGCTCTTGCCACTCCTTGTTCCACAATCCATCAAATCTTTTACCCAAAACTTGAAAACTTCTCAACACAAAACTTAGCAGAAAATCTCGTGAGCTCCGTTAGCGAAACAAAACAAAACACCACTTCAAGGTACTGTAATGAACTCATTCTTTATTTATATTGGTGTTAAAACTACTGTATTCCAGCTTCTCTATGGTTTATAAACTATTTTACTAGGCATAGATTCATCAAAATAAGCAAACAACACACGAAAAACAGAATCTGTCAAAAACAGAACAGTCTGTAGTAATTTGTAACTAACGCAAACTTCTGGAGCTCAAAACAATCCACCAAAATAGGAAGACCTAGAATTTTTTTTATTGATCAGAAGCAATTGGAATCAATATTTTATCACGTTCTCGTGATTTTTAACAATTGTTTTCGTGAACAGAAAGTTTCTGGAATTTTCAGCAAGATCAAATAACTCTTATCCAAGAAGATCCTATAGGTTTAACTTGGCACAACACTAATTAAAACATAAAAAGAAATCTAACCAGAGGCTAGATCAAATATTTAGTCCTAAACATAAGCAAAAAGCAAAAAACTAAAATAAAAATGGGTTGCCTCCCAACAAGCGCTATCGTTTAACGCCCCTAGCTAGGCATAAAAGCAAGGATAGATCTAGGTGTTGCCATCTTTCGTAGGCAATCCATAAGTGGCTCTCATAATAGATTCATAAGGAAATTTAATTTTCTTTCTAGGGAAGTGTTCCATGCCTTTCCTTAATGGAAATTGGAATCTAATATTCCCTTCCTTCATATCAATAATTGCACCAAGCGTTCTAAGGAAGGGTCTACCAAGAATAATAGGACATGAAGGATTGCAATCTATATCAAGAACAATAAAATCTACGGGCACATAATTCCTATTTGCAACAATAAGAACATCATTAATTATTCCCATAGGTTTCTTGACAGTGGAATCCGCAAGGTGCAAGTTTAAAGAGCAATCATCAAATTTGCGGAAACCTAACAAATCACACAAAGTTTTTGGAGTCGTGGAAACACTAGCACCCAGATCACACAAAGCATATCATTCATGATCTTTAAATTTAATTTTAATAGTAGGGATAGAAACTTCCAACTCAAGTTTTTCTTCATAAGATTGCATCAAAGCATCAATGATATGTTTAGTAAAAGCTTTATTTTGGCTATAAGCATGAGGAGAATTTAGCATGGATTACAACAAGGAAATACAATCTATCAAAGAGGAATTATCATAATTAAATTCCTTGAAATCCAAAATAGTGGGTTCATTGATATCTAAAGTTTTGACTTCTTCAATCCCACTTTTACAAATTTTAGCATCAAGATCTAAAAACTCCGAATTTTTGGGATGCCTTCTTGGTAAAGGTGGCTCATATTCAGTCCCATCATTATCAAGATTCATATTGAAAAACAAAGATTTAATAGGGGACACATCAATTACTTTTAGATCTTCATCTTTATTCTCATAAAAACTAGAATAACATGCTTTTACAAAGCAATCTTTCTTGGCACACATCCTAGCGGTTCTTTCTTTGCACTCATCAATGGAAATTCTCATGGCTTTGAGAGACTCATTGATATCATTCTTAGGTGGAATAGATCTAAGTTTCAAAGAATCAACATCAAGAGAAATTCTATCAATGTTCCTAGCCAGTTCATTAGCCTTGAGCAATTTTTCTTCAAGCAAAGCATTGAAATTCTTTTGTGAATTCATAAACTCCTTAACACTAGTCTCAAATTCAGAGGGCGTCTTATTAAAATTTCCATAAGAGTTGTTGTAGGAACTACCATAATTACTAGAGGAATTACTAGGGAACGGCCTAGGATTAAAGTTTCCTCTATACGCGTTATTACCAAAATTATTCCTACCAACAAAATTTACATCCATAGATTCATTATTATTCTCAATCAAAGTAGACAAAGGCATATCATTAGGATCATAAGAAACACTCTTAGTAGCAAATAATTTCATAAGTTCATCCATCTTTCCACTCAAAACATTAATTTCTTCTATCGCATGCACTTTTTTATTAGTAGATCTTTCGGTGTGCCATTGAGAATAATTAACCATAATATTATCTAGGAGTTTAGTAGCTTTTCCTAGAGTGATTTCCATAAAGGTGCCTCCCACGGCCGAGTCTAAAAGATTTCTAGAAGAAAAATTCAATCTGGCATAACTTTTTTGTATAATCATCCAAAGATTTAAACCATGAATAGGGCAATTACATATCATTAGTTTCATCCTCTCCCAAGCTTGTGCAAAATGTTCATGATCAAGTTGCTTAAAATTCATAATATCGTTTCTAAGAGAGATGATTTTAGCGGGAGGAAAATACTTAGAGATAAAAGCATCTTTGCACTTATTCCAAGAATCAATACTATTTTTAGGCAAAGATGAAAACCAAGCTTTAGCATGTTCTCTAAGCGAAAAAGGAAATAGCTTCAATTTAACAATATCATTGTCCACATCTTTCTTCTTTTGCATATCACACAAATCAACGAAACTATTTAGATGGGTAGCGGCATCTTCACTAGGAAGGCCGGCGAATTGATCTTTCATGACAAGATTCAACAAAGCAGCATTAATTTTGCAAGATTCAGTATCGGTAAGAGGAGCAATCAGAGTGCTGAGAAAATCATTGTTTTTGGTATTGGTAAAGTCACAAAATTTAGTATTATCTTGAGCCATCGTGACAAGCAAGCAATCCAACACACAAGCAAACAAGAAGCAATCAAAAAAGAGGGCGAACGGAAAGAGAGGGCAAACGGAAAGAGAGGGCGAATAAAACAGCAAGGGTGACATGGGGGAGAGGAAAAGGAGAGGCAAATGGCAAATAATGTAATGCGAGGGAGATGAGTTTGTGATGGGTACTTGGTATGTCTTGACTTGTGCGTAGACTCTCCGGCAACGGCGCTAGAAATCCTTCTTACTACCTCTTGAGCACTGCGTTGGTTTTCCCTTGAAGAGGAAAGGGTGACGCAGTAAAGTAGCGTAAGTATCTCCCTTAGTTTTTGAGAACCAAGGTATCAATCCAGTAGGAGACCACGCTCGAGTCCCACGCACCTACACAAACAAATAAGAACCTCGCAACCAACACGATAAAGGGGTTGTCAATCCCTTCACGGTCACTTACGAGAGTGAGATCTGATAGATATGATAATGTAATATTTTTGGTATTTTTATCATAAAGAGAAATAATGATGCAAAGTAAAATAAACGGCAATGGAAATAACTAAGTGTCGGAAGATTAATATGATGGAAAATAGACCCGGGGGCCATAGGTTTCACTAGTGGTTTCTCTCAAGAGCATAAGTATTACGGTGGGTGAAAAAATTACTGTAGAGCAATTGATAGAATTGAGCATAGTTATGAGAATATCTAGGTATGATCATGTATATAGGCATCACGTCCGCGACAAGTAGATAAAGCGATTACGCATCTACTACTATTACTCCACACATCGACCGCTATCCAGCATGCATCTAGAGTATTAAGTTCATAAGAACAGAGTAATGCTTTAAGGATGACATGATGTAGAGGGATAAACTCATGCAATATGATATAAACCCCATCTTTTTATCCTTGATGGCAACAATACAATACGTGCCTTGCTGCCACTGCTATCACTGGGAAAGGACACTGCAAGATTGAACCCAAAGCTAAGCACTTCTCCCATTGCAGGAAAGATCAATATAGTAGGCCAAACCAAACTGATAATTCGAAGAGACTTGCAAAGATAACCAATCATACATAAAAGAATTCAGAGGAGATTCAAATATTGTTCATAGATAAACTTGATCATAAACCCACAATTCATACAGTTCTCGACAAACACACCGCAAAAGAAGATTACATCGAATAGATCTCCAAGAGAATCGAGGAGAACTTTGTATTGAGATCCAAAGAGAGAGAAGAAGCCATCTAGCTAATAACTATGGACCCAAAGGTCCGAGGTAAAATACTCCCAAAGGTCGGAGGGGCTATGGTATTGATGTAGAAGCCCTCCATGATCAATGCCCCCTCTGGCGGAGCGCTGGAATAGGCCCCAAGATGGGATCTCACGGGTACAGAAGGTTGCGGGGGTGGAATTAGGTTTTCGTGGATGCCTCTGATGGTTTGGGTGTACGTAGGTATATATAGGAGGAAGAAGTACATCGGTGGAGCAACATGGGCCCCACGAGGGTGGAGGGCGCGCCCAGGGAGTAGGCGTGCCCCCCTACCTCGTGCCTTCCTCGTTCGTTGCTTTGCGTATACACCAAGTCCTCTGGATCACGTTCGTTCTGAAAATCATGTTCCTGAAGGTTTCATTCCGTTTGGACTCCGTTTGATATTCCTTTCCTTCGAAACACTGAAATAGGCAAAAAAACAGCAATCTGGGCTGGGCCTCCGGTTAATAGGTTAGTCCCAAAAATAATATAAAAGTATATAATAAAGCCCAATAAACATCCAAAATAGAATATGATATAGCATGGAACAATCAAAAATTATATTTATGTTGGAGACGTATCAAACCACAACCCTCAACCACGAAGGCAATATACTTAATACAAATAAGGCTTGTCAGCTGACAACTTTTTTTTGGGCGAAACGCCATGTCTGGCCCCTTTATCATTTCGAACCGTTTTTCAATCTCCCGCTTCACGTTTCGAGCCGCATCCTCTATTGACACATCTTGTCCAAACAGAGATCGTGTCCCCGTATTACGGGATTCTCATCAATACTGGTTTGGGTAATCCAACGGCGCCATTCACACGAACCCTTGGGAATAGGCAAATTTTAAGGCTTGAGGGGGGCATTTGATATTCACTGCCTATATAAGCGGATAAATATCCCTTCTTTTTACCCCACGGCTTCTTCCTCCCTCTGCTTTCCAATCCTGAAGCTCTAGTGCCCAAGCTTCGATCTTTCCCACCGCTCCCAACCTTTTCAGCCATGTCCGGATCCGGCTCTCAGGGCAAGTGGATGACCTCCTTCGTTATGGAGAAGGACGTCAAGGAGCTCCAGGAAGCGGGGTACCTGGCTGCGGGCGTCGCGCACAGGCTCCCTGCCAAAAAGCAGGTCATCCCTCCGGAGCCCGACGAGAGAGTGGTGTTTATCCCCCACTTCCTCCGCGGACTAGGGTTTCCTCTTCACCCTTTTCTCCGTGGCCTCATGTTCTATTATGGGCTGGATTTCCACGATCTAGCCCCAAACTCCTTCCTCCACATCTCGGCGTTTACCGTCGTGTGCGAGGCGCTCCTCCGCATCCCCCCACTTCGGCCTATGGCTCAAGGTTTTCAACGTGAAGCCAAAGGTGGTTGATGGGCAGCACGCGGATTGCGGAGGTGCCATGGTGAGCAAGCTCCCCAACGTCACCTGGCCCAAAGGGGCCTTCGTGGAAACTGTTAAGATATGGCAGTAGTAGTGGTTCCACATCACTGAACCTCGCGGCGCCAACTGGGCGGCCACTCCTAAGTTCAGATCCGGACCCCCAATGCGGCTCGCGTCGTGGACCAACAAGGGTCTGGACTGTTGGTCAACCGACGAAGTGATGCTGCTGCAAAAGCGCATCAAAAATGTTATAGAGAAGGACACCAGTCTCACTGACGTGATTCAGGTGATGCTTTTCTGCCAGATCCTCCCCTGTCAACGCCGGCCTATCCATATGTGGGAGTTCAATCCGGAAGGGCCATGAACCTTGCAGCAATTCTTCGGCACAACACACGAAGAGATCTGGAAGCTGCTCTTCAAGGCCCAGAAGACGTGGCCAGAGACGACCGACGACATCGGCCTTGATAGCAAGCATCCGGCCACCCTGGTAAGTTTTTAATTTCTGAACATAACTTCGGTTCACAAATCAAAGGGTATACTGAGCCTTCCATCTTTGAATCAGGGCTGGATAAAGAAGGCGGAGCGGATCAAGTGTCCAGTTCCGCTACCCAAAGACCCAACCATTCCTTTGCTAACGAGGATGCTTGTCCCGACGCCGTATCAGGCGTCGTGGAAGAAGGCCAAGAAGAAGAGCAAGGAGGCCAAAGGTGGCCTCCGCTGTAAATGTACTTCGGACGCTATGTCCGGAGAGACCAAAGCTCCCTCCTCCCACGAGGGAGATGAAGACAAAGAGGAGGAGGAGGTAGAAAGCGACTCTCCCCTTAAGGGGAGGAAGAAGAAAAGGGCAGCCTTCGTAGATCCGGAGGCGGAGGCATCCAAGAGTGGGAAGATATCCCTCTCGGATGGCTCGGTTTCGGATGCTGAAGCCATCCCCAAGCGGCGGCCCTGGGCGAAGCCCCTTGCCGCATCGTAAGTTTCTAAGGATGCTATATATATATCTGGTCTTTTACGAGTTGTAGGATAACATATTATATTATGTGTTTCAGTCCGGTCCGTGATCTCCCCAACTATCATCATCTTCGGGGAACTCTCTGGCGCCGGATATGGCGGAGAGCGAGACGCCTCCACGAGCCTCTCCACCACCTACCGTGGATAACACCGAGGTGTTATCCCAAAGGACCTCTCCGGGCCATGGAGAGGTGCGGGAGGCCGCCAAGACGGTGCTAGAGGGTAATGCCTCAGCCGCCAAGAACATGGGGGGCAGAACCCCCATGGAGACTAATGACGGGGGCCCTAACCAGTCCGGCCCCTAGCCGAACACCATTCTGGAGACCCATGTGGCTCTAGAATCGAGTGAGCAACCCCCTTCGAAGGAGGGGGGAGCATCAACTCTGGCGGCGACCTCCCCCAATTCGGAGGCGCCGAACACTTTGATGGAGGCACTGCAACGTGCTTCCATCATGGAGGAGCACCGCACCCTGATGGGTGTGGTGGTTGAGAAGGTTCAGTCTGCCTAGAGCGGGCTAAACGAAGCCTTCACCAGCCTACTAACAGGCTTCGAGGCATGCGATGTAATATTTTTAGCCGCTTTCAAATGAAAAATATGCCTGTGTATAGATAGTAGCCCTGAGACTCTGTTCGGTTCTGAAAAACCGACCGAACAGAGGATCAAATAATAATCGCAGGAGGTAACATACTGGTCTATTGGTAAACATGCTTCCTTGTTAGTGACGACCGCCCAGGCCGCTGAGGTTTCCGAACTCAAGAGAAAACTGCAGCTGGCCGATGATGATATCTTCCGCATTAACAAGCGGTTCGACGAGGCGCAAGGTATGTTTTGAAAAATTATTTACACACTTGAAGTGATACGCCAATGCGGAGTCTAAGCTCGTGTGTCATTCTGATCATTATTACAGGTAGTGCGGCCGAGGTCGAATCCCTTAAGAGCGCCCTCGCCCATGCCAAGGAGCAGGCACATGTGAGCAAAGTGGCCGCTGACATAGTGGCCATGGATTTAAAGGCCGAGCAGTTCGCCCGCCGCTAGTATGAGGAGCAGGTGACTGAAGTGGAGCAAGAGCTCAAGGACGCCGCCGGCAAGTGCGAGGCCTTGGAGGAGAAGAATAAGGCCCAAGCGGTCGATCTTGCCAAGGCTCTCCAGGAGGCCAAGGAGGCACGAACTGAGTCCCGTGTGGCTCGTGAGGAGATCAAGCAGGCCGAACACATAGCGGCTGGTAAGCCCTTTCTTTTGCAGAATAAATTTGGGAGTAAGAAATATGCCTTGCTCACTCGACTATGGAGTTCTCCAGACGCTTTTGCGGATCTTCCGAGGAGTGCGGCCGACGCCGCGCAATTCTTTCGGGCCCAGGAGGGGAACACCACGGAGAATCTCTTCTGGTCACAGTACCTAGCGCAGAGCGACCGGCGATGTTGAACAACTAGATGATGCAGCTTGCGGAGCTGCATAGGATGTCCGGTTTGGCCATGAAGGACGTCATAGTCCAGCTCTGGCCAACCGAACCCATTCCTAGCAGTTACTTCGGCCCGGTGAAGCGGCTTGCTGACGCGCTGCCCCGAATTGAAGCTATCAAGCGCTCGGCGTGCATCGAGGGTGCACTGACGGCCTTTGCCCGCGTCAAGATGCCATGGGCGAAGATGAAGGCTACCGTCGTCACGACCAAGGGCCCGCCCAAAGGAAAGGACCACCAGAAGCCAGAGCGGTTTTTTGATGACGTCCTGGAGGGTGCCCGGATAGTAGAGGGCCAATGCTCAAAGGTATCATGTTTGTATGAATGTATCCGAGCTGTCCAGGTATTGTTTTATGAAACAAGGCTTTGTAATATATTTATATATTTATCTGAATTTATTTTACTCCTACATGGCCGTTTTTATTTCTGAGAGTTTACCAGTCGTCGGCTTCAGCCCCCACGTAGATGCTACGGGGGTGTTCGGAACAGCGCACGACCACACTTGACCCAACGTCTTGGTCCGTAAAGGAGGTGTGTGCGCGGCGACCTAGGCAATCAGACTATGTGGCTTTATCACTTTCACTTAGCCATAGGAGTTTGACAATGGGGCTAAGTATTAGCCCCTGGTGCGTATGCGGCTGTCCGAACTGGTGTGCTTTAGACGCGGGACTGAGCGAAGGCCAGTCCTTTGGAAAAAATCATAAGAGATTTATAGAAAGTCGCCAAATCACTGACCAGCTCTCGCCGTATCATGACAGTCAGTTTTCAGCTTTCTCTACTGAGGTGTTTGACGGGACGAACCAGAAACACAATCGCAGTAGTTCTCCCTTTACTACCCTAGATGAACGAGCGGAACGTAAGGTAGTAACCACAGGAGCCGGGCAGCCCAACGATTGACCAAAGACATGATTCAGAGCTGATGCATATAATGTGATGTTTCGAGACGCCGAAGTGTACTATAAAAGTGTTCGGACTTTTTGAAAATATACGTGGTCGAATAGAGCCCCTGGCACTTGGGCCGTACCAGAGTATATATGGCAATCTGACGCAAAGGGGGAATACAGATTGTGAAAGAAACCAATACTAGACAAAGGTTGGTAAAAAATTGTTTCCCTTATAATCTGATTGATACATCAAAACGTGCTATTACAGATAATGCCATAAACCTCGAGGCTATTTTACATGCCGAGAATTTGTGAACAAGGGAAAGTTGTATACAAGGCCTGGAAAAATAGAAAGATGGTCTTGAAGATCCCCTAGACACCCTGCCGCACGTCTGCGCCGCTTTTTGCCTTGGTGAAAGATCCTTTGAGAGGAGCAATCGACAATAGTTTAAGAAAAAAGGGGCCTGGAAAAGTGCCTTGTACAACCGTGAAGTTATTAGGTCTTGACGAACCTGTGATATAAGAGGAGAAAAAGAGAGAAGGAAAGGGAAAAAATGTTTCATATCCGAATAGGGTCGAGCCGCACTCTGAACCTTGTCCGCAATGGGCCTCCCTCGCTGCCGAAGGTATTTTAAGTGCATAGTGGTGCACACGCGGTACAAATGCCGCAGTTAGATAGGGCGACTGACGGAGGCGGAACTGCTAGTCTAGCTCTAGATTGACCAAGCTATCGTTCTATAGGGTAGACCGGACTTGCTTAACAATTTTCGGAGTCTTGATGGCCGATGAGGTGTTCGGGCTGATAAGGACGCTATGTACTTCGGCCGCAAGGGCCGCGGTATGCTCATCAGTATGGAGGGAGCGCTTCGTGTTTCCATTGACTGTGATAATGCCGCGGGGTCCGGGCATTTTCAGCTTTAAGTAAGCATAATGCGGGACCGCATTGAAGCGAGCGAAGGTGGTTCGCCCGAGCAGTGCATGATAACCACTGCGGAAGGGAGCGATGTCGAAGATCAAGTCTTCGCTTCGGAAGGTATCCGGCGAATCGAAGACTACTTCCAATGTTATTGAGCCCGTGCAGCGCGCTTCTACACCGGGTATCACTCCTTTAAAGGTAGTGTTAGTAGGCTTGATTCTTGACGGGGCAATACCCATTTTGCGGACCGTGTCTTGATAAATCAAGTTAAGACTGCTGGCGTCGTCCATGAGGACTCGGGTGAGATGGAATCTGTCGATGATTGGATCAAGGACCAAAGCTGCCGAACCTCCATGACGGATACTGGTCGGGTGGTCCTTTTGATCGAAGGTGATCAGACAAGTTGACCAGGGGTTGAATTTTGGGGCGACCGGATCTACAGCGTAGACGTCCCTTAGTGCACGCTTGTGCTCCCTCTTGGGAATATGAGTGACATATATCATGTTGATACATCTCCATCGTATCTATAATTTTTTATTGTTCCATGCCAATATTATACAACTTTCATACACTTTTGGCAACTTTTTATACTATTTTTGGGACTAACGAATTGATCCAGTGCCCAGTGCTAGTTCCTGTTTGTTGCATATTTTTTGTTTCGCATAAAATCAATATCAAACGGAGTCCAAACGGGATAAAAACTTAAGGAGATTTTTTTGGGATATATGTGATTTCTGGGAAGAAGAATCAACGCAGGAGGATGCCTGAGGGGGCCACGAGGCATGGGGGCGCGCCCCAGGGGGTGGGCGCTCTTGACTCTCGTGGCCACCCTATAAGGCAGTTGGTGTCCTTCTTCCTCCGCAAGAAATCCAATATTCGGATACAAATTGTGTTAAATTTTCAGCCCAATCGGAGTTACGGATCTCCGGGAATATAAGAAACGGTGAAAGGCCAGAATCTGGAATGCAGAAACAGAGAGAGACAGAGAGACAGATCCAATCTCGGAGGGGCTCTCGCCCCTCCGCCGCCATGGAAGCCATGGACCAGGGGGTAAACCCTTCTCCCATCTAGGGAGAAAGTCAAGGAAGAAGAAGAAGAAGGGGGCTTCTCTCCCCCTCTCTCCCGGTGCGCTGGAACGCCGCCGGGGCCATCATCGTGTGACGGCGATCTACACCAACACCTCCGTCATCTTCACCAACATCTTCATCACCTTCCCCGATCAATCTACAGCGGTCCACTCTCCCGCAACCCGTTGTACCCTCTACTTGAACATGGTGCTTTATGCTTCATATTATTATCTAATGATGTGTTGCCATCCTATGATGTCTGAGTAGATTTTGGTTGTCCTATTGGTAATTGGTGAATTGCTATGATTGGTTTAATTTGCTTGTGGTTATGTTGCTGTCTTGTGGTGCCCATCATATGAGCGCGCGCGTGGATCACACCATAGGGTTGGTTGTATGTTGATAGGACTATGTATTGGAGGGTAAGAGTGACAGAAGCTTCAACCTAGCATATAAATTGATGCATACGGGATTGAAGGGGGACCAATATATCTTAATGCTATGGTTGGGTTTTACCTTAATGAACATTAGTAGTTGCAGATGCTTGCTAATAGTTCCAGTCATAAGTGCATTGAATTTCAAGTCAGGGATGACATGCTAGCAGTGGCCTCTCCCACATAAAACTTGCTATCGGTCTAGTAACGTAGTCAATTGCTTAGGGACAATTTCACAACTCCTACCACCACTTTTCCACACTCGCTATACTAACTTTATTGCTTCTTTACCTAAAACAGCCCCTAGTTTTTATTTACGTGCTCTTTATATTCTTGCAAACCTATCCCGTTACACCTACAAAGTACTTCTAGTTTCATACTTGTTCTAGGTAAAGCAAACGTTAAGCGTGCATAGAGTTGTATCGGTTGTCGATAGAACTTGAGGGAATATTTGTTCTACCTATAGCTCATCATTGGGTTCGACACTCTTACTTATCGGAAGAGGCTACAGTTGATCCCCTATACTTGTGGGTTATCACATATTCACTGTTTTTACCTCAGGGGGAAATTTTTCTGCCCCCCTGTGTTCGGTGGATGGGGCTCATCCTCGTCCTCGCTTGGAAGCCCTTTCCCCTTGTGTTCGGTATTTAGCTTACCAGCCTGTTTTTAGACCCCAACAATTTCTGTTGGAGTGGTTTGCAGGCTTGTCAAGGGTACCATGAATCTGGGAAGCTGATCAAGTATGTTGCCTAAATTGGATGGGTCGTCCCTGTTTCCTTTGAATGGCTTCTTCCGCTGACCAGGTTTAGGGCCTCTGAATCCGGCGTTGACCGCCGTGTCTTCGGTATCTTCATTTTTGCTTCCATGCTTATGTCTGTTGCGTCGTGGCCTGCCGTTGCCATCTCTCGCCTCGTAGGTGCTAGGATTGCTGGTACTATTGCTTCTATGAGCCAGCCAGCTGTCTTCTCCCGCGCAAAAGCGGGTCATGAGTGCGTTAAGGGCTGCCAGAGACTTCAGCTTTTCTTGGCCGAGGTGTCGGGCGAGCCATTCATCACGGACGCTATGTTTAAAGGCCGTGAGGTCTTCGGTGTCCAGACAGTCCATGATTTCGTTCTTTTTAATTAAGAATCTACTCCAGAGTTTTCGGGATGACTCTCTGGGTTGCTGGACTATATGACTAAGGTCATCGGCGTCCGGGGCCCGGACATAGGTGCCTTGGAAGTTGTCTCTAAATGCATCCTCCAGATCTACCCAGCTACCAATGGAGTTCTCTGGGAGGCTGTTTAAGCAGTGCCATGCTGGTCCTTTAAGCTCTAAGGGGAGGTATTTGATGGCATGGAGATCGTCGCCACGAGCCATGCTGGTCCTTTAAGATTTATGGGTTTAAACCATTCTGGGAACTGGTGCTGCATTACCTCATCGGTAAAGCATGGGTGTGCGGCGCCTCTATATCGGGCAACGTCGCGACGGAATTCGGATGACTTCCGTATTCGGTTTTTGGCCCGGGTGAGGTTATGTCTGTCGTGCCAGGCTTGGTGGCTGTCGTCTCGCGTTGAGGCACGCCCCCTTAATCCATAGATTGATCTGGCCTAACCGACTCTATTGTCCAGGTCCTGGCATAAATAGTAGGTATAGCCCAGAGCTGCTACCTCTTTGCCTCGACAGCGAGGTGGTAGGGGCTGGTGTTCGGCGTAAGCATCCTCTTTATCTCACCCACGTGGTGGTCGGTTTGGTTCATCACCGCGGCCGTATCTCGACGGTATTGGCTCAAGGGCCTCGTCGTCGAATTGTGGCAGTAGCCAACGCTTCGGATAACTCTTTGTTGGGCGCTAGAGGCCGTATTCCTCGGGAGCTAGGACTTGAGTCCATCTGTCGTTGAGGGTATCCTATTCGGCTTGGAGCTGTTGCTGCTTCTTCCTTAGGCTTCGCGCAGTTGCGATTAGCTGACATTTAAAGCGCTGTTGCTCGAGAGGTTCCTCTGGCATGATAAAGTCTTTGTTGCTGAGGCTGACATTATCCTCAGAGATTAGTAGATAGTTACTATCTTCCGAGTCCTCATTCCCGACCGGTTCATCGGGGTTGACTTGTCCCTCCTCCCAGTCATCCTGCTCGGATGCAGGTTCGATCGGGTCTTCGGGATTTTCGGCATCGCCCGGGGTGTTATTGTCTCCGGTGCCGGTCTCGCTTTCCTTTTTGCGACGCAATTTTGAGCAGCGCCGCTGATGTAGACATTTTGGTGGTGCCTCAGCAGGCTTGTCCTCGATCGGATCTTTCCTGCCTACGTCGTCGTCCTCTTTGGGTGTATCCACCATATACACGCCATATGTGGAGGTAGCCGTCCAGCACCCGGTGAAGGGCGGGTCTTGGCTTTGCTTGTCTCCGGCATCATCGTCCATATCGTCGAAGTCTTCGGAGGCGTAATCTAGCATGTCGCTCAAATCCTCGACTATGGCTATTAAGTGGGTGGTAGGTGGGACGTAAAATTCCCCTCTCTGAGCCCCTAGTCCGGGCTAGGCATAGTTCGAAGGTGATACTTCCGTAATGGCGAGGGGTCGCATTAAGTCCAAGGCCTCGTTTAAGAGCGAAGGCCGTATAGGGGACCGAGGACCTGCAAGGCTAGGCATGATTGATTCCTGGCTGTGCTCACCAGATGCAGACCTTGAGAGTTCAGAGTTTGTACCCTGAGGCGGTTCGGCTCTCCGATGACAGGGAGAGTCTTTCTTCATTCCAGGCTCGCCGAAGACATAGTTGCCTCCGGGTCTCCGGAGAAAATTTCCATAGTAGGAGAGAGCCCGGTGGGTTTCAGATACCCATCTTCGGATGAAGTAGCCTGCCCTGGATCTAAGGCCGAGGCAGGGATGATAGTTGGTCTTTGAGCGGTGCCTGATGACGGGTTCGATGGGTTTCCCTCTTGGAGCAGAGGAACAATGGTCGAGGTAATGAACCCATCGAAGATCAAGTCTCCTCGGACGTCAGCGACGTAATTCAGGCTCCCGAATCTGATCTATTGAGCAGGGGCATAGCTGTCAATCTGTTCGAGGCGACCAATCGAATTGGCGGGCAGAGCGAAGCCGCCAAACACAAAAAGTTGACCGGGGAGGAAGGTTTCCCCGGAAACAGCACCGCTGTTGACGATTGAACGAGCCATCGATCCTTCTACCAATGACACAGTGGAACTCTCAATGAAAGCACCAATGTCCGTGTCAAAACCGGCTGATCTCGCGTAGGGGGTCCGAACTGTGTGTCTGAGGATCGAAGGTAACAGGGGACAAAGGGGACACGATGTTTACCCCGGTTCAGGCCCTCTTGATGGAGGTAAAACCCTACGTCCTGCTTGATTAACTTTGATGAGTATAGGGGTTACAAGAGTTGATCTACCTCGATCTCGTAATAACTAAACCCTAGAGTCTAGCCTATATGAATTCTGATAGCCTCTACGGACTAATCCCTCCAGTTTATATAGACACCGGAGGGGCCTAGGGTTGTACAAAGTCGGTTTACAAAAGAAGGAATCTATACATCTGGACGCCAATCTTGCCATCCACGCAAAGAGAGTCCCATCCAGACATGGGGGAAGGCCTACTACTTTGTATCTTCACGGCCCATAAGTCCGACCTATAACACTCGGGCCAGACACCCGAGGACCCCTTAATCCAGGACTCCCTGAAGGAGCAAGGACGAAATGAAGCGCTAATCTGAACACTAGTGACATAAAGATTAATTACGGTAGTGTGAATCCAATCCTTGTGAAGACATGAGGTGTATTCATGAAATAGCCAGTGTTGTTGTCTGACTTATCTTGATGACGAATGGTAGCATAGGGTAGCATTTTAACGAGTGTATATCATGTGCTTACTTTTTTCCAGAGTAGGGGTGTCTTACAATCTTGACCAAGAAAAATGCTTGTTACCAAACAAAGAAAGTTAGTGGTCCATGCATTCAATTTCAAGCGCAATACTAGAAATACCCCTTCTTTCAAGGGGCCAACGTGCAAGATTCCCTAAATTGAAACACTTGCTTATGGAACCACCTCATTCGTTCCGCCTATCGTGTAGACCCTCACTGTCAGATGTTGGGTTCCGGCAGACCCTTAAGGTTCGAACACTAGGGTGCGCACGAAGATCTCTCCCCTACCGATCTACGTCCGATCGCCTCGTGAGATCTAAGCTGGAAACGATGAACAACACAAGGGACACGAGATTTATACTGGTTCGGGCCACCGTTGTGGTGTAATACCCTACTCCAGTGTGTGGTGTGGTGGATTGCCTCAGGGGCTGATGATGAACAGTACAAGGGAAGAACAGCCTCGCGAGAGGTGTTCTTGGGCTGGTGCGATGAACTGCTTGGGTGAGTTCGATCGCCTCTCTCTCTGGCTAGGCTTCCCCAAATATCTCCCTATCTATCGTGGTGGCTGGCTCTATTTATAGAGGCCCTGGGCCTCTCCCCAAATATTGAGCGGGAAGGGCGCCAACAACGGCCATTTCGGAGGGGAACATCTAGTACAAATTATCCTGACTAAAGTTGGTCTTCGGCTGCCAAAAGCACTGGTGATGACACCGTCTTGGGCTCCACGGTGACCTCCATCCTGCCGCTACGCTGGTCTTTGTCTCGTTGCACCGAAATGGCAACCTTTTCCTGATGCCTCCGTACTCCGCCTAATTGCTTGCCCCCTTTGCACCAAAGAGGAAACAAGGACACTGCGCAGGCCGGCGCCCGCCTGGTGCCCGCCTGGCCTCGATCGTCATGGCTTGCGTCACGAGCACCTCGCGAGGTACCCTGCCTTGATCTCTCCACCTCCTCGCGAGCCTGCCTGGCGAGGCCGACCCTGAGGAAGCCTCGCGTCATCCGCCCCGCGAGGCTTGGCCCCTCACGAGGGTCTTGAGTCTTGTGTTGATGAAGATGGGCCGTACTGGGCCTCCACGTGAGCCACGCCGCGCAGGTGAGCAAGTCACTGGGACCCCCATTCCCGAGCGCCGACAAGAGGCCCCGGGCCCAAAGGCGGCGCTTGGACTTGGCTTAGCGAAGAAGTGAAGGGGCAAGTGCGGGCGCCATGAGCCCCATCAGCCTGCGGCCTTGGGCGCCGTGTGGCGGTTGATTAGACGTGGGCGTCTCGCGCCTGAGATGCTGAAGAAGGTGCTGCAGGTCCTGACTGGCGACCCCTCTCCCGGCAGTGTTGGTCATGGAGGCACCCTGTTGTACCTTTGCACGAACATGGTCGAGTTCGTGAGGCAAATGCCCTGCTTCGAAGAATGGGGGTTGCACCCAGCTGGCCTCGCAGGGCCCCGCGAGAGCCAGGTTGCTGTGGTCCTTCCCCCAGCCGCAAGGGTCCTTGCCCCAGGAGTCGTCGCAGGGAGGAAAGCATTGGCAGGAGCTGGGGGGCCTGGCGTCGAGGTGCTGATGTCGCATGGGGCTCCCGAGGCGCCCTCCTCCGGAGCTGATGGCACCCCTCGAGAGGTGGTGGCTGACGAGGGAACATGGCCTACCGCTTCCGAGGGTAAGGCCCCGAGACCCTGTCAGGCCACCAAGAGATGGTGTACGATTGCTCCCCTCTGGCTGGCGCTCCGACGCTGGCCAGCCTGATGCTTCGGCTCCCATTCCGCGCGCCGGCCCTCACGTCGCAAGCTTGGGCAGGTTCCGCATAGATTTCGAGGCGCTCCGCAAGAGGAAAGAGGCTTCTGGTGGTGATGTGCGCCCGGACCGCCCGTTGAAACACATGAATTACTTTGCCATGGACGAGTAAGTCTCCCTGAGGGAGTCCTGGATTAGGGGGTGTCCGGATGGCCGGACTATGACCTTTAGCCGGACTCCTAGACTATGAAGATACAAGATTGAAGACTTCGTCCCGTGTCCGGATGGGACTTTCCTTGGCGTGGAAGGCAAGCTTGGCGATACGGATATGTAGATCTCCTTCCATTGTAACCGACTCTATGTAACCCTAACCCTCTCCGGTTTCTATATAAACCGGAGGGTTTTAATCCAGAGGGCGAACAACAATCATACCATAGGCTAGCTTCTAGGGTTTAGCCTCTACGATCTCGTGGTAGATCTACTCTTGTACTACCCATATCATCAATATTAATCAAGCAGAGTAGGGTTTTACCTCCATCGAGAGGGCCCGAACACAGGTAAACACATCGTGTCCCTTGTCTCTGTTAGCATCCGCCTAGACGCACAGTTTGGGACCCCCTACCCGAGATCCGCCGGTTTTGACACCGACATTGGTGCTTTCATTGAGAGTTCCTCTGTGTCGTCACCTTTAGGCCCGATGGCTCCTTCCATCAGTCCGACCTATAACACTCGGGCCAGACACCCGAGGACCCCTTAATAGAGGACTCCCTGAAGGAGCAAGGACGAAATGAAGCACTAATCTGAACACTAGTGACATAAAGATTAATTACGGTAGTGTGAATCCAATCCTTGGGAAGACATGAGGTGTATTCATGAAACAGCCAGTGTTGTTGTCTGACTTATCTTGATGACGAATGGTAGCATAGGGTAGCATTTTAACGAGTGTATATCATGTGCTTACTTTTTTCCAGAGTAGGGGTGTCTTACAATCTTGACCAAGAAAAATGCTTGTTACCAAACAAAGAAAGTTAGTGGTCCATGCATTCAATTTCAAGCGCAATACTAGAAATACCCCTTCTTTCAAGGGGCCAACGTGCAAGATTCCCTAAATTGAAACACTTGCTTATGGAACCACCTCATTCGTTCCGCCTATCGTGTAGACCCTCACCATGTCGGATGTTGGGTTCCGCAGACCCTTAAGGTTCGAACACTAGGGTGCGCACGAAGATCTCTCCCCTACCGATCTACGTCCGATCGCCTCGTGAGATCTAAGCTGGAAACGATGAACAACACAAGGGACACGAGATTTATACTGGTTCGGGCCACCGTTGTGGTGTAATACCCTACTCCAGTGTGTGGTGTGGTGGATTGCCTCAGGGGCTGATGATGAAGAGTACAAGGGAAGAACAGCCTCGCGAGAGGTGTTCTTGGGCTGATGCGATGAACTGCTTGGGTGAGTTCGATCGCCTCTCTCTCTGGCTAGGCTTCCCCAAATATCTCCCTATCTATCGTGGTGGCTAGCTCTATTTATAGAGGCCCTGGGCCTCTCCCCAAATATTGAGCGGGAAGGGCGCCAACAACGGCCATTTCGGAGGGGAACATCTAGTACAAATTATCCTGACTAAAGTTGGTCTTCGGCTGCCAAAAGCACTGGCGATGACGCCGTCTTGGGCTCCATGGTGACCTCCATCCTGCCGCTACGCTGGTCTTTGTCTCGTTGCACCGAAATGGCAACCTTTTCCTGATGCCTCGGTACTCCGCGTCTGTGCTTGCCCCCTTTGCACCAAAGAGGAAACAAGGACACTGCGTAGGCCGGCGCCCGCCTGGTGCCCGCCTGGCCTCGATCGTCATGGCTTGCGTCACGAGCACCTCGCGAGGTACCCTGCCTTGATCTCTCCACCTCCTCGCGAGCCTGCCTGGCGAGGCCATCCCTGAGGAAGCCTCGCGTCGTCCGCCCCGCGAGGCTTGGCCCCTCACGAGGGTCTTGAGTCTTGTGTTGATGAAGATGGGCCGTACTGGGCCTCCACTTGAGCCACGCCGCAGGCCGCAGGCAGGCAAGTCTGGGGACCCCCATTCCCAGAACGCCGACAGTAGCCCCCGGGCCCAAGGCGCGCTTGGACTTGGCTTAGCGAAGAAGTGAAGGGGCAAGTGCGGAGCGCCGCGGGCCCCATCAGCCTGCGGCCTTGGGCACCGTGTGGCGGTTGATTGGACGTGGGCGTCTCGCGCCTGAGATGCTGAAGAAGGTGCTGCAGGTCCTGACTGGCGACCCCTCTCCCGGCAGTGTTGGTCATGGAGGCGCCCTGTTGTACCTTTGCACGAACATGGTCGAGTTCGTGAGGCAAATGCCCTGCTTCGAAGAATGGGGGTTGCGCCCAGCTGGCCTCGCAGGGCCCCGCGAGAGCCAGGTTGCTGTGGTCCTTCCCCCAGCCGCCTGCGCGGTCCTTGCCCCAGGAGTCGTCGCAGGGAGGAAAGCATTGGCAGGAGCTGGGGGGGCCTGGCGTCGAGGTGCTGATGTCGCTTGGGGCTCCTGAGGCGCCCTCCTCCGGAGCTAATGGCACCCCTTGCGAGGTGGTGGCTGACGAGGGAACGTGGCCTACCGCTTCCGAGGGTAAGGCCCCGAGACCTTGTCAGGCCACCAAGAGATGGTGTACGATTGCTCCCCTCTGGCTGGCGCTCCGACGCTGGCCAGCCTGATGCTTCGGCTCCCATTCCGCGCGCCGGCCCTCACGTCGCAAGCTTGGGTCGGTTCCGCATAGATTTCGAGGCCCTCCGCAAGAGGAAAGAGGCTTCTGGTGGGGATGAGCGCCCGGACCGCCCGTTGAAACACCGAAATTACTTTGCCATGGACGAGTAAGTCTCCCTGAGGGAGTCCTGGATTAGGGGGTGTCCGGATGGCCGGACTATGACCTTTAACCGGACTCCTAGACTATGAAGATACAAGATTGAAGACTTCGTCCCGTGTCCGAATGGGACTTTCCTTGGCGTGGAAGGCAAGCTTGGTGATACGGATATGTAGATCTCCTTCCATTGTAACCGACTCTATGTAACCCTAACCCTCTCCGGTTTCTATATAAACCGGAGGGTTTTAGTCCGTAGGACGAACAACAATCATACCATAGGCTAGCTTCTAGGGTTTAGCCTCTCTGATCTCGTGGTAGATCTACTCTTGTACTACCCATATCATCAATATTAATCAAGCGGGAGTAGGGTTTTACCTCCATCGAGAGGGCCCGAACACAGGTAAAAACATCGTGTCCCTTGTCTCCTGTTACCATCCGCCTAGACGCACAGTTCGGGACCCCCTACCCGAGATCCGCCGGTTTTGACACCGACATTGGTGCTTTCATTGAGAGTTCCTCTGTGTCGTCACCTTTAGGCCCGATGGCTCCTTCGATCAACAACGACGCGGTCCAGTGTGAGACTTTTCTCCCCGGACAGATCTTCGTATTCGGCGGCTTTTGCACTACGGGCCAATTCGCTTGGCCATCTGGAGCAGATGGAAAGCTATGCCCCTGGCCATTAGGTCAGATTTGGAAGTTTGAACTACACGGCCCACGTCCGCGGGGACTTGATCTTCGACGGGTTCGAGCCACAGACAAGCGCGCCGCACTGTTACGATGGGCGTGATCTAGCTCTGCCGCCGAACAGTGTCCTGGAGGCCGCACCAGTGTCCGCTCCGACCCTTAGCTCGGAGCCGACTGCGCCTATCGAGGACGAGTGGCTGGACACCAACTCGGGGGCTCCAATCCCTATGGCGATCGAGCCGAACACCGTACCTGTCCTTTCTGACGCTCGTGGCTCCAAGGTGCCGGACTCCTTTCCGGACTCTGAACCGTCCGCGCCCCTGCCAATCGAATCTGATTGGGCGCCGATAATGGAGTTCACTGCGGCGGACATCTTTTAGCACTCTCCTTTCGGTGACATTCTGAATTCACTGAAGTCTCTCTCTTTATCAGGAGAGCCCCGGCCGGATTATGGTCAGGAAGGTTGGGATGCGGACGACGAAGAAATTCAATGCCCACCCACCACCCACTTTGTAGCCACTGTCGATGATTTAACCGACATGCTTAACTTCGACTCCGAAGACATCGACAGTATGGACGACGATGCAGGAGACGAACAGGAACCAGCGCCTATAGGCCACTGGACAACCACCCCATCTCATGATGTATACATGGTTGATACACCTAAAGGAAATGACGACGAGGAACAGAGGGACGCAACGAGGGACCGTTCCCTCGAAAAGCAATCAAAGCGGCGGCGTAAGCGCCGCTCCAAACCCCACCTCGACAGAGAAAACAACCATATAGACCCAGCCATAAAGCAGGGCGAACTGGCGGACAACGAACATGCCATCGAGCAAACGCCCGAACAGGGCAACTTGGATAAACAACCCGTCCCCGGCGAAGACAACAGTCCGGACGACGTCACGCCGGACAAGTTGCTGGAGCAGAAGAACCTCCAAAAAAGGCTCGTCGCCACTGCGCGTAGCCTGAAAAAGCAGAAACGGAAGCTCAAAACAGCGGAAGATGCACTCAGAATTAGATGGAGCAAAGTACTCAACATCGCAGGCAAATACGGCCACAGTCGCCACACAAAGAGCTATCCGAAGCGAAAATTATTGCCGGAATTTGATGATGAGGCCTTAGAGCCTTCGTAATCAAAAAATAATAAGGAAGCCACCCGGTCGGACAAACGACCCCATGGCCAACACAGTGCGGCAAAGGACGCCGCACACAAGCCGACGCGCGATCCGCACAAGGATTCGCATCAAAACGATGGCCCAGCCAGATCCATCTATGGGCCAAGAAAGCAAGCTCTAGTAAGCAATGCAACACATCAAATATCCGAACATCGATGCACGCCCAGATATAGGGCGCCGCACAACCCCTATGTTTCACCGATGAGGTCTTGGATCATGAATTTCAAATGGGATTGAAGCCCGTAAACATAGAGGCATCTGACGGAACAACAGACCTTGGAGTCTGGATTGAGGATTACATCCTCCACATACACATGGCTAGAGGAGATGATCTCCACGCCATAAAATACTTACCCCTCAAACTCAAAGGGCCAGCCCAGCATTGGCTCAAAAGCCTTCCCGAAAACACCATCGGAAGTTGGGAAGAGCTCGAGGATGCTTTTCGGGCAAATTTTCAAGGGACTTATGTCCGATCTTCGGATGCAGATGATCTAAGTCACATAACTCAACAACCCGGAGAGTCAGCCCGGAAACTCTGGAACAGATTTCTTACTAAAAAGAACCAGATAGTCGACTATCCGGACGCCGAAGCCTTAGTAGCTTTCAAACACAGCGTCTGAGACGAATGGCTCGCCAGACACCTCGGCCAAGAAAAGCCAAGAACAATGGCCGCACTAACAAGACTCATGACCCGCTTTTGCGCAGGAGAGGACAACTGGTTGGCAAGATGCAGTACCGGCGACCCAAGTACATCCGAAGTTAGGGATGGAAACGAGAAACCGCGACGCAGCAAGGACCAGCGCCGGACCAAGGGAAACAGCCCGAAGAGCACGACAGTCAACGCCGGATTCAAAAGCCTTCGGCAGAATCAGAAAAACCTGCCCCCAAAAGATAACAGGGACGAGCTAGCTAACTTAAACAAAATCTTGGACAAGATATGTCAAATACATAGTACTCCCGGGAAGCCTGCAAACCATACCCACAGAGATTGTTGGGTCTTCAAGCAATCCGGCAAACCCAACACCGAACACAAAGGGCTCGACACACCAAGCGAGGACGATGAAGAACCCCACAAGCAAAGAACCGGAAAACAAAAGAACTTTGAAAGTGCGTTATATCGACTAGAGGGGGGATGAATAGGCAATTTTTATGAATTCTTCACTGAGGAATTTGCAGGTGAGGAAATTCCTTAGCGAAGAACTACTTGTAGCGGAATAAGTACTCGGAAGTAAGCATAAGAGAATGCGGGTATGGTCATCATGATGAAATGAAGACAATCAAAGAGTACAGAAAGCGTAAACACAGGATAGCACAAGATGAAGACAAACAGACTGAAGAAATTGAACTGAGGAAATTGAGAAAGTCTTGATCAAAGTCTTCAAACACAGATATGAACGAACACTCAACACGATAATGAGGAAATGAAGTGTTGAGGAAATAGAACCGATTAGGTTGGTGAAGACAATGATTTGGTAGACCAGTTCCAACTGCTGTCTCAGTTGTACATCTGGTTGGAGCGGCTGAGTATTTAAACTCGAGGACACACAGTCCCGGACACCAAGTCGCTGAGCACGCAGCTCAGGACACCAAGTCCTCACCGTATTCTCCCTGAACTAAGGTCACACAGACCTCGTCCAATCACTCGTGGTAAGTCTTGAGCGACTTCCAAACCTTCACAGACTTGGTCACTTTCGGCGATCCATAATTCCTCTTGGATGCACTAGACCATGACGCCTAACCGTCTGGAAGAAGCACAGTCTTCAAAGGTAACAAGCGTCGGATCCATAGGATCAATATCTTCAGTGATGCTCAATCACTTTGGGTTTGTAGGGCTTTGGTTTTTGGGTTTTTCCTCACTCGATGATTTTCGCTCAAAGTCCTCGGAGGATGGGTTGCTCTCAAATGACAAGTGTCAAGTTCTCTCGGAGCAGCCAACCAGCTAGTGGTTGTAGGGGCGGCTATTTATAGCCTAGGGAGCAGCCCGACATGATAAGACATAAATGCCCTTCAATGATATGACCATTATGTGGATAAGATATTTTGGGACAGTGGCGCGCATAACACAAAGCAGTCGAAATTTGACTCTCAAATTCCTCGGGGCTATCATGTTCCTCCTTGTGTAGGCAATCCGCACTGGCGTATTCCTAACTCCTCTGTCATATCAAATTTGTCAGCGATCAGAAGAACTTCGTCTCTGTCACTGAAGAAATTGACTGAGCTGTATGAGATTTCCAAAGGCTTCACTCGAAGGGTTTGGTAGGTGTAGGATTTTGAGTTGAGCATCACATGGAAATTTTTCCTTAGTATTTCCTCGACCCCCTTTAACAAAGACGGTGTTTCCTATGACTCAAGAAAGAGAAAACTAAACTACGAAAACAAAAGTCTTCACGCTTCATGTTCCTCAAATGAATACCAAGTCTTCAAGGTCACACCAATTTCTTCACTTTCAAAGTCTTGAGAAAGTCTTGAATATCAAAGTCTTGATCGAAGAACTTCATTTTTAGGGGTCGACTTTCTCTGTAAATATCAAACTCCTCATAGACTTATAGACCTGTGTACACTCATAAACACATTAGTCCCTTAACCTATAAGTCCTCAATACACCAAAATCACTAAGGGGCACTAGATGCACTTACAATCTCTCCCTTTTTGGTGATTGATGACAATATAGGTTAAGTTTTCAACGGGGATAAACATATGAAGTGTAAATACTGATATTGAGGAATTTGATTGCATGATATAGAAGAACTCCCCCTGAGGATGTGCATGGTGAGGAATTTGCTTTTGAGGCAATGCACATTTGAAGAGTTGAATCATGGAGATCTCCCCCTATATCTTGTAATTCATACACGCATTTGACATATAATATGAAGAATTTGAAATGCATGATGCAATATGGTGACTGATGTAGTTCAGCATGCGTGTATTAACATATAATGAGGAATAAGCATGCAGAGGAACTCGTCAAAAGTATCAGAGCACCATCGGGTTTAAGATTACAACTCGATCCAATAAAGTTTCAGCAGAACGAGAGTTGTAACTTAGCAAAAAAATTTGCCCATATAATAGACCCGCTTGAAGACTAACTCACATTTCTCCCCCTTTGTCATCGAATGACCAAAAGGATCGAAACTGAGGACTAACGCCCCTGAAGAATTTCAAGTTGATGAAGGAGCGCCAGCGTTGTTGGGGTCGGTTGTCGTAGTAGGGCCTGCCGCAGTGTCGTCCAACTCTTCATTTTCATTAGTGTCTCGCGATGAGGAATAGGAGCTGGCCACCAAGGAAGGAACTTTGACCTTCTTGTATTTCTTCGGAGGAGGTGCAGACAAGTCAAATTCTTCCTTGAGACCCATTATCTTCAGTTCTCCCGCGTTGTAGACATTAGAAAGAACAGCCCAGGTGCGGTTGAAGGTTTCATGGATGTAGTATTGGTTTTTCTTCACTGCATTGTGTGTAGAGGTCATGTTGTGAAGAATTGAACCAAACTGACGCTTGACCCATTTATGATTGCGATCAACCTTTTGATGAAGACTGAGGAGTAACTCATGATCAGTCATCACCCTGGGTGTTGTGGCTTGAGGATTTTGCTTGGCTCAGGTATTGGCGGCAGAGTCATGTGTGGCAGAGTCATCATTGGTGGAGTAGGATGCAGCTTTGCGAAATTGACCATCCAATGGACGAATGCCTTCATCTATCACATCGCTTGCCTTGCCCTTGTCATCACCGAGGAAAATGTCCGTTTGAGGACTTCAATTGGAGGCAAGTAGCTGCAGTGGTTTCTGATGTCAGCCTTGTAATTGTTTGAAGACCTTGTCCCGATGAACCTCATAATCCATGGTGCATAAGGCTTCACTCAAAATGTGACATAGCAATGTTTGCGAGTCCTCATGAAGAAATCATGGAAGTTGACAGGGAACGCCATGAATGATATTGAAAAGCATATTCTTCATGATGCCAACGACTTCTTCATCATTTGGGTCGTGGCCTTTGATAGGACTCATTGTCTTCGTCAGAATCCGATAGACAGTCCGAGGCACATATAGTAATTCCTTGACGAGGAATTTAGTTTGAGGTGCCTGTCCTGGCTTCAAAGGCTTCATCAGCACTTGCATGTAGTGATTTGAAAGCTCAGGTTTGTTGTAGATACAACGAGCACCATCAAGGGGAAGACTGAGTGGGAGGGCACGAAGCAATTCAGTTGCTGGTGCCTTGTAGTGAGTATTTTCAGACATCCAGTCCAACACCCATGAGTTCACATCTTCAGTGTCTCCGGTGATGTGCAGCATCGCATAGAATTGAAGAATGAGTTCTTCATTCCAGTCACAGATGTCAGTGCAGAAACTCAGAAGTCCTGCATCGTGAAGAACACTGAGGACTGGCTCGAAGCCTGGCAGAGATTCCATGTCCACCTGAGGAATATGTGCATGATCGAAGACTTTGTCTTTGTTGAAGAGCACTGAGGAATAGAAGTTGGCTTGACTAGCAGTCCAGAAACGCCTCTTCCTTATGCGAGCAGAGTCGTATGGGTTGTAATCCGTGAAGAAAACGTGCTCGCCAAAGAAGTCTTCAGCCTTGAACTTTTGCTCAGTTGAGAATGGATTCTTTGGCTTTGGCAATGGAGTGTCAGTGAGTTGCATCACGACCTCTGGAATCGCAATCTCAGGTTCTTCAGGCTGAAGAATTTTTGGTTCCTCTATATGTGCAGTCTGGGGATCAGCAGCACCAGGTTCATCAGCGCTAGTGGCTGGAATTTCCTCATGTACAGATGAAGTGGGATGAGTTTCTTCAGAGCCCATTTGAACTATTGGAGCAGGGGACTGAGGAATCTGTTGGATTGGGGTGAAGAGTGGAGAATTTGGATGCTGACTTTCCCAAAAGTCATCGTTCATTACTGGCGTTGTGCTTCCAATATCCACATCTTCTTCAATTTCCTCAGCACCAACCTCTTCAGCTATGAACTGAGGAATATGCGAGGAAATGATTGGGGTTGAAGGGATAGCTTCCACTTCAATTTCTTCATCAATCTGCTCTGACGAAGCAGCAGAGTGATTTTCTTCATCAGATCCGCTTGGGATCTCATAATCTTCACCAAAAGGAACAAGGTCCTTTGATGGCATGGAGGAAATTGGAACAACATCAATGGGATTTTCAAATGAGCTGGTCATTGTCTTCATCTTCTTCGGGCTGAAGAATTTGAAGCGACAAATGCTTTCCTTTTCTTCACGGTAGCTCGCTCGCAGCCTTGGTCTTCTTCACATCGGATGCGGATGGAAGGATTGGAGTTGGTGTAGGCGCAGGAGGAGCTGAGGAAAATCTGGTTGAATTTCCTCAGCGCAATCGATGCTGATTGCCACGACTTCTTCGATTTCTTGAGCGCACCACTAGTGGATGCCCCGGCAATTTCTTCGTGGAATGGAATCATCGGTCCTAGAACTAGCATTGTCTTGACCTTTGAACTTCATCGGGTCTTTGGCATGTTCTTGATCGGTGGCAGAGGCTCCGGCTGAGGAATTTCTTGTTGCGTTGGGGCTGCAACATTTGAGAACTTCTTTGTCGATTGACAAATCTGACTTTGGCTCCTGCCAATCAGCATAATATGAGTCAAATTTGTCGCCGAGGGCTTTGATGTCATTGACATCTTGATAAGTTCTTCAGTTGTCATCTTGACAACATTTTTCTTCAGCAGTTTCTCTTTTCTGTACTGTGATTTCTTGATCTCTCTGGCCGTATCAAATTTCCATTTCTCCTCTTGGATGAAATGAGTCAGCATGTGACTTTGGCCAGGTGTCAACTTGAAGTCAGGCATAGGAGTGTTTGGGTCCTTGTGCCAGAGATCAATGTAGTCTAGGATCGCTCTGGGATCCAACAGCAGTGGCACAGGTGTGCCTTTGGCTCTAGCGGCCCTTTCTTGCCGGTCTCTGATGATTTCCGCAAGTTCATCATCATCAGCCTCATCATCTTGGTGGCTCTTGGAAGGCGACCTGTTTCTTCTTGGGACTTGGCCGAGGACCTCGTCCATTTGTGGCCTTAGTCTTCAGAGTTGGGCCAGATGAAGAATTTGGTGCGGTGAGGAAATTGCTGAGACAATGAGAGGCAATGGAGATGCCTGCAGTCCTTTGGCACGTGGCGGATGCACAGTCTTGAGGACTTTGTTTGAGCTGCCGAGGACTTTGTAGGAGCCGAGGATTTGGGAGGAGCAGGAGCAGCATGAGGAATTCGGCCGTGAGGGCACGGTGAGGAACTTGGCCGTGAGAACCTTTGTTGGTGAAGCACTTGGCTTGTGTGCGGGCTTCTTTTCCATAGATTTTCTTGGCTTGACAGAGGCCTCAGTGGCAGCAGCAGTAGCTGAGTCCTCATTAAATTTCCTCACTGCCTCGTTGGCTTGCCTTGCCAACTTGGCTTGGCGCTTGGCCCATTCTTCAGGTAAGTCCTCACCACGCTTGATGCTGGTGGGGTCAGCTTCTTGACCAGGTGCCAATGGAGCTCTTGGGCATGGAGGATTGAGAGCGAATTTCTTCATGAGTAACATATCTGTACTCCCTCCATTCCCTTGCCCATCTCCTTTCAATCCTTTGGATGCGCACCTTGCGCTGATTTTTGTTTTCTTTTCCGAACTCGGCTTCATCAGGTGTGCAATAATCAGCATAGATGTCCTCAGGTATCTCAAACGCAGTCATGACCTCAGGCCTCTTTCCTCCTTTCTGTGGCTTCTTTCCTTCTGCCATATTCTCTAGTTGAGGAATTTGAACAATCGAATTCTCTGAAGAAGTATGCAACTTTTCTTCGAGGAACGCTTGTGATCGAAGTCAATACCATTTTCATCAGTGCATAGATGGCCATTTTTGGGCATAGGAATTTTGACGCCTTTGCAATCTTGCATGCCGAATTTCTTCAGGACATCTTTGAGGTATTTCTCCTGAGATATGAATATGCCATTGTGTTGTTGACGAATTTGAAGACCTAAAAAGAATTTCAACTCTCCCATCATAGACATTTGATATTCTTCACTCATCATATAGGCAAATTCATCACTATAATGTTGGTCAGTGCAGCCAAAGATAATATCATCAACATATATTTGGCACACAAACAGTTCACCATCATATAATTTAGTAAAGAGAGTAGGGTCGAGTGAACCGGGTGTGAAGCCATTCTTCACGAAGAATTCCTTCAATGTATCGTACCACGCCTCGTGGGGGCCTGTTTTTTGGAGACCATAGAGGGCCTTGTTGAGTCTGAAGACTTTGTCGGGATTCTTTGGATCTTCAAAACACGGGGTTGAGCAACATATACTTCTTCCTCAAGCTTACCATTGAGGAATGCACTTTTCACATCCATTTGATATAAAGTGATATTATGATGGTTAACATAAGCAAGTAATATGCGAATAGCCTCAAGTCTAGCAACAGGTGCAAAAGTTTCATCGAAATCAATTCCTTCAACCTGTGTGTAGCCTTGAGCTACAAGTCGTGCCTTATTACTTACCACAAGGCCATTTTCATCTTGCTTGTTGCGGTAGATCCACTTTGTGCCAATGATATTATGCTTGCGGGGATCTGGACGTTTGACCAGTTCAGACATTGTTGAGCTCGAATCGATGTAATTCTTCTTGCATGGCCTGAATCCACTCGGGCTCGTAAATGCTTCATCTACCTTAGTGGGCTCTGTGATAGAGACAAAAGCATAGTGCCCACTAAAGTTAGATAAATGTGAAGCTTTTGAGCGTGTGAGAGGACCTGGTGCTTCAATATCATCGATGATCTTGTCAACTTGCACTTCTTTTGCAACGCGAGGATGAGCTGGTTGTCGTCGAGGAATTTGGTCAGCATTTTCTTCAGTACCATTTTCTTCAGCATTATCCTCAGGTGCATCAGCTCGACGTTCTTCGCGTACAGGAATGAATTCTTCAGCAGATTCTTCAGTAGGAATGACATCCTCAGTTGCCTTGAACTTGATAGATTCCTCAGGTGCTGGTTCATCTAACACAGAAGGTAGGTGCTATCTTTGCGAGCCATTAGTTTCATCGAACCGCACATCTACAGTATCAACAATCTTGTGAAGAGCGATGTTGAAGACTCTGTAGGTGTGCGAGTCCTTTCCATAACCAAGCATAAAACCTTCATGTGCTTTCGGTGCAAATTTAAAATTGTGATGAGGATCTCTAATCTAGCATTTAGCACCGAAGACTTTGAAATAACTCATGTTGGGTTTCTTGTCAGTGAGGAGTTCATAGGTAGTCTTCTTGAAGAATTTGTGAAAATATACTCTGTTGATGATGTGGCACGCGGTATCAATTGCATCAATCCAAAAACGACGAGGCGTTTTGTATTCATCAAGCATAGTGCGAGCCATCTGAACAAGAGTTATGTTCTTGCGCTCCACGACGCCATTTCTTTGAGGAGTATAGGGAGCAGATAACTCATGAGTAATACCAAGTTCATCAAGATAGGCATCAAGACCGGAATTCTTGAACTCAGTTTCATTGTCACTCCTGATGTGTCTGATCTTCACACCAAAGTTGGTTGAAGCCCTCGAGGAAAATCATTTGAAGACTTCCTGCACTTCATTTTGTAAGTAACAATGTGTACCCATGTGTAACGAGAGTAATCATCAACAATAACAAAGCCATATAGAGATGCATCATTAGTGACTGCTGAGTAATGATTAGGACCAAAGAGGTCCATGTGAAGCAATTCGAATGGACGAGTAGTGGTCATGATAGTCTTTGCTGGATGCTTGGCCTTGGTCATTTTTCGAGCTTCACAGGCTCCACACAAGTGATCCTTGAGGAATTTGACATTTCCAATGCCAATGACATGCTTCTTCTTCGCAAGCGTGTGTAAATTCCTCATGCCTGCGTGACCAAGTCGTCGATGCCATAGCCAGCCTTCTGAAGCTTTTGCAAGTAGACACACGGCTGGTTGTGGTTCTGTAGAGAAATCAACAATATACAAGTATCCTCTCCTAAAGCCTTCGAAGACTTTGGAATTGTTAGCTTCCATGATCACAACACAACGATACTTGCCAAAGACAACAACCATATCAAGATCACAAAGCATTAAGACTGACTTGAGGTTGTATCCTAAGGACTCAAGCATGACTTTGTCCATGTGTATGTCCTTAGAGATCGCAACCTTACCAAGACCCAATACCTGACTTTTGCCTTTGTCAGCAAAGATGATATGCTTCAGATGTGACGGTGATAAGGGAGCATCCATCAATAGATTCTTGTCACCAGTCATGTGATTTGTACATCCACTATCGAGGACCCACTCATTGGCTTTGGGTTGATCATCCTGCAGATGAATTAGTGCAACTTACGATCTCATATACTTCATCAGTGAACAATATGATATCAATTTCATCAGATGAATTTCATCAGGCAGTATAACAGATAAGCAGTATGAGGACGTGTGAAATGAGGGTTAATTTCTTCATGATTAGCCTGCGTCCTTTCAGGCATGTTTGTCAGGCCCCCAGCAAATTCTTCAGACGTTACAACACGTCTAGAGGCCTGACCCTGCAGAAGAGATTAGTTCCTTTTCTTCACCACCCACATCTGAAGGGGTGGCAAAGAGTTCATCACTCTGCGAGCTCCATATGAGAATGGTGGCATAGAGGCCAATCCATTTCGTTTCACATAAGAGGGGTTAGGGTAAGCATATGAATAAGCAGAGAAATTCTTCGAGGACTTATGAACATATTGGTTTGAAGAATAATGCACATATTCATAGCCCTTAGCTCTACCCTCTGAAGCAGAGTTGTTAGCACGATGATGATCATATGAGGACTTTGATCCTTTTGAGGAATTTGATCCATGTGAGGAATTTGGTCCGTATGAGGACTTGGATCCATATGAAGAATTTGGTCCATATGAAGAGTTTAATCTGGGGTTCCTATTCTTCACAGGTGGTGTCATGAGGACATTCACCTGAAGACTTTCAAGGCACTTCTTGGGAACCCAGATTTTCTTCATAGGGGAACCGTTCCTGCAGTTAGTACCAACATATCTAGCAAATACTTCACCATTCTGATTTTTGAACAGTTTATAGCTGGAGTCAAATGACTCATCAGAAGAATGAGGATATTCGCATGTAAAGCCAGATAAGTTAGATGGATCAACTGGAGGTCCCTTTGCAGCAACCCATGAGGTTTTGGGGTCTTGCTCGGGCTTCCAATATGTTCCATCAGCATTGAGTTTCCTCTCAAAGGCAATACCCTCTTTCCTAGGGTTCTGTTGAGGATCTGCTTTTAAGCACATCACAATGAGTCCGATGCCCTTTGAGGCTTTTGTACATGCTGTCATGTACAATTCCTTCAGACCTGCATCGTCAAGGATACTAGCAATGTCCTCGGATGAGGAATTAGTGATAGCAAGAGGCAGGTGAAGAATTTGTAATAGTTGAAGCATTTGAACATTCAGGTGAAGAATTAGCAGATTCACGTTCAATGCACTTTAAGCATGGAGGAACAAATTCTTCCTGAGAAGCGCTGATTTGTTGAGAAAGTAATGAATCGCGCTCCTTCTGAAGATCTTCAACTCACTCTTAGCTTCTCAAGATCATGCTTTCTTTGAAGAAATTCATAAGAAAGTTTCTCATGATCAGACAAGAGAGTGTTATGACGACCTTGAAGACTGTCAAGCCTAGACTGAAGTCTCTGAAGATTTTCAGTCAGGGCTTTAGTGCGATCCATTTCTTCACCCAACATATAATCACTTTTATCTAGCATGTTTTGAACCTTTTCAAAATCCCTTTGTTGTTTTACAACAATCTTAGCAAGTTTTGAGTAGCTGGGCTTGAGATCTTCATCAGATTCATTTTCACTAGATTCAGAGGAGGTATATTTGAGTACCTTGGCACCCTTTGCCATGAAGCAATAGGTGGGAGCGTAGTCATCACTATCTTCATTAGCTTTGTCGGTGAGTTCATTTTCTTTAGAGTTGAAGATGGACTTGCTGACGAAAGCAGTAGCGAGAGCCAGACTCGCCACACCAGACTCGGATTCTTCTGATGCCTCCTCTTCCTCATGTTCCTCAGATTCAGCTTCAGAGTCCATTTCCTTGCCAATGAATGCCCGAGCCTTCTTGGAGCTGCTCTTCTCGTGAGAAGAATACTTTGAGGATTATGATGATGAAGATTTCAACGATTTCTTCTTCTTCTTAGCGTCATCAGAACTGTAATCCTTGTATTTCTTCTTCTTTAATTCCTTTTCCCACTGAGGACAATCTTGAATGTAGTGACCAGGTTTCTTGCATTTGTGGCAAAGTCTTCTCTTATAGTCCTTTGGATGAGGAATCACTGCTCCTTGAGGATTTTCCAAAGCGACCACGTCTTGAGAACTTACGGAATTTCTTCACGAAAGCGGTGCTTGCTCCTGGCTCAATTCTTCAGGGTCACCAAGGCTACTACCAGAGTCTTCACAATCAGATTCAGACACAGCCTTGGCCTTCAGGGCACGTGATTTTCCATAGCTAGAACCATAGAGATCTCTCTTTCAGCAAGCTGGAACTCATGAGTATTTAACCTCTCGAGGATATCACTGGATCAAGTGACTTGTAGTCAAGACGCTCTTGTATCATCGGTGCGGAGTATCAAATGAGGAATCAAGCGATCTCAACAATTTCTTCACCACCTCATGATCGGTGATGTTAGTGGCACCAAGCGCTTGAAGCTCATTTGAGATGTCAGTGAGGCGATCAAAGGTTTGTTGAACATTTTCATTGTCGGGTCTTTTGAAGCGGTTGAAGAGATTCTGAAGAACATCAACTCGGGAGTCACGCTGAGTTGAGACTCCTTCATTTACTTTGGACAGCCTATCCCAGATAAGCTTAGCAGTTTCCAAAGCACTCACTCTTCCATACTGTCCTTTACTCAGATGGCCACATATGATATTCTTCGCTTGAGAATCGAGTTGCTTGAATCTCTTCACATCGGCAGCGTTCAGTGAGGGTGAGACAGAGGGAACACCATTTTCCACAACATACCAGAGATCGTTGTCAATTGCCTCAAGATGCATTCGCATCTTGTTCTTCCAAAGAGGGGTAGTCCATCCCATCAAAGGTAGGACACCCAGCCGAGACCTTGATCATACCTGCGGTCGACATAACTAAAACTCCGGTGGTTAAACCAAAATCACACGTAACAAGGGAGTACCTTGCTCTGATACCAATTGAAAGTGCGTTATATCGACTAGAGGGGGGGTGAATAGGCGATTTTTATGAATTCTTCACTGAGGAATTTGCAGGTGAGGAAATTCCTTAGCGAAGAACTACTTGCAGTGGAATAAGTACTCAGAAGTAAGCATAAGAGAATGCGGGTATGGTCATCATGATGAAATGAAGACAGTCAAAGAGTACAGAAAGCGTAAACACAGGATAGCACATGATGAAGACAAACAGACTGAAGAAATTGAACTGAGGAAATTGAGAAAGTCTTCAGTCAAAGTCTTCAAACACAGATATGAACGAACACCCAACACACTAATGAGGAAATGAAAGAGTTGAGGAAATAGAACCAGTTAGGTTGGTGAAGACAATGATTTGGTAGACCAATTCCAACTGATGTCTCAGTTGTACGTTTGGTTGGAGTGGCTGAGTATTTAAACTCGAGGACACAGTCCGGACACCCAAATTACCGAAAGCACGCAGCTCAGGACACCAAGTCCTCACCGTATTCTCCTTGTACTAAGGTCACACAGACCTCGTCCAATCACTCGTGGTAAGTCTTCAGGCGACTTCCAAACCTTCATAGACTTGGTCACTCGGCGATCCACAATTCCTCTTGGATGCACTAGACCATGACGCCTAACCGTCTGGAAGAAGCACAGTCTTCAAAGGTAACAAGCGTCGGATCCACGCAGGATCAATCTCTTCAGTGATGCTCAATCACTTTGGGTTTGTAGGGGTTTGGTTTTTGGGTTTTTCCTCACTAGATGATTTTTGCTCAAAGTCCTCGGAGGATGGGTTGCTCTCAAATGACAAGTGTCAAGTTCTCTCGAAGCAGCCAACCAGCTAGTGGTTGTAGGGGGCGGCTATTTATAGCCTAGGGAGCAGCCCGACATGATAAGACATAAATGCCCTTCAATGATATGACCGTCATGTGGATAAGATATTTTGGGACAGGCCAAGAAGACAAAGAACGGTCGGAAATTTGACTCTCAAATTCCTCGGGGCTATCATGTTCCTCATCGTAGGCAATCCGACCTTGGCTAATTCCTAACTCCTCTATCGAACAAATTCCTCGTGACCGTAAGAACTTCGTCTCACATCCTTGAAGAAATTGACTGAAGCTGTATGAGATTTCCAAAGGCTTCACTCGAAGGGTTTGGTAGGTGTAGGATTTTAAGTTGAGCATCACATGGAAATTTTTCCTTAGTATTTCCTCGACCCCTTTAACAAGACGGTGTTTCCTATGACTCAAGAAAGAGAAAGTGAAACTACGAAAACAAAAGTCTTCACGCTTCATGTTCCTCAAATGAATACCAAGTCTTCAAGGTCACACCAATTTCTTCACTTTCAAAGTCTTCAGAATATCAAAGTCTTCAGTCGAAGAACTTCATTTTTAGGGGTCGACTTTCTCTATAAATATCAAACTCCTCATAGACTTATAGACCTGTGTACACTCATAAACACACTAGTCCCTTAACCTATAAGTCTTCAATACACCAAAATCACTAAGGGGCACTAGATGCACTTACAAACTTCCCACAAGAAGTCAAAACAATAAATTCACTTCACGTGACAAAAAGGGAGAAAATAGTGGCGCCCATAGAGATACGCACCACATGTCCTATCCCAGAGAAGTCCCTCCACTGGTTGTTAAAACCAATCACCTTCGACCATCAGGATTACTCTAGAAGTATCTGGAACACAGGCTGGACTGCCTTGGTATTAGATCCGATAATTGACGGACTCCACTTTACACAAGTCCTAATGGACGGCGGCAGTGATTTAAACCTGATATATCATGACACAATCCGCAAACTGGGGATAGAAACAACAACAATTCACCAAAGCAACACTTCCTTTCAAGGGGTGACGCCACGCCCAGATGCCCATTGCACGGGCTCTCTCCGGTTAGAAGTTATGTTCGGCTCACCCGACAACTTCCGCCGTGAAAAGCTAACCTTCCACATCGCCCCATTCACAAGCAGCTATCAAGCACTACTGGGACGCGAAGCTTTCGCCCGCTTTAACACAATACCGCATTATGCATCCCTTATACTTAAAATGCCCGGTCCACGAGGCATCATCTCATTAAAGGGAAATATCGAGTGTTCCTCGAGCACAGAAGAATTGTCCGGCTGCATTAACAGCCACACACTAAACCAGCCTCATTAGGCAAAGCACCTAAACAGGTCGTTCAGACCCCGGACATGGCTAGACGAGTCCGGCATAAGGGCTTACTAGCCGCACGCCTGCTCAAGGGGCTCGCACATGTACAACAAGAGACAATAAAGCTCAATTTTATTCACTTTTTAAAAACGCATTTTGTTTATTTAATGTAACGTACATTTTTGCACGATCTTTTTCAACTAAGTTCCTCTCTTTTACAGATGAACACCGTGCTACACCCGTCCAGGATACGGCACAACGAAGACACAGGCGCAGACGTGCAGTAGGGACCCGTCGCAAGGATTCTTTTTAGATTAAGACCCTGCATAAACCTTTTTTACTGTCTCTTGTTGATACACATCTCCCGGTTTCTTGCTACAACCGAGGTGGAGGCTGGCGTCTTGGCATCGACCACGTCAGAATTTTGCGCGTACCTGGACACCAGGGGCTTATTAATAAGGGCGTTGTTCAGCCCGTTTTCATAAAGACCGAATACCTTAAGGAGTGTTCGGCGTCATGAAGTTTGGCCTTATATGCATCAGCTCGAATCATGTCTTTGGTCAAATGTTGGGTTTGCCCGGCTCCTGTGTTTTGCTGCCTTACGTTCCGCTCTATCGGGTAAGGCGGCACCAGGAGAACTACTGCGATTGTGCCCCGGTTCGGCCGGGCGAGCACCTCAGTAGAGAAAGCCGAAAACTGAATGTCATGATGTAGCGTGAGACTGGTCAACCACTCGATGACCCACCGGAGTCTTTAGGATTCCTCCGCATTAACGAAGGGCCGTTTCCCGGTCAGGCACACACGCGCCCCAAATTCGGGCGAGCGCGGTGCCCCTAGGGGCTATATAGTAGCCCCACTGTCAAACTCCTATGGCTAAGTGAAAGTGATAAAGCATTATAGTCTGGTTGCCTAGTTCGCTACGCTATCACCTCCTTTATAGGACCAAGACGTTGGATCAAGTATGAAAACGCGCCTTTTGCGAACACCCCTGCATTATATGCATGGGGGCTGAAGCCGAAGACTGCCATCTTTCAGGTTATATACACATATACATTAACGGCCGCACAGGAGGTATTTAATTTCTTGCAGGCACAAGTATAAAAAGCTTTTATATTCCATTGAAACATTGTCTTAGAATTATACATGTTATTCGAACATGATGTCCTTCGAGCACTGCGTCTCTATTAAACGAGCGCCCTGCAGAACTTCCTGAAAATAGTGCTCGGTAGGTATTCGGCTCCCGTCCAAACCTTGGGATGCAACGTCGGTGGTCTTCATCTCCGCCCAGTATGTCTTGACACGGGCTAGAGCCATCCGCGCACCCTCTATGCATGCTGACCTCTTCATTGCATTGATACGGGGCACCGCACCAAGGAACTGCTGCACCAAACCAAAATAACTCTTCGGCTCAGGCCCCTCCGGCAACAGATGACTCACGACTTCCTTCATGGTGAGTCCGGATAACCTATTCAGCTCCGCTCATTCGGCCAAGCGCTCGGATAATGGAAGTGGGCGCTCTGGATTGTGGAACTGCGACCAAAAAAGCTTTTCCACTTCGTGATCCTTTTGATATCGGAAGTGTTCGGCCGCGTCCGCAGCACTTGCCGCCAAATCCAGATAAGTATCCGCCGGTCCAATTGAGCATACTTAGGATCCCCGAACTTCATCCGCAGCATGAAGGGCTTTCCAGCCGCGATATCTCCGGCCTGACATAGCTCCTGCTTCATGGCTCTAATTGCAGAGCGAGCATCCTTGGCCTCGGTAGAGGCTTTCTCTAGGTCCTTTTGTTCCACCCGATCTTCCTTTTCAAGAAGCTTGCAGCGGTCGGCAGCATCCTTTAACTTCACCGACATCTCGGCCATTTCCTTCCTGCTTCGGCAGTGAGCAGCCTCTTCGGCTTTCAGCTCTTCGGCCGTGTTCAAGGCAGCCGCAACACTTTTTCTGGCCTGCTGGCTCGGGCGAGTTCCGCCCGAAGGTTCTCCATGGCAGCGGCACCATTTGCATCAAGCATACATGTTGTAAGGCAAGGTCATCAAGCCCCCTTACCAGGTGTCCGCGGAGAAAATTTCATACCTTGCGACTCGTCCAACCGCTTGTTGACAAGCGCGATGTTGGCATCCGCCACGTCAAGTTGCCGCTTTAGCTCGGCAAATTCATCAGTCCGGCTAGCCACCGGACACTTCGCCACCTACATAGGAAGAGCGGCATGTTATACCTGGGATTATGATCCTCGGCGCGCTGTCATCTTTGACAACGCACCGAGTCTCGGGGGCTACTATCTATACAGGGCACATCTTTTTATATGCGGAACTGTCAAAAGGTACATCATTTCGCGTACCTCAAAACCTGTCAGTAAACTCCTGACGGCCTCGTGCAACCCGCTCTCCGCGGATGAAATCCTTTCAATTACCGTGCCCATCATTGCACGATGTTCTTCTGAGATAGACGCTCACCCGAGCAGATCCTTTAAATCCTCCGACCGTGCACCGGATGGTGCCGGACTCGTCTGATGGCCTTTTTCGAAGGTCGGGCGTGGAGGGCTTTGGGGAGCCATACGGCTGCTTTCCGGCCCTGCCGGATTTGGAGAAACCCTCCACGACGACACCTCAGGGTCACCCGGCTCGCAAGGCGGTACAGCAGGAGGGGGCGTTCCGCTCTCCATCATCTCCGGACGAAGATCCCCTGAAGATGAGCTCTGCTACGAAGGGCGGAGATCCGAACTACAAGGTAAAAATTCAGTTGTCTTTCTCAGGAATAAAATAGGGATGTCTCTTATTTGGAAACTCCCCTCTCTACTTACGGCTCGCTGGAGGGCTGATCCCCTTGAGGGCACAGTGCGGCCGAGGCACTTCCTAGCGCAGGACCCTCTGACGAAGATCTCTTCCCCGCTTTCAGATCATGGTCTCCGGGTCTTCAGAGGCGGTCCTCTTCTTTCCCTGGATAGACGGATTCTCGATCCCTCCTTTCCGGATAGCCTCCTTCGAGGAGACGGTAGCTTCCTTGTTCCCCCCTTCGCCTTCTTCCAAAGGCGCAACCTCCAGCATCCTGGTTAACATGGGATCCGGCGTGGTCTCGGGGAGGGGGACCGGACACCTGATTAGCTTTGCTTTCGCTATCCACTCCTGTTTAAAGGGACATCTCCTTTAAGGGCAATTTTATGACGAATATACGGATAGCGTGTCTGGGTACAGGGCTACTTACTTGAGTATCCGGGCGATTGCAGCTTAGACCTGCGTCCTCGGTCAAGTCCGGACACATTGCTTGTGATCCGAAGAACAATTTATACATCTCCATGGGCGTCATGCCCGCAAAGTGTTGGAGAGCTCGTGGTCCCTCCGGATTAAACTCCCACAGGCGGAGGGGGCGGCGTTTGCAGGGCATAGTGCGGCGAATCAACATGACCTGCGCCACTACGGCCAGGTGATGTCTCTTTCCAGGAGATCTTGAATGCGGCCCTGCAATAGGGGCACGTCCTTGGACGGCCCCCAGTCGAGCCCTTTATTGACCCATGATGCCAGCCGTGGGGGAGGACCCGAGCGAAAGACAGGAGGCGCCATCCACTTGGTTCCCCTGGGCGCTGTGATATAAAACCACTCTCGTTGCCATAAGCTGAACTCCTCTTGAAAAGAGCCCTCGGGCCATGGAGCGTCAGCATTCTTGCTTATAACAGCCCCTCCGCACTCCGCTTGCCGCCTCTTGATCATCTTGGCTCTACTTTGAAGGTCTTGAGCCACCATCCGAAGTGTGGGGTACTGCGGAGGAAGGCTTCGCACTCGACGATGAACGATGAGATGTGGAGGATGGACTACGGATCCAAGTCGTGAAATTCTAACCCATAATAAAACATGAGCCCCCTCACGAAGGGGTCCGTCGGGAAGCCTAACCCCCGAAGGAAGTAAGACTCGAACACCACGCTCTCATCAGGCTTGGAAGTGGGAATAACCTGCCCTTGAGCAGGCAGCCTATGCGAGATTTCGCCGGTTAAATACCTGGCATCTCTGAGCTTTAGCACGTCTTCTTCCGTAATGGAGGAAGGCATCCACTGGCCTTGAAGGTTGGAGCCGGACATCATCGAAGGTCCGAAGCGCCTAAATCCGGAGCTTTGGGTGTTGGAACTCGAGGCGAGGGGCGGATTCGATTGAAATTGAAAGAGAGGAGAAGAGCCTTGGTCTCTTTATAAAGAGGTTGAATACCAAGAGCCCTCCCCAGTGACCGTTTGGGACTCGCCTTCGATAGAGGAGACGTACCAACGGGCGCGATTGGGTTACCCATGCCCGTTTTGATGAGAATCCCGGAATAAGGGGACACGATCTCTGCTTTGACAAGACATGCCAAGGAAACTGCCTCGCTAAACACGCTGAGGTGGGACAGTAAAAACTATTCGAATAAGGGCTTGGCCGTGGTGTGATGACACGCTGCGGAATACGTCAGCAGATTGGATTTGTGTAAATATTATTCTCTCTACGGTGTTATGTGGAAATTATTTTTCAGAGCCGGACACTATCCTTGTGTTCAAAATCTTCTATGAAGTATTCGGAGGAGGAACCAGCCTTGCAATGCGAAGACAAACTGCACGCCGGACTCGTCGTCATTGAAGCCTGGTTTAGGGGCTACTGAGGGAGTCCTGGATTAGGGGGTGTCCGGATGGCCGGACTATGACCTTTAGCCGGACTCCTGGACTATGAAGATACAAGATTGAAGACTTCGTCCCGTGTCCGGATGGGACTTTCCTTGGCGTGAAAGGCAAGTTTGGCGATACGGATATGTAGATCTCCTTCCATCGTAACCGACTCTGTGTAACCCTAACCCTCTCCAGTGTCTATATAAACCGGAGGGTTTTAGTCCGTAGGACGAACAACAATCATACCATAGGCTAGCTTCTCGGGTTTAGCCTCTCTGATCTCGTGGTAGATATACTCTTGTACTACCCATATCATCAATATTAATCAAGCAGGAGTATGGTTTTACCTCCATCGAGAGGGCCCGAACCTGGGTAAAAACATCGTGTCCCTTGTCTCCTGTTACCATCCGCCTAGACGCACAGTTCGGGACCCCCTACCCGAGATCCGCCGGTTTTAACACCGACACTCCCCTTCTCATGGTTCCCTGTCTGCCCCTCTTTTTGCTGACCGTAGCCTTTCAGGATTCCCTCAGGCTCCTCCTCCGCCGCCAACCTCAACTGCCTCGGGTTCGCGCGCCGCCTTGGGTGCAAGTTTGGCTGGAGAGGCAGGCCGTCCTGTGGTGCGTCTTGATCCGGTCGTAACACCGCTCTTCCCTCGTGGGCCCTCCCTGGGTGCATCTAGCTTTCCCAGAGCTCCTTCATGGATCATCGGCGGTGAGTGGCTGAGCCGATCTTTGGGTCCCCAGCGGGAGGTAGATCGACGCCAGGCCAGGCACCTCGCGAGGTCCGCGCAGCGATCACAGGGGCACCAGCCCCCAGCCCCCTGCCGAGAGGGGGCGAACTGCTCCAAGGCCCTCCGCCGGTGTTGACGGAGGAGGACGGTGTTGATGACGTGCTCCGGTGTGCGCGGGAGCGCAGATTCCTCCACCAAGAGTTCCTCCGAAGGGTAGTTGATGCAGTGGGCCAGCTTGGCGCAGAGCTGGCGGCTGAAGACGCGCGTCTCAAGGCTGAAGGCATGTGGCTGGTCGAGGAGCAGCGCAAGCTGAAGGCGGCTGTTGGTCTCGTGCGCCACCAGCGTGACCTCGAGAACGCCAAGGCCGAAGTGTCCTTGGCAGCCTCTCGGGAGGCCTATTCCCGGGTCCTTGAAGAGGCTCAGGAGGCTGACAAGCGACGCGAAGCTGCGGAGGAGCGCGCGTGGGAACTCCAAGACTGGTGCAACTCCCTGGAGCAGCAGGTGGAGCTGCGCCAGTCCACCCTCGCACTGCTGAAAGGAGGGCCCGCCGAAGAGGAGGAGCTCCGGAGGCATGAGGAAGCGCTGACGCTGGAGACCGCCGAGCGCAACCTTGATCTGGAGCGGTTGGAGACGAGGGAGTGCTAGGCTGCCCAGGCAGAGGACGATGTCGGCGCGCGGGAGGCCCGGATCCAGGAGGAGATCGACCATGGCGTGGCGGAAGCCCGCGCCGGCCTTGAGCGCACGTATGAAGAGCGGCTGGAGTTGATCAGGGTTGAAGCCATGGGCAGGACTGCTGCCCTCAGGACCAGGTTGACCGAAGCCACACAGAGAGCTGAGGCCACCTCCGCCGTGCTAAGCTCGGCGCAGGCCGAGCTGGCCTCCTCCCGCGCCGAACTGCTTCTTCTTCAATGGTGGGTTGACGATGCGAGGCCGTCGCGGAGCAGAATGCGGACGATATTCTCCAGCGGCAGACATTGGAACACATGCACGGCCCCATGCTTCGAACGTTTAGGGAAAGGGCCAATACAGCCTTGGGAAACATCTGCGAGGCTGCCGCCGAGGAGCCGCGCATGACCAACTACGCCGGCAACCTCCAGTTCTTCATTGATGTGGTGACGCGTCTGGAGAATCGCTCTGAGAGGTCTCGCCAGCTGGTGGAAGAATGGAGCTGTGGCCTGCTCGCGCGGGCATTTTCCCGCGTCTTCAGCCATCTTCAGAACCTTCATCCCCTTCTCGACTTTGATGCCGCCATCGCCCCAATTCCTGAGGCCATCCGAGGCGACCTGGCGAGGTGGGTGGAGGACAACGTTGATGCGCTCGTCCGTGCCTTCACATCCGACGATGACGGGGTGATCGTCGCTGCTGATGAATGTGCCGTGGTGAACGGTGGCGGAGGCGGTGACAACAACGGTGATGAAGAGGCTGGCGGCGATGACGGTAGCGCCAGCGACGCCTCCGAGGACGCCCTAGGAGACGCGATGAATGACTTCTCCGATTGACCCTGTGGCTTCTCCCGCTGCTTGCCCTGCGCAGGAAGAGACTTGGGCATGGCCCTGAAGGTTGTGATAGCATTTTGGGGAGGGGAAGCCCCTCATGTAAGAATATCGTTGCCTACATGTTGTCAAGATTGGCGCCGGACGAGTGTCTGTGTGACGCCGTGATTGTCGTGATGAATAGGTTGTTGCGGTTTTACCTTTCTCTTGGCGAGCCTCGAATGGGATTGTGGTGTATATTTGAGGGCCCGTGGGGGTCCCATTTATCCATGCGGTGAGAGCCTGGCTGGAGCGAACACCGGCCGCGGGACGGCAGGCGCAAGTGCCCGGCCCTTCCCTACTCGCGAGGGGCCCGCGAGAGGGAGGCAGCTGGTGCGAATTTCAACTTGAGCGGAAATAGAAGCACGAAAAAGCACGCGAATAAGACGCAACACACCTTCCCGCATACACAAACACAAATTCGACTTCAACTTAGATCCGAAGCAAGAAAGCTTGTTCGCACGAGAAAGAAAGCAAAAGCAAAAGGCCGCGTCCGGCACCTAGTCTAGTCTTTGACGTCTTCTCACCAGCACCGGAGCTAAGTGCTGCCACTAGGCATGGGTGGGAGCCCCCGAGGCCCGAGGGCGGCTCTCCGGAGACTCTGGGGCGTGTACAGCCCCAACTCATTATTACGTGAGAGTGTCATGGGCGGCGAGCTTCACAGGCACCGGGCCTTCTTCACAGGTACCGGCCTTGCTTCATATCGCCAGATGAGGGCCCCGCCTTGCGGCACCCTTGACCCCACCGACGGCGACCGGAAACCAGGACGACGCCAATGGGGAGAAGAGGACGCCAGCGGTTCCCCCGACGACCACGGGTCCTCTGCCGGGGGCAGGCCCTGGGGCACCTCCCCGGCAGAGGGCCTACCTCCGAAGAACACCTTGCTCCGCGCGCCGCGGGGAGGAGCCTGGCTCCCGACCCCTCTCCTGCTGCCCCCAGTGCCCTCCTCCTGAGGGGAAGGAGATCGCCGCACTGGGGCAGCCATCCGCCGCGGTGACCTGAACCTCCTGCGACCCATGGTTAGCATAAGCCTGCTCCTGAGGAATTAGCGGTACCCGATAGTTGTTGAGGCTCCCGTGAGGCTCCTGAAGGGGCTCGGCTTCCGGCGCTTCTTCCTCCCAGCCTGACCCGAGAAACGAGTTGTGATCTTCCTCCAGCGTGTACCCTGGATCCACCATGCGTGGCACATAGGCCTCCAGGGCCATCACCCCAAAGGCCTCGCCGTGGTGCTCCGCACGCCATGCAGCTCGATTCGAAGCTCCATCTTGGGGACGGTAAGGTGGCGGCCCGCCGGGACCAAAGATAATGCCGCGCATGCCCTCGTTCACCAGGGGCGGTGCCGACGCAGCCTGCTGCTCGGCGCTGACGGCCAAGCCGATGTTGCGAAGCCTTGAAGCACGCTTGGGGGCGCGCGGGCGCGGATCGGCCCGCCTCGTGATCCTCCCGGCACCTGGGGTGGGAGCTGGACGCAGGACGGGGGAGCCCCCGATGCAGCGGCATCCAGGAGCTCGGCGACGCGTTCCAGTAGCACGTCACGGCCACTTTCTTGTAGTCAGCACCGCAGCAGCTCTCGCGCCATCGTGAGTGCGGCCTTCATGTTCGCCTGCTCTCGCTGGGTGTGCGGCGCCGTGGCTGCAGCGTGACTTGAGGCCCGCGCTGCAGATTGTACTTGCCGTGGAATGAGGGCAGGGGACGCCTGACCGCGTCGCCCGCGTACCGCAGAGTTCTGCGAGGCGCGAGCTGCCTGAGGTGTGGGGTTGAGGTCACCTTGGGCAGGCGGCACGGCATGGGCAGGCCATGCCGCCTAGCGGTCGGAGTTGGCCGTCGGATCGCCGGACAAGGAGGCGGGGACGCGGCGGAACATAGGACGGAGGAAAGAAGATTCCAGCGCACCCCTACCTGGAGCGCCAAATGTCGGATGTTGGGTTCCGGCAGACCCTTAAGGTTCGAACACTGGGGTGCCCACGAAGATCTCTCCCCTATCGATCTACGTCCGATTGCCTCGTGAGATCTAAGCTGGAAACGATGAACAACACAAGGGACACATGATTTATACTGGTTCGGGCCACCGTTGTGGTGTAATACCCTACTCCAGTGTGTGGTGTGGTGGATTGCCTCAGGGGCTGATGATGAAGAGTACAAGGGAAGAACAGCCTCGCGAGAGGTGTTCTTGGGCTGATGCGATGAACTGCTTGGGTGAGTTCGATCGCCTCTCTCTCTCTGGCTAGGCTTCCCAAAATCTCTCCCTATCTATCATGGTGGCTAGCTCTATTTATAGAGGCCCTGGGCCTGTCCCCAAATATTGAGAGGGAAGGGCACCAACAACAGCCATTTCGGAGGGGAAGATCTAGTACATGTTATCCAGACTAAAGTTGGTCTTCGGCTGCCAAAAGCACTGGCGATGACGCTGTCTTGGGCTCCACGGTGACCTCCATCCTGCCGCTCTGCTGGTCTTGGTCTCGTTGCACCGAAATGGCAACCTTTTCCCCGATGCCTCGCATTCGGCCTGCGTGCTTGCCCCTTTGCACCAAAGAGGAAACAAGGACACTGCGTAGGCCGGCGCCCGCCTGGCCTCAATCGTCATGGCTTGCGTCACGAGCACCACGCGAGGTACCCTGCCTTCATCTCTCCGCCTCCTCGCGAGCCTGCCTGGCGAGGCCGTCCCTGAGGAAGCCTTGCATCGTCCGCCCCGCGAGGCTTGGCCCCTCGCGAGGGTCTTGAGTCTTGTGTTGATGAAGATGGGCCGTATTGGGCCTCCACTTGAGCCACGCCGCAGGCCGCAGTTCGGCAAGTCTGGGGACCCCTGTTCCCAGAACGCCGACAGTCACTAGTGTGTGGGCCGTACCAAACGCCCCCTTGCACTGGGGTCGCCATTTTTGCGACCACCGTGTATATATGGGACTTTCCTCGCCCCCATGTGCCAACCTACACATTCGCTTCCATGTGTCATTAAAAACTCTACCCATTTACCAATTTAGGTGAGGCTCCTTCCCCCTAGTGACTAAAACGAGGTACTAGCGGCCCTGTGCGGTGGCGGGATCTTAGTATGCCCGCGGTGACATGGAGGGTGACGAAGTTAAAGCTATGGGCGAAAAGAAGAAGGCCCGGCAAGGCGGTGGCAAGGGTCGATGCTTTGCAAGGCTTGACGGGCTTGCGGTCGGTCTTGAGATGGAGTACGAAGATGTGGACTTTGAAGAGTTTCAAGTTGGCTCGAGGGATTCTGACTTAGATTTCGGGTGTCGAGATCAAGCCATTCACCACCGTCTAGAGGTCCCTCTCCAAAGGTATCGACACCTCTAGGGAATCTGACTTGGATCTCGGGCGTGGCGGGATGGGAAAGGAGGACAATGACGACGTGCTCGTCAAGATCTTGTCATTCGTCGTTGTCAAGAGGTCACTCTCCAAAGGTATCAATGCCACATCACTAGATCTGGTTATAATCCGTCTATTAGGATTATACTTTGTCTTTGTCTGTTGTTGTATCACATTTTCTCAATTTTGGTAGGGCATAAAAGTTTGAAATCTCATGTGGCTATTTTAAGGGGTTAAATATTTTCTTATGTTGTTAAACATTTAAATATATGGTTAGATCAGACCCCGTAGTTCCGTCCGGGATGTGACATCCGTAGGTAGCACCAAACTAGTTTATAAGCTTGTCTGTAAGAGGCGTTTCTTATTTTCATATGGTTTAAACTCTTACATTTCCTGGTTTTATTCGGTTAAAATGTTAAGAACACACTTTTTGAAAATCATGTATATATATTCTAAGTGTCGCATACATTTTTTTAAGGGTACAAATATTTTTTAATTACGTGAAGATTTTTTAACACTGAATAATTCTTCGACTATGGAAGTACACATGATCATGGAGTTTGAGCCACGAGGAGGTTAGGAGCAAGGAAGAAATGAAACACTAATCTGAACACCAGTCACAGAAAGATTAAGTACGGTAGTTTGAATCCAACCCTTGGGGAAACATGAGGTGAATTCATTAAACATCCAGTGCTTTTGTCTGATTTGTGTTCATTGTGAGTGGTAGCATAGGGTAGCATTTTGACGAGTGTATATCATGTGCTTACTTTTTTCCAGGGTAGGGGTGTCCCAAAATATTGAGCAAGAAAAATGCTTGGTACCAAAGAAAGAAAGTCAGTGGTCCATCCATTCGATTTCAAGGGCAATACTAGAAATACCCCTTCTTTCAAGGGGCCGACGTGCAAAATTCCCTAAATTGAAATGCTTGCTTCTAGAACCACCTCGTGCCTTCTGCATGTCGCATGGTCCCTCACTAATTTGTGGGCTCTACCACATGCTCCCTTGCCATGGGGTTGCTATTTTAGCGACCACTGTATATATATAGAGGATTGTCCTTGCCCCCATGTGCCAACCTACACATTCGCTCGCATGTGTCATTAAAAACTCTAACCATTTACCAAATTAGGTGCGGCTCCTTGCCCCTAGTGACTAGAGTGAGGTACTAGCGGCCATGTGCGCTGGCGGGATACTCACAGATTTCAACATGCCCGCTGTGACACGGAGGGTGATGAAGCTAAAGTTGTGGCCGAGAAGAAGAAGCCCCGGCAAGGCGGTGGCGGGGGTCGGCACTTTGGAAGGCTTGATGTGCTTGGGGTCGGGCTTGAGATGGAGTACGAAGATGTGGACTTTGAAGAGTTTGAGGTTCGCTCTAGGGACTCCGACTTGGATCTCGGGCGTGGCGGATGGCAAAGGAGGATGATGACGAAGAGGTCATTGAGATCGAGCTATTCACCACCATCAAGAGGTCCCCCTCCAAAGGTATCGACACCACATCAGTAGATCTGGTTTTAATCCATCTATTAGGATTATACTTTCCATCCTTGTCTATTGTAGTATGAATTTTTCTCATTTTTAAGTAGGACATAAAAGTTTGAAATCGCATATGGTTATATTTTAAGAGTGTTAAATATTTTCTTGTGTTGTTAAAGCTTTAAATATATGGTTAGATCACAACCCAAGGTGGAGCTAGGACCAGACCCCCTGGTTGCGTCCGGGTTGTGACGTCAATGCACACATGTGTAGCCTACTATGGTGAACTATAGTAGGTCCATCGCCGAGTGTGAACCTCGCTCCCCCCTTGGCTATAGGTAGCACTAAACCAGATAATAAGCTTGTCTACAAGATACTTTCCTATTTTCACATGGTTTACACTCTTACATTTCCTGGTTTCATTCGGTTTACGCTTGTATATTTCTGATTTCACGCGTACACTCCTTTTCTCTCTCTAGGTACATCGGCGATACAAATTTATGCATCAACCTACCCCGAAAGACTACTCTGAAGTTACATTTTTCCATTTTAAGGTAGGACACAAGGTCGTCATGACGTATTATGTTGAATGTTATTGGATATTTTTAAAATTTTCTATATATGGTTGACACAATGTTTATGCTATTTGAGTATAAAAAAATCAGTTGCAGATTTTGTATGCAAATTCTCTGGTATGGCCCAGAGCTGCTGCTTCGGTCATGCATGGGCCAGTCTCATCATCTAAAAAAACAAAGCCATTCTCAAATAATTTCTTCCCTGTGCCAAGTAAGGCACAAAGTCATGAAGCAATGTCGCCATGTCATTTTATAAAAATGTTAAAAATCTCTATATACATGGTTAGATCATGAACACAATAAAAAAATTAATGCTCATTTACAATTCATTAACTAATCATACAATGATGCTAATGATTGCACATACACGATTGTAACTCAATGGAGTAAGTAGATATGTATTATTTGCAAGTATCATAGAGTTACAAAGTCACTTATAAGGGGATATTGGTTGAATATTAAATGAATATAAGGTCGACGCCATCTTCGTTTAAAAAGAAATGTTAGATGTCCATATACATGTTTAGATCAAGAATGCGATAAAAAGTTGGATTGCTAACTTATACTCCCTCCATCCCAGAATATAAGATCGTTTTTTTAGCTACGTTAATTTGAAAAACGACATTATATTGTGTGACAGAGGGAGTAATACATATAAATACTGTATAATAATGCTAATGATTGCACATAAAGTACATGCCAGTAACTCAATGGAGTAACTTTCTTTTTCTTTGAGAACAATGAAGTAAGTAGCTAGTATGGCTTACTCGCAGGAATGTTAGAGTTAAACAGAATCATTTATGAGAAGATATTAGTTAAACATTTGGTTGGATGAACCCGTCTAGTAAACCCGGACGGAGGGTGTAAATTAGTAGTAGTACAGTCATACTACAAGTGTGTAGTACGATCTTGAGCTAATAAAAGTTGGCTTGCCTCCAAAGAAAGAAAGACAAATGTACCACATCCATCCATTCATTTCGAAGGGGTAATATTATAAATACCACTTCTCTCGAGGGGCCAAGGCACAAGATTCCCCATAGTGGAAAATAAAGATTCGATAAAGAAGAAAACAGGAAAAATGAAAACGGAAAGGCCCAAAACCATAATAAACCATAAACGCATTATAGAAGGCTCGCGAAATCATAATCAAATACTACCCACAGTGCTAAATGGGCCGACTAACTGAAGTGAGCACTCGCTTCTCTTCTTCTATCTAAAACACAGTGAGAGCTATGCATCACCCATAGATCTTGCCTCTAGTTTTTTGGTGTGTAAGCTTTTCTAGGGGAAAGGTTTCCACGGAAGTTATTGATTGCTTTTTTGCATGAAAGTTTGTTTTTGTGGTGGTTTTGACCATTTTTTCGCTTGGTTCACTTCTGCTATTTTGTTTTTATGGTGGGTTTTGACCAATTTTTTGCATGGTTTTTTCCCTGTTTGTTTCGGTGATGGTATATGTGTTCCTTTCAGCAGTTTTTCATCAACTTTCTCTTGTTATCTTTTCTCTCCATTTTCAACAGACATAAAATATTTTCATGTACACATCGATTTTTTTCAAATACATATTGCACATTTTAAAACACAAGCTTTTGAACATGTTTTAAATATATGTTTAAAACATTCAAATACTTGTTCAAACAATTTTTTTACATGGTATAAATTATTTTTAAATGTCATGAACACACTTTTTAAAAAGCATGCATATATTTTTTAAGTGTCATGTACATTTTTCTTGAATGGTACATTTTTTTTCAATTACATGAATATTTTTTAACACTAAATAATTCTTCGAACTTGCAGGTACCCATGATCATGGAGTTCGAGCCACGAGGAGGTTAGGAACAAGGAGGAAATGAAGCACTAATCTAAACACCAGTGACAGAAAGATGCAGTACAGTAGTGTGAATCCAATCCTTGGGGAGACTGAGTTGTATTCATTAAACATCCAGTGCTTTGATTACGAATGGTAGCATAGGGTAGCATTTTGATGAGTGTATATCATGTGCTTACTTTTTTCCAGGATAGGGGTGTCATGCAATCTTGACCAAGAAAAATGCTTGGTACCAAAGAGAGAAAGTCAATGGTCCACTACTAGGGAAAAGCCTATACACAGAGGTATAGCAGTAGCGCTGGTTAAAATAGGGCGCTACTAATACTTTGTAGTAGCGCGTGTGCAGCAAAATGTGCTACCACTATAAATCCCACCGTGTTGGCGATAGGCTAGGAATAGTAGTAGCGGTTCCGCGCAAAGCGCACTACCACTATGGTCGTTATTGCAGTGTGTTTCCTGCGTAGAGCGCTACTGCTAAGAAAGAAAATAAAAATGAAAAAATTGAAAAGTAAATGAAAATGAAAGAAGTAGAAAACAGAGAAATGAAAAAAAAATGTAAGGATAAACAAAAGACATACCTGCTTCCTATAGCAGTAGCGTGTTTTGCTAAAACGCGCTATAGCTAAATTAGCTATAGCGCATTTCCGAAATAGCGCTATTGTTAGTTCGACTTAACCACACGCGGGCTCAAAATTTTGCTAAGTCCTCCTTTCCCCTCTCTCCCCTTGTTCTCCCAACTCCTCTATCGCCGCCGCCCGAGCCCAAGCCTGCCCTCACCGCAGCCGTCCGAGGCCGCCCTCAACCTCACCGCCACCGCACGCCGCCGCTCTCGACCTCACCGTCGCCGCCCTCGACCTCACCGCCGCCTCCCACAACCTCACCACCGCCGCCCGAGCCCGCCCAGGATCGCCGCCTCCCGATCCCGCCCTCGCTGCCCGTACCTCCGTCACCGAGCACCTCCCCGCCACCGTCTCTCACCTCTCCGTAAGCCCCCACCCCTCCCCCACCCCCTCTCTCTGTTTTTTCTTCCTCTACCATGTTAATTAGCAGTAGTAGTAGATGTTAATTAGTACTAGGGTTCATAGATAATGATTTTTAGTAGTAGTAGTAGATGTTAATTAGTAGTTGTGATGGTACTATTTAACTAGGGCAGTATGGTTAATAGTAGATGTTTTTTAGTTAGGGTAATAATAGATGTTAAGTAGTAGATAATGTAGATGTTAATTAGTTCAGTAGGGTTTAGTTTTTGAATTGAGTTTGTTTAACTAGATGTTAACCAGGGCAGTAGTGTTTAGTTTAGAGTAAAGTTTAGTTTAGTAGTTAACTAAATATAATCTATATTTTGGTTTTTGCATTTAGTTTGAGAGAGCATGAGATTTGTGTAGATTTTCTTGAAGTGTCAAACACTAGGAGATGCAAATTTGAAGTGGTTACGATATATGCAAATTCCTCAATTGTGCTTGCACATGTTTTGACTGTGCCGAAGTGGCTTTGTTGTTTCCAGGCCTATGTTTTGCCGGAATGTTGATTCATTTCCGTTCCGGCAAATTTCAGGTTCTCTATTTGTCCACTTTTTAGCAAAAGTATTGCCAAAATTTTCCATGAATTTCGGCATGACTTGTGCTACAAACTAGGACATATCGAGTGCCGGGATTTGCCGCACCGGGAAGGAGTCAACGTTCCTGCAAAGCATAGGCCATTTTTATGTCATTATTCATTTTATTTGGTCTAGAATTAATTGACTAGATTTAATCATAGGAAATATGGCTAGCAACGATGAAGGACAGGGTTCTGGTGACTGTGACAACGTGTACCTGGCGGCAGAGGAATTTTTGAGGGAAGCCGATGATCAACAGTTGATGTTGCTGGGTCCACCGGTCACATCGGAGACAGAGACCGACATCGAGACTGGCACTGAGACTGAGACCAGCGCTGAGACTGAGACCGGCATCGAGACCGGCGCTGAGACTGAGACCGGCGCTGAGATTGAGAGAGGCGCCGAGACTAGCGGAGCCAGTATAGAACTGAAAGCAAATAGGCAATGGCTTCCTAACAAGCTCAGGACTACTAGACTGGTGGTCATGGAGGTGGACGATGGTAAATTTGGGCCAAACGCGCTCGAGGAAGCGCGCGCGTACTACGACAATCAAATAGGCTGCATCATACGGACAACCGCCACCATCAACGATGAGAAACTAAAAAAGATAGATAATATGAGGCCCTCACTCCTAAAGAAGCTGCACCAGATATTCTTGTTCCCGGGCCGGAATGAAAAGGATTATAAAGATCCAGATAAGGATCCGGCAATGAAGAAGATAAACAAACACGCCATGACCAAGTTTAGTGATGTGTTGGCCGCTTGGAAATCAAGGGTGAAATATCGGATCGTCAACAAAAAGGAACCCTACTTCGAGAATGTAAAGGATATTCCGACAATTACGGCAGAGCACTTTCAAATATTCAAGGCGGCTTGCGAGGCTGAAGCTGCCAAAAAAAGTCAAAGTACATGAAGGGGCTTCAACAGAGGAACATTGGGTGCCACCACCTCGGAAGTCGTGGTTACATTGGGAAGAGGTCCATATGGGCCAAGGAGGATGCAGAAGCCACGAGTCTGGGCATCCTAGACCCCTTGGTGGAGTTCACCGTCCCGCGGGAGTGTGATGTCCTCAGGGCCCAGCACCATTGGGACCCAGTGAAGAAGGTTTTCGGGACGAACACGGTCACGATGGAGTTCATTAGACTGCTGGCAATTTTAGTTTCTGATCAAATCGACTGCACGTTAGTCATATTTGTAAACGATCCTTGTGCCTTTTGCAGAGAGAGCAGCACAGGATTGCGGCTGAAAGCGACTCACCGTCTGAGGCGTTGGCGAGGCCCAAGTGGGACACTCCATTCAACCGGGTGTTGAACATATTGAAAAGACTCCCGGTGGAGACTCGATCATCGTATGGTCGCGTGCACGGTGTCGCAGACGGCGCCACGTGGAAAAATTACTACCGTGAGACCACGGAGGAGAGAAAGGAAAGACGGAGGTTAACTGAAGAAAACATCGACAAGAAGGTTGAGATTGTGGTTGAGAAGAAATCATCTGAGACAGTCGCAACAGCGGTAGCTGCCACAAAACAGGTGCTTGTAGATATGTCTACTACCTTGGTTCCGGCCGTTTTCAATTGGAGTAGGCAAAATCCAAAAAAATGCAGCTCGACTAGCGTTGCACCAGCACCTGCAGCTACACCGGCTCCTGCACCTGCTCCCGCACCGGCTCCCGCACCTGCTCCGGCACCGGCTCCGGCACCGGACGTGCTCGGCGGTGCTTCGTCTTTGGCTGAGCTCGACGCCCTCACGGTATCTGTCACACCGGCCCCCTTCAATAAATGTATAATCTCCCGTTTATGTTGCCTTTCGGATGTCTCACGTCACATAATTTTCTTTGCAGGACAACGAAACCCCGTGCACCATATTGTACACCATCGGCGACCAGAAGGTGGACGTGGGGAAGGCGAAGGAACCATTATTCCACAGTCGGCCGATCCCCCCGGACGTCTTCAAGGTTTCCGTGGCTAGTGTCAAACTGGGCCACAAGAATTTGGCTCCTCTGGTACTAGTGGGGGATGACGACGAGACCCCGCGGCGGCTTGGTGATTGTTGCAATGGGCGGGTCATGTTGTGGCGAAAGAGTCTGCTTCATCTAGAGGCGGCCGGGAGCACACCCACGAGCACGGAGTTAGGTATGAACATCAACACCTCACCTACCCAATTAGCATCGGCTGTCGTGCTGGGTGATAGCGGAGGGGGTGAGAAAGAGGCTCCATTAGTCGCCAGTGACGTCGCCATAGATGAGGATGAGGATGACGATGACACTCAACAGTATGTCAAAACTACAACGAGGTACTAGCGGCCATGTGCGGTGGCAGGATCAACATGCCCGTGGTGACACGGAGGGTGATGAAGCTAAAGTTGTGGCCGAGAAGAAGAAGAAGGCCAGGTGAGGCGCTGGCGGGGGTCGGCGCTTTACAGGTCTTGATGTGCTTGGGGTCGGGCTTGAGATGGAGTACGAAGATGTGGACTTTGAAGAATTTGAGGTTGCTCCAGGGACTCTAACTTGTATATCGGGCATATCGGGATGACAAAGGAGGACGATGACGATGGGCTATTCAAGATCAAGCCATTCACCATCGTCGGGAGGTCCCTCTCTAAAGCTATTGACGCCACATCACTAGATCTGGTTTTTATCTGTCTACTAGGATTTTACTTTCCATCCTTGTCTATTGTAGTTTCACATTTTCTCATTTTTAGGTAGGGCATAAAAGTATGAAATCGTATATGGCTATTTTTTGAGGGTGTTAAATATTTTCTTATGTTATTAAAGCTTTAAATATATGGTTACATCATAGCATGGGCTGGAGCTAGGACCAGACCCCCTAGTTGCGTCCTGTGTGTTACGTCAATACACACATGTGTAGCATACTATGGTGAACTATACTAGGTCCTTCGCCAAGTGTGAAATTTTTTCCCCCTTGGCTATAGGTAGCACCAAACTAGTTAATAAGCTTTTCTACAAGAGGCGTTTCCTATTTTCATATGGTTTACAATCTTACATTTCCTGGTTTTATTCGGTTTAAAATGTCATGAACACACTTTTTGAAAATCATGTATATATTTTCTCAGTGTCGCATACATTTTTTTTAATGGTACAAATATTTTTTTCAATTGTGTGAAGTTTTGGTAACACTGAATAATTCTTCGACCATGCAGGTACCCATGATCATGGAGTTCGAGCCAGGAGGAGGTTAGCAGCAAGGAGGAAATGAAGCGCTAATCCGAACACCAGTGACATAAAGATTAAATACGGTAGTGTGAATCCAACCCTTGGGGAGACATGAGGTGTATTCATGAAACATCCAGTGTTATTGTCTGACTTATCTTGATTACGAATGGTAGCATAGGGTTGCATTTTAATGAGAGTATATCATGTGCTTACTTTTTTCCAAGGTAGGGGTGTCGTACAATTTTGAGCAAGAAAAATGCTTGGCAACAAAGAAAGAAAGTCAATGGTCCATGCATTTAATTTCAAGGGCAATACTAATAATACGCCTTCTTTCAAGGGGCCAACGCGCAAGATTCATTGAATTGAAACACTTGCTTCTAGAACCACCTCGTTCCTTCCCCCTATCATGTAGCACCTAAATAGTGTGTGGGCCCTACCACACGCCCCCCTTGCCTAGGGGTCGTTGTTTTTTCGACCACCATTTATATATGGGACTGTCCTCATCCCCATGCGCCAACCTATACATTCGCTACCCTGTGTCATTAAAAACTCTACGCATTTACTAATTTAGGCGAGGCTCCTTCCCCCTAGTGACTACAATGAGGTACTAGCGGCCATGTGCGGTGGCGGGATCTCAACATCCTCGCAGGGACATGGAGGGTGATGAAGCTAAAGATGTGGATGAGAGGAAGAAGGCCCGGAGAGGCGGTGGCGGGGGTCGGCGCTTTGCAAGGTTTGACGTGCTTGGGGTTGGGCTTGAGATGGAGTATGAAGATGTGGACTTCAAAGAGTTTGAGGTTGGCTCCCGAGACTCTAACTTGGATCTCGGGCGTGTCGGGATGGCAACGGAGGACGATGACGACGAGATCACCAAGATCAAGCCATTCACCATCATCAAGATGTCCCTCTCTAAAGGTATCGACGCCACATCACTAGATCTGGTTTTAATCTGTCTATTAGGATTATGCATTCCATCCTTGTCTATTGTAGTATCATATTTTCTCATTTTTAGGTAGGGCATCAAAGTATGAAATCGTATATGGCTATTTTTTAAGGGTGTTAAATGTCGGGGGTGTCGTGCGACATATGCCAAAGGATGGCTTATCGTGGAGGGGACTAATAGTACGTCCCCGGTGCCAGGAAACGAGATGAGGCAAAGACATGCACGTCGGCGAATCTTACCCAGGTTTCGGGGCTCTCCTAGGAGATAACACCCCTAGTCCTGCTCTGCGGGGTATCCCCATGATCACTATAGCAACAAGAGTGGCTACAAGATTGCTCCTAGGGTTGTTTCTCTAGAGGAGGAAGAAGAACAAGGCTAGCCCTAGCTTCCTCTCTCTATATGTGTGGGTGAAATGAACTAAGGTCTGAACCCTTTGCATGGGTGCCCTAGGGGGTTTATATAGGCCTACCCCCTGGGGGTACAAAGGTAATCTAGTCGGGTGTGGGCCCCATCTGTCAGTGTATGGTCGTCGGCTTCTCCCCCGGCCGCTGGGGCCCGCCGCCTGTTCGGCCCGGTGGGTTGTCTTGTACTTGGCCGACAGGCCGTTCCCGCCGCTTGCGGGTCCGGCCGGCTGCTCAGCACTATAGCGATGTTGGTAATGATGCATGCTAAGTCGGGGGAGGCGTGGCTACAGTACCGACACCTGGCGGGCGATCACTGTAGCCATCACCCGTCTCTTCTGATTAATGGCGCATGGACTTTGAGGAGAAGTGGGCCGCCTGGTCAGGGGCCGGCCTCTCCTCGAGCCGGCTTGTCTGGGTTTTCCGCTCTCTGGCTCCTCGCGGACAGGTAGCCCACTTCCTGTGGGCCGTACCGATAGTCCGTAGTGGGGGCATGGCCCTCTCTATCATGGGTGATGTCACGGGTCGTACATCAACAGTGCCGCGCCGGCCGGGGGATGTCTGCCCCGTATGATGCACTGTGGCCACGCTTTGTCCTGGATTCGGGGGTGGCTGTCAGCACTATAGCCACAACCCGTCCCGTCGTCATAATGTGGTGCAAACTTTGAGGTTGCTTGGGGCCGCCTACCGGGGGCCGGCCTCTCTAGACGCCGCCCGCTAGGAGTCGGCCCACTTTGAGGCCACCCTCTGGGACTTGCCGTCTTCCGCCAGCCGGCCACTAGGACCAGTCGGCCGTAAGAAGGCGGCTAGTTGATCTTTGGGTCTTGTGGGGCAAAGCCGGCCCCAATGTCTTGAAATGCCATGGGGGCACATGAGGCTACCCATGGCTAATTACTCTGAGAGTAGTCCCCGAAGCTGGTAGGGCGCCGCAGCTGAAAGAGGTGAGGAGCCTCAACAGCTTCCTACTCCGAGTGCTTCGTCGATTTTGCTTCACCAGTCTTCCAGAATGCCGACTGTTAGGGGCCGGACCCGATCAGGCGGAACGCCTGGTGGTTTTCAAAATGTCTTGGCGGGAGCTAGGTGGCGCACCGGCTGGTTCCCATCTTGCCGCCAGCCTGCTGTACGCCACGTGACACCAGCCGGCCGGGCCACCTGCCGGCCCACGTGCGTGATGGGACGTTGCAGCAGGCCAGGGCCCACCACTATCGGTCCTCGGCTCACATGCATATCCGCTGTGGCCGAGGAGAACGGTTGATATTCCGGGGCGTGATTACTCCACGCCGTTATGGCGCGGTTAATGCGGGGTCGTGGGGTCGTGGGCACAGTTAATCCCACGACCCCTACGCCCCGTCCCGTCGGCTTCGCAACCGAGGGCTATAAGTAGGGGGAGGAGGGGGCGACTCTGGCTCGTGCGCCCTCATCTCCCTTTGTTCACTTCTCTTCTTCTCCCTCTCTGCCGCCGCCACACTCCTGTGCTATGCTGAAGTGCTACCGCGGCCCGCTGCCGTGTAGTTGCTCTGGCTCCTCGGCCGCGCCGTTGCTCTGCTAGCCTCAAGCTCCCATGGCGCGAGAGCGGGCCGGTGACTGGGACGGCTCCAACGTCATCCAAGACCACATCTCCTTCCTACGCAACATGCATCGGTTGCCCGGTGTGGGCTACATTCGGACGCGCATCCCACTTCAAAGGAGATCTCGCCGGCGCCGGAGGAAGGCGAGCACGTCGTCTTCCGCTCGTATTTCCTCAATGGCTTCGGCCTGCCAACGAGCGGCTTTCTCCGCTCCTTCCTTCAATTCTACAACCTCCAGCCGCACCACCTCACACCGAACACGGTGGTGCAGCTGTCGGCCTTCTTCTAGCTGTGCGAAGGCTACCTCGGTGTTCTCCCCACTCTCGAGCTGTGGGGAGACTTCTTCTACACCAAGCTCGTCGTCTCCGCCAAGGATGAGTCGGCTCAGTGTGGCGCCTTTGTCGCGGTGCGGCGCCCAGGAGCCGGCAACCGCTTCCCGCCCATCTCCTTGACCCAGTCCGACAAGCTTTGGCAAAAGTCGTACTTCTACGTGAAGAACGTCAACTCGGCACTGGACTTCGTCAACCTGCTGGCCTATGTGGTTGATATGTCTCCAACGTATCTATAATTTTTGAATGTTCCATGCTATCATATATTCTGTTTTGGATGTTAATGCGCTTTATTTTACACTTTTATATTATTTTTGGGACTAACCAATTAACCCAAGGCCCAGTGCAAATTGCTGTTTTTTTGCCTATTTTAGTGTTTCGCAGAAAAGGAATATCAAACAGAGTCCAAACGGAATGAAACCTTCGGGAGCGTGATTTTTGGAACAAAGGTGATCTAGAGGACTTGGAGTGGACGTCAAGCAACCAACGAGGTGGCCACGAGGCAGGGGGCGCGTCCTCCCCCTCGTGGGCCCCTCGTTGCTCCATCGACCTACTTCTTCCTCCTATATATACTCATATACCCCAAAAACATCTAGGAGCACCATGAAACCCTATTTCCACCACCGCAACCTTCTGTACCCAAGAGATCCCACCTTGGGGCCTTTTCTGGAGCTCTGCCGGAGGGGGCATCGATCACGGAGGGCATCTACATCAACTCCATGGCCTCTCCGATGATGTGTGAGTAGTTTACTTCAGACCTTCGGGTCCATAGCTAGGAGCTAGATGGCTTCTTCTCTCTCTTTGGATCTCAATACAATGTTCTCCTCGATCTTCTTGGAGATCTATTTGATATAACTCTTTTTGCGGGGTGTTTGTCGAGATCCGATGAATTGTGGGTTTATGATCAAGCCTATCTATGAACAATATTTGAATCTTCTCAGAATTCTTTTATGCATGATTGGTTATCTTTGCAAGTCTCTTCGAATTATCAATTTGGTTTGGCCTACTAGATTGATCTTTCTTGCAGTGGGAGATGTGCTTAGCTTTGGGTTCAATCTTGCGGTGCTCGATCCCAGTGACAGGAAGGGAAATGAAACGTATTGTATTGTTGCCATCGAGGATAAAAAGATGGGGTTTATATCATATTGCTTGATTTTATCCCTCTACATCATGTCATCTTACCTAATGCATTACTCTGTTCTTATGAACTTAATACTCTAGATGCATGCTAGTAGCGGTCGATGTGTGGAGTAATAGTAGTAGATGCAGGCAGGAGTCAGTCTACTTGTCACGGACGTGATGCCTATATACATGATCATGCCTAGATATTCTCATAATTATTCGCTTTTCTATCAATTGCTCGATAGTAATTTGTTCACCCACCGTAATACTTATGCTATCTTGAGAGAAGCACTAGTGAAACCTATGGCCCCCGGGTCTATTCTCATCATATTAATCTCCTGTTATCAAGTTATTTCTTGCACCGTTTATTTTGCAATCTTTACTTCTTGTCTTTATTATAAAAATACCAAAAAAATATTATCTTATCATATCTATCAGATCTCACTCCCGTGAGTGACCGTGAAGGGATTGACAACCCCTTTATCGCGTTGGTTGCGAGGTTCTTATTTGTTTGTGTAGGTACGAGGGATTTGCGTGTGGCCTCCTACTGGCTTGATACCTTGGTTCCCCAAAACTGAGGGAAATTCTTACGCTACTTTGCTGCATCACCCTTACCACTTCAAGGGAAAACCAACGCAGTGCTCAAGAGGTAGCCGCGGACGCACTGGACATTCAAGCTGAAGCACCTGTCGGCCTCCTCCACCGCTGCCGTCACCCGGCTCCAGGATATGACGGAAGCGGAGGGCCTCAAGGCCTCAGATCTGCTAACCACCTTCATGGAGTGCCGAGTTCTTCCTCTTCAAGGCTGGCCTCATCTGATCAGGCAGATGAGCGAGCGTCAAGACCCGTGCTGGCTGAGCACCAAGGAGATGCGGGCCACGGAGGTGGCCCGCCTGGTGAATGAGATGACAAACCTCAAGCTCTCGGAGTCAGAGTGGTGGTTTGGCAAGCAGCCATATACCCGCGCACACCCGCCGCCTGCGGTAAGTTCTCCAGCTCTTGCTCTCTTCTTCGCCCGCCGGGTTCTTCTTAGCCGACTGACCAGTCGGCCATGATGTAGCTTCTTACGACCTAGCCGGCCGCCGACGCCCTAGTGCAGGGTCGGGAGTACATGTCGCACCAGGCGGTGAGTGATGTGGATGACCCCGATCTGGGGATGGCCGCCATGGAGGAGGATGATACCACGGGTGGTGGCGACGCAGCAGGCGGCTTCGGAGGGGGAGGAGGCAGTCTTGAGGACTGGCCGGACGATGACGAGGAGGAGCACTTGCCGCACCACCCGCCGGTTTCCCACAAGGCGAGGGCGAGCTCCTCAGCAGTGCTGCCCGCACCAGGCGACGCACCGAAACGTCGAGCCGGCGCGCAGCTGCAAGGCGGCCGGTCAAAGAAGCCCAAGGGCTCGGCCACAGCGACTAGGCGGGAGGAGGCCATCGTGAGGTCAGCTCGGTACCAGAGGGCCCCGAAGCAGCCGCCTACAGCATTCGCGTAAGAGCATATCTTCCCTTGTGCTTTCCTTTGTTTTTCTATTTTCTTTCTTGCAACTTTTTATGAGTTTGCCCTGCCATGTGTGGACAGAGCCCCGCTCTCTCTTGAGCAGTCGGCCTCTACCTCCATCGTTGGGGGGATGGAGGGCTCCTCCAACACCCGCCGCATCGACCCGCTCGCCGACCTCCGAGGGGCGACGGAGAGGAACGCGCGGGAGGCGAGCGAGGAGAAGGAGAGGGCGGAGCAGGCGAAGGCAGACGCCGCAATGGCGGCGCAGGGGGAGGCGGACGCAGCGGCCAAGGCCCAGGCCAATGTCGCGGCCAAGGCCTGGGACAAAGAGGCGACCAAGGCCCAGGCGGACACGGCCGCCAGGGCGCAGGCAGGGGGAGGCACGGGTGGCGAGGCTCCAGAGCTGGTCATCCCGCTGAGCTCTATGCCGCCAGCGTCAGAGGTCTTGGCGTTGTCTGGAGCGGCCGGCAACGACCAGCCAGTCATGGAGAGGGAGGGAGGCGACGCCGCCATCCCGAAGGCGGAGTTGGTCCAGCGGATGCCGGCTGCCGAGGCTCTGGGCAGTCGGCCCGATGCGTCGTCGGCGCCTCAAGTCGGCGGCGAGCTGGTGGTGGGGGTGACTCCCGTCGTCCGCACTCTGACGCGTCGGCGCGCAGCGAAGGCGTCCTCGGCGCTGCAGCCTCAGGAGATCGGGGCTTCGAGCTCGTCAGCCCCAGAAGCGGAGGCTCTTGATAACCCACAAGTATAGGGGATCGCAACAGTTTTCGTGGGTAGAGTATTCAACCCAAATTTATTGATTCGACACATGGGGAGCCAAAGAATATTCTCAAGTATTAGCAGCTGAGTTGTCAATTCAACCACACGGAAACTTAGTATCTGCAGCAAAGTGTTTAGTAGCAAAGTAATATGATAGTGGTGGTAACGGTAACAAAAGAGCAGTGCAAGCAATAGTAAATATTTTTGGTATTTTGTAGTGATTGTAACATTAGCAACGGGAAAGTAAATAAGCGTAAACCAGTATATGGAAAACTGGTAGGCGCCGGATCAGTGATGGATAATTATGCCGGATGTGGTTCGTCATGTAACAGTCATAACATAGGGTGACACAGAACTAGCTCCAGTTCATCAATGTAATGTAGGCATGTATTCCGTAAATAGTCATACGTGCTTATGGAAAAGAACTTGCATGACATCTTTTGTCCTACCCTTCCGTGGCAGTGGGGTCCTATTGGAAACTAAGGGATATTAAGGCCTCCTTTTAATAGAGAACCGGAACAAAGCATTAGCACATAGTGAATACATGAACTCCTCAAACTACGGTGTCAGGACCGAATTTTCGGGATATTAATTTCCAGAAAGTGGCCCTTGTGCTCACCAGCCCCAGGATTACTGTTAGCTGATGAGGCACCAACTTGATACAGAAATTCCAAGCAAAATACATAATATGTAGTACAAGACCATTCTGGCCTATGAGTACAACAATTGGTTTCTAGTGGTTGATGGCGGAAGCGGTTTGTGGATCTTCAGCGTCTATGGGACTCCATTTCCCACAGGAACAGCTGACCAGGTTAACTCCTATCTTCGCGAGGCTGCTATCACCATTGCTTAGGTTCCGGGGCTGTCTTCGCAACGCTCCTCTCCACGCAAGAAATCTGGCCAAGACAATAGCCAGGGACAAGCCAGTGAGTACTTTGAATGTACTCGCAAACATTATGAACACGGGTATAATATAGCAATTGCTAATCATGCTCTAAAATATTCTATGATCGCGCTGTCAGTCATAAAACAAATCCATGATGCATGCAAGCAGGTTATTTATATACAACATGAATATGCAATAACAGGGTAGTGATAAAATGCACCGATCGGGTGTCCTGCGGCTTACCGAAAGGATAGTAAATAACGAAGCGTGTTCTCACTTTCAAGGCGTCGAGCGACACCACAAAAAGGCCTTATAATGTAAACAATAAGCATGCCACAGTCGGGCGTCTAAGCGACACCACATAAAGGGCTTATAAAGTAAACGACAAGAATGCCACAGTCGGGCGTCTGAGCGACACCGCATAAAGGGCTTATAAAGTAAATAAATAATAAGCATGCCACAGTCGGGCGTCTCAGCGACACCACATAAAGGGCTTATAAATAAATACTAAGCATGCCACAGTCGGGCGTCTCAGCGACACCACATAAAGGGCTTATAAATAATCACAGTGAATATCCAGGAGGTAGAACCATCCCAGGGATACTCGATAATTCAAATAATATAACGGGTTAGTCCATAACAAATAATAATCATGATCATCACAAGTCACAAGTCATGATCCAAGTTCTGGTTTAACAGTTTCTCCTCCGAAGACCGACACTAAGACCGACACTTGACCCATCCCAGACTGTAGTCCTTAACCATGGACACGGCTCTTCGAATAGATTTAACCTCTCTGAGGAGGTGTACTCTTTACCCACGAGTAACGGATTCCTTTAGTCCATCGGGACTAATTCCGCCTACGGTCTTTTAATTGAAAACACACCTGACTTGCACACACACCAGCTTAACTTAGCGGTGTCTGGAATCACCCACAACACCTGTCAAGTAAAACTCTAAGTGGGGAGGCTACAACCTCGCGTAGCATGGGATCAAATTTATATCGCGCGCTCTAAGGGGTGCCCCCCTCTCGGTCCCAACCGGAAACACCCATGCCCCCGGACCAGGTGGCATGCCTACCAGCTACAACTGGTATCTTCCACCATGGCCTCTCTGTACGGTGTGTGCTAGAAAGGGGTTGACAACTTACTGAACCGTACCCTACCTAATGCAGGGACAAGTGGCAGTACGAAACAAGTATGGGGGTTACTGGAACAAGACTCGATCTATGGTTGACTCAGGAGGTTTAAACATTTCCTGCATGATTAGCATGACGAATATATTTCAACAGAATCACCACGCATTATACCTTACTATGCCATACCGGACATAACCGTCCCGACGGAGACCGGAGACAAGCTCACGCCTACCCAAGGCAGAGGCTTTCCCGGATTTCTTTCCGGCATGCATGCAAGTCATACGAGGACGATTACCATCACAAGTATATCCACTTCCAACAGCAAGGGAGTTTCCAATATGCATTCATGCAAATGATCGTATCACCACATAAAATAACGAGTTCTCCGTATTAAGGTGGTGTTATAATCGTATTAATCCAACACACAAAAATATCATGCTAGGGTTCAGAATGCTTGCCTTCAAGGTGTGGAGAGGTGAGGTGCTCTCCAAAACTTTTGAAAGTTTTCTTCTCCTCCAGAAATCCTATTTTTGAAATTATTCAAATTAACACATAGCTTTTTAAACAGTACAAAAAGGTTGTCTGAAATTTTTTCAAATAAATCTCAAAATAAACTAGACAATATTTGAGAGAGGTAGGAAAAAGAATCAACTCATTTGGAGTTATATTTAAAAAGTTAGAGCTAGTCAAAGTTTTGGTCAAATCTGTTTTTAAAATAAAACTGAAAAAGAAAAACGCTTTGAAAAGGGGTACACGTCGAAGACGTACTTTGGGAATGCGCCTCCACTTAAAACACGTGGTGGCGGGGCTGGGTCACTGACAGTGGGCCCGCCTGGCCCACTGGTCAGGTTTGACCAGTCCACGCGCGCGCCGTCTCCTCCGACCGAACAGAGGCGGAGCTCCAGCGAGGCTCGCCGGCGAACGGAGGCATCCCTCGGGGATCTAAGCACATGGGTGTGCTCAGGTGGTCGAGGCGAACCCGTGGGTACCCGCCATGGTCGCCGACGTGGACGGAGTCGCCGGCGATGAGCTTCCCGGCGGACGACGGCGTCGGGTGAGATGGGGCTCTGGGCTGCGGTGGTTCCCGACCGGGTTTGAGGTGTTGGGCGGCTCCGCAGGGTCATGGGGAGTCGAACGGTAGCGCTAGATGGACGGGAGGGCTCGGGTTGCGACTGAATGGAGCTGGGGCGTGGCGGTGGCCGAGCCGGTCGGAGGCGGGGAAGAAGACCTCCTGCCGTTGATTGCTGGCCATGGGGGGTCCTAGGGAGATGGCTTGAGGCTGTCTGAGTGCTGGGACGAGCTCGGGGCTCTCCATTTATAGCGTAGCGACGTCGGTTCGCGACGGCCGCGGATAAGATCGCCGGCGACCGCCATTCTGTAGCTAGGGCGACGTGGAGGTGGTTGGAACTGGTCGGCGCACTCTGACGAACTCCACACTGCTCAAGGGGCGAGCTGGCGCGTGCGTGTGGCTCGGGCGGCGCCGTCCAGGGCAGAGGTTGTCGGGGCGATGGTGGCGGCTTGCGGTGGCGGCGCTGTAGGGCGCTAGGAGGGGGCCAGGGTGGCCCTGCAGTGAGGGAGGGATCGGGCACGTCGGCTGGGAGAGGGGAGAGGCCAGGACGGGCACGGGTAGGTGGCAGCGGGGCCTGGCGACTTCAAGACGCACGCGTGCAAAGCGATGCCTGGCCGCGCCTAGAGCGTGCACGCCAGGCGCTCGATGAAATGTCAGCGTGTGCTAGAGGATTAGGATGAGGCTGGGGATTAGCAGGCCTGTGTTAGGGTCGTCTAGGAGCTTAGTGGACATGCTAGTTTGTCCAGAGGTGCAAGGTCACAGTGCAAAACTAAAATCATGCCAAACTGTCTCTGCACTCAAGGTGTTTGACAAAATGCCAAGAGCATCTAGGAAACTCTTGGAGAGGCCAAAATCTCCAGATCAGGGTCTCTTTAGATGCAGGTGGGGATGGCAAGGTTAGTTGGCCAAGTCTAGAAATTTGATAGTGCAAGTTTGTGAGAAAACTGATTCTGGACAGAAAGAAAAGGGCATAATTGCATGCACTTAAAATCCTCCAATGGGTCCACTCTTCTGGACTTAAGGGTTTGGGAGGGTGGTCTATAAGCAGGAGAAATAATCATGGGTAAAGGAGCAAGTTAAAATATGGTTGCAGTACAAATCACCAAGCTACCAGAATGAAAATGAGGTTGATTTACTCAAATTTTTCAAGGAACAACACTGGGTTTTTGCAAAAAGTTGAATAATATACTCCTACTGACATCCCATAATTTTTGTGAAAGTTTTAAAGAAATATTTAATTAGGTTGTAGTGCAAAATTGCCCACTGGACCAGATTTGAAAACTTGGTGTAGAACTCAAAATGTCCAATGAATGAAATATATTTTTGCATAAAAGTGATTTAAAAACATCACATAACATCCCCAAATTTTGGTGGAATTTTTGAATGAATTTATAAAAGGGTTGCAGTGCAAATGGGACCCTAAACTTATGAAAAACCCTTTTGGAGAAATAAAGCTCAGGGAAAGATAATTATATAAATAATCCTACTGATAAAAGAATTGTTTTATTTGAGAGGGTAAATAAGTCCAACAACATTTGAAAAGTTTTTACTTGGGGTAAAAACCTCATAATAATTAAGAAAAGAATGGTTCTGAAATCAAAAGGGAATCCAGAAAATAAAAGTTTAAGTTTCCTGGCAAAATTTTAATAAACAAAACATGGTTAAATTTTTGGGTGTCACATACGGTCATCACCGGGAGTGGTCCCGATTATTGTCACTTCGGGGTTGCCGGATCATAATACATAGTAGGTGACTATAGACTTGCAGGATAGGATCAAGAACTCACATATATTCATGAAAACATAATAGGTTCAGATCTGAAATCATGGCACTCGGGCCCTAGTGACAAGCATTAAGCATAGCAAAGTCATAGCAGCATCAATCTCAGAACATAGTGGATACTAGGGATCAAACCCTAACAAAACTAACTCGATTACATGATAAATGTCATCCAACCCATCACCGTCCAACAAGCCTACGATGGAATTACTCACGCACGGCGGTGAGCATCATGAAATTGGTGATGGAGGATGGTTGATGATGACGACGGCGACGAATCCCCCTCTTCGGAGCCCCGAACGGACTCTAGATCAGCCCTCCCAAGAGAGATTAGGGCTTGGCGGCGGCTCCGTATTGTAAAACGCGATGAAACTTTCTCCCTGATTTTTTTCTCCCCGAAAGTCAATATATGGAGTTGGAGTTGGCGTCGGAGGGTCTCCAGGGGGCCCACGAGGTAGGGGGGTGTGCCCAGGAGGCAGGGGGGCGGCCCCCACCCTCGTGGACAGGGTGTGGGCCCCTTGGTCTTCATCTTTGGCGAGGATTTTTTATTATTTTTTAGAAGACATCTCATGGAGTTTCAGGTCATTCCGAGAACTTTTGTTTTCTGCACATAAAACAACATCATGGCAATTCTGCTGAAAACAGCGTCAGTCTGGGTTAGTTCCATTCAAATGATACAAGTTAGAGTCCAAAACAAGGGCAAAAGTGTTTGGAAAATTAGATACGACGGAGACGTATCAGAGGCCACTAGCGTCGTCCCGCGGGAGTGGACGTCTGGGGGCGGGACGGGCGTCCTGAACAGAGCTACTCAGGTAGTCCATTCCTTGCTCCAGGACCAAGGCTACGCCCTCCAGGAGTACATGAAGACATTCCTGGCGTCACGAGCCTTCGTCCGGGTATGTTCCTTGTATTTTTCTTTTAATTTTGGCAATCTTCTGTGGGGGCCCCAAGTTCCGGGCCAGCTTCTGAGCAGGCGGCTCGGAACTTAAAGGTAAGTTTCGATTGCTGAATCTTTCTTTTCTTCTGTTGATTTCGTTGCAGGATTACCATGACATTTGTGCGGCCGCCTACAACTCCCAAGTCCGGGAGCTGGCCAGGCGGACTGCCGAGCTGGCCGACAACCGGAGTAAGCACTCCACTCTTTTACTCTCGCAGGGGCGCGCCAGCGCACCCGCAGGGTGTAGCCCCCGAGATTCGGGCCGACTGCTGAGCAGTCGGGTCGGATCTTCTGGCAACTACCTTTCCTTGTTGATTTATTGACCTCTTCTCCTTCTTATCTTCTACAGGAGCCAATGCCACCTTGCGGCAGCAAATGGGAGAGGCTCAAACTGCGGTGCACGCCAAGGAGGAGGAGTGCCTCAAGGTGGAATAAGAGCAAGACCGCCTGGCCAAGCAGCTGGCTGACCAGGCGGACAAGCACTCGGCGGAGCTGCAGAAGCTCCAGGACGCGGAGGAGGCCCTTGAGGCCGAATTCGAGACTGAGCGCTCGAAGTGGGCGGACAAGGAGAAAGCCCTGTCGGAGGGCTACGACGAGATCGAGGACTTGCTTGATGGTGAGTTGTCCCTCTCTTTATTCCGCCGGCCGACTTGTCATATGGGCCAGCTTGTGGCCTCATACTTTTTCTTCTTTATGCAGAGTACTTCCCCAGTTATTCCGTTGCTGCCAGCCAAGCCGACGAAGCTCGTCATGACGAGCGGAGGCGGGCTGGTGCTACGATTGCGCCCAACGCCCCGCGTACCCTTGCCGAGTAGTTGCTTGCCATCCAGGCTCGTCTCCAGCCGGCACATCGGGCTCTCCGCCGTCTTCAGCGTGCTAGGGCCCAGGTGGTCGCCACCCTCTGGCCTGGTACTCCCCTTGTGCGCACCGCCAGCCGGACCTCCGACTGGTTGGAGGTGGCCATCGGCCGCTTCGAGGCATGGAAGGGCTGATCCGCCCGGGCGGGCGCACGCCGGGCCTTGGAGTTCGTCAAGGGATGGTACACTGGGCTCAGCTTGGACCAGCTGGCCACTCTACGTGCTGAAGTCGGCCAGGAGCTGGAGGCGGTGGCGCCCCAGCTCTATCATCGGGCTACGGCGATCGCCGAGTACGCGGACACCGCCGTCTTCCTCCCTGAGCTTGATGAAGCGGGCGCCGAGGTGCCGCCCAATTGGTTCGGGCTGAACCCAGAAGGTGGTGAGTACTCAGTGGAGGAGATCGCCTCAAGTGATGAAGGCGAGGAGGAGGATGAGGACAAGGATGAGGACGGCAAAGACGAGGCGCCGGATGGTGAAGATGCCAGCCGGCCTCAGCCTGATCAGTCCTCGACCAATGGACGGAGCGCTGGCAGGCCGACTGCCGCTGATGCTGATCAAGCTGAGACCCACCAAGCGGATGCTCCACCACCCGGAGCCTCTACCTCTGCCGACCCCTCTGATCCGTCTGCTGCTCCTCTGGCCTAGGCGGCCGAGTTATCCTTTCTTTTCCTGTTTTGTAATCTCATTCTAACAAATTTGTTAGATTTGCGAAGTTCCACCCGCTGGGGGTGTACTCAAACTCCCTTTAATGTTGGCCAAGGGCCTTTTGCTGTATAAATTTTCTTTGCCGATTTCCGACTTGTCTTGCTTTTTACTCTTTTGGCTTTTTCCTTTGCCGCCTTCCCTTGGCTGTCGTCTTGCCAGCCGGACAGCCGCTCTGCGGACTGTGGCTGGGTCAAGTACTTTGACCGCTTTGGGGAGGCAAGTACTTTAGCCGTCGGTAGAGTGTGGCAAGCAAAGTTAGAGACCGGCCGGCCGGCTGCTCAGCAGTCGGTCGGTGAGGCGAGGAGCTGACTCTGCCTATGAAAATGCTTTTAGTCGTTAGCCATTTTTCATGTGGGCACCGTTTCCTGCATTTTCCTCTTGCCGGCCGGTCAGTCGCTCTGTGATCTGCGGCTTGTGGCTAGAGAGGGCATAGGTGCCGTCACACTACTTGTCCTACTACAGGTAGCATCACATAGTACAGGGCGGCGAGCCCCCGGGCCGACTGGTCGAACCTGGTGCCAGGCAGAATGATGAAATGACATACTCATAGGTATAGAACTTATCATACAGATAAAAAGGGGAGCCCCCGAGTGCTCCTCGGGGGAGCCTTATGTCTTAGTACTTAATACAAAAGGTAGCGTGGTACATACTGAATCAACTGTATAATCTTCGGAGGAGATTTGCATTCCATGGGCGCTCTGATTCCTTGCTCGAATCTTCTCTCTTGCGTGCTCGAGGCTTCTGCGCGTCAATGAGGTAGTAGGAGTCATTTCCCAATGCTTTGCTGATGATGAAAGGGCCTTCCCATGGGGCCGAGAGCTTGTGCTGGCCGGCTGTTCGCTGGATCAGCCGGAGCACAAGGTCTCCCTCTTGGAAGGATCTTGGCTTGACCTTCCGACTGTGGTATCAGTGTAGGCCCTACTGGTAGATGGTGGACTGGCTGAGTGCCAACAGCTGGCCCTCTTCCAGCAGATCGACGCCGTCTTCTCGTGCCTCCTTTGCTTCCGTCTCCATGTACATGGTGACGCGAGGTGAGTAGAACTCGATGTGAGTTGGAATGACAGCCTCGGCCCCATAGACAAGGAAGAAAGGAGTGAAGCCGGTAGATTTGTTCGGCGTGGTGCGCAGGCTCCAGAGAACGGCCGGCAGCTCATCGATCCAGCAGCCGGCCCACCGCTCCAGAGGCTCGACCAGTCGGGGCTTGATGCCGGAAAGGATGAGGCCGTTTTCTCGCTCGACTTGGCCGTTTGACTGCGGATGGGCAATGGATGCTAAGTCCAGTTGGATGCCCTGCGTCGCGCAGAAACGGGCCAAGGCTCCCTTGGCAAAGTTCATGCCATTGTCGGTGATGATGATGTGTGGTACTCCGTAACGAGTGGTGATGTCTGCAATGAAGGTCACAGGTGTCGGACCATTCAACTTTTTGATTGGCTTGGCTTCAATCCACTTGGTGAACTTGTGCACAGCAACAAGCAGATGGGTCGTGCTGCCACGTGCTGTTTTGAATGGTCCCACCATGTCCAACCCCCAGACGGCAAAGGGCCACGTCAGGGGAATGGTCTTGAGTGCGGAAGCAGGTAGATGTTGCTGAGAACTGAACTTCTGACACCCTTTACAATGCTTGACTAATTCCTTGGCATCTTCTAAGGCAGTCGGCCAAAAGAAACCATGGCGGAAGGCCTTGGCGACAAGGGATCTGGTGGCCGCGTGGTGGCCGCACTCGCCTTGGTGGATATCTTTGAGGATTGCTTGGCCTTTCTCTGACTCTACGCAGCGCTGGAAGACTCCAGTCATGCTGCATTTGACAAGCTCTCTGTTTACTATCGTGTAAGCTCCTACTCGGTGCTGCACTTGCCGGGCCGAGATCTCATCGGTCGGCAGCTCTATTTACCAAAAACTTGACGATGGGCAATGCCCATGAAGGTGCTTGAATTTCTTCTACTGCCACTAGGGCCATTTGTACAAGGGTGGTTGGGCTCTGAGGCGGCGGGTTGGACACGATTGCCGCTTGCTGCGCTGCCGAAGTCCCCGGGCCGACTATCGCAGCCCCCAGGCCGGGTTGTGAAGTCCCTGGGCCGGGTGCGACTGCTGCAGTCCCCGAGCCGCTTGGAGAAGTCCCTCGGCCGACTGCTGCAGCCCCCGGGCCATGTTGTGAAGTTCCTAGGCTGGGTGCAGCTGCAGCAGTCCCCGCGCCGCCTGCTGAAGTCCCTGGGCCGGCTGCTGCAGCCCCCGAGTTGGATCCAACTGCTTCGGGAGGATCCGACACGAAAATGGACTCAGATTCTGGAGAAGGTTTGATTGAAGGCTTGCGGAGGCACTGAAGGGAGACGACGGCTGGTATTGCTTGACGGGTGGAGCCGATCCATGCCAGGGCATCAGCTGCCTCGTTTTCATTCCATGGCACGTGAAAGAACTCACACCCTTCAAAATATCTGCTGAGTTGCTGAACGAGGAGACGGTAGCTCGCCATGTTTGCATCATTGGCGTCCCAGTCACCAGATGACTGTTGGACTACCAAGTTGGAGTCGCCGTAGCACAGGATCCAGCGGATGCTGATCTCTTTGGCCAACCGGAGGCCGTGTATTAATGCTTCATATTCTGCTACGTTGTTGGAGGCGGCAAAATGGATTTGCAATGTGTATTTGAGCTTGTCTCCTTTGGGAGAGGTGAGAACAATGCCGGCTCCCAAGCCGGTGCGCATCTTCGAGCCATCAAAGTGCATTCGCCAATGAGTGGAGTCCGGAGCTGGCGGCAACTACTAGGTCTCGGCCCGGTCGACAAGGAAGTCAGCTAGTGCTTGGAACTTCAAGGCGGTGCGTGGCTGGTAGAAGATGGTGTAGGGGGCCAGCTCAATGGCCCATTTGACCACTCGGCCAGATGCATCTCTGTTGCCAATGATTTCGGCAAGTGGGGCAGTGCAGAAAACCGTGATTGGGTGCTCTTGAAAGTATGGTTTCAGCTTCTTGGCGGCAAAGTGCACGCCGTAGCACATCTTCTGGTAGTGAGGGTAGTTCTGCTTTGAGGTTGACAGTACTTCACTCAAGTAATATACGGGCCTCTGAACCGGCTGTGCCCTGCCGGCCTCTGGACACTCTACCACCATGACAGTGCTGACCACCCGGCTGGCGGCGGCGATGTAGAGGTACATTGGTTCCTTATCAGCCGGAGCCGCAAGGACAGGTGGCGTGACCAACATCTTTTTTAACTGGAGAAAAGCTTCATCCGCCTGGTCATTCCACTCGAAATGAGTGGTTTTGTTCATGAGCTGGTACAGGGGAAGAGCCTTCTCACCCAGCCGACTGATGAAACGGCTGATGGATGCCAAACAACCGGTGAATTTCTGGACATCTCTTAGTCGGGTGGGTCTCTCCATCCTCTCGATGGCCTTGATCTTCACAAGGTTGCACTCGATGCTGCGTTCTGAGACCAGGAAGCCAAGGAGCTGGCCAGCTAGTACTCCGAAGACGATTTCTCTAGGTTGAGCTTGATCTGAAACCAGTGCAGATTTTCAGGAGTTTCCTTGAGGTCCTCCAAGAGAGTGTCGCGCTTCTCTGTGTTCACCACAATATAGTCCACATAGACATGGGCGTTTCTGCCAAGCTGCTTGAGGAGGCACTTCTGCATGCAACGCTGGAACGTGGCACCGGCATTTCTCAATCCAAATGTCATGGTCAGGTAGCAGAAGGCTCCAAATGGTGTGATGAAGGTAGTCTTCAGGCAGTGTGCCGGGTTCATCTTGATCTGACGATATCCTGAGTAGGCATCCAAGAAACTCAACAGCTCGCATCCAGCTGTGGAGTCTATCACTTGGTCAATCCGAGGCAAAGCAAACGGATCTTTTGGGCAAGCTTTGTTGAGACTGGTGTAATCAATACACATACGCCACTTGTTGTTCTTCTTCAGTACAAGGACGGGTTGGCTAGACATTCTAGAAAAAACACTTCCATGATGAAGCCGGCTGCCAGGAGCCGGGCTATCTCTTCTCCAACAATTCTTCTCTTTTCCTCCGACAGTCGGCGGAGGGGTTGTTTGACTGGGTTGGCATCTGCTCTGACATGTAACTTGTGCTCGGCGAAATCCATCGGAACACCCGACATGTCCTTGTGGAACCATGCGAGTCCCGATTCTCACGGAGGAAATCGACAAGCTCGCTTTCCTATTTGCTACCAAGGTTGGCACCAATGACAGCAAATTTCTCCAGGTGCTCAGGGTCCAAAGGGATCTTCTTAGTTTCTTTGGCCGACTGGAAGGAGACCTGGGTCTCTGACTCTTTGGCTCTGGGGACATGTCCGGCTGCTTGCTGGTCATGGCCACCACACGGTCCAGGAGCTTCTTCTCAGCGGCAATCACAAGGGACTCGGCTAACCGGCTGCTGGCCGCAGCACAATCAGCCGATTTCTCGTAGTCTCCAGATATCGTGATGATGCCCTTGGTTTGTGGCATCTTCATCTTGAGGTAAGCATAGTGTGGCACCGCCATGAACTTGGCCAGAGCCGGCCGGCCTAGGAGTACAGGATAAGGGCTTTCGAGGTCCAACACCTCAAACCAAATTGCTTCGCGGCAGAAGTGATCCTTGTCCCCGAAGATGACGTCTATCTTGACCCTGCCGATTGGTGAGCAGGACAGGCCAGGCATAATACCATGGAAAACAGTTCGGCTGGGATGGAGGTGCCTTTCCTTAATGCTTAACTTTCCATGGTATCGCGATACAGAATGTTGATGCTGCTGCCGCCATCTATCAGGACCCGGGAGAAACGAGCAGCTCACCTTTCTGTTGTGAGAGTGGCATCCAACACCAGAGCATAGGAGCCCGGAGAGGGCATCACCTCCGGGTGGTCGGCCCAGCTCCAGCTGATGGGCTTTTCAGACCAATGCATGAATTCAGGAGCACCTGAGGCGACGACATTCACCTCTCGGTGCTGCTGACGCCGGCTTCGCCAATCGTCCAACACGCTAGTGAAGACTACGTATGCGCCATGTTCTTCAGGGTAATCATCTTGGACGGCTTCGACTGCTGGACGGCCGGCCGGCTACTGAGGAGGCAGAGCCGGTGGGCCAGCAGGCGGCGGAGGCAGTCCTTCTCCCTTGGCGATGCGGACAAGCCAGTGGCACTTCCGAGTTGTCTGGTTGGACGGCTTCACCCTGCTGTGAAACTTGCAGGGGGCATCGAGGGTCTGCTCAAAGGAGAAAGTTGGCAACCAGGCCGGTTTGCCGCCCTTCTGACGTTTATGGAGTGACTGCCCTTCAGGTTGTTGATCTTCAAATGTTGCCACCTGCCGGCTGGGGGGCTTTGCGCTTGTTGTCGTTCGGCTGCTGGCGCCGACTGTTGTCTCCAGCTGGTGTTCGAGGGGCCGGGGGAGCACCTTCCCCGAAGTGTCCACCCGGAGCTCTGACTTCATGGAAGAGTCGGCAGTGGCGTACTTGTCTGCTATGATCAGCAGTTCGTCGAGTGTGGCCCGATCGTCGCAGAGAAGCCGGTGCTTGAGTAAGGTGCCCTCTCTGCACCCGACGGTGAAGTATTTGATAGCTTGGACCTCATGCACCCCTTCACAGGAGTTGCACAGTTCTGCCCACCGCGTCAGGTAATCGCGGGTGGACTCATTGGGGCCTTGGATGCACAGCGAGAGCTGGCGAGGCTTCGGGGGCCGTTTGTAGGTGCTGGTGAAGTTGCGGATGAACACTTCAGTGAAATCTACCCAGTTGTTGACGCTGTAGGGCTTGAGGCTGTTCAGCCACGTCCGGGCTGTGCCCTGGAGCATGAGCGGGACGTACTTCATGGCAACACATTTGTTGCCGTTTGCTATGCTGACGGCTGTGGAATAGTCCACCAGCCAATCCTCCGGCTTCACAGAGCGGTTGTACTTGGGCATGTCTCTTGGGAGCGAGAACCCCTTCGGGAAGGGCTCGTCACGAATGCGGGGGCCAAAACAAGGCGGACGCATCGCATCTTCTTCTTCTAGCGCCAAGGATCGAGCCAGGCGATCGATCCGGTGGCGCGCGTTATTCTCTCCGACTCCCTCTCGGCGGCCCAGCCGGTCGTCGAGAGTCGGATGATCAACAGGCGGCGGGGAAGCGCGCCTCTCTCTTCGAGGAGGCGATGGCAGTGGATCATCACCCCGTCGTTCGACTGCTCGAGGGCGGCCGTCTTGGTCGCGCTCGATGGTGATGCGAGTCCGGCTGTGGCTAGCAGCCGGCTCCTTGTCTCGTCTGTCGTGGGCGCCGCCTGTCGGCATCCGGGAGGTCGCGCCATGCTCTTCGTGAGGGGGCGGGTTCTCAACCCACTGGTTAAGCTCTTCGGTGTGACAACCGGCTTCTTGCTGCGCAGCAGCTGCATCGATAAGCTGCTGAACGCGCTCCATCATGTAGCGATGCTCATCGCCCTCCAGGTGGTCCAGCTTGTCTGCTACCGCCTGGGCAGCGCGTATGTTCTCCATTGGCGTGGCGTAGACTAGATGGTCCACTCCTAACATGCTGGCGATGGCGCCGCCTTGCTGCCTGACCGTTCCTGCTCGGCTAGGCCCAGCAGCAGTCGGCGTGCCGCCGACAGCACGATCAACCTCGCGCTGGAAGGCCTCAGAGAGGCATCTCATGGTAGCCAATTTCTTGGCGTTCTCCACGAGTGAGACGCGGCAGGCTTCCAGCTTCTCGGCATCCGCATCCGCAACAATGGGCGTGGACAGATCCCGCATTGCCACCTCCAATGGGGAAGGAACCCCCATTGTGGCTGATGACAAGCACCTCCGTGACGGTGCTGCCGCCGCTCTCTGCGAGAGGAAGCGGATCGTCGATGACCACCACGTTGGTGGGGAAGGAATTGGAAGAAACCATGTCGTTGTCGACAAGCATCGGATCGGTGGAGCCAACCGACTCCAGATCGGTGGAGGGCTCGTGGGCGATGTGAAACTTGCCGAGAAGGTCGACGAAGCAGCTCTCGGAGCTGGCTGCTCCCGCGTCGGGCGCGGGCTCGATGGAGAGGCAAAGCTCCCCAACAAGATCGGCGAGGCTAGCCGCCACGCAGGTGACCTCCGCACCGTGCAGCGCGTCAACACAGATGCCATCGGGCGAGCCGGGCTGGCTGCGCTCGCAAGGAAGGAACATGGTTCCCGTCCAGAACAAATCTCCGGACGACGGTGCACCTAGCCCCATGGTGGCTGCCAAATGTCGGGGGTGTCATACGACATATGTCAAAGGATGGCTTATCATGGAGGGGGATTATAGTACGTCGCCGGTGCCAGGAAACGGGATGAGGCGAAGACATGCACGCCGGCGAATCTTACCTAGGTACTGGGCTCTCCTAGGAGATAACACCCCTAGTCCTGCTCTGCGGGGTCTCCGCATGATCACTATAGCAACAAGAGTGGCTACAAGATTGCTCCTAGAGTTGTTTCTCTAGAGTAGGAAGAAGAACAAGGCTAGCCCTAGGTTCCTCTCTCTATATGTGTGGGTGAAATGAACTAAGGTCTGAACCCTTTGCATGGGTGCCCTAGGAGTTTATATAGGCCTACCCCCAAGGGTACAAAGGTAATCTAGCCGGGTGTTGGCCCCATCTATAAGTGTCTATGGTTGCCGGCTTCTCCGCCGACCACTGGGGCCCGCCGCCTAATGGGCCCGGTGGGTTGTCTTGTACTTGGCCGACAGGCCGTTCCCGCCGCTTGCGGGTTCGGCTGGCTGCTCAGCACTGCAGCGATGTTGGTAATGATGCATGCTTTGTCGGGGGAGCGTGGCTACAGTACCGCCGCCTGGCGGGCGATCACTGTAGCCATCCCCCATCTCTTCTGATTAATGGCACGCGAACTTTGAGGAGAAGTGGGCCGCCTGGTCAAGGGCCGGCCTCTACTTGAGCCGGCCGGTTTGGGTTTGCCGCCCTCTGGCTCCTCGCGGACAGGTAGGGCCCACCGCCTGGATTCGGGGGTGGCTGTCAGGACTGTAGCCACGCTTGGTCCTGGATTCAGGGGTGGCTGTCAGCACTATAGCCACGCCCCGTCTCGTCGTCATAATGTGGTGCAAACTTTGAGGGTGCTTGGGGCCGCCTGCTGGGGGCTGGCCTCTCTAGAGGCCGCCCGCCAGGAGTCGGCCCACTTTGAGGCCGCCCTCTGGGGCTTCCCGTCTTCCGCCAGCCGGCCACTGGGACCAGTGGGCCGTAAGAAGGCGACTAGTTGATCTTAGGGTCTTGAGGGGCGAAACCGGCCCCGATGTCTTGAAATGCCATGGGGGCAGATGAGGCTACCCATGGCTAATTACTCCGACAATAAATATTCTTTTATGTTGTCAAAGCTTTAAATATATGGTTAGATCATAACCTGGGGTGGAGCTAGGACCAGACCCCCTGGTTGCGTTCGGGGTGTGATGTCCATACACACACGTGTAGCATACTATGGTGAACTATACTAGGTCCATAGCTAGGGATGACAATGGGGCCCCATACGCGCCAAACCCATGGGGATTTCATCTATTAGGGGGTGGGGATGGGAGACAAACATCCCCATGGGGATATTTACAAAACTAATTTATTCCCCATAGGGTACAACGGGGATGGGGATGATATCCTATTCCCCAGACCCAATACCCATCGGGGACCCGGTTAGTAACTGTGACACTGCGGTCAACCTTAAAATATTCACTTGCGAAAACAAAAATACTCTGAAAAAACCTTAAATCTATCTCACGCCCTCGCCTCAGCTGCCACCATGACCAAGAAGCAGTACGACCTAGATAGGCATTAGCAGGACAAGGACAACACCATTTATGTATGTTGATTATAGGGTGTCATATTATGTATATGAGTATTTGTTTATGGGGATGGGGACCCTAATGGGGCCTCATTCCCCAGTGGGGCATGGGTATGGGGAAATTTCATCCCCAGTCATGTAAACGGGGATGGGGATGGGGATGGGATGATAGGGAATAGATGAGGATGGGGATGTTGTAGGTATCCCCATAGGGGATTGTCCCCATTGCCATCCCTATCCATAACCAAGTGTGAATCTGGCTCCCCTTGGCTATAAGTAGCACCAAACCAGATAATAAGCTTGTCTCCAAGAGCAGTTTCTCATTTTCACATGGTTTAGACTCTTACATTTCTTGGTTTCATTCGGTTTACGCTTGTATGTTTTCCGATTTCATGCGTACAATCCTTTTCTCTCTCTAGCTACAGCGGTGACACTAATTTATGTGTTGATACGTAGATAACTATATAAGTTATGCAACAACCAAGCCCGACAGACCATTCTGAAGTTACATTTTTCCATTCTTATGTAGGACACAAGGTTGTAGTGACGTAATATGTTGAATTTTCTTGGATATTTTTAAAAATTTCTATATATGGTTTACACAATTTTTTGTCCTATTTGAGTATAAAAAATTAACGTGTAGATTTGTATGCAAATTCTGTGGTTTGGCCCAGAGCTGCTGCTTCGTTCATGCATGGACCAGTCTCATCATCTCAAAAGAAACAAAACCACTCTCAAAATCTTTCTTCTCGGTGCCAAGTAAGACTCAAATTTATGAAGCAATGTTGCAATGTTATTAAACAAAAGTGTTATAAATATCTATATACATGGTTAGATCATGAAGACATTATAAAAAAGTGCTTGGTACCGAAGAAAGAAAGTCAATGTTCCATGCATTCCATTTCAAGGGCAATACTAGAAATACCCCTTCTTTCAAGGGGCCAACATGCAATATTCCCTCAATTGAAACGCTTGCTTCTGGAACCACCTCATTCTTTCCGTTTGTCGCGTAGCCCCTCACTAGTGTGTGGGCCCTACCACATGCCCCCTTGTCTAGGGGTCGCCGTTTTTGCGACCACTGTGTATGTATGGGACTTTCATCGCCCCCGTGTGCCAACCTACACATTCGCTTCCATGTGTCATTAAAAACTCTACCCATTTACCAATTTAGGCGAGGATCCTTCCCCATAGTGACTACAACGAGGTACTAGCGGCCATGTGCGGTGGCGGGATCTCAACATGCCCACGGTGACATGGAGGGTGACGAAGCCAAAGTTGTGGCTAAGAAGAAGAAGGTCTGGTGAGGCGTTGGCGGGGGTCGGCGCTTCGCAAGGCTTGTCGTTCTTCGGGTCCGGCTTGAGATGGAGTATGAAGATGTGGACATTGAAGAGTTTGAGGTTGGCTGCAGGGATTCTGACTTAGATCTCGGGCGTCAAGATCAAGCCATACGCCACCATCAAGAGGTCCCCCTCTAAAGGCATCGACGCCTCCAGAGACTCTGACATGGATCTAGGGCGTGGCTGGATGGGAACGGAGGACGACGACGACGAGCTTGTCAAGATCAAGCCATTTGCCATTGTCAAGAGGTCCCTCTCCAAAGGTATCGGTGCCACATCACTAGATCTAGTTTTAATCCGTCTATTAGGGTTATACTTTCTATCCTTTTCTATTGTACTATCACATTTTCTCTTTTTTGGGTAGGGCATAAAAGTTTGAAATCGCATATAGCTATTTTGTAAGGGGGTTAAATATTTTCTTATGTTGTTAAAGCTTTAAATATATGGTTAGATCTTAGCCCGGGGTGGAGGTAGGACCAGACCTCCTAGTTGCGTCCAATGTGTGGCGTCCATACACATACACACATCTGTAGCATACTATGGTGAACTATACTATGTCCATCGCCAAGTGTGAACCTGGCTCCCCCCTTGGCTATTGGTAGCACCAAACGAGTTAATAAGCTTTTCTACAAGAGGTGTTTCCTAATTTCACATGGTTTACACCCTTACATTTCCTGATTTTATTCGTATTAAAATGTCCTGAACACACTTTTTTAAAATCATGAATATATTTTCTATGTGTCATATACATTTTTTGAATGGTACCATTTTTTTCAATTACGGGAAGATTTTTTAACACTTAATAATTCTTCAAACATGCAGGTACCCATGATCATGGAATTCGAGCCACGAGGAGGTTAGGAGCAAGGCGGAAATGAAGTGCTAATCTGAACACCAGTGACAGAAAGATCTAGTACGGTAGTATGAATCCAATCCTAAGGGAGACATGAGGTGTATTGATTAAAAATCCGGTACTTTGATTATTAATGGTAGCATAGGGTAGCATTTTAACAAGTGTATATCATGCGGTTACTTTTTTCCAGGTCACGGGTGTCATACAATCTTGCGCAACAAAAATACTTCGTACCAAAGAAAGAAAGTCAATGGTCCATGCATTCAATTTCAAGGGCAATACTAGAAATACCCTTCTTTCAAGTGGCCAACGCACAAGATTCCCTGAATTGAAACACTTGCTTCTGGAACAATCCCGTTCCTTCCGCCTGACGCATAGCCCATCACTAGTGTGTGGGCCCTATGACACACCCCCTTGCCTAGGGGTCGCCGTTTTTGCGATCAGCATGTATATATGGGACTGTCCTCTCCCCCATGTGCCAACCTACACATTCGCTCCCATGTGTCTTTAAAAACTCTTCCCATTTACCTATTTAGGCGAGGCTCCTTCCCCCATGTGCCAAACTACGAGGAGGTACTAGCAGCCATGTGTGGTGGCGGAATCTCAACATGCCCGCGGTGACACGGAGGGTGACGAAGCAAAAGCTGTGGCTGAGAAGAATAAGGCTCGGTGAGGCGCTGGTGGGGGTCGGTGCTTTGCAAGGCTTGACGTGCTTCAGGTCAGGCTTGAGATCGAGTATGAAGATGTGGATTTCGAGGAGTTTGAGGTTGGCTCCAGGGACTCTCCGGTGTGTCGGGATGGCAAAGGAGGACGATGTCGACGAGCTCATCAAGATTAAGCCATGCGCCATCGTCAAGAGGTCCCTCTCTAAAGGTATCAATGCGACATCACTAGATCCTGGTTTTAATCTGTCTATTAGGATTATGCTTTCCGTATTTGTCTATTGTAGTATCACATTTTCTCATTTTTAGGTAGGGGATAAAAGTATGAAATCTTATATGGCTATTTTTAGGGGTGTTTACTATTTTCTTATGTTGTTAAAGCTTTAAATATATGGTTAGATCATAACCTGGGGTGGAGCTAGGACGAGACCCCCTGGTTGCGTTCGGGGTGTTACATCCATACACATGTGTCTAGCATACTATTGTGAACTATACTAGGTCCATCACCAAGTGTGCGTCTGGCACCCCTTGGCTATAGGTAGCACCAAACCAGATAATAAGCTTGTTTGCACAAGGCGTTTCTTATTTTCACATGTTGTACACTCTTATATTTCCTGGTTACATTCGGTTTACGCTTGTATGTTTTCTGATTTCACGCATACACTCCTTTTCTCTCTCTAGGTACAACGGTGACAGAAATTTATGTGTTGATCTGTAGATAACTATATAGGTTATGCATCAACCTAACCAGAAAGACCACTCTAAAGTTACATTTTGCCATTCTTAGGTAGGACACAAGGTTGTAATGACGTAATATGTTGAATGTTCTTGGATATTTTTAGAATTATCTATATATGGTTTACACAATTTTTATGCTATTTGACTACAAAAAACTCATGTGTAGATTTTGTGTGCAAATTCTATGGTTTGCCCCAGAGCTACTGCTTCGTTCATGCATGGGCCAGTCCCATCATCTCAAAAGAAACAAAACCATTCTCAAATTATTTCTTCTTGGTGCCAAGTAAGACACAAAGTCATGAAGTAATGTTGCCATGTTATTATATAAAAGTGTTAAGAATCTCTATATACAGGGTTAGATCATGAGCACACTATAAAAAAAGTGCTTCGTACCAAGGAAAGAAAGTCAATGGTCCATGCATTCAATTTCAAGGGTAGTACTAGAAATACCCTTTCTTTCAAGGGGCCAACATGCAAGATTCACTGAATTGAAACGCTTGTTTCTAGAACCACCTCATTCCTTCCGCATGTCATCTAACCCCTCACTAGTGTGTGGGCACTATCACACGCCCCCTTGTCTAGGGGTCGCCATTTTTGCTACCATTTTGTATATATGGGACTGTCCTCGCCCCCATGTCCCAACCTACACATTCGCTTCCATGTGTCATTAAAAAGTCTACCCATTTACCAATTTAGGCGAGGCTCCTCCCCCCTAGTGACTACAATGAGGTACTAGCGGCCATGTGCGGTGGCGGGATCTCAGTATGCCCGCGGTGACATGGAGGGTGACAAAGTTAAAGCTATGGGCGAAAAGAAGAAGGCCCGGCAAGGCGGTGGCAAGGGTCGATGCTTTGCAAGGCTTGACGGTCTTGGGGTCGCGCTTGAGATGGAGTACGAAGATGTGGACTTTGAAGAGTTTCAGGTTGGCTCCAGGGATTCTGACTTAGATTTCGGGCGTCGAGATCAAGCCATTCACCACCGTCTAGAGGTCCCTCTCCAAAGGTATCGTCACCTCTAGGGAATCTGACTTAGATCTCGGGCGTGGCGGGATGGGAAAGGAGGACGATGACGACGAGCTCATCAAGATCATGCCATTCGTCGTTGTCAAGAGGTCGCTCTCCAAAGGTATCAATGCCCCATCACTAATCTGGTTATAACCCGTCTATTAGGATTATACTTTATCTTTGTCTATTGTTGTATCACATTTTCTCATTTTGGGTAGGGCATAAAAGTTTGAAATCTCATGTGGCTATTTTTGAAGGGGTTAAATATTTTCTTATGTTGTTAAAGATTTAAATATATGGTTAGATCATAGTCCGGGGTGGAGGTTGGACCAGACCCCATAGTTGCATCCGGGATGTGACATCCATACTCACATGTGTAGCATACCATGGTGAACTATACTAGGTCCATCGCCAAATGTGAACCAGGCTCCCCCTTGGCTATAGGTAGCACCAAACCAGTTAATAAGCTTGTCTGCAAGAGGCGTTTACTATTTTCATACGATTTAAACTCTTACATTTCCTGGTTTATTCGGTTAAAACGTCAAGAACACACTTTTTGAAAATCATGTATATATATTCTAAGTGTCGCATACATTTTTTTTGAATGGTAAAAACATTTTTTAATTACGTGAAGATTTTTTAACACTGAATAATTCTTCGACCATGCAGGTACCCATGATCATGGAGTTCGAGTCACGAGGAGGTTAGGAGAAAGGAAGAAATCAAACACTAATCTGAACACCAGTGACAGAAAGATTAAGTACGGTAGTTTGAATCGTATCCTTGGGGAAACATGAGGTGAATTCATTAAACATCCAGTGCTTTTGTCTGATTTGTGTTGATTACAAGTGGTAGCATAGGGTAGCATCTTGACAAGTGTATATCATGTGCTAACTTTTTTCCAGGGTAGGGGTGTCCCACAATATTGAGCAAGAAAAATGTTGGTACCAAAGAAAGAAAGTCAGTGGTCCATCCATTCGATTTCAAGGGCAACACTAGAAATACCCCTTCTTTCAAGGGGCCAACGTGCAAGATTCACTGAATTGAAATCCTTGCTTCTGGAACCACCTCGTGCCTTCTGCCTTTCGCGTGGTCCCTCACTAATTTGTGGGCTCTACCACACGCTCCCTTGCCAAGGGGTCGCTATTTTAGCGACCACTGTGTATATATCTAGAGGACTGTCCTTGCCCCCATGTGCCAACCTACACATTCGCTCGCATGTGTCATTAAAAACTCTACCCATTTACCAATTTAGGCGAGGCTCCTTGCCCCTAGTGACTAGAATGAGGTACTAGCGGCCATGTGCGGTGGCAGGATCCTCGCGGATTTCAACATGCCCGTGGTGACACGGAGGGTGACAAAGCTAAAGTTGTGGCCGAGAAGAAGAAGCCCTGGCAAGGCGGTGGCGGGGGTCGGCGCTTTGCAAGGCTTGACGTGCTTGGGGTCAGGCTTGAGATGGAGTATGAAGATGTGGACTTTGAAGAGTTTGAGGTTTGCAACAGGGACTCCGACTAGGATCTCGGGCGTGGCGGATGGCAAAGGAGGATGATGACGAAGAGGTCGCCGAGATCAAGCTATTCACCACCGTCAAGAGGCCCCCCTCCAAAGGTATCGACACCACATCACTAGATCTGGTTTTAATCCGTCTATTAGGATTATACTTTCCAGCCTTATCTATTGTAGTATCACATTTTGTCATTTTTAAGTAGGACATAAAAGTTTGAAATCGCATATGGTTATATTTTAAGAAGGTTAAATATTTTCTTGTGTTGTTAAAGCTTTAAATATATGGTTAGATCATAGCCCGAGGTGGAGCTCGGACAAGACCCCCTGGTTGAGTCCGGGTTGTGACGTCCATGCACACATGTGTAGCATACTATGGTGAACTGTAGTAGGTCCATCGCCGAGTGTGAACCTCGCTCCCCCCTTGGCTATAGAACCAAACCAGATAATAAGCTTGTCTGCAAGAGACTTTCCTATTTTCACATGGTTTACACTCTTACATTTCCTGGTTTCATTCGGTTTACGCTTGTATGTTTTCTGATTTCAGGCGTACACTCCTTTTCTCTCTCTAGGTACATCGGCGATACAAATTTATGCATCAACCTACCCCGAAAGACTATTCTGAAGTTACATTTTGCCATTTTAAGGTAGGACACAAGGTTGTCATGACGTATTATGTTGAATGTTATTGGATATTTTTAAAATTTTCTATATATGGTTGACACAATGTTTATGCTATTTGAGTATAAAAAACTCACTTGTAGATTTTGTATGCAAATTCTCTGGTTTGGCCCAGAGCTGCTGCTTCGTTCATGCATGGGCCAGTCTCATCATCTAAAAAAACAAGCCATTCTCAAATAATTTCTTCTCGGTGCCAAGTAAGGCACAAAGTCATGAAGCAATGTCGCCATGTCATTTTATAAAAATGTTAAAAATCTCTATATACATGGTTAGATCATGAACACATTCTAAAAAAATTCAATGCTCATTTACAATTCATGAACTAATCATACAATAATGTTAATGATTGCACATACACGATGGTAACTCAATGGAGTAAGTAGCTATGTATTATTTGCAAGTATCGTAGAGTTACAAAGTCACTTATAAGGGGATATTGGTTGAATATTAAATGAATATATGGTCGACGCCATCTTAGTTTAAAAAGAAATGTTACATGTCCATATACATGGTTAGATCAAGAATGCGATGAAAAAGTTGGATTGCTAACTTATACTCCCTCCATACCACAATATAAGATCATTTTTTGAGCTATTTTAGCTTGAAAAACGATCTTATATTGTGTGACAGAGGGAGTAATACATATAAATACTGTATAATAATGCTAATGATTGCACATAAAGTACATGCCAGTAACTCAATGGAGTAACTTTCTTTTTCTTTGAGAACAATGAACTAAGTAGCTAGTATGGCTTACTCGTAGGAATCTTAGAGTTAAACAGAATCATTTATTAGAAGATATTAGTTAAAATTTTGGTTGGATGAACCCGTCCAGTAAACCCGAATGGAGGATGTACATTAGTAGTAGTACAGTCATACTACAAGTGTGTAGTACGATCTTGAGCTAATAAAAGTTGGCTTGCCTCCAAAGAAAGAAAGAAAGACAAATGTACCACATCCATCCATTCATTTCGCAGGGGTAATATGATAAATACCACTTCTCTCGTGGGGCCAAGGCACAAGATTCCCCATAGTGGAAAATAAAAATTCGGTAAAGAAGAAAACAGGAAAAATGAAAACGGAAAGGCCCAAAACCGTAATAAACCATAGACGGATTATAGAAGGCTCGCAAAACCATAATCAAATACTACCCACAGTGCTAAATGGGCCGGCTAACTGAAGTTTGCACTCGCTTCTCTTCTTCTATCCAAAACGCAGTGAGAGATATGCATCACCCATAGATCTTGCCTCTAGGTTTTTGCTGTGTAAGCTTTTCTAGGGGAAAGGTTTCCACGGAAGTTATTGATTGTTTTTTGCATGAAAGTTTGTTTTTGTGGTGGTTTTGACCATTTTTCGCTTGGTTCACTTCTGCTGTTTTGTTTTTATTGTGGGTTTTTGACCAATTTTCTGCATGGTTTTTTCCCTGTTTGTTTCTGTGATGGTATATGTGTTCCATTCAACAGTTTTTCATCAGCTTTCTCTTTTTATATTTTCTCTCCTTTTTCAACACACATAAAATATTTTCATGTACGTGTCGATTTTTTTCAAATACATATTGCACATTTAAAAACACAAGCTTTTGAACAAGTTTTAACTATGTGTTTAAAACATTCAAATACTTGTTCAAATAATTTTTTTACATCGTATAAATTATTTTTAAATGTCATGAACACACTTTTTAAAAATCATGCATACATTTTCTACGTGTCATGTACATTTTTCTTGAATGGTACAAATTTTTTTTAATTACATGAAGATTTTTGAACACTTAATAATTCTTCGAACATGCAGGTACCCATGATCATGGAGTTCGAGCCACGAGGAGGTTAGGAGCAAGGAGGAAATCAAGTGCTAATCTGAACACCAGTGACAGAGACATGTAGTACGGTAGTGTGAATCCAATCCTTGGGAGACATGAGGTGTATTCATTAAACATCCAATGCTTTGATTACGAATGGTAGCATAGGGTAGCATTTTGATGAGTGCATATCATGTGCTTACCTTTTCCAAGGTAGGGGTGTCATGCAATCTTGACCAAGAAAAATGCTTGGTTCCAAAGAGAGAAAGTCAATGGTCCATGCATTCAATTTCAAGGGCAATACTAGAAATACCCTTCTTTCAAGGGGCCAACACGCAAGATTCCCTTAATTGAAACACTTGCTTCTGGAACCACCTCATATCTTCCGCCTGACGCGTAGCCCCTCACTAGTGTGTGGGCCCTACCACACGCCCCCTTGCCTAGGGTTCGCCGTTTTTGTGACCACTGTGTATATATGGGACTGTCCTCGCCCCCATGTGCCAACCGACACATTCTCTCCAATGTGTCTTTAATAACTCTTCCCATTTACCTATTTACGTGAGGTTCCTTCCCCCTAGTAACTACAATGAGGTACTAGCAACCATGTGCGGTGGCGGGATCTCAACATGCCTATGGTGACACGGAGGGTGACAAAGCTAAAGCTGTGGCCGAGAAGAAGACGGCTCGGCGAGGCGCTGGCGGGGTCGGCACTTTGCAAGGCTTGACGTGCTTGGGGTCAGGCTTGAGATGGAGTATGAAGATGTAGACTTCGAAGAGTTTGAGGTTGGCTCCAGGGACTCTAACTTAGATCGGGTGTGTCGGGATGGCAAAGGAGGAGGATGTCGACAAGCTCATCAAGATCAAGTCATTCGCCATTGTCAAGAGGTCCCTCTCTAAAGGTATCAATGCCACATCACTAGATCCTAGTTTTAATCTGTCTATTAGGATTATGCTTTCCATCCTTGTCTATTATAGTATCACATTTTCTCATTTTTAGGTAGGGCATAAAAGTATGAAATCTTATATGGCTATTTTTAAGGGTGTTAAATATTTTCTTATGTTGTTAAAGCTTTCAATATATGGTTAGATCATATCCCGAGGTGGAGCTAGGACCAGACCCCCTGGTTGCATTCGGGGTGTGACATCCATACACACATGTCTAGAATACTATTGTGAACTATACTAGGTCCGTCGCCAATTGTGAATTTGGCACCCCTTGGCTATAGGTAGCACCAAATCAGATAATAAGCTTGTCTGCAAGAGGCGTTTCTTATTTTCACATGGTGGACTGCTACCTCTTGAGCTTGCGTTGGATTTCCCCGAAGAGGAGAGGATAATGCAGCAAAGTAGCGTAAGTATTTCCCTCAGTTTTTGAGAACCAAGGTATCAATCCAGTAGGAGGCCACGCGCGAGTCCCTCGTACCTACACAAAACAAGTAGCTCCACGCAACCAACGCGATTAGGGGTTGTCAATCCCTTCACGGTCACTTACGAGAGTGAGATCTGATAGAGATGATAGATAATATTTTTGGTATTTTTGGTATAAAGATGCAAGGTAAAATAAAAGGCAAAGTAAAAAGCAAAGCAATAATAAAGTGATGGAAGATTAATATGATAGAGAATAGACCCGGGGGCCATAGATTTCACTAGTGGCTTCTCTCAAGAGCATAAGTATTTTACGGTGGGTGAAAGAATTACTGTTGAGCAATTGACAGAATTGAGCATAGTTATGAGAGTATCTAGGTATGATCATGTATATAGGCATCACGTCCGAGACAAGTAGACCGACTCCTGCCTGCATCTACTACTATTACTCCACTCATCGACCGCTATCCAGCATGCATCTAGAGTATTAAGTTAATGAAAACATAGTAACGCCTTAAGCAAGATGACATGATGTAGAGGGATAAATTCATGCAATATGATAAAAACCCCATCTTTTTTCCTCGATGGCAACAATACAATGCGTGCCTTGCTACCCCTTCTGTCACTGGGAAAGGACACCGCAAGATTGAACCCAAAGCTAAGCACTTCTCCCATTGCAAGAACTACCAATCTAGTTGGCCAAACCAAACGGATAATTCGAAGAGACTTGCAAAGATAACCAATCATACATAAAAGAATTCAGAAAAGATTCAAATATTGCTCATAGATAATCTTGATCATAAACCCACAATTCATCGGTCTCAACAAACACACCGCAAAAAGAATGTTACATCGAATAGATCTCCACGAGAGAGGGGGAGAACATTGTATTGAGATCCAAAAAGAGAGAAGAAGCCATCTAGCTACTAACTATGGACACGAAGGTCTGAGGTAAACAACTCACACTTCATCGGAGAGGCTATGATGATGTAGAAGCCCTCCATGGTGGATTCCCCTTTCGGTAGAGCTCCGGAAGAGGCCCCAAGATGGGATCTCATGGATACAGAAAGTTGCGGCGGTGGAATTAGGTTTTTGGCTCCGTATCTGATCGTTCGGGGGTATGTAGGTATATATAAGAGGAAGGAGTACGTCGATGGAGCAACGGGGGGCCCACGAGGCAGGGGGCGCGCCCTGGGGGGTAGGGCGCGCCCCACCTCGTGGCCACCTCCCCGGCTTTCTTGACGGGGGGGTCCAAGTCTCCTGGATCATGTTCGGTGAGAAAATCGCGTCCCCGAAGGTTTCATTCCGTAAGGACTCCGTTTGATATTCGTTTCTTCGAAACTCTGAAATAGGCAAAAACAACAATTCTGGGCTGGGCCTCCGGTTAATAGGTTAGTCCCAAAAGTAATATAAAAGTGGAAAATAAAGCCCAATATGGTCCAAAACAGTAGATAATATAGCATGGAGCAATCAAAAATTATAGATACGTTGGATACGTATCAGGCATCCCCAAGCTTAATTGCTGCTCGTCCTCGAGTAGGTAAATGATAAAAAGATAATTTTTGATGCGGAGTGCTACTTGGCATAATTTCAATGTAATTCTTCTTAATTGTGGTATGAATATTCAGATTCGAAAGATTCAAGACAAAAGTTTAATATTGGCATAAAAATAATAATACTTCAAGCATACTAACAAAGCAATCATATCTTCTCAAAATAACATGGCCAAAGAAAGTTATCCCTACAAAATCATATAGTCTGGCTATGCTCTATCTTCACCACACAAAGTATTTAAATCATGCACAACCCCAATGACAAGCCAAGCAATTGTTTCATACTTTTGACATTTTCAAAACTTTTTCAATCTTCACGCAATATGTTGGGGATATTACTACTAGGCGTAAACCGGCCAGGAGAGGCCGGGTTAACTTCATCAGTAGTCCATTACGTTTGAAGCCCATGAAGACAGACGGTGACATTGTGTAAAGGCCCAGAGCCCAGAAACCGGTTTAAGGCCTGTAGCTATAAACCGACATTGATATGTAACTTGCATTGTAAGGTAGAAAGAGCGGAGACCGAGCCGGACACGTTTATGAGCCGGCCTCGGGACTCTGTAAACCGACGGGCGTCAACCCATGTATATAAGGGGACGACCCGGCGGTTCAGGACAACAGACAACAACTCGAGACTCAGGCAAAGCGTATTCGCTCCCTGATCATCGAAACCCCATCAATTCCATCACAACTAGACGTAGGCTTTTACCTTCACCGTAAGGGGCCGAACTAGTATAAAACTCTCTTGCGTCCCTTGTCCGCTTTAACCCCTTTAAGCTAACCCGTAGCGATGGCTCCACGACTAAGTCCTTTCATAAGGACATCTGCCGTGACAAACCCACGACAGTTGGCGCCCACCGTGGGGCTATCGCACGATGGTTTCAAGTTCTTGGAGGGCAGCTTCGAAGGACTCAAGGGTTACGCTGTGGGCCGGATGACCAAAAGTCGTCGTGGCAAGCTCTACATCGACGATGCAGGGTGGGGCCTCGAGGCTGGCTCAATCGAGTACGGGTACCGGGTCCCCTTTGGTGGCATACATGTTTTCATTAGCAAGATCGGCGAGCCGGGCCCTGAGCCGGACATCTGCACCGACCTCGTCGAAACGGCTCAGCGTGCGCGATCTGCCCGGGTCAAGCCTGCCATGAAGCGTGCCTTCGTGGGAGTCATCCGTGGAGGGGAATACGAGGACAGATCGGAATCTGGTGGTGAGACCGTCGTTTATTCCGGCGACGAGTCATCGACCGGAGAGACCGAGTCATTATACCAGCTACAAGATGGCCGGATTGGAGGCCGTTCGATGGCGACGATATTCCGGACCCCTCGATCTGCCAAACCGGGTTGGAATCTTCATGGCGGTACACGTACCGGCGCTCCACTCTTCGACCGCGATAGCAATGATCTCCGGATCGATGGCGGCGGCAGCGGCGGCAGGAGGCCTGTCGCGGCCGTCGGCTCAGGTTTTATCTGATCTATTTGATGCGTTGGCAACACTGATGGCGGAGGCTAACCCGGCGGATCAGGATGCACACAATGCAGAAATCGTGAAAGTAAAGGATCAGATTACTCAGGCCAAGGCTGATTTGATAGCTGACGATACCAGGATGGCCGCAGAGCGGGCCGCTTTGGATGCGCAGGCTTACCGGCTTATGCTGGATCAGAATGCATCGCACGAAGTCCTAAAGAGAAGGCACCTGTCTCGCCTGCCTCCGGTTTATGATGCTAGGAACCTATTTAACACCCCAGGTGCGGGGACCAGTAACCCGCCGGTAGCAAACCGGGTGGAGGCACCTGGAGCGGGGGCGCCGGTTCAGCCCCGTTTGATGGATCCGCCTCGTTAGAACAACATTGTGACACAGCCTGTCCCAACACCACCGGGTCGTTACTCTACTCCTTATGGACAATCTTGTTGTTGTCGCTTCACGGCTGGAGGCCATCCCAATTGATGGCGATTCTCCGGTGTCGGTCGAGACGCGTCGGGTTAAAGAGCTTCTTCGGACAGCCTTGGTGCAACAGGAGGCTTATTCATATAGTCGTGATCAGATTCATTCCACCCCCCGTCCAAGCCGGAGTTACAGCAGGCGTATGGATGAACCGGCCGTGTCAAGCAATGCGCGGAACCGTGAACCACCCCGTGGCCACAACCCGGCAGGGGGCGCTGGTGATGCTCAGGAGGTGGTGGATCGGGCTCGTGCACGTAGGGAGGCCGAGTTAGCAGCGCAGCATGAAGCCCGTCAGCTTACTCCGGTTCGTCCAACCACGTCAATAGATCCAGGAGTTACCTCTAGCTCTTTGGGAGTGTCGTGTCTCGTCCCACCGTTATGCAACTTACGCCTGCCCAAGGATTTCAAGGGCCTGTGCAAGGTGCAAAATTACACCGCCGATTTATCTCCAGAGATATGGGTTGAAAGCTATGAGATGGCCATGGAGATGCTAGATGTGGATGATGCAGCTTGTGCGAAGTACTTCACCATGATGCTAGAAGGGACGGCTCGTACTTGGTTAAAGAGTCTACAGGCTAACTCTATCAGATCATGGGCTGAGTTGAGAGCCCGGTTTATCCAGAATTATAAGGATACATGCAAACAGCCCATGTCGATTGTGCACTTAGCTGCCTGTGTACAGGAGGAAGGAGAATCACTACAAGATAGTGACCTTATGTCAGTGACCCTGGAAGAATTGGTCATAGATCTTGATCATTTGAGACCAATTGGTCAAAAGTTGTTCGGGGGGCTCCAAACCCTAAACCATTGCGACCATTTTGGTCAGAAAGGTCGTAATTTCCTTACACGAAATGGTCATAAAGCAAATAGTGCTGGTCCGCTGCCTTATTTCTAGTTGTTAACGACCAATATAGATGGTCATAACCTTGTAGATTGTGGTGGGTTGTGATGACTAGGCGCCACCTCATCAGATTTGCCTATGTGTCATGTCCATGTGACAGTTTTTGCCCTAGGTTGTGAAGCAACCTATATTTCTGTCATTCCCAAAATTCCCAAAAAAATCTCATAAATTCTTTGGGTCATATATTCGTCAAATATGTAAAAACCTTCCTTGCCTAGTTCAAAAATAATTAAAAAATATTCATTTTCCTATTCTGTTCAGAACAACAGTTTGTGAAGGAAGTACCACTTTGGCATGTCCAAATAGTATCCATTTTCTACGGTGCTTTCCTATGCCCAAATAACCATCCTCCACCAAATGCCAGCTCGATCCATTCATTATTTTGAGCCGAGCTTCAACATTCGTATTTATGTCCAGTGTGGTAGTTTGCAAAGCAAGTACCACCTAGGCTCCTCCTTTTGAGCTAAAAATTTGTGAAGACAGTCTTCTTAGTAACTGATCATCCTCAGCCAAACTCACGCCCATTAGCCATGTACATTTCCTTGTCGCTAATCAAACACTTGGCTGCTAATTCATGTTTGAGCATCGATCGGTCTCCTCGTGAGAATCGTATGTTGTAATTTTCTTCCTAGCACCTACCTGGGGAGTGCCCAACCCACTAGACATGCCTAGGCTGCCCAGAACACATGGCAACAACACGGTCACGCGGTGACCACGCGGCGGGCATGCGAGTTTATGCGCTCTAGAGTTGGGGGCCTCGGCCACCGCCCAAACCTCGACGTATCGCCACCAAACCATGTATTTATGATTAAATAGGTACTTATGTAACTAGAAATTATTTTTGGAAAAAATAAATAGTAAACTATGAGGCAGCTGCAGTTCAAATTTGACCCGCTTCCAGCTGAATCGGCGGGAATTTGTCTTTTTCACCAGAGGTGGATCAAAACTTTTGACACCCAACCATTTTGTCAATTGTGCATTAAATATGGCCTAGTATTTTAGAAAATTTATTTGGTCCAATTTTGCAACAAATATATGGTAGGTCCTTCACAAAAAAACTCATTTCGGGCACTCGGAAAATGGAAAATGGTTTTTCCGTGCAAAGAAAATGAAAACTCCCTTAGGCAACAGTGTTTGGTATTCCAATATGAGATCATTTGAACAAAACCATGCCAATAATGTGTCCATAAGATTGATTATTTGGCTTGAAAGCCATTGATCTCCACACGTGATAGCTCGTTTATGAGAACACTTTTTTAAAATAATTGCCGTATTACAAGTTTATTATTTTTCCTGGGAACTTGGCCACATGTAATGACACAATGCGAAGTTTTCCCAATTTTTTAATTTTTTTTAATTTTTTATGCCCGTTTCAAAATGCGGTCAAAATGGCGGGAATGACCGTTCCTAGCTAGTGGTTGAATCTTGGAATTTTTTTGGTGTTTCTCTGATTAAATAGATACTTATGTACCTAGAAATGATATTTGGAAAAAATAAAGAGCAAACTACGAGGCAGCTACATTTCAAATTTGACCCGCTTCCAGCTGAATCGGCAGGAATTTGTCTTTTTCACCAGAGGTGGATCAAAACTTTTTACACCCAACCATTTCATCAATTGTGCATTAAATATGGCCTAGTATTTTATAAAAATGATTTGGTCCAATTTTGCAACAATTATTTGGGAGGTCCTTCACAAAAAACCTCCTTTTGGGGACTCAAAAAATGGAAAATGGTTTTTCCGTGCAAAGAAAATGAAAACTCCCTGAGGCAACATTGTTTGGAATTCCAATATGCACCCTTGTGCACAATATGAGATCATTTGAACAAACTATGCCATGAATATGGCCATAAGATTGATCATTTGGCTTGAAAGCCATTGATCTCCACACGTGATAGCTCGTTTCTGAGAACACTTTTTTAAAATAATTGCCGTATTACAAGTTTATTATTTTTCCTGGGAACTTGGCCACATATAATGACACAATGCGAAGGTTTCCCAATTTTTTGATTTTTTTTTAATTTTTTGTGCCCGTTTCAAAATGCGGTCAAAACGGCAGGAATGACCATTCCTAGCTAGTGGTTGAATCTTGGAAAACTTTTGGTGTTTCTCTGATTAAATAGATACTTATGTAGCTAGAAATGATTTTTGGAAAAAATAGAGAGCAAACTACGAGGCAGGTGCAGTTCAAATTTGACCCGCTTCCAACTGAATCGGCGGGAATTTGTCTTTTTCACCAGAGGTGGATAAAAACTTTTTACACCCAACCATTTGGTCAATTGTGCATTAAATATGGCCTAGTATTTTATAAAAATGATTTGGTCCAATTTTGCAACAATTATTTGGGAGGTCCTTCACAAAAAAACCTCCTTTTGGGCACTCAAAAAATGGAAAATGATTCTTTCGTCCAAAGAAAAAGAAAACTTCCTTAGGAAACATTGTTTGCCATTCCAATATGCACCCTTGTGCACAATATGAGATCATTTGAACAAACTATGCCATGAATATGGCCATAAGATTGATCATTTGGCTTGAAAGCCATGAATCTTCATGCATGATTTCTGAGAACACTTTTTTAAAATAATTGCCGTATTACAAGTTTATTATTTTTCCTGGGAACTTGGCCACATATAATGACACAATGCGAAGGTTTCCCAATTTTTTGTTTATTTTTGAATTTTTATGCCCGTTTCAAAATGCGGTCAAAACGGCGGGAATGACCGTTCCTAGCTAGTGGTTGAATCTTGGAATTTTTTTGGTGTTTCTCTGATTAAATAGATACTTATGTACCTAGAAATGATTTTTGGAAAAAATAAAGAGAAAACTATAAGGTAGCTACAGTTCAAATTTGACTCGCTTCCAGCTGAATCGGCGGGAATTTGTCTATTTCACGAGAGGAGGATCAAAACTTTTTACACCCAACCATTTGGTCAAATGTGCATTAAATATGGCCTAGTATTTTAGAAAAATGATTTGGTACAATTTTGCAAGAAACATATGGTAGGTCCTTCACAAAAAAACACATTTTGGTCACTCAGAAAATGAAAAATGGTTCTTTTGAGCAAAGAAAATGAAAACCTCCCAAATCAACATTGTTTGTCATGCCTAAATACACACATGTACAAAATATTGGTTTATTTGAACTAACTATAAGAGGTTAAATGTTTGCCTGAATAAGAGGGTAAAACTATAAGAGAAAAACAAAAAATGCTTAATTCGATTGGTGGAACCGGTGTGGCATGGATCGGTGACATGGCAAACATCATCCATCCATCCATCCATCCATCCATCCGTCCGTCCATCCACCCCTCCGCTCTCTCAGCTAACCCTAGCGCTCGCAGATCCCTCCCCTCGCCGCCACCTGCCCCTCCCCTCGCAGATCCATCCTTCCCCTCCCTCCTTCCCCTCCAGCAAGATCGTCGTGCTCTGCTCCTCCCTCCTTCCCCTCCGGCAAGATCCCACATCCATCGATCCATCCTCAACCGGAACCCCTCTCCCGATGCCAGATCCAATCCTCCTCACTCCCTTCTCGCCCCGGCTCCCTACTCCCCTCCCCTTCTAGATCGCCGCCACCACCTCCCTCCTCCTCCCTCGCCCCGGTTCCCTGCTCCGCCGAGGCCGCCGCTGGGAGATCCGACTTTGCCGACGGGAATGGGGCCGGATCCGCCATGCCCGAGCGCTCCATCCTCGTTGACAGGGACAACTACATCCTGGCCTCGACGCTTCCGGCAGCCGCCCCCGACCCCAAATCTCACTTGGCCGTGATCTCAAATCCCTCTCTTTCTCACCCAAGGCTGCAGATCAAGCCTCCTTGCGGCCAGATTCGCCAGCCTTGGGGGAGACGGAGAGTGGGATGGGAGGGACGCCACCACCGCGCCGTCGTCGGTCTCCCTCCGTCCGTCCGTGCGGGTGGTTGGTTGGGGCCAGCGCCAGCACCTCCGCCATGGAGACGGAGATAGAGCCCTTCTCCCCAACTACCATGCAGCGCAGCGGCAGATGACCCCTCCCCGGTGGCTGGCTAGGGTTTCGGTCGCCTCCCACACCGGCGCCGCTCCGACGAGTCTGCAACATCTCCGACGACGCCCATGGTACTCACGCCCTCCTCCCCTATCCTTCTCATCTTCTTCTCCCCTCCCCTCCCCTACCCTCCCCTTCCCTCATCTTATTTTTCTGGATCTGTCCATCTGATTCATGCGCTTGGTTTGTGCAGCAGGCCATCATCATGGATGCTGCTACCTGCGGTTGTGACCTGTGATTGATGGAGGAGGAGCACCATGGCGGGTGTGAGTGCAGGTGCAGCCCATCGCCATGGAAGCAAGGCCCGCACTCTCTTCAGGTTTCTTCATCTCAGGTCAACCCATTATTTCTCCTCTGCTATGCTACCATACTATGGTTTGCTGCTGCCAAACTTGTGAGTTAGTTGGTAGCTGCTGCAACTAGTAGTACTCTGTTATTTAAATGCTTGCTGCTGCCTTGTCTCTGTAGACTCATTTAGGAGCTGCTGGCGGGGGACATGGAGAAGTAGAGTCGGCCGCTGGCGGGGGACATGGGCAACGACCAGATCGACGTCCTCTCCAAGCGAAGGGGATAACTCAACTAGGTCTGCAGCTAACTCAACTTGACCCTGTTGTTGTTATGATTTCTGTGTAGAAGCATGTTAAGAGACTTTGCTGTATTCATGGAGGTGCTTAAATATGTTCTGTTTAGCCTTAGGGCATGACTAAGGCATGCCATATGTTACATTTGAAGTCACTTGCAAATAATCTAACCATATCACCTGCTTGATAATTATATCATTTCTGCCTTGTTTTGAGACTTGCACAAAATTACTTGATGGCCAATATTTCAACACAAAATGCTGAATCAGGATGTGAAGTGATTTTATGGGTTTTAGTGGTAGAACCTATTTAAAGTAAACTGTTATACTCCACTATAGTTCTGAATCAGCTGCCTTGCATCTATTGTTGTTCTGAATTCTCTGAACAAGTATAAGAAACATGACTAGGGGGGGGGGGAACTGATATCTGAACAAACTTGCATAACAAAAAAAAGTATGTGGAAGCTTCGTGATGTGCAAGGAAAACTAAATTTATGCTGCGCACTAGAAATGATTATAATTTGAGCGATTCTCGTGCAAACCAATAGTTGTAGATACACGTTCATGTTGCTGTGACATCCCATTAGCGGTGAGATCGATTTGTATCATCTAGTGTCGCTTTATTTTTGATGCGACTAGATCTCCTTGTTCCCAGATTTGGTGGTAGACAGCGCTTAGTTTGTAGGCTGTGGGGCATTTGATTGCTTGCTGGCTGAAAGTGGAGCATTAGTAGTAATGTTGCATTGCTATATTCCTCTGTGATAAATCTGTTCTCTGATGCTTTCGGGAGATTTCGAACGTTCCTGAAATGAGCTTTATCTTAGTGTGTTGGATCTCTTAGAAATATGTTGTGTTGATCCACTGTAGCAGCTCTGGGTATCTGTTGTATTCTTGTGACCCAATGCTGCAAACTTTAAAAACTTTAAAAACTCCATAATAACTGCTTGTTCATGTTTGGTTTTCTCTAAACTTTTTTTGTATGATTGAGGTCAAATTTACTTGGTTCTTTTCTCTAAACTGTGCTCGGAACATTCATTTTTATGATCTAAAATTGCCTTCCTGTGATGATGCAGGTGCCCAGTTTGTGCTCGCTACCGAAAGAGATCCATGTTGAAGAAGATTGAAGAGCACCAGGGTTAACACCAGGGCAGCTTGTAGAGCTTGTAGAGCTTGTATATGTATAGAGCTTGTAAATGTATCACGTGTAGAGCTTGTAGAACTTGTATATGTTAGAGCTTATTATGTGTAGAGCTTGTAAAGTATATGTTATTTGTACAATAGGAGCTCTGTACTGAATCTGGCTGATAATATTTGGAGTATTATGTGAGTGTTTTGTTTGTGCCAATTTAAATACTAGTTATTTATTTACTGTTAAATTGAAATATGAAGAATATGAACTTGCTAGCTGGGATCCATGTACCTGAACCTGACATCTGGGACCCATTTGACTAGTGGGCCTTTTTTATATTACAAAAAAACTAAAACTTTCTAGCAGAAAAGGCCACGGCCCCAAAATGAGAAGGCTTAATTGTTGGGCTTGGCCCATCTACCTAGCCAAAATTAATATGAGAAAAAAAACACAAATAGGCCGAATTGTTGGGCTAGGCCCATGTAGAAAATTGAATTGGACCGGGCTGAATCTTGTGCCACATCAGCTTGCAATGCTGGATGCCTACGTGGCCTGGGGAGGTTGCTAGTGACCAAAACGCCACAGTGGACATATTTTGGTCATAAACGTCTTCGACCATTCCAGAAGAAAGGTCGCTATAGTCAGTTTACGACCGCCAGCTTTTGACCTTCTCTTTTTGGTCACAAAAAGGTCGCAAATGAAAAACCATGACCTTTCAGTGACCAATAGTGGTGGTCACAAGTTGACATATTTCTTGTAGTGAATCAACAACCCGGTGGGTGCACCAGGTCTTGGAAATTTTGCATTCGTCGGACCGCATCAACGCTGACTCCGTAGTTTTAACTTTGGAAGGCAATTGCCGGTTTGAGCCTCTGAAGTTGATGTTGGGACGGCTGAAACGCCATTGCAATGACATGGGAACCCTCATGGCCGCTTTAGTAAAGTATGCTGACTCTGATAGTACCAAGGATCCCGAGTCTGATGATGATAAGACAGGGAAGGGAAAGAACAGCAGCAACGCCAAGGGGCAGCACCACAACCTGGCGGGTCATGGAAACGGCAGCAAACATAAAGCGGATCACAGCAAGGGTAAACCGCCCCAGCGCGATGGAGCACCTAGCCCTAACCCGGACCGCCTGTCTTACCTATTGAGCCAGCCCTGCCCGAAACATGGGACGAAGGAGATGCCGGCCACACACCTCTAGAAGGGCTGCTACATCATGCAAGAGTTCAAAAATTCTAATGCTTTCTGGTATGATCATGGACCGGGTGGCGGCTCAGGCCCTGGGTCTCATGGGCCGGGTTATGGTGGAGGAAATTCCGGTTCAGGCTTCCATGGTAATCAGGGCGGACATAACAATCAAGGTAATCAGGGCAACCAAGGTGGCTACAATAATTAGGGCAATCAGTAGCAGCAGCAGCAGTCGGGTTACCAGAGCAATCCGAAGTAGTTGAATAGTGGGAAATATCATGTCTTCACCACTAGCTTGGACAAGCGTGACCAAAAGCTTCATAAGAGGGCAGTAAGCTCCGTTGAACCGGCGGTGCCCCGTTACCTACGCTGGTCTGAGCAGCCGATTGTGTGGAGCAGAGAAGATCATCCACCCCGGGTTGACAATCCGGGTCATCTGGCATTGGTGGTGGCACCTCAGGTAGGAGGTTATAAGTTCACAAAGGTACTCATGGATAGAGGGAGGAGTATCAATATCCTGTATTATGAAACTTTCCGTCGCATGGGGTTAACATATAAAAATCTTAAACCGTCCAATATGGTGTTCCATGGTGTGGTGCCTGGTAAATCGGTGTATCCTGTTGGTAAGATAGCTCTGGAGGTGGCTTTTGGGGACGAGCATGACTCGAGATCAGAAACTTTGACCTTTGAAGTGGTGAAAATCAGAAGTCCATATCACGCCCTGTTTGGATGGCCGGCTTATGCTAAGTTTATGGCACGGCCTTGCTATGTCTATCTTCAGCTCAAGATTGCTCTGGAGTGTGAAGAAGGTGATGCGGCTTACGTTGAGTCGGTTTGTGCCACAGAAGAGTTAAAGTTTTACAAAGATAACATTGATCCGGCAGATATGACTTCATTGAAGAAGCCAACTACAGAGCATGATCCGGCGCTGAAGTTTAAATCGGCTGATCAGACTAAGCTTGTTGACTTCGTACCTAGCGATTCGTCCAAGCAGTTCAGCATCAGCGCTAAATTGGATCCGAAATAGGAAAGCGCGCTCATCGAGTTCATCCGTGAGAATCGGGACATCTTTGCGTGGAAGCCTTCTGACATGCCAGGTGTACCGAGAGAACTCGCTGAGCACACTCTTAATGTCGATCCTAAGTATAAACCGGTCAAGAAGTTTCTCCGCCGGTTCAATGAAGAAAGACGCAAGGCTATTGGAGAAGAAATGGACAGACTCTTGGCATCCGGTTTTATCGTTGAAGTCTTCCATCCTGAGTGGTTGGCTAATCCGGTGCTGGTCCTTAAGAAGAACGGCACTTGGCGGATGTGTGTGGATTACACAGATCTCAACAAAGCTTGTCCAGCAGATCCTTTTGCCCTTCCTCGTATTGATCAAATTATTGATGCTACGGTGGGTTGCGAGCATTTGAGTTTTTTGGATGCATATTCCAGTTATCATTAGATCAAGATGGCAGTTAAGGACCAGGAGAAGACGGCCTTCATAACCCCCTTTGGAGCCTTCTGCTATGTGTCCATGCCATTTGCGCTCAAGAGTGCCCAGGCGACTTATCAACGGTGTGTGCAGAATTGTCTTCATACACAAATCGGTCGTAATGTTCATGCCATGTGGATGATATTGTGGTCAAGTCAAGGAAGAAGGAGATGTTGATTGATGACTTAAAGGAAACCTTTGATAACCCGCGGGTTTACAAGATGATGCTTAATCCGGCTAAGTGCGTTTTTGGTGTACCGGCAGGCAAGCTCTTGGGCTTTCTGGTGTCTAACCGGGGCATTGAGGCTAATCCAGAAAAGATCAAGGCCATCACCTCCTTGGCTAAACCAAAGTGTATCAATGACGTTCAACGCTTGGCAGGGCGGATTGCCGCGTTGAGCCGGTTTATCAGCCGCCTTGGCGAGAAGGCCATTCCTTTGTACCAGATGCTGATGAAAATGAATAACTTCGTCTGGAGTGACGCCGTGAATGAAGCGTTAGAGGATTTAAAGCGGCAGCTAGCTAACCCGCCGGTTCTTGCTGCCCCGGTTGACAAGGAGCCATTGTTGCTATATGTGGCATCTAATGCTCGGGCTATCAGTGTGGCTATTGTGGTGGAGCGCAAGGAGGCAGGAAAGGAGTATCCGGTTCAGCGTCCGGTTTATTATATCATCGAGGTACTTATTGAGTCCAAGAAGAGGTACCCACACTGGCAGAAGCTGGTATATGGGGTTTTCATGGCAAGACGGAAGCTCAAGCAGTATTTACAAGGTCATCCCATCACAGTGGCCAGCTCTACTCCTTTGGGAGATATAATCCAGAACAGGGAAGCAACTGGCCGGATTGCCAAGTGGGCCATAGAGCTCGGGCCTCACGGGTTGAAGTATATACCCCGAAAGGCGATCAAATCTCAAGCACTTGTGGATTTCATCAACGACTGGACAGAACTACAAGCGCCTGAAGAGAAGTCGGATCACACTTATTGGACTATTCACTTTGATGGGTCCAGGCAATTGGAGGGCTCGGGGGTTGGAGTCGTATTAACTTCCCCACGAGGTGATAAGTTTTGTTATGTTCTCCGTTTAATGTTCCCTTGCACTAACAATGCATCTGAGTATGAAGCTTTACTCCATGGTCTTCGGATGGCTAAGGAGGTGAACCTAAGCTGAGTTAAGTGCTTCGATGACACAGACCTTGTGGCTCAACAGGTGTCTGGCACTTGGGATTCCAAGGACCCACTCATGGCAGCATATCATCGTGAGGTGGACATTGTTGTAGGTCACTTTAAAGGTTATCAGGTGGATCATCTGGACCGGCGGAAGAACGAAGCAGCGGACGCTTTAAGCCGCCTGGGTTCTCAACATAAACCTGTTCCGCCTAATGTCTTATTGGATGTTCTGCATAATCCGTCTGTCAAGCTCCCTGGTGAAGAGGATTTGGCTATTCCTGATCCGGAAGCTCAGTTGGTGGCGGCTCTTCATGTTATCCCGGATTGGACGGTTCCTTATCTTGCATATATGAACCAGGGTGAGTTACCAGAGGATGAGACATTGGCCAGGCAGATAATCTGGCGGTCGAAGTCTATGACTATTATCAATGGAGAGCTGCATCATTGCAGTGTGACAGGGGCGTTTCAGCATTGTGTGTCTCCTGAAGAAGGCTGTGAAATTTTGCATGAGATCCATGAAGGAGACTGTGGTCACCACGCCGGTTCAAAATCTTTGGTGGCCAAAGCGTTTAAATCACTGATTTTATTGGTTGACAGCTCATGCTGATGCCGAGGACTTGGTCAGATGATGTGATGGTTGTCAGAAGTTCTCAAGGCGCGCTCATGTACCGGCTCAAGAATTGAGGATGATTCCAATTACTTGTCCGTTTGCGACTTGGGGGCTGGATATGGTTGGGCCTTTCAAGAGGTCCAAAGACAAGAAGACCCACCTTTTGGTGGCGGTTGACAAGTTCAAAAAGTGGGTGGAGGCAGAACCAGTTAGCAAGTGTGACGCGGCCACGGCGGTTCAATTCATCAAAAAGGTGATTTTCTGGTTTGGTTTTCCACATAGCATTATCACTGACAATGGTACCTATCTGTCAAAGGGTGCCATGAAGGAGTTCTGTCAACGTGAGCACATCCGGATGGACGTATCGTCAGTGGCTCACCCACAGTCCAATGGTCAAGCGGAGAGGGCCAATCAAGAAATTTTGAGAGGCATCAAACCCCGCCTTATGGTTCCCTTGCAGCGGACGCCGAGTTGTTGGGTTGAGGAGCTACCTTCAGTGTTATGGAGCATCAACACCACACCCAACAGATCGACAGGATACATGTCGTTCTTCATAGTTTATGGAGCGGAGGCAGTTCTTCCTAGTGACATCTGTCATGACTCACCTCGTGTAGCGGCATATGTTGAAGCTGACAACGAGAAGGCACGGCAAGAAGCTCTCGACCTGTTAGATGAGGAGCATGACATAGCGGCCGCCTGTTCAGCGATTTTATCAGCAAGATCTACGTTGCTATCATAGCCGCCGGGTTAGAACCAGAACCTTTCAAGAAGGAGACTTGGTGCTTCGGCTCATCCAGGATCAGACGGATATGCATAAGTTATCCCCACCTTGGGAAGGACCATTTGTGGTCAACAATAATCTACACAACTGGTCATACTAGCTAATCGATGTTCGAGAGCACAAAGACTCACGTAAATCGGAGGAGGAGACCAACCGGCCGTGGAATATTGCTCATCTTCGGCCTTACTATACTTGACCTATAGGCTATGCTTATGTACATATTATGACTATGTATATATTATGATCAATATAATAAACCAGAACCTCAGCTAAAGCGGGGTATCTGTTGTTTTCTTACATCATGTGTGGTTACATGGAGCTTCTGTTTCTAAAGCAGCGTCCGGTTTAATCCTTGGTTTAGCTTCTCAAAGGCTTTATATTATATCACTTGGGGGCTTGGTCATATCCGAACCATAGCTACACCTTTTGGTAGGCGCAATGCCATAGCATCACTTGGGGGCTTGGTCGTATCCGAACCATAGCTACACATCTTGATCGGCGTAATGCCACAGCATCACTTGGGGGCTTGGTCGTATCCGAACCATAGCTACACCTCTTGATCGGCGCAATGCCACAACATCACTTGGGGGCTTGGTCGAACCCGAACCATAGCTACACCTCTTGATCGGCGTAATGCCACAGCATCATTTGGGGGCCTGATCGAACCCGAACCATAGCTACACCTCTTGGGGGCTTGGTCGTGTCCGAACCATGGTCACACCTCTTGATCGGCTCAAAGCCTCGCCTACAATGGTTTTTATTTGCCTTTGTTTGAGTTATGTTCTCTTTTTTTTGATAAAGATTTTTTGTTGCTTTTTAGACCGGCGTTAAACAACCCGGTCCGATTGTCAATTACAAATTGACGGTACACGATCAAATCATAGTCCGGAGACTATTTTCCCGGTCTGATTTTAAATTAAAGTTTTAGTATGGAGTAAACCGGTGTTTATCATAACCCGGAACGGTTTACATTATAAACCGGCCTTATATCAACATGAGTGGTTTTCTCTTAAAAGATTTGGGTTATAAGCCCCGCTACAAGGTTGGCCAGCCAACATCATGCATAAAGGTTGCAGGTATTATATATTTCCATTTTGGTTATATGTCACAACCTAAGTTATCATCTTCGGTTATATATATATATATATATATATATATATATGGGTACCATGACCCGCCCGGCGGTAAACCGCCAGGGCGCTTTAAGCTTCTTGTCTATAGAAACAGCTTGGACAAATGAATATGTAGATCATATCTTACATATGACGAATCAAGCCAGTATCAATTGCAGATAAATATGTGAATGCATATCAGAACAAATATTTTAACTAAGCCTATTACAAGGCTTTCCAGTGCCCAACAGGATCATTGTTTTCTCAAAATACATGTCGCAGCATGTAGAAGACTAAACCAGCCTCCGGTTCATGATTGGTCACCAGCTTGGCCTGATGGTTGCGGATCATCTTGCACCGGTTCAACTTCTTCTTCCCTACCCAGTGGCTGGAAATCAACAGTTGCCTAGTTGATCCCAGTTAAGGCTTGGAATACAGCTTCATCACTTATCATTGTAGACGGTTCAATGTCAGGGGCATAAGTGTGCTTACGGATTGGCGGGATAAGATTCTGAGCTTCTGGAATTGGTGCAGCAATCCGTTTGTTCTTGTCATCATAGCTGGCTTGATAGTACGACAGGTCTGCTTCTTCAACTAGTTGACAAGCCAATGGGCGCACTTCCCGGTTTATCATCCGAAGATCATCTTCGCCAAATTCTGTTCCATCTTCCTTCAAGCTGGGATAACCTTGGGCTGCTTCAACTGGATCAAAGTCAGGAACCCATGCTTTTGCCCGGGTCAGTGCGGCCAAAGCAACCGTTCTAGCAGCAGACTTTTTTAGCTCGTCAACGGGCAGGAAGCATAGATAACCTATGTAAAATATCCTTGATCAACTTGGGAGGCGGGTTATTGTGTGAAGCAGTGTAGATGATTCGCTCTGCACCGGTATACAACTGCTCTATCAAAGTATATGTTGCCTTCAATTTCTTCTGAACATCAGATCCCAAGTGGCTAATACGAGTTCCTGCATCATCACAAGGATTAGTACACTGGCAAAATATTTGCATGGATATATGGAAAGCCTAAGTCAAAAAGCTTACCGAATACAGCAACGGTCATGGCATGCACCTGCCGCTTCACGTTGGTCAGCTCATCAACCACCGGTTTAAGATCGGCTTTTGCTTTTTCAGCCCGTTCCACCAAAGCGGATTTCTCAATCTCCCAATCCGCCCGCTCTTTGTTGAAGCTCTCTTTAAGTTTCTCCATAGCGCCCAAAGCGCTGGTCAACTCTTCCTTCGCCTTGGAGGTTTCAGCTTGTTGCGATTTAAGGTTCTCCTTCAGGTCTGCGGTTTGGCTTTCTTTCTTGCTCAACTCAGCCTGCATAGAGACAATTATATAGAGTCGACAGTACATATTTGAAGTACCAAGCATAATACAAGTATTCAACTCGGTACTTGGGGGCTAATGCATATTTGCTCTTCATCATACATTTTCTACAGAAGTCCCAAGCATAATACGAGTATTCAACTTGGCACTTGGGGGCTAATGGATATTTGCTCAAAAACTGCTGACATGGGAGTTTCTTTTACAAAGTCCCGGTTCATCTTTATAAAGTTAAACCGGCCCTTGGGGGCTACTTCAGTGAAGTTAAGATGCATTATGGCTCACATTGAGTACTTACTAAAGTCCCGGTTTAAATCGGTATCTTAAACCGTCACTTGGGGGCTATTGGAGTTGATAAGCTACAAATCAATACATGAAGAGAAGCATATAGGAAGTTACCTCAAATTTTTCCTTCATCATATTGACCAGGCCGGCTTCATAGTCGCGGCTGGTGTACAGACGGTTCAGATAGCCAGAATGGAGGTGTCGGTGTCAAAACCGGCGGATCTCGGGTAGGGGGTCCCGAACTGTGCGTCTAGGAAGATCGTAACAGGAGACAAGGGACACGATGTTTTTACCCAGGTTCGGGCCCTCTCGATGGAGGTAAAACCCTACTCCTGCTTGATTAATATTGATGATATGGTTAGTACAAGAGTGGATCTACCACGAGATCAGAGAGGCTAAACCCTAGAAGCTAGCCTATGGTATGATTGTTGTTAGATCCACGGACTAAAACCCTCCGGTTTATATAGACACCGGATAGGGTTAGGGTTACACTGAGTCGGTTACAATGGTAGGAGATCTACATATCCGTATCGCCAAGCTTGCCTTCCACGCCAAGGAATGTCCCATCCGGACACGGACGAAGTCTTCAATCTTGTATCTTCATAGCCCAGGAGTCCGCCAACGGTGATAGTTTGGCTATCCGGACACCCCTAATCCAGGACTCCCTCGGTAGCCCCCGAACCAGGCTTCAATGACGATGAGTCCGGCGCGCATATTGTCTTCGGCATTGCAAGGCGGGTTCCTCTTCCGAATACTTCATAGAAGATTTTGAACACAAGGATAGTGTCCGGCTCTGCAAAACAAGTTCCACATACTACCGTAGAAAGAATAACCTTTGCACAGATCTGCTGACGTATTCCGCGGCGTGACATCACACCACGGCCAGGCCTTTATACGAATCGTTTTTACTGTTCCACCTCAGCGCATTTAGCGAGGCGGTTTCCTTGGCACGTCTTATCAAAGCGGAGATCGTGCCCCCTTATTTCGGGATTCTCATCAATACGGGCGTGGGTAACCCAGTCATGCCCGTTGGCACGCCTCCTCCATCGAAAGCGAGTCCCGAACGGTCACGGGGTGGGGGGCTCTTGGTATTCAACCTCTTTATAACGAGACCAAGGCCCGCTCCTTTCTTTCAATATCAATCGGATCCGCCCCTCGCTTCGAGTTCCAACACCCAAAGCTCCAGATTTAGGCGCTTCGGACCTTCGACGATGTACGGCTCCGACCTGCACGGCCGGTGGATGCCTTCCTCCGTCACGGAAGAAGATGTGCTAAAGCTAAGAGACGCCAGGTATCTCACCGGCGAAATTTCGCATAGGCTGCATGCCCAAGGTCAGGTTATTCCCACTCCCGAGCCTGGTGAGAGCGTGGTATTCGTGTCTCACTTCCTTCGGGGTTTAGGCTTCCCGATGGACCCCTTTGTGAGGGGGCTCATGTTTTATTATGGGCTGGAATTCCATGACTTGGATCCGGAGTCCATCCTCCACATCTCGTCGTTCATTGTCGTATGTGAAGCCTTCCTCCGCATTACTCCTCACTTCGGATTGTGGCTCAAGACCTTCAAAGTGGAGCCGAAGATGATCAAGGGGCATCAGGCGGAGTGCGGAGGTGCCGTTATAAGCAAGAATGCGAACGCTCCATGGCCCGAGGGCTCTTTTCAAGAGGAGCTCAATTTATGGCAACAGGAGCGGTTCTATATCACCACTCCCAGGGGCACCAAATGGGCGGCGCCACCTGCCTTCCGCTTGGGTCCTCCATTGCGGCGGGCGTCATGGGTAAATAAAGGGCTCAACTGGGGACCGTCCAAGGACGTACCACTGTTGCAGGGCCGTATTCGAGACCTCCAAGAAAGAGAGATCAATCTGGTCGTAGTAGCGCAGGTCATGCTGAGTCGTCACACCTTGCCCTGCAAACATCGCCCCCTCCGCCTGTGGGAGTTTAATCCAGAGGGACCACGAACTCTCCAACATTTCATGGGCGTAACGAACGTGGAGATGTACCAACTGTTCTTCGGATCACAAGCAATGTGTCCGGACTTAACCGAGGACGCAAGTCTGAGCTGTAATCGCCCGGATACTCAAGTAAGTAGTCCTGTACCCGGACATGCCATCCGCATATTTATCATATACTTGCCCTTAAAAGAGCTATCCTTTAAACAGGAGTGGATAGCAAAAGCAAAAATGATCAGGTGTTCGGCCCCCCTCCCTGAGACCACGCCGGATCCGGTATTAACCAAGATGCTGGAGGTTGTGCCTTTTGAAGAAGGCGAAGGGGGGTAACAAGGGAACTACTACCTCCGTGAAGGAGGCTGTCAAGAAAGGGGGGATTGAGAATCCCTCCCTCCAAGGGGAGAAGAGGACCGCTTCTAAAGATCCGGAGGCCAAAGCCTCGAAGCGGGGGAAGAAATCTTTGCCAGAGGGTCCTTCGGCGGGAGATGCCCCGGCCGCACTATTTCCCCAAGGAGATCAGCCCTCCAGGGAGCCATAAGTAAAGGGGGAGTTTTTTATTAAAAGAGAGACATCCCCGTTTTATTTCTGAAAGTTAACTGAAATTTACCTTGTAGTTCGGATCTCAGCCCTTCACAGAAGAGCTCGTCTTCAGGGGATCTTGATCCGGAGATGATGGAGAGCGAAACGCCTCCGTCTGCCGTACCATTATGCGAGGTGGACGACGCTGAGGTGTCGTCACGGACGACTCCTCCGAATCCGGCGGGGCCAGAAGGCAGCCGTATGTCCCCTCAAAGTCCTCCGTGTCCGGCCTTTGAAAAAGGCCACCGGACGAGTCCGACACCAACGGGTGTACGGTCGGAGGAGCTGAAGGATCTGCTCGGGCGAGCGTCTATCTCGGAAGATCACCGTACGTTAATGGGAATGGTGATTGAAAGGATTTCATCCGCTGAGAGCGGATTGCATGAAGCCGTCATAAGTTTACTGACGGGTTTTGAGGTACGCAAAATGATGTACCTTCTGACAGTTTTGCATATAAAATGCGCCATGTATAGATAGTAGCCCCTGAGACTTGGTGCGGTGTCAAAAATGACGGCGTGCCGAGGATCATAACCCCAGGTATAACATGCGCTCTTCCTATGTAGGTGGCGAAGCGTCCGGTAGCTAGACGGACTGATGAATTTGCCGAACTGAAGCGGCAACTTGACATGGCGGATGCGGACATCACGCTTGTTAATAACCGGCTTGACAGTGGCAAGGTATGCAACTTCTCCGCGGACACCTGGTAAGGGAGCTTGACGCCCATGCCTTACAACATGTATGCTTAATGCAGATGGTGCCGCTGGTATGGACAACCTTCGGGCGGAGCTCGCCCGAGCCAAGGAGCAAGCCAGAAAAAGTGATGCGGCAGCCTTAAAGGCGGCCGAAGAGCTAAAAGCCGAACAGGCTGCTCACTGCCGAAGCAAGAAAGAAGTGGCCGAGATGGCCGTGAAATTGAAGAATGCTACTGACCATTGCGAGCTTCTTAAAAAAGAAGATCGAGCGAAACAAGAGGACCTGAAAAATGCCACCACCGAGGCTAAGGATACTCGCTCTGCGATGAGAGCTATGAAGGAGGAGCTACGTCAGGCCAAAGATATTGCGGCTGGAAAGCCCTTTCTGCTACGGAGGAAATTCATGGATCCTAAGTACGCTCAATTGGACCGGCTGTGGGGTGCGGAGGATGCTTATCTGGACTTGGCGGCGAGTGCAGCAGACGCGGCCGAACACTTCCGAGATCAAAAGGATCACGGAATGGAAGAGCTTTTTTGGTCGCAGTTCCATAGTCCGGAGCGTCCGCTTTCGTTAACCGATCGTTTGGCCGAATGGGCTGAGCTGAATAGGTTGTCTGGACTTGCCATGAAGGCTGTCGTGACTCATTTGTGGCCGAAAAGCCCCAAGCCGAAGAGTTATTTTGGCTTGGTGCAACAGTTCCTTGGTGCGGTGCCGCATATCGATGCAATGAAGCGGTCAGCATGCATAGAGGGTGCGCGGATGGCTCTTGCCCGTGTCAAGACATACTGGGCGGAGATGAAGGCCACCGACGTTGCATCCCAAGATTCGGACAAAAGCCGAGTACCTGCCGAGCACTATTTTGAGGAAGTCCTGCAGGCGTAGCGTTTAATAGAGACGCAGTGCTCGAAGGATATTATGTTTAAATGACATGTATGATTTGTGAAAACAATGTTTCAATATAATATAAGAGCTTTTTATACTTGTGCGTTCAAGTATTAAAACACCTCGTGTGCGACCGTTGATGTATATGTGTATATAACCTGAAAGATGGCAGTCTTGACTTCAGCCCCACGCACATAGTGCGGGGGTGTTTGCAAAAAAGGCGCATTTTCACACTTAATCCAACGTCTTGGTCCTGTCAAGGAGGTGATAGCGTAGAAAACTAGGCAACCAGACTATAATGCTTTATCACTTTCACTTAGCCATAGGAGTTCGATGGTGGGGCTACTATATAGCCCCTAGGGGCACCGCGATCTCCCGAATTCGGGGCGCGTATGTGCCTGACCGGGAAACGGTCCTTCCTTAATGCGGGGGAATTCTAAACATTCCGGTGGGTCATTGAGTGGTTGACCAGTCTCATGCTATATCATGACAGTCAGTTTTAGCTTTCTCCACTGAGGTGCTCAACCCAGCTCAACCGGGGCACAATCGCAGTGGTTCTCCCAGCGCTACCTTAGCCGATATAACGGTACGTAAGGTACCAAAACATGGGAGCCGGGAAAACCCAACATTTGACCAAAGACATGATCCAGAGCTGATGCATATAAGGCCTAACTTGAGACGTCGAACACTCCCTAAGGTATTCGGTCTTTACGAAAACGGGCAGAATAATGCCCTAAGCCCACAGTGTCCAGTGCGTGCAAAATTCTAGTGCGGCCGATGCCAAAATGCCAGCCTCCTCCTCGGTTATAGCAAGAAACCAGGGGATGTGTATCAACAAGAGACAGTAAAAAAGGTTTACGCAGGGTCTTAATCTGAAAAGAATCCTTGCAACGGGTCCCTACTACACGTCTGCTTTGTTTCTCCGCCAGCCGTATCACGGACGGGTGTAGCACGGTGTTCATCTCAGAAATGTAAGAACTAAGTTGAAAAGAAAAAAAAAGGTCATGCGAAAAATGTACTTTATATTAAATAAACAGAGTACGGTTCGAAAAGTGAATAAAATTGAGCTTTATTGTCTCTTGTTGTACATGCGTGCAGCCCCTTGTACAGAGGTATGCCGCTAGTAGGCGCCGGACTCGTCTAGCCGTGTCCGGGGTTCGAATGACCTATTCAGGTGCTTTGATTAGCGGAGCCGGATTGGTGTGGGGCTGTCAAGGCAGTCTCGCGTTCTTCTTTGCTCGAGTAACACTTAATACTCCCTTTTAATGAGATGATGTCGCGTGGACCGGGCATTTTAAGTGTAAGAGATGCATAATGCGGTATTGCGTTAAAGCGGGCAAAAGCTTCACGCCCCAGTAGTGCTTGATAGCCACTGTCGAATGGGGCGATGTGGAAGGTTAACTTTTCGCGGCGGAAGTTGTCGGATGAGCCGAACACAACTTCTAGCAGTAGGGAGCCCGTACAATGGGCATATAGGCCTGGCATTACCCCTTTGAAGGAGGTGTTGCTATGGCGAATTTTTGTTGGGTCTACCTCCATTTTGCGGATTGTGTCCTGATATAGCAGGTTTAGATCGCTACCTCCATCCATTAGGACCTGTGTAAATTGGAGTCCGTCGATTATAGGATCTAATATCAAGGCAGTCCATCATGCGTTCCGGATACTTCCAGAATAGTCCTGATGATCGAACGTGATTGGTTTTGGCAACCATCGTTGGGACTCTGCTGGGATAGACCGTGCGGCGTGTGTTTCTATGGGCGCCGCTCTGTTTTTCCCTTTTGTCACTTGAAGTGAGTTCACTGTTTTAACTTTTTGTGGGAAATTCTTTTGTTTTCCGGTGCTCTTCTTATGGGGTTCGTCGTCATCCTCGCTTGGTGTGTCGAGCCCCTTGTGTTCGGCATTGAGTTTGCCGGACTGCTTGAAGACCCAACAATCTCTGTGGGTATGGTTTGCGTGCTTCCCCGAGTAATCGTGGATTTGGCATATTTTGTCCAAGATTTTGTTTAGGTTGGATAGCTCGTCGCTGTTGTCCTTGAGGGGCATCTTTTTATGATTCTACCGGGAGCTTCTGAATCCGGCGTTGACTGTCGTGCTCTTCGGGCTGTTTCCCTTTGTCCGGCGCTGGTCCTTGTTGCGTCGTGGTTTTCCATTTCCATCCCTGACTTCGGATGTACTTGGGTCGCTGGTACTGCATCTTGCCAGCCAACTATCCTCTCCCGCGCAAAAGCGGGTCATGAGGCTTGTTAATGCAGCCATGGTTCTCGGCTTCTCCTGGCTGAGGTGTCTGGCGAGCCATTCGTCTCGGACGTTGTGTTTGAAAGCTGCTAAGGCTTCGGCGTCCGGACGATCGACTATTTGGTTCTTTTGGTAAGGAACCTGTTCGGAATTTGGCTGACTCTCCGGGTTGTTGAGTTGTGTGACTTAAATCGTGCGCATCCGGAGGACGGACATAAGTCCCTTGAAAATTTGCCGAAAAGCATCCTCGAGCTCTTCCCAACTTCCAATGGTATTTTCAGTGGAGGCTTTTGAGCCAATGCCGGGCTGGCCCTTTGAGCTTGAGGGTAAGTATTTTATGGCATGGAGATCATCTCCTCTAGCCATGTGTATGTGGAGGATGTAATCCTCAATCCAGACCTGTGGTTTGTTGTTCCGTCGTATGCCTCTATGTTTACGGGTTTGAATCCCTGGGAATTCATGATCCGGCACCTCATCGGTGAAACACAGGGTGTGCGGCACCCCTATATTTGGGTGTGCCATGATGTTCGGATATTTGGCGTGTTGCATTGCTTGGAAGAGCTTGCTTTCTCGGCCATAGATGGACCTAACTGGGCCATCCTTTTGATGTGAATCCTTATGCGGATCGCGTGCAGGCTTGTGTGCGGCGCCGCTTGCCGCTCCATATTTGCCATGTGGTCGTCTATCCGACCGGGCGGCCTCTTTGTTCTTTGATTGCGGGGGCTCTAAGGCCTCCTCATCGAACTCGGGCAGTAATTTGCGCTTCGGGTAGCTCTTTGTTTGGCGACTATCGCCGTATTTCTCTGCGGTGTTGAGTACTTTGCTCCATCTGATTCTAAGTGCATCTTCCGCTGTTTTGAGCTTCCGCTTCTGCTTTTTCAGGCTACGCGCAGTGGCGACGAGCCTTTTGTGGAGGTTCTTCTGCTCCAACAATTTGTCCGGCGTGAGATCGTCCGGACTGTTAACTTCGCCGGGGACGGGTTGTTTATCCAAGTTGTCATGTTCAGACGGTTGCTCGATAGCATGTTCGTCGTCCACCGGTTCGTCCTGTTCTATGGCTGGGTCTTTGTCGAGGCGGGACTTGGTGCGGCGTTTATGTTGTCTTTTTTACTGCTTTTCGAGGGATTTATCCTTCGTAGTGTCCCGTTGTTCCTTGTCGTCACTTCCTTTAGGTGTATCCACCATATATACATCGTGGGATGAGGTGGCTGCCCAGTATCCTATAGGTGTTGGTTCATGGTTGTCTCCTACATCGTCGTCCATACCGTCGATGTCTTCGGAGTCGAAATCGAGCATGTCGTTTAAGCTTTCGACAGTGGCTACAAAGTGGGCGGTGGGTGGGCGTTGAATTTCTTCGTCGTCCGCATCCCAACCTTCCTGACCATAGTCCGGCCAGGGCTCTCCTGATAAAGAGAGAGACTTTAGTGAATTCAAGATGTCGCCAAAGGGCGAGTGCTGAAAGATGTCCGCGGCAGTGAACTCCATGACCGGTGCCCAATCGGATTCGATTGGCCGGGGCGCGTGAGGTTCGGAGTCCGGAGAGGAGTCCGGCACCTTGGAGTCACGGTCTTTGCAAAGGATAGGGATGGAGTTCGGCTCAATCGCCGTAGAGATCGTAGCCCCCGAGGCGGTGTCCAACCACTCGTCCTCGATCGGCGGAGTCGGCTCCGAACTAGGGGTCGGAGCGACGCCGGTCTTGACCTCAAGGGCACTGTTCGGCGGCAGAGCTAGATCGTGCCCATCGAGACAGTGCGGCATGCTTGGCTGTGGCTCGAATCTGTCGAAGATCAAGTCTCCGCGGATGTCGGCCGTGTAGTTCAAACTTCCAAATCTGACCTGATGGCCAGGGGCGTAGCTTTCGATCTGCTCCAGATGGCCAAGTGAATTGGCCCGCAGTGCAAAGCCGCCGAATACGAAGATCTGTCCGGGGAGAAAAGTCTCACCCTGGACCGCACCATTGTCGACGATCGAAGGAGCCATCGGGCCTAAAGATGACGACACAGAGGAACTCTCAATGAAAGCACCAATGTCGTGTCAAAACCGGCAGATCTCGGGTAAGGGGTCCCGAACTGTGCGTCTAGGCGGATGGTAACAGGAGACAACGGACACGATGTTTTTACCCAGGTTCGGGCCCTCTCGATGGAGGTAAAACCCTACTCCTGCTTGATTAATATTGATGATATGGGTAGTACAAGAGTGGATCTACCACGAGATCGAGAGGCTAAACCCTAGAAGCTAGCCTATGGTATGATTGTTGTTCGTCCCACGGACTAAAACCCTCCGGTTTATATAGACACCCGATAGGGTTAGGGTTACATGAGTCGGTTAAAATGGTAGGAGATCTACATATCCGTATCGCCAAGCTTGCCTTCCACGCAAAGGAAAGTCCCATCCGGACACGGGACGAAGTCTTCAATCTTGTATCTTCATAGCCCAGGAGTCCGGCCAACGGTGATAGTTCGGCTATCCGGACACCCCCTATTCAGAGCGGCGTACATTGACAAATCGGCATTCCATTTGCCTTTTACAATCGCAGAGAATTCTTATTTGGCGGTATGTTTTGACAAAGCAACAGGATTGCCTGGTTCGGTATGGCCAACGCCAGTAAACATAACATCATCATCCTTTTCCTCAGCAGCTCGCACTGCGGTCGCCGGTTTGTCAGTATTTTTTGCTGGGCTTGCCGGTTTTTCAGTCCGGATAGAATTGGTCGGCTGGTCAGCATGGCATGTGGTATCAACTTCTGCCTGCTCAGCAACGAAGTCATGGTCTTGAGGCGGTGGGTCATTCAGCATATCATCAAGGTTGGCCTCTTCAGGGTCTGGAGTTTTCTCCGGTTCAATAGCCGGGTCTTCCTCTCGCCGGTTTTGTTCAGCGTAGCTTTCTTGCTTGGTCTGGGCTTAGCGCTGACGAAGTAAAACATGAAGGTCAGTATAGCATATAAAATGCATGTCAAGAATAAAGCAAGTGAACAGCTTACTCAATAACTGTTTTGAGGGGTGGAAGTTTGGTGGCTGGCGACTCGCCAGAGGATGAATGAGAAGTGCCCTGATAATTGGAATCAGACGGATTAAGAGGTTGACGAAAACAAACCACTTTGGGACATGACATGTCAAGGGAATTAGAGACCTCTGATCGGCGTTTCCAAACCGGACTATTCGGTAAACCGGCGGAGGTAACTACCTGGCCACTATGCCGGGTTGTGCGGCGAGCCTCGTGTTGTTGTGTCTTCACAAGAAAGTTCGGATCCAAGTAAGCAAGAGGATGAGAAATTTTAACTTTCCGGTTTGCTCGGCGGGTTTTTAGTGAAGACAAAGGGTTTGAATCGGAGGAAAGAATGATTACCTCTACAGCATCAGCGTGACTGACTTCAGCGTCGTCCTGGCAATAATCATCATCAATAAGGCGTATGAAAAATGAACCAAGTGAGTCAAGTTCTACCTCAAAATCTGGGTTACCCACATCATCATCAGCCGGTGGATTGGAGGATGCAGTGGTTCTCTTCCGGTTGGCAGGTTTTTTCACAGCTTTGGTCTTTTGGCGGGTTGGCTTCACCGGTTTGTCTTGCGGAGGTTTCTTGTTCCAGAACAGATCATCGCCCTGCCAAAAAATCATCACATTTTCAGAGAATATTGGGATAGAAGCAGTTTCAGATAAACAGATGGTATGATTCTTACAGCTGGCGGTTTGTTGATGGCGCAGAAAGGGAGTAGTCCGGTTTGAGCACAGGTAGCCTCCGGTTCATTCAACATCTTTTTTACAGCCTCAGTGACTTCGTCATCTGTAAGCTGAATATCAATGTGCCGTTGAGCATCCTTCAAATTCCCTGTATACTCACACATCAAACCGGGGCGCTGGCTTAAGGGCAAAACGCTCCAGGTTATCCAGCAGCGCGCAAAATCAACTCCTGTCAACCCGTTTGCCATAAAGGCCCTAAGCTTGGATAGTTGAGGAGCATATTTGATTCTCTCTTTAGCAGTCAGCCTTTGAGGAAAAGGGTGTGTGTTGCTCAGACGTTCAGGACGGTAACCCGGCAGGGGGTTTTCATCAGTTGGAGACGTGTCCTTGCAATAAAACCAGGTATGGTTCCAGTCTTTGGGGTGATTATGGAGATTGGCATGAGGAAATGTGACTTCTTTCCTTTTCTGAACCGCCATACCGCCCAGTTCTGTGTTGGGTCCGTCTTTGAACTCTGTACGGCGGTTTAGGTGAAAGAAATCCCTGAATAGTTCTACTGTAGGTTCCTCTTGAAGGTAAACTTCACAAAAAACTTGGAAGTGGCAGATATTGGTTACAGAGTTAGGACCGATATCTTGTGGGCGCAGTTGAAAGTTGGCCAGTACATCCCGGAAATTTTTTGAACCAGGAGGGCTGAAACCCCGGCTTAGGTGATCATCAAAAACAACAACTTCTCCGTCTTTGGGAGTAGGAGGACATTCCGGGCAAGGGACCCTCCAGTGAATGACATCTCTCTTACTTAAAGCGCCCATTTTGACCAGGTTGTTCAACTGTTCTTCAGTCACTCGAGAAGGGACCCAATTGCATTCATACACTTGTTTGGCCATGGCAATGAAGATCTACAATATAATGATTTCCGGTTTAAGATTTACATTGACAGTGTAGCGACCCGACCTCAGACGGTCAAGCCTTCCGTATCCGTGCCATCCTCGGATCAAGATATCTTTGGCACACACGGTACATCAATGTATATATCAAAGTGCAATCACATGTATAAATAACGTAAAATGATATATACCTGGTAATACTCAGCGGAAACAATCAAACGGGTGTGGAGTCCCATCAATGCCATCGGCAGGTCGAGTGTAGACCGTAACCTCAGATCGTAACTCTTACTCGTCGAGGAAATATCTGCAACATGATACGTTGCAGCCGTGTAGGTCAGTACATTGAATGTACCGGCAAGATCACAACATGAATAAATAGATGGTAAAACTATACTATATGCAATTTGGCTTTGTGGCTCTGTATCTGAGTTTTGTTTGCGTAAAAGCTGATTTTATTTTCCCTACATCAAAGGAATAAATGAAGTCTGTACTATGGAGTTTTCTATCATGACATGGTTCCGCCAACCGATGTCTCATAGCCCAAAATCATCATATGTTGCCCACAATTAAGTTATCAATCCGGTGTTGAGAGTTCCGAGATAGATCCAAGTCCAGAGGCTCAAATTGTCCGTAACCGGGGACACGGCTAATCGATTAGGTTATAACCCTCTGCAGAGGTTTGTACACTTTACCCGCAAGATTCGATCCTCTCTTTACGTTCTCGCACTTCAGGTGTTTGAGAACAAGATGACCAAAACATGGTCTTCCAAAGAGTTCCTCGACCACCGTCCGGTACTCAACCCATCCTACCGTAGTTCTACATCTCGCTAGTACCGGCCCCAAATGTAGTCACAACTAAGGTCAACCAAGCCAGAGCCCATAATGACTTGCGGTTGCAGGTAAGCTTCCGGGCATGAAGTATTCTTCCGTCTCTTTGAGTCTGGGTGAAGCTTTCCGCAAGATGTCATGGCGCTTCTCCATGCATCGGCCAACCACTGGTTTCTCCAGTGGTGCCCGTCAACCGTCCTTCACCCAAAGAGTGTGTATTGAATTCTTGTCTCGAGTCTTGAAGTCTTGAGGCCTTGAAGATGCAGTCCTTGCAGATGCCATCATGGAGTTGTCGTCATTGACGAGAGTCCTCCTTTCTCACACCACTCCCGAACACTCATACCAAACCCCGTCTACTATAGCGTAGCATTTAAATAAAACGTCCGGGCTTGGTAACAGGTGATGGGTTCCTACCTCATGCATACTACTCAACTACAAGGATTCAATAACACTCTTGAGGTGTGGTTGCAAGGATGCCACTAAATGCAATAAAAACATAGGTATGAAAGCAATGGTCAAAGTGAACTTGCCTGGTAATACTTGATGAAGATAACAACGCTGTCGAGAAAATGACTTGGTAGAACTAATCGTCACTCCGTTGAAAATCTATATAGTCAAACATAGCATTCACATAAGCAAACATCCTAGCAAACAATTTTAGCACTCGAAATAACAATCAAAACAGCAAGGAAAATCGATAATAAAACTCAAACAAAATCAAAAGAAACTTCAAATAAAACTACAAAGAAAAACTACTAACGAAGATCTATGACTTTGCTACAAACATCTAATATAGTTTTGCCGTAAGTAAAAACTTAACAACAATTAAAATACTAAACTAATAAATTAACAGAAAATAAAATGTAAAATAACTAATTTAACAGAAAGTATTTTTTCCATAAAATTTTATTTGCAAAAAGAAACAAATAAAAAGCTTTTATAAAACTCTAACTATGACCTATAGAAGGTTTCATACAAAACTAAGGAAAATAATTTTTTAAGTAAAAATAAATTTTCTCCTGTTGTCTAACAGAAACACAACTAATTTTGTAAAAATTGAAAAAAAGAAATAATTTAAAACTAATAAAAACAATAAATAAAAAGATAAAACAGAACTAATATTAAAACAGTACTGTTTTGCTAAAAACCTAATTTAAATTAACCTGAAAATAAAATACTAAATACTACTGGATAAACAAAGGTCCTAGAGACCAGGAGCAAAAAGAATTAATTAAAAACCTATTTTTAAACTCCCGGAATAAGCAAAACAAGCTTTAATTCAATTCTGATCTAACTCAATTTTTATAAATCCAAACATAGACAAATAATATATTTTTGGAAACTACAAGAAAATTGTGATCTAACGCAAAAAGAATCAGCATCATTGGACTTCTAGATCAAAAGTTATAAGCTAAACAAGAACGGAACTAAATCTGTTACGGAAATAAATCTGAAAAACGAGAACGGAGTTACTCAGACGTGAGGCAGAGATGGCAGGAAGGAGACGGCGATGTGGAGGGCTGCTCCGGGCGAGGGGGCGAGGTCGCCAGGGTGGGGGTGGCGGAGGAGGGGTCGGCGCTTGGGAGGTTCGGGAGAGCTCCTGGTGAGCGTTCTAGGTAGGAAAAGGAGGACGGTGGCGAGAAGGCTACGGGCAGGGAGGCGTGGTGATGGGAAAAATGGAACGAGGAGAGGGAGGGGTTTTATAGGCGGTCTCGGGAGGCGCTGGGATGGAAAGACGAGGGAGATCGGAAGGTGGAGATTCTGTCTCCATGGATATGGAAAGCTTCAGTAACTTGAGAGGAAACGGAGGAAGGAGATGATCTCTTGTTGGGCTAGAATAGGAAAGTGCTTAATGGGCCAGCAGGTTTTTCCTAATAAAACGATTCCATTCCTATTTTTAAAATTAGGAAACTAAAACAATAAAAAGAAAATCAAATCAATTGAATAAAGAGTTTTTATATACTAAAATTATCGAGAAAAATAAAATGTAGATGATGAGCATTATTCCACGGCCAAAATAAAAACTTAAAAAAATGTTTTTCAGAAAATCCCTAAAGGCTTTATTTCTTTTTGCAAATAATTTTTAAATAAAAACTTTGGTTTTTCTTGGCTCAAATATTTTCAAAATGCCCCTGATTTTGGAGGGTCATTTTCCTCCGCTCTTTCTTGCTTGCAAGAATTTATTTTTCGGGGTATTTCTCGGGGAAGAAAAATAGAGAAGCAAGTGCAAATATTTGAAAGAATTAAATTGAAAAACTCCGTTCAAATTCTTTATAGTTGAAGAAGTCATGTCATCTTCTCTCATTGATTTTAATACGATGAATTTGAATTTACCGGAGAAGGGGAAAGTCATTTTATTCCCTCTCATTCAAAAGTTTTTGAAAAGGTTCAAATTTCATTCAAGTTTAATTCACTCAAGCAAACAAACAAACAATTCAATTAATTATATTAACATTCCAAAATTTGGGATGTTACAAACCTACCACACTTAAAATGAATCTCGTCCTCGAGATTCGAAGAGGCTAGCAAGAAAAGGTTAGGGGTTGGGGTCTTCTAGCAAATGTCTTGGTCGAGAAGGTCGGGGTGCTACCACACTTAAAAACAAGGTCATGGTTCCAATAAACTTAGATATTTCCTCCGGAGGGCTGACAATGTATGTCTCTTCACATATCTTACAATAGCTCCTTCATTAAAGCTCTTACATCGGAAGCATAGAGTTTTCCTCAAAAGCTTGGGTCGGTTCGTCAAAGTTGAAGTTAAATCCGAGACTGGATCTTCTTAGCTGATGGGTCTGTGTCCATTCTAAACAACTATCGAAACACTCATGGTGGTCTACAATTTATGGTTTTCTCCTGCAGAAAACGGGTCTGGTCGAACCTCACCGTGATAACCTACGTTTGGCAACGGTTGCTGTAATGGGGTTCCATCGTCCTACCATTTTATGGTTTTATGGCTTATCGTGTCGACACTCTTCTAAGGTTTTCAAGGCTCTCTGATTTTCCATCAACATATGATAGTTCATGATAGAAGTCTCCGGTATGGGGGCCAGTCCATCCCGAACTTGAATCATTACCACATACGTAAACAGTGAATCACGTATTCTAACACTTGGGCATACTCACAAGCATTGCAGAATTTCTCTTGTTCTCGAACTGGTTTCGAGTAAATCCATGGTTTCTGCAAGCCAAACGAAACATCTATCGTTACTTCACCACTCTCAGGTTTTTGGTGTAACCTCCTACGAAACGTATGCTGATTGGATCACTGATTCTTCCGAATTTATTCCTTTATCAAGGTTACATCTGTTCCTTATCAAAATCTCGGGCCCGTGGGTTATGGCCCACTTCAACACCGGTGCAGCTTTAACTCATCCTTGGAGTAACTCTCATGTTACACCTCCTTTAAATCCAATAGTACTCTGTTACTTCATACCATCATATCAAGAACAAAACTCCAACTTATTTTGTCCAACTCCCTTCTATGGACCGTCGTGAATAACATGTTTTTTTCTCCATTGATCTTGTGGCTTTACAGAGTACTATGACCAAAAGAAGTGCACAAGTTTATCCATAAAATCTCATTATTTTCATATCAATCCTTCATTACATCCTTAATCATTTTCAGAATCCAAATTCCAAAAGTACTTTGTTACAAATGCTGCCACCCACATGATTTGGTATGGTCAGGCATTACTTCCAACTTTATTCATTTTTCCTCCTCGAGGATTCTTCAGTCCCACTGGAATTGTGCGACATGAGCCTTGAAATCTTCAATCTTCTTTTTCATCATGGTGGTCTTGAGCTTCACAACATCATCTCTGCATGCACTTCGCTTAGGTATTCACCGAGTATAACGGAGTCTTGCTTCAAGTATTTCTCCGATCTGGCGTATGGCTTCCATGGCTGCTTCACTAACAGCATCGAAGAAAGTTGCTTGTGGCACACGTGGGATGAAAAAGTAATGCCCCATCCTCTTTGGGCAAACTCCTTTCAAATGGTGGAGGTGTACCTCCACATACCAAAGTTCCACTCCTTTGCATGAAAGGGTAGCCTTTGTAGACTGCATCTCCTTCAAGGTGAATATGCTTCATCATGTCCTTCAGGATCTTGGTAATCGTGATCACTTGTCGGGTCATGATCGCTTCAGGCCCTTAAGGAAAGACTCATAAAGGGTTGTCATCTGCATGTGTAGGATAAGAGAGGTGGTCGAACAAGGGATGTATCTCCATGGGGAATTTGCAACTGTCTCCAGAAAAGTTTGGTGTTCAGTTGTCCATGGGTTCAAGATTTCGGGTCTGGTTGAGATAGAAAGAGAAAAGCAATTACCCACTCATCAACAAAATTATCGTTTGTAATGGGCCGTTCTACTATGGTTTCGTTTCTAGGTCCTCATTTCTTCAGGTCTTCAATGCTCGGGAGTTTCCAATTCCTCAGCTAGGTGTTTCTCCTCACAATGAGGGCATCCATCCTTGTGTTCCTCCTGGTGTGTCCTATTCCTCCACAAATCTTGGAGGCATAAGGTTTCTTCTTCGGGTTATCATGGTGCCTCCGGATGAGACGTGATCCCAACAGGGTCTTCTTGAATTCCTCCCAAGTCTTTGCTCCATTCCATCCTCAGATAGCTTGATGCATCTGCCACCATGTTGCAGCACTTCCTTCAAAGTAATCAAGAGCGTCACGATACTTCATTCTTCCTTGAAACCAAATTGCTCCCGGGTTATTCTCCATGTTACGAATCCATAGCTACGCCTCATTTGGGTTTTCGGTCCAGAGAATATCAGTCCAACTTCAATCATCATCTATGGGGTCCAAAAGTTTTGGGATGAGATATGAGAGAGGTGGGGAGGGATACACACAATACAAACAATAGTTTTTGAAGAAACGGGTTTTACTTTGTGGCTGTCGGAAAACATCAAACAAATGACAGCTCACAATTCATCGCATCTAACGAAGGTGTATTACATGGATTTGGTCCTCTAACGGTCTAATAATTCTTCTGATTCTTCAAGTCGCCGAGTCTTCAACTGGTGTAGCTTCAACTCTTCTAATGCATGGTCAAATCCTCTTTACTCTGAAGAGGCCATCAGTTATCCGATATCTTGTCCTTCTTGGAGCGGCTTGATTGATTCTTCATGTGATCAAAAGGGAAAAGGGGTATATTCTAACTATTTGAGGTGAGAGTGTCTATTTGATAAAATCAGAAGAGATGAGAAGTAAGAGTCTTTTTGAAAATAAAGTTTTAGAGATTTCCTGTCCTAGGGCTTTCCGGTTTCTAGGGTCACGCCCCATCAACATGTGCTCGATACCATATCTCAGAGCGACCCGACCTCAGACGGTCAAGCCTCGTGTATCTCGTATGCCATCCACGGATCAAGATATCGGCACACACAGTACATCAATGTATATATCAAAGTGCAATCACATGTATAAATAACGTAAAATGATATATACCTCATAATACTCAATGAAACAATCAAACGGGTGTGGAGTCCCATCAACGCCATCGGCAGGTTGAGTGTATACCGTAACCCTGTGTCGTAACTCTTACTCGTCGAGGAAATATCTGCAACACAATACGTTGCAGCCGTGTAGGTCAGTACATTGAATGTACCGGCAAGATCACAACATGAATAAACAGATGGTAAAACTATACTATATGCAATATGGCTTTGTGGCTCAGATTCGAGTTTTGTTTGCGTAAAAGCTGATTTTATTTTCCCTACATCAAAGGAATAAATGAAGTCTGTACTATGGAGTTTTCTATCATGACATGGTTCCGCCAACCGATGTCTCATAGCCCAAAATCATCATATGTTGCCCACAATTAAGTTATCAATCCGGTGTTGAGAGTTCCGAGATAGATCCAAGTCCAGAGGCTCAAATTGTCCGTAATCGGGACACGGCTAATCGATTAGGTTATAACCCTCTGCAGAGGTTTGTACACTTTACCCGCAAGATTCGATCCCTCTCTTTACGTTCTCGCACTTCGTGGTGTTTGAGAACAAGATGACCAAACATGGTCTTCCAAAGAGTTCCTCGACCACCGTCCGGTACTCAACCCATCCTACCGTAGTTCTACATCTGCTAGTACCGGCCCCAGCCAGAGTCACAACTAAGGTCAACCAAGCGAGCCCATAATGACTTGCGGTTGCATGTAAGCTTCCGTGCATGAAGTATTCTTCCGTCTCTTTGAGTCCGGGTGAAGCTTTCCGCAAGATGTCATGGCGCTTCTCCATGCATCCCGGCCAACCACTGGTTTCTCCAGGTGCCCGTCAACCGCCCTTCACCCAAAGAGTGTGTATTGAATTCTTGTCTCGAGTCTTGAAGTCTTGAGGCCTTGAAGATGCAGTCCTTGCAGATGCCATCATGGAGTTGTCGTCATTGACGAGAGTCCTCCTTTCTCACACCACTCCGAACACTCATACCAAACCCCGTCTACTATAGCGTAGCATTTAAATAAAACGTCCAGGCTTGGTAACAGGGTGATGGGTTCCTACCTCATGCATACTACTCAACTACAAGGATTCAATAACACTACTGAGGTGTGGTTGCAAGGATGCCACTAAATGCAATAAAAACATAGGTATGAAAGCAATGGTCAAAGTGAACTTGCCTGGTAATACTTGATGAAGATAACAACGCTGTCGAAAATGACTTGGTAGAACTAATCGTCACTCCGTTGAAAATCTATATAGTCAAACATAGCATTCACATAAGCAAACATCCTAGCAAAAATTTTAGCACTTCGAAATAACAATCAAAACAGCAAGGAAAATCGATAATAAAACTCAAACAAAATCAAAAGAAACTTCAAATAAAACTACAAAGAAAAACTACTAACGAAGATCTATGACTTTGCTACAAACATCTAATATAGTTTTGCCGTAAGTAAAAACTTAACAACAATTAAAATACTAAACTAACAAATTAACAGAAAATAAAATGTAAAATAACTAATTTAACAAAAAGTATTTTTTCCATAAAATTTTATTTGCAAAAAGAAACAAATAAAAAGCTTTTATAAAACTCTAACTATGACCTATAGAAGGTTTCATACAAAACTAAGGAAAATAAATTTTTTTAAGTAAAAATAAATTTTCTCCTGTTGTCTAACAGAAACACAACTAATTTTGTCAAAAGTGACAAAAAGAAATAATTTAAAACTAATAAAACAATAAATAAAAAGCTAAAACAGAACTAATATTAAAACAGTACTGTTTTGCTAAAAACCTAATTTAAATTAATCTGAAAATAAAATACTAAATACTACTGGATAAACAAAGGTCCTAGAGACCAGGAGCAAAAATAATTAATTAAAAACCTATTTTTAAACTCCCGGAATAAGCAAAACAAGCTTTAATTCAAATCTGATCTAACTCAATTTTTGTAAATCCAAACATAGACAAATAATATATTTTTGGAAACTACAAGAAAATTGTGATCTAAGGCAAAAAGAATCAGCATCATTGGACTTCTAGATCAAAAGTTATAAGCTAAACAAGAACGGAACTAAATCTGTTACGGAAATAAATCTGAAAAACGAGAACGGAGTTACCTGTACGTGAGGCAGAGATGGCAGGAAGGAGACGGCGATTGTAACATCCCAAATTTCCTATTTGGAATGTTTTACAATTATAGCTAAGCATCCTATGCATCCTGTTTGAATTTGAATGCCATTTGGAGTTTCAGGGAAATCTTGAGTTTTGAATTTGAATTCAAAACTTTGGCATGTGGGAAACATTTCAAAAACTAAGCCTGATTAATACTTGATCAAAAGTATGAGAGGAGTAAGCATGACACTCCAAAAACATCAGAGGAAAACATTGCCAAAAGATTTGGATTCAAATCTGAATTTTATTTGAATTTGAAAAAAATGGATTTTTATAAAGTTTGGTTTTTGCCTTTGGAAAAATGTTCAAATGACAGGGAATATTCCCCTGACCATTTTGGTATATATATATCCTATATAAAATATTTATAGTTATTGTTTTATTTCAGTTTTGTTTTATTAAAAATAAATTCAGAAAAGATAACCCCTGGCGCCACCCGAGCCACCCAGACCCGGCCAGTGCCCGCACCTTTGGCCCGGCCAGCCCACTGGCCCCGGCCAGCCGAGCCGGCCCAGCTCACCCCTCTTTTGAACCCGTTGGCCTCGGCCACCCGCTCGACCCCCACCTCCCTCTCTCTCTCTGACCGCGGGGCCCACGCCCATCTTCTTCCCCCGCCCCACGCCTCGCCGTCGCCGCCGCGGATCGCCGGATCCCGAAGGATCCGGGATCCCGATCCGATGCCGATCGCCCCCCGAAGCGAGGACGACCCCCTGGCTATAAAAGCCGTTGCCCCGCACCCCATTCCCTAGTCTCGCCGGAGCCCTCTCCTCTCTCTCCCGAAAGCACGCCGGAGACCCGAGCTCACCGCTTAAAGTCGCCATTGCCGACGCCTCTAGGCCACCCCGACCACCCCGACCCCAGGAAGCCTCACCGAGCCTCAAGACCAAGACGGGCGACTCCGGACCTCCCGACGCCAAGCCTTCGACGCACTTTCACCGCCGGCCACAAGATCGCCGGACTCCGGTAAGCCACCGGAGAACTCCCTCCCCCGTCCGATATCAAACGGACGGCCACGATTAGAACCCCCGAAGGGGTATTCTTTCTTTAAAAGAACCGGCCGGTTCGTCCGGTTTATTAGTTAGGGTTTTTAGTTATTTAGCCGGCCCGTTTTTAGTTTTAACCCGAGGCCCTTTTAGACTAAATTACGCTCGTATACGATATAGGCCCATTAGGCCTTTTCTTTTATTTTGATTTTCTGTTTTAGCAGAATAGTTTACATTTTGAAAAATTGATATCTTTTATTCTGTTTATTATTTTTAGATGATTCTTTTTTTGTTGGATTGCAAAGTTTATGTAGTTTCTTTAGAAGATATATTTAGCTATGTTAAAAATAATTAAAAATGCTTTAATTTAGTTTTAGTCAGAATAGTAAATCTGCTATAACTTGAGTTAGAAAAATTATTTTTGCATGATTCTTTTTGCCCCAACTTTATTTTGGCATTGCCAAACCATAGGAATTAATTTGGGTATTTTAGGATAATTAAAAAAATTAGTTTAAGCAGAATCCTATTAATCCTAATTAATTAGCTAGCTCCTGTTTTCCTATTATTTTAATTAGTAAATAAATTTATTTTAACATGTGATTTATTATTCTAGGATAGTTTCTGTCACTCCATTAGATGAACTTTTATTTATAATTAATAAAAGTTTTAATTTATTTTTCTTAGTGGAAATTGAATTAAGCCTATTAGGAGTTTCTTAATAGCTTTTAAATTAATTCTTTTTGCTCCTTGTTGCTTAGTGATTCCTTTTCTGTTTAGTTAACCTAAAACCATGATTAGGTTGTGTTAGAAAATTTTTGTTATATAAAAACTATTTCTAGCTATTGTTTGAAGTAGGAAACTTGAGTTGATTTTCTTTGAGTTTTCCCTTTTGATTTTGACTTGGTTGTTTTGGTGAGTTATGTTACTTTCGTTATGTTATTGTGTTAAGTGTTGTTATGCTTATTGTGTTCATTGTTTGCCTCGGTAGAGTTTCCGGAGTGCGAAGCTTGCTACTACGAGTCCTTAGCTCACGAAGATCGTCAGCAAGGCAAGTTTTGATCATGTTATTTCTATACCTATGTTTTGTGCATTAGTAATTGTCACCACCCCACCATGCATGCAGTAGTGAAATCTTGAAGACATTAAACTTGAGTAGTATCATGTGGTAGGATGAACCAATCCCCTTGTTACCATGACCCCGGATTTAAGTAGTTACTTTGCTATGCTCAGAGACGGGTTTTGGGTTGAGTGAAATTCATAAGCAAGATGTGAGAGTCAATGATGATGACAACCCCATGAACTACAATGATCAAGATGGACTTCGGAAATTCACTCTTTGGGTGGAGGATTTGTTGACGGGCACCTGGAGAACCAGTGGTGGCGGGATGCATGGAGAAGTGCCATGACATCTTGCGGAAAGCTTCACCCAGCCACGAAGAGAAGGATGGATACCCCATGACCGGAAGCTTACTGCAGCCGCAAGCCATTATGGGCTCGCTGGGTTGACCCTAGTAGTGACGCTGGCTGGACGGTACTACGAGATGTAGAAGAACGGTAGGATTGGATGGGTACCGGCGGTGGCGGAAGAACTCTTTGGAAGACCCTGTTTCATTCGTCCCGCCTTGAAACACCATGAAGTGCGAAGACTTTAAAGGAGGGAATGATTCTTGCGGAAAGTCGCAAACTTCTGCAGAGTTGAAAGATCTAATCGATTAGCCGTGTCCCCGGTTACGGACATTTGAGCCTCTGGAACTTGGAAGTATTCGGATATCTCAACACTAAAACTAATGAATTAATTTGAGGGGTTTATGACTTAATAATTTGGGAATGAGATTTTGGTTGGCGGAACCATCTCAATTACTACCAACAATTGTAGTAATTTGCAAATAAGTCCACTGTAGTAGGATAAAATTGGCTTTTGCAAAATGATGAAACTTAGAGCCCCACAGCCAAAATGCATATAGTGTTAGTAATTTTATTATTGTTATTCTTCATGACTTGCCAGCTTATTCCAAAAGCTGACCTACATGGCTGCAACGTCTTATGTTGCAGAGGTATATTCCGATCAGGAGTGAGGCTACGCTCCGCGCTGGCGATTGCCCTTTGGAGTCGGATGGACTCACTTTACTTGACGCTTCCGCAGCATTAGTAGTTTATTTCTCATGAGTTGGCCTTGAGCGAATTTATTCCCTTGTAATAAAGACTCTATATGAGAATCGTGTAATAAAATTCAGGTGTGATTGAACTTTGATTACTTTATCGATGTACTGTGAGTACCAGCATGATCTTGGGATGGTACAGACACAGAGACTTGACCGATGTTGGGTCAGGTCGCTACAGAGATGGTATCAGAGCACACGCTGACCGTAGGATCGTAACCCCTAGTATCGGAAAGCCATAAGCAGAGACCATTTACTTTAAATCCTTTTTATTCCGTAATTCCCCCCTGTTCAATTCGGACTCTTCTCCTATTTTCAACATTCTAGATGGCCACCGAGTTCACCCCAGTTTTGCTACCGGAGTTTTGCCAGCCCGATGAGACGATGCCCTTCGGCAGGAAGCTGGTCCAGATGGTGAAGAAGCTGAAGATAGCTCTACCCTCGATCACCGGGAAGCCCACTAATGCACTTCCGACGGACACCCGCTACAGGATTGAAGTGCATATCCCAGGGAGAACCTTTGGAGGACACACGGAGCCTATTGACTTTGAGTTCACCGAGTTCAACTGGATCATCGGAAGGGACGTGGCGATCTATCGAGCACTTGGACATCTCCGAGAGGAGTACAGGCCGAGCTCGATCCCTCGCACTCGCCATGGTTTCTCGCAGGGGCAAGGAATGGAGATATCATCCGTCTGGCCGAGGACGACTCCATTCTCTCTTATGTCCAGGACTTGGAGTGTCTTCTCGTGAAACGGGAGATTCAGACTTCTGTAACTTCGAAGACACACAGGAGGCTTTTGTTCCGTGAACTGGAATCGGAGGAGAAGGCACGCGCAGACTTCCTTGGCCATGAGGAAGAAATCACGGACTTCATGGAGAAAGTCGACGACCTGAAGATGAAGCTTGCTGCAATAGAGGAAAAGATGGACTTGGGAGAGGACCTTTATCCAAGCGGAGATGAAGGACCCATCGTGAGAAATGATCAGGATTTTGAAGGGAGTACCACTGAAGGAAGCCACAAGAGGAGGCGCCACTGATGAGGACTTTTTAGTCGACCACCATGTTATCTTTTACCTTTTCGTCGATCAGTTAGGCCGATATTTTCCTTCGTTTAGTCATGAGCTTTTGTAATCGAGTTTGAACCATGTTTGAATGGAATGAATAAATGATTGGTGTGTTACATGATTGTGCATTCATATGGGTAGTGTTATTTCTCATAGACCCTTGTTCTATTCTAATTTTCTCATCCACTCCAAAAACACGGATGCCTCCAGACGTGACATCGGTTTCCCGCCGGAGCTCACCCAGCTGCTCCAACAGCAGAATGCACTTATGCAGCTCCTTATCCAGAATCAGAACAACAACACCAACAATCCTCCGCCACCACCCCCTGTGGACAACTTGACTCGATTCCTGAGGTTGAATCCGCCAGTGTTCTCTAGTAGCACTGAGCCGATTGTGGCTGATGATTGGCTCCGCAAAGTCGGAAGGGAGCTAATCACCGTTGGATGCACTGATGCTGAGAAGGTGCGCTTTGCCGCGCATCAACTTGATGGACCTGCAGCTTCTTGGTGGGAGAACTACACCGCCACTTATCCCATTGGTGCCATCACATGGGATCAATTCGAGAGGCCTTCCGCACCGCTCATGTCTCATTTGGAGCCATGAGTGCGAAGAAGCGTGAGTTCCGCAACTTGCGCCAGGAAACCGCATCTTGTGGCACAAGACGTGGATGAATTCAGCAAGCTTGCTCGCTATGCCCACGATGATGTGGCCACAGATGCCGCAAAAGCAGGAGAAGTTCCTTGAGGGACTCAATGATGAACTGGGCATGCAACTTATGGTGGCCACCTTTTCGCCAACTACTGTGGACTGGTAGACAAGGCCATCATACTTGAAGGCAAGCAGCGCAGATCGAAAGCCGCAAGCGGAAGTACAGCCGGGGAAGCACAACTCGGGAGCTCGGCGAAGCCCGTTATGCACCATACTCGGGAGGGCACACCCATCATAACCATGGAGGTCATAACCATGGAGGAAATGGGAACAACCGCAGCCAGGACAACAAGTCAGGCCATGGCAATGGCAATGGAAATGGTAATGGCAACCAGCATCGTTTCCGCCCGGCTCGAAGGATCTGAGCCATATCACTGCTTCAAGTGCCAGAAGACAGGGCACTATGCCACCGACTGCCCGGAGGCCAAGCAGAGGAATGGAAATGGCAATGAAGGCTCAGCGAAGAGGCCCAATCCGTTCACTCGTGCTCAGGTGAAACACATCGACGTGGAGGACGTCTATGATCAGCCGGAACAATCGTGGTTGGTAAGTTTTTATTGAATTCACGTTCAGTTTTGGTTCTCTTTGATTACGGTGCAATGCATTCATTCATATCAAGGGTAGTTGTGGAAAAGTACGGGTTGCCCACTAGAACCCTTAGAAGCCCCCTTCAAGGCGTCGATTCTGCGGAGGAGAAATGATGGCAGGCTTAGGCTGTCATGCAACCCTCAACATCGGGAACCATAACTTTCCGCAGACCTCATAGTGTTGGAAACCCGGACCTTGGATGTAATCCTAGGCATGGATTGGTTGACAAAGTTGAAGGAACATAGATCGTGCTCAAGAAGTCTATTCTGCTCACCACCCCGGAGCAGAAGAGGATCAAGTATGTAGCCAGGCACAGCCAGATGAAGAATCAGGTGCATTCCCTCACGGGAGTTGTTCAGGAGGAAGTGCCAGTAGTGCAAGATTTTCCCGATGTGTTTCCGGAGGAATTACCAGGAATGCCACCGGGACAGGGACATTGAATTTCTGATCGAGCTATTGCCCGGCACAGCCCCAATATCCAAGAGACCTTATCGGATGCCACCGAATGAGTTGAAAGAGATCAAGGATCAAATTAATGAGTTATTGGAGAAAGGATATATTCGTCCAAGCTCGTCACCTTGGAGAGCCCAGTTCTTTTGGTAGAGAAGAAGGATGGAAGTTTGAGGATGGTTGTGGATTATCGTGCATTGAACGAGGTGACCATCAAGAACAAGTACCCTCTGCCGATGATTAATGATTTGTTTGATCAGCTAGTAGGAGCCAAGGTATTCTCTAAGATCGATCTTCGATCAGGGTATCATCAGTTGAAGATCCGTGAAAAGGATATACCCAAAACAGCGTTCACTACCAGGTATGGTTTATATGAGTATACCGTCATGTCATTTGGATTGACTAATGCTCCTGCGTACTTCATGAACTTGATGAACAAGGTGTTTATGGAATATCTGGACAAGTTTGTCGTGGTGTTCATCGATGATATATTGATTTTCTCCAAGAGCGAGGAAGAGCATAAAGAACATTTGCGTCTAGTTCTGGAGAAACTTCGAGAACATCAGTTGTATGCCAAGTTCAGCAAATGTGAATTTTGGTTGAAGGAAGTTGGATTCCTCGGACATGTTATTTCAGGAGAAGGAATAGCAGTTGATCCCGCCAATGTTGAATCAGTCCACCGATTGGCGATCACCCACCTCGACCAAGGAGATCCGTAGTTTTCTCGGACTCGCAGGATATTATCGGAGGTTCATTGAGAACTTCTCGAAGATTGCCAAGCCCATGACTGAACTGTTGAAGAAGGATGCCAAGTATGTTTGGACCGAGGAATGTGAAGCCAGTTTTCAGGAATTAAAGAAACGGTTGGTTACAGCCCGGTGCTGATTTTGCGGACATACACAAGGAATACCAGTTTATTAGACGCTTCTCGTCAAGGACTCGGAGGAGTATTGATGCAGGAAGGAAAAGTTGTAGCTTATGCCTCCAGACAGCTATGGCCTCATGAGATGAATTATGCCACACATGATTTGGAGTTAGCAGCCGTAGTGCACGCACTCAAGACCTGGAGACATTTCCTCATCGGAAATCGTTGTGATGTCTACACAGATCACAAGAGCTTGAAGTATATTTTCACGCAGAAGGAATTGAACCTCAGGCAGAGGAGATGGCTAGAGTTGATCAAGGACTATGACATGAGATTGCATTACCACCCGGGTAAAGCTAATGTTGTAGCAGATGCTTTGAGCCGTAAGAGTTATGTGAATACTCTTACAGCAGGAGGATTACCTCAGGAGTTAGTCGATGACCTTAGAGATCTCCGACTGGAGATAGTTCCGAGAGGATTTGTTGCAACTCTGGAAGTACAGTCCACTTTGGCCGAAAGGATTCGTGAAGCCCAGAAGTCGGACAAGGAAATTGATGAGATAAAGCAAAAGATGGAGGAAGGAAAAGCTAAAGGATTCCATAAGGATGAACACGGAACTATATGGTTCGAGGATCGTATTTATGTGCCCAATGATCCCGAACTCAGGAAGCTAATTCTTCAGGAGGCTCATGATTCACCGTACTCGATTCACCCCGGCAACACCAAGATGTACTGGATTTGAAGCGAGTTTACGGTGGACGGGTATGAAGAAGGATATTGCCGAGTACGTAGCGATGTCGATGTTTGTCAACGTGTAAAGGTAGAACATCAGAAGCCAGCAGGGTTACTTCAACCTTTGCCGATTCCCGATTGGAAATGGCAGAAACTTGGTATGGATTTCATCACAGGATTACCCAGGACCCGTTCAGGTTATGATTCTATCTGGGTAGTGGTTGATCGTTTGACCAAGGTAACTCACTTCATTCCCGTGAAGACTACCTATACCAGTGCTAAGTTGGCCAAGATATACATGACCAGGATCGTATGTCTGCATGGAGTTCCGAGGAAAATCGTGTCAGATAGAGGAACGCAGTTTACCTCAAAGTTTTGGAAGCAGTTGCATGAGACTTTGGAGTGCAGGCTGGAATTCAAGATGCTTTTCATCCATGAGCAGATGGATGCACCGAGAGAGTCAATCAGATTACGGAGGACATGTTGAGAGCTTGTGTGCTAGACTATGGGTCTAGCTGGGATGATAATTTGCCGTACGCAGAATTCTCATACAACAACAGTTATCAATCCAGTCTGAAGATGGCCCCTTTCGAAGCTCTATACGGAAGGAGGTGCAGAACGCCATTGCTGTGGGATAGTGTTGGAGATCGATCACTTTTCGGTTCCGATCTTATCAAGGATTCCGAAGAGAAAGTCAAGCTGATTCGAGACAGGCTCAAGATAGCACGATCGAGACGGAAGAGTTATGCCGACGATGGCGCAAGGAGGTGACTTACGAAGTCGGAGACCGAGCATATCTTCGTGTGTCTCCACTTCGTGGAATCAAGAGGTTTGGTGTCAAGGAAAGTTAGCACCCGATTCATTGGCCCTACAAAATCCTCGAACGTCGTGGAGAGGTTGCTTACAAGTTGGAATTGAAGGAAGGATTGTCCGGAGTTCATGATGTCTTCCATGTTTCTCAGCTGAAGAAGTGTCATGCCGACATGGCCGATGTTCCGTTGAGAGATACAGTGCCCCTAGAGGCCATACAGCTTGACAGTGATCTGACCTACAAGGAGAAACCCGTCCGAATTCTCGAGACTGCAAGCAGAGTCACCCGCAGCAAGGTCATCAAATTTTGCAAAGTGTTGTGGAGTCACCACACCGAGGAAGAAGCCACCTGGGAGCGCGAAGAAGACCTTCTTCGAGATCACCCGCACCTATTTGCTAGCCAACCCGAATCTCGAGGGCGAGATTCATCTTAAGGTGGGTAGGTTTGTAACATCCCAAATTTCCTATTTGGAATGTTTTACAATTATAGCTAAGCATCCTATGCATCCTGTTTGAATTTGAATGCCATTTGGAGTTTGAGAAATCTTGAGTTTTGAATTTGAATTCAAAACTTTGGCATGTGGGAAACATTTCAAAAACTAAGCCTGATTAATACTTGATCAAAAGTATGAGAGGAGTAAACATGACACTCCAAAAACATCAGAGGAAAACATTGCCAAAAGATTTGGATTCAAATCTGAATTTTATTTGAATTTGAAAAAAAATGGATTTTTATAAAGTTTGGTTTTTGCCTTTGGAAAAATGTTCAAATGACAGGGAATATTCCCCTGACCATTTTGGTATATATATATCCTATATAAAATATTTATAGTTATTGTTTTATTTCAGTTTTTGTTTTATTAAAAAATAAATTCAGAAAAAGATAAACCCCAGGCGCCCGAGCCACCCAGGCCCGGCCAGCACTTGCACCCAGCGCTTAGCTGACGGCCCACTGGAGGCCAGCCGGCTGAGCAGCCCAGCTCACCCACCCCGAACCCGTTGGCCTCGGCCACCCGCTCGACCCCCACCTCCTCTCTCTCTCGATCATGGGCCCACACCCATCTTCTTCCCCGCCCCACGCCGCCGCTTGCCATGGATCGCCGGATCGAAGGATCCGGGATCCCGATCCGATGCCGATCGCTTCAAGCGAGGACGACCCCTGGCTATAAAAGCCGTTGCCCCGCACCCCATTCCCCTAGCCTCGCCGGAGCCCTCTCCCTCTCTCTCCGAAAGCACGCCGGAGACCCGAGCTCTCACCGCCGCCAAAGTCGCCGTCGGCCGACGCCTAGGCCACCCGACCACCCCGACCCCACGGAAGCCTCACCGAAGCTCCCCGCTCAAGACGGCGACTCCCCGGACCTCCCCGACGCTCGAAGCCTTCGACGCACTCTCACCGCCGCCGCCGCCGTCGCCGGACTCCGGTAAGCCACCGGAGAACTCCCTCCCCCGTCCGATCTCAAACGGACGGCCACGATTAGAACCCCCGAAGGGGTATTCTTTTTTTAAAAGAACCGGCCGGTTCGTCCGGTTTATTAGTTAGGGTTTTTAGTTATTTAGCCGGCCCGTTTTTAGTTTTAACCCGAGGCCCTTTTAGACTAAATTACACTCAGGGCACAGTATAGGCCCATTAGGCCTTTTTCTTTTATTTTGATTTTCTGTTTTAGCAGAATAGTTTCTGTTTTGAAAAATTGATATCTTTTATTCTGTTTATTATTTTTAGATGATTCTTTTTTTGTTGGATTGCAAAGTTTATGTAGTTTCTTTAGAAGATATATTTAGCTATGTTAAAAATAATTAAAAATGCTTTAATTTAGTTTTAGTCAGAATAGTAAATCTGCTATAACTTGAGTTAGAAAAATTATTTTTGCATGATTCTTTTTGCCCCAACTTTATTTTGGCATTGCCAAACCATAGGAATTAATTTGGGTATTTTAGGATAATTAAAAAAATTAGATTAAGCAGAATCCTATTAATCCTAATTAATTAGCTAGCTCCTGTTTTCCTATTATTTTAATTAGTAAATAAATTTATTTTTAACATGTGATTTATTATTCTGGGACAGTTTCTGTCACTCCATTAGATGAACTTTTATTTATAATTAATAAAAGTTTTAATTTATTTTTCTTAGTGGAAATTGAATTAAGCCTATTAGGAGTTTCTTAATAGCTTTTAAATTAATTCTTTTTGCTCCTAGTTGCTTAGTGATTCCTTTTCTGTTTAGTTAACCTAAAACCATGATTAGGTTGTGTTAGAAAATTTTTGTTATATAAAAACTATTTCTAGCTATTGTTTGAAGTAGGAAACTTGAGTTGATTTTCTTTGAGTTTTCCTTTTGATTTTGACTTGGTTGTTTTGGTGAGTTATGTTACTTTTCGTTATGTTATTGTGTTAAGTGTTGTTATGCTTATTGTGTTCATTGTTTGCCTCGGTAGAGTTTCCGGAGTCTAAGCTTGCTACTACGAGTCCTTAGCTCACGAAGATCGTCAGCAAGGCAAGTTTTGATCATGTTATTTCTATACCTATGTTTTGTGCATTAGTAATTGTCGCCACCCCACCATGCATGCAGTAGTGAAATCTTGAAGTCATTAAACTTGAGTAGTATCATGTGGTAGGATGAACCAATCCCCTTGTTACCATGACCCCGGGACGAAGTAGTTACTTTGCTATGCTCGTAGACGGGTTTTGGGTTGAGTGAAATTCACAAGCAAGATGTGAGAGTCAATGATGATGACAACCCCATGAACTACAATGATCAAGATGGACTTCGGAAATTCACTACTAGGTGGAGGACGGTTGACGGGCACCCTGGAGAACCCAGTGGTGGCCGGGATGCATGGAGAAGTGCCATGACATCTTGCGGAAAGCTTCACCCAGCCACGAAGAGAAGGATGGATACCCCATGACCGGAAGCTTACTGTGCAGCCGCAAGCCATTATGGGCTCTGGCTGGGTTGACCCTAGTAGTGACGCTGGCCGACGGTACTACGAGATGTAGAAGAACGGTAGGATTGGATGGGTACCGGCAGTGGCCAGAAGAACTCTTTGGAAGACCCTGTTTCATTCGTCCCGTCTTGAAACACCATGAAGTGCGAAGACTTTAAAGGAGGGAATGATTCTTGCGGGGAAAGTGCACAAACCTCTACAGAGTTGAAAGATCTAATCGATTAGCCGTGTCCCCGGTTACGGACATTTGAGCCTCTGGAACTTGGAAGTATTCGGATATCTCAACACTAAAACTAATGAATTAATTTGAGGGGTTTATGACTTAATAATTTGGGAATGAGATTTTGGTTGGCGGAACCATCTCAATTACTACCAACAATTGTAGTAATTTGCAAATAAGTCCACTTGTAGTAGGATAAAATTGGCTTTTGCAAAATGATGAAACTTAGAGCCCCACAGCCAAAATGCATATAGTGTTAGTAATTTTATTATTGTTATTCTTCATGACTTGCCAGCTTATTCCAAAAGCCGACCTACATGGCTGCAACGTCTTATGTTGCAGAGGTATATTCCGATCAGGAGTGAGGCTACGCCCGCGCTGGCGATTGCCCTTTGGAGTCGGATGGACTCACTTTACTTCGACGCTCATGCAGCATTAGTAGTTTATTTCTCATGAGTTGGCCTTGAGCCGAATTTATTCCCTTGTAATAAAGACTCTATATGAGAATCGTGTAATAAAATTCAGGTGTGATTGAACTTTGATTACTTTATCGATGTACTGTGAGTACCAGCATGATCTTGGGATGGTACAGACACAGAGACTTGACCGATGTTGGGTCAGGTCGCTACAGCGATGTGGAGGGCTGCTCCGGCGAGGGGGCGAGGTCGCCGGCGAGGGTGGGGGTGGCGGAGGAGGGGGTCGGCGCTTGGGGAGGTTCCAGGAGAGCTCCTGGTGAGCGTTTCTAGGTAGGAAAAGGAGGACGGTGGCGAGAAGGCTACGGGCAGGAGGCGTGGTGATGGGAAAAATGGAACGAGGAGAGGGAGGGGTTTTATAGGCGGTCTCGGGAGGCGCTGGGATGGAAAGACGAGGGAGATCGGGAAGGTGGAGATTCCTGTCTCCATGGATATGGAAAGCTTCAGAACGTGAGAGGAAACAGAGGAAGGAGATGATCTCTTGTTGGGCTAGAATAGGAAAGTGCTTAATGGGCCAAAGCAGGTTTTTCCTAATAAAACGATTCCATTCCTATTTTTAAAATTAGGAAACTAAAACAATAAAAAGGAAATCAAATCAATTCGGAATAAAGAGTTTTTATATACTAAAATTATCAGAAAAATAAAATGTAGATGATGAGCATTATTCCACGGCCAAAATAAAAACTTAAAAAAATGTTTTTTAGAAAATCCCTAAAGGCTTTATTTCTTTTTGCAAATAATTTTTAAATAAAAACTTTGGTTTTTCTTGGCTCAAATATTTTCAAAAATGCACCTGATTTTGGAGGGTCATTTTCCTACGCTCTTTATTGATTGCAAGAATTTATTTTTCGGGTATTTCTCGGGGAAGAAAAATAGAGAAGCAAGTGCAAATATTTGAAAGAATTAAATTGCAAAACTCCGTTCAAATTCTTTATAGTTGAAGAAGTCATGTCATCTTCTCTCATTGATTTTAATAGGATGAATTTGAATTTACCGGAGAAGGGAAAGTCATTTTATTCCCTCTCATTCAAAAGTTTTTGAAAAGGTTCAAATTTCACTCAAGTTTAATTCACTCAAGCAAACAAACAAACAATTCAATTAATTATATTAACATTCCAAAATTTGGGATGTTACAGACAGCTATACAGTGATACAAAGATGTAAGTATATTGCTAAACTGGAAGTCAGCTATTTACAAACCGGAGTTTAACAGTGAAACAATACACTAGTGAAGGTTATAAGTTGAAGTACATTGGCGGTTCAACAAGGGGACTAATGGTATATACCGGGTTGTCATTTTTCTGAGAAGTTAAACCGCCTAGTCTAAACATTGAAGAGTCAAGACTGCAGATGTATAAGTGAAGGAAAACAGGTTTCACAAGTTAGTATTACAATTTTGGATCTGCGGCATATCAGAACAGGAAAATATATTCAGACCTAAGGAGTGGTGCCGAAACAGTGGATGAAGGTTCAGATGGGATCTTCTATTTTAGCAAGGCACATTAGATGGAAAAAAGAGCTACGGTTATCATTGAACAGTATAACTATCAAGGTCTGGATCAAAACCCTATTATACAAGCGATGGACACTGACGAACACCGAAGAACACCGATGAACACTTAAACCCTAGAACAGATCTATGATGAAAGAACAGAGAACATACCAGTATTGACGAGAGAGCGGAGAAGCACCGCGGTTCTCTGGTACGCTCAGGGTGATGCAGCGGCCGGAGTCGAAGCAGAGACGGCGGTCGACGGTGGCGGCGGAGCTCCAGAGGTTGAGCGGCGCGAGGTAGACGATGACGCGAAGAGGCACGAGGGGGAAAGGTGAAAATGACCCCTCGGCCCTATTTATAAAGGCAAAGGATAAGTATCAGGCGCGAAAATCGAGGAGCCAGAAATTTGGAAATGAGGCGGAGTTGTCGCCTTGATTATCGGAGGACCGTTAATGAAGATGGGTTATACACAGTTTTTTACAACAGATGATGTCACAGCGGTTTACCACGATCCGGGAAGATGACGTCATGACGGTTTACCAAATTATGAGAAGATGTTGAAGACGAAGTTTTTACTAAGAATTGCATGAACCTATTCAAATCAATCTGGGGCCAAATGTTGGGGATATTACTACTGGGCGTAAACCGGCCAGGAGAGGCCGGGTTAACTTCATCAGTAGTCCATTATGTTTGAAGCCCATGAAGACAGACGGTGACATTGTGTAAAGGCCCAGAGCCCAGAAACCGGTTTAAGGCCTGTAGCTATAAACCGACATTGATATGTAACTTGCATTGTAAGGTAGAAAGAGCGGAGACCGAGCTGGACACGTTTATGAGCCGGCCTCGGGACTCTGTAAACCGTCGGGCGTCAACCCATGTATATAAGGGGACGACCCGGCGGCAGTTTAGGACAACAGACAACAACTCGAGACTCAGGCAAAGCGTGTTCGCTCCCTGATCATCGAAACCCCATCAATTCCATCACAACTAGACGTAGGCTTTTACCTTCATCGTAAGGGGCCGAACTAGTATAGAACTCTCTTGCGTCCCTTGTCCGCTTTAACCCCTTTAAGCTAACCCGTAGCGATGGCTCCATGACTAAGTCCTTTCATAAGGACATCTGCCGTGACAAACCCACGACACAATACATGAGCGTGAGCCATGGATATAGCACTATATGTGGAATAGAATGGTGGTTGTGGAGAAGACAAAAACGAAGAAGATAGTCTCACATCAACTAGGCGTATCAACGGCTATGGAGATGCCCATCAATAGATATTAATGTGAGTGAGTAGGGATTGCCATGCAACGGATGCACTAGAGCTATAAGCATATGAAAGCTCAACAAAAGAAACTAAGTGGGTGTGCATCCAACTCGCTTGCTCACAAAGACCTGGGGCAATTTGGGGAAGCCCATCATTGGAATATACAAGCGAAGTTCTATAATGAAAAATTCCCACTAGTATATGAAGGTGACAAAATGAGAGACTCTCTATCATGAAGATCATGGTGCTACTTTGAAGCACAAGTGTGGTAAAAGGATAGTAACATTGTCCCTTCTCTCTTTTTCTCTAATTTTTTTTATTTAGGCCTTTTCTCTTTCTTTCTTTTTATGGCCTCTTTTCTTTCTTTTTTTATTTATTTTTCGTCAGGAGTCTCATCCCCACTTGTGGGGGAATCATAGTTTCCATCATCCTTTCCTCACTTGGGACAATGCTCTAAAAATGATGATCATCACACTTTTATTTTTCTTACAACTCAACAATTACAACTCGATACTTAGAACAAAATATGACTCTATGTGTATGCCTCCAGTGGTGTACCGAGATATGCAATGATTCATGAGTGACATGTATGAAAGAATTATGAACGGTGGCTTTGCCACAAATACGATGTCAACTACATGATCATGCTAAGCAATATGACAATGATGGAGCGTGTCATAATAAATGGAACGGTGGAAAGTTGCATGGCAATATATCTCGGAATGGCTATGGAAATGCCATAATAGGTAGGTATGGTGGCTGTTTTGAGGAAGGTATATGGTGGGTGTATGATACCGGCGAAAAGTGTGCGGTATTAGAGAGGCTAGCAATGGTGGAAGGATGAGAAAAGTACGTATAATCCATGGACTCAACATTAGTCATAAAGAACTCATATACTTATTGCAAAAATCTATAAGTTATCAAAGTAAAGTATTACGCTCATGCTCCTAGGGGGATAGATTGGTAGGAAAAGACCATCGCTCGTCCCCAGTCGTCACTCATAAGGAAGACAATCAATAAATAAATCATGCTCCGACTTCATCACATAACGGTTCACCATACGTGCATGCTACGAGAATCACAAACTTTAACACAAGTATTTCTCAAATTCACAACTACTCAACTAGCATGACTCTAATATCACCATCTTCATATCTCAAAACAATTATCAAGCATCAATCTTTTCTTAGTATTCAACGCACTCAAAAGAAAGTTTTACAAATCTTGAATACCAAGCATATTATTATTATTAAGAAAATTACCATGCTATTTAAGACTCTCAAAATAATCTAAGTGAATCATGAGAGATCAATGGTTTCTATAAAACAAATCCACCACCGTGCTCTAAAATATATAAGTGAAGCACTAGAGCAAAACTATATAGCTCAAAAGATATAAGTGAAGCAGATAGAGTATTCTAACAAATTCCAAATCATGTATGGCTCTCTCAAAAGGTGTGTACAGCAAGGATGATTGTGGTAAACTAAAAAGCAAAGACGCAAATAATACAAGACGCTCCAAGCAAAACACATATCATGTGGTGAATAAAAATATAGCTTCAAGTAAAGTTACCGATGGAAGTAGATGAAAGAGGGGATGCCTTCCGGGGTATCCCCAAGCTTTGACTTTTTGGTGTCCTTAGATTATCTTGGGGGTTCCATGGGAATCCCCAAGCTTATGCTCTTGCCACTCCTTGTTCCATATTCCATCAAAATATTTCACCCAAAACTTGAAAACTTCACAACACAAAACTCAACAAAAATCTCATGAGCTCCGTTAGCGAAAGAAAACAAAAGACCACTTAAAGGTACTGTAATGAACTCATTCTTTATATATATTGGTGTTAAACCTACTGTATTCCAACTTATCTATGGATTATAAACTATTTTACTAGCCATAGATTCATCAAAATAAGCAAACAACACACGGAAAACAGAATCTGTCAAAAACAGAACAGTCTGTAGTAATCTGTAACTAACGCAAAATTCTGGAACTCCAAAAATTCAGCCAAAATAGGACGACCTCGGAAATTTGTTTATTGATCAGAATCAATTGGAATCACTATTTTATCACGTTCTGGTGATTTTTAACAATTGTTTTCGTGAACCAAAAGTTTCTGGAAATTACAGCAAGATCAAATAACTATCATCCAAGAAGATCTTATAGGTTTAACTTGGCACAAACACTAATTAAAACATAAAACCACATCTAAATAGAAGGTAGATGGATTATTTATTCCTAAACAGGAGCAAAAAAAACTAAAATAAAATTGGGTTGCCTCCCAACAAGCGCTATCGTTTAACGCCCTTAGCTAGGCATAAAAGCAAGGATAGATCTAGGTATTGCCATCTTTGGTAGGCAAACCATAGGTAGCTCTCATGATAGATTCATATGGTAATTTTATTTTCTTTCTAGGTAACTGTTCCATGCCTTTCCTTAACGGAAATTGGAATCTAATATTCCCTTCCTTCATATCAATAATTGCACCAATCGTTCTAAGGAAAGGTCTACCAAGAATAATAGGACATGAAGGATTGCAATCTATATCAAGAACGATAAAATCTACAGGCACATAATTCCTAATTGCAACAATAATAACATCATTAATTCTTCCCATAGGTTTCTTAATAGTGTAATCTGCAAGGTGCAAGTTTAGAGAGCAATCATCAAAATCGCGAAAATCTAGCAAATCGCACAAAGTTTTCGGAATAGTGGAAACACTAGCACCCAAATCACATAAAGAATAAAATTCATGATCCTTAATCTTAATTTTAATAGTTGGTTCCCACTCATCATAAAGTTTTCTAGGGATTGAAACTTCCAACTCAAGTTTTTCCTCATAAGATTGCATCAAGGCATCAACGCTATGTTTAGTAAACGCTTTATTTTGACTATAAGCATGAGGAGAATTTAGCACGGATTGCAACAAGGAAATACAATCAATTAAAGAGCAGCTTTCATAATTAAATTCATTGAAATCCAAAATAGTGGGTTTAGCAACATCTAGGTTTTTGATTTCTTCAATCCCACTACTATCGATTTTAGCATCAAGATCTAAAAACTCTGAATTTTTGGAACGCCTTCTAGGTAAAGGTGGATCATATTCAGTCTCATCATTATCAAGATTCATATTGCAAAACAAAGATTTAATAGGGGATACATCAATAACTTTTAGATCTTCATCTTTATTTTCATGGAAATTTGGTTTAGCGGCCATCTTATTGACTAAGGTAGCCTGCTTATCCGAAATTTCAGCAGTCAACTTCTCAAGACGAGCAATTTGAGATCGTATACCATCAAATTCTTTAGACATATCATCGAGCTCTTATTCACATAACTCATAAAACTTTTTTGTTCTTTAAGCCTGTTCCTGAAGAAATTATTATGCTCAAATTGCAAAACCATAAAACTCCTGACATTGCTTTCTATCTCTTCTAACATTTTAAGGTGAAGGTCACCAAATCTAGGTAGAGCCATTGAGACAAACAAGCAATTCAACACACAAGCAAACAAAAAGCAAGCGAAAAAAAAGGCAAACGGAAAAGAGAGGGCGAATAAAACGGCAAGGGTGAAGTGGGGGAGAGGAAAACGAGAGGCAAATGGCAAATATGTAATGCAAGAGATAAGGGATTGTGATGGGTACTTGGTATGTTGACTTTTGCGTAGATTCCCCGCCAACGGCGCCAGAAATTCTTCTTGCTACCTCTTGAGCTTGCGTTGGATTTCCCCGAAGAGGAGAGGATAATGCAGCAAAGTAGCGTAAGTATTTCCCTCAGTTTTTGAGAACCAAGGTATCAATCCAGTAGGAGGCCACACGTGAGTCCCTCGTACCTACACAAAACAAAAAGCTCCACGCAACCAACGCGATTAGGGGTTGTCAATCCCTTCAAGGTCACTTATGAGAGTGAAGATCTGATAGAGATGATAGATAATATTATTGGTAGTTTTGGTATAAAGATGCAAGGTAAAATAAAAGGCAAAGTAAAAAAGCAAAGCAATAATAAAGTGATGGAAGATTAATATGATATAGAATAGACCCGGGGGCCATAGATTTCACTAGTGGCTTCTCTCAAGAGCATAAGTATTTTACGGTCGGTGAGCAATTCTTGTTGAGCAATTGACAGAATTGAGCATAGTTATGAGAGTATCTAGGTATGATCATGTATATAGGCATCACATCCGAGACAACTAGACCGACTCCTGCCTGCATCTATTACTATTACTCCACTCATCGACCGCTATCCAGCATGCATCTAGAGTATTAAGTTAATGAAAACAGAGTAACGCCTTAAGCAAGATGACATGATGTAGAGGGATAAATTCATGCAATATGATAAAAAAAACCCATCTTGTTATCCTCGATGGCAACAATACAATACGTGCCTTGCTGCCCCTTCACATCGGGTAAAGGACACCGCAAGATTGAACCCAAAGCTAAGCACTTCTCCCATTGCAAGAACTACCAATCTAGTTGGCCAAACCAAATGGATAATTCGAAGAGACTTGCAAAGATAACCAATCATACATAAAATAATTTAGAAAAGATTCAAATATTGCGCATAGATAATCTTGATCATAAACCCACAATTCATCGGTCTCAACAAACACACTGCAAAAAGAAGATTATATCGAATAGATCTCCACGAGAGAGGGGGAGAACATTGTATTGAGATCCAAAAAGAGAGAAGAAGCCATCTAGCTACTAACTATGGACCCGAAGGTCTGAGGTAAACTACTCACACTTCATCGGAGAGGCTATGATGATGTAGAAGCCCTCCATGGTGGATTCCTTCCCATGGAGCTCAAACAGGCCCCAAGATGGGATCTCGTGGATATAGAAATTTGCGGCGGTGCAATTAGGTTTTTGGCTCCGTATCTGATCGTTCGGGGGTACATAGGTATATATAGGAGGAAGGAGTACGTCGGTGGAGAACGGGGCAGCGAGGCGTGGGCGCGCCTGGGGGTAGGCGCGCCCCCACCCTCGTGGCCACCTTCTGGCTTTCTTGACGGGGGTCCAAGTCTCCTGGATCATGTTCGGTGAGAAAATCGGGTTCCCGAAGGTTTCATTCCGTTTGGAGTCAGTTTGATATTCCGTTTCTTTGAAACTCTGAAATAGGCCAAAACAACAATTCTGGGCTGGGCCTCTGGTTAATAGGTTAGTCCCAAAAGTAATATAAAAGTGGAAAATAAAGCACAATATGGTCCAAAACGGTAGATAATATAGCTTGGAGGAATCAAAATTATAGATTCGTTGGAGACGTATCATGTACCCTCTTACATATCCTGGTTTCATTCGGTTTATGCTTGTATGTTTTCCGATTTCACGCGTACACTCCCTTTCTCTCTCTAAGTACAACGGTGACACAAATTTATGAGTTGATCCGCAGAAAACTATAGAGGTTATGCATCAACCTACCCCGAGAGACCACTCTGAAGTTACATTTTGCCATTCTTAGGTAGGACACAAGGTTGTAATGACGTAATATGTTGAATGTTCTTGGATATTTTTAAAATTATCTATATATGGTTTACACAAATTTGTATGCTATTTGAGTACAAAAAACTCATGCGTAGATTTTGTATGAAATTATGTGGTTTGGCCCAGAGCTACTGCTTTGTTCATGCATGGGTCAGTCCCATTCTCAAAAGAAGCAAAACCACTCTCAAATTATTTCTTCTTGTAGCCAAGTAAGACACAAAGTCATGAAGCAATGTTGCCATGTTATTATATAAAAGTGTTGAGAATCTCCATATGCATGGTTAGATCATGACCACACTATAAAATAAAGTGCTTGGTACTAAAGAAAGAAAGTCAATGGTCCATGCATTCTATTTCAAGGGCAATACTAGAAATACCCCTTCTTTCAAGGGGCCAACACGCAAGTTCCCCTAAATTGAAATGCTTTCTTCTGGAACCACCTCGTTCCTACCGCCTGTCATGTAGCCGCTCACTAGTGTGTGGAACCTATCGCACGCCCCCTTGCCTAGGGGTCACCGTTTTTGCGACAATTGTGTATATATGGGACTGTCCTCGCCCACATGTGCCAACCTACACATTCGCTCCCATGTGTCATTAAAAACTCTACCCATTTACTAATTTAGGCAAGGCTCCTTCCCCCTAGTGACTACAACGAGGTACTAGCGGCCATGTGCGGTGGCGGGATCTCAACATGGCCGCAGTGACACGGAGAGTGACGAAGCTAAAGTTGTGGGCGAGAAGAAGAAGGCCCAGCGAGGCCGTTGCGGGGGTCGGCGCTTTGCAAGGCTTGACAGGCTTGGGGTCGGACTTGAGATGGAGTACGAAGATGTGGACTTTGAAGAGTTTCAGGTTGGCTCCAGGAATTCTGACTTAGATTTCGGGCGTCGAGATCAAGCCATTCGTCACCGTCTAGAGGTCCCTCTCCAAAGGTATCTACACCTCTAGGTACTTTGACTTGGATCTCGAGCGTGGTGGGATGGGAAAGGAGGACGATGACAACGAGCTCGTCAAGATCAAGCCATTCGCCATTGTCAACAGGTCGTTCTTCAAAGGTATCAATGCCACATCACTAGATTTGGATTTAATCCGTCTATTAGGATTATACTTTTCATCCTTGTCTATGATTGTATTACATTTTCTCATTTTTGGGTCGGGCATAAAAGTTTGAAATCACATATGGCTATTTTTTAAGGGGGTTATTTTTTTTTTATGTTGTTAAAGCTTTAAATATATGGTTCGATCATATCCCGGGGTGGAGCTAGGACCAGACCCCGTAGTTGCATCCGGGATGTGACGTCCATACACACATGTGTAGCATACTATGGTGAACTATAATAGGTCCATCGCAATATGTGAACCTGGCTCCCCCTTGGCTATAGATAGCACCAAGACCAATAATAAGCTTGTCTGCAAGAGGAGTTTCCTATTTTCACATGGTTTACACTCTTACATTTCCTGGTTTTATTCGGGTTAAAATGTCATGAACACACTTTTTTAAAATCGTGAATATATTTCCTAAGTGACGCATACATTTTTTTTTGAATGGTACAATTTTTTTCAATTACGTGATGATTCTTTAACACTAAATAATTCTTCGACCATGCAGGTACCCATGATCACGGAGTTTGAGCCACGAGGAGGCTAGGAGAAAGGAAGAAATAAAGCGCTAAACTGAACACCAGTGACAGAAAGATGTGGTACAGTAGTGTGAATCCAGTCCCTGGGGAGACATGAGGTGAATTCATGAAACATCTAGTGCTTTTGTCTGATTTATCTTGATTGCGAATGCTAGCATATGGTAGCATTTTGACGAGTGTATATCATGTGCTTACTTTTTTCCAGGTCAGGGGTGTCGCACAGTCTTGAGCAAGAAAAATGCTTGGTACCAAAGATTGAAAGTCAGTGGTCGATGCATTAAATTTCAAGGGCAATACTAGAAATACCGCTTCTTTCAAGGGCCGACGCGGAAGATTCCCGGACTTAAAACACTTGCTTCTGGAACCACCTCGTCCTTCCACCAGTCACATAGCCCCTCACTAGTGTGTGGGCCCTACCACACGCCCCCTTACCTAGGGGTCGACGTTTTTGCGACCACAGTGTATATATGGGATTGTCCTCGCCCCCATGTGCCAACCTACACATTCGCTGCCATGTGTCATTAAAAACTCTACCCGTTTACCAATTTAGGCGAGGCTCCTTCCCCCTAGTGAATACAATGAGGTACTAGCCGCCATGTGCGGTGGCAGGATCAACATGCCCATGGTGACATGGAGGGTGACGAAGTTAAAGCCATGGCCGAGAAGAAGAAGGCCCGGCGAGGCGCTGGCGGGGGTCGGCGCTTTACAAGGCTTGACGTGCTTGGGGTCGGGCTTGAGATGGAGTACGAAGATGTGGACTTCGAAGAATTTGAGGTTGGCTCCATGGACTCTAACTTGGATCTCGGGCGTATCGGGGTGACAAAGGAGGACGATGACGATGGGCTATTCAAGATCAAGCCATTCACCATCATCAGGAGGTCCCTCTCTAAAGCTATTGACGCCACATCACTAGATCTGGTTTTAATCTGTCTACTAGGATTTTACTTTCCATCCTTGTCTATTGTAGTTTCACATTTTCTCATTTTTACGTAGGGCATAAAATTATGAAATCGTATATGGCTATTTTTTGAGGGTGTTAAATATTTTCTTATGTTGTTAAAGCTTTAAATATATGGGTACATCATAGCATGGGCTGGAGCTAGGACCAGACCCCCTAGTTGCGTCCTGTGTGTGACGTCCATACACACATGTGTAGTATACTATGGTGAATTATACTAGGTCCTTCGCCAAGTGTGAACTTGTTTCCCCCTTGGCTATAGGTAGCACCAAACCAGTTAATAAGCTTGTCTGCAAAAGGCGTTTCCTATTTTCATATGGTTTACACTCTTACATTTCCTGGTTTTATTCGATTTAAAATGTCATGAACACACTTTTTGAAAATCATGTATATATTTTCTAATTGTCGCATACATTTTTTTAATGGTACAAATATTTTTTTCAATTACGTGAAGATCTTTTAACACTGAATAATTCTTCGACCATATAGGTAGCCATGATCATGGAGTTCGAGCCACGAGGAGGTTAGCAGCAAGGAGGAAATGAAGCACTAATCTACGAACACCAAAGGATGTAAAGATTAAAATGCGGTAGTGTGAATCCAACCCTTGGGGAGACATGAGGTGCATTCATGAAAAATCCAGTGTTATTGTCTGACTTATCTTCATTACTAATGGTAGCATAGGGTAGCATTTTAATGAGTGTATATCATGTGTTTACTTTTTTCTAGGGCAGGGGTGTCGTACAATTTTGAGCAAGAAAAATGCTTGGCACCAAAGAAAGAAAGTCAATGGTCCATGCATTTAATTTCAAAGGCAATACTAATAATACGCCTTCTTTCAAGGGGCCAACGCGCAAGATTCCCTGAATAAACACTTGCTTCTAGAACCACCTCGTTCCTTCCACCTGTCATGTAGCACCTAACTAGTGTGTGGGCCCTACCACATGCCCCCTTGCGTAGGGGGTCGTTGTTTTTCTGACCACCATTTATATATGGGACTGTCCTCGCCCCCATGGGCCAACCTACACATTCACTGCCATGTGTCATTAAAAACTCTACTCATTTACTAATTTAGGCGAGGCTCCTTCCCCCTAGTGACTACAATGAGGTACTAGCGGCCATGTGCGGAGGCGGGATCTCAACATCCTTGCGGTGACATGAAGGGTGTTGAAGCTAAAGATGTGGCTGAGAGGAAGAAGGCCCAGCGAGGTGGTGGCAGGGGTTGGCGCTTTGCAAGGCTTGACGTGCTTGGGGTTGGGCTTGAGATGGAGAAGATGTGGACGTCAAAGAGTATGAGGTTGGCTCCCGAGACACTAACTTGGGTCTCGGGCGTGTCAGGATGGCAAAGGAGGACGATGACGACGAGATCACCAAGATGAAGCCATTCGCCATCGTCAAGAGGTCCCTCTCAAAAGGTATCGACGCCACATCACTAGATCTGGTTTTAATCTGTCTATTAGGATTATACATGCCATCCTTGTCTATTGTAGTATCACATTTTCTCATTTTTAGGTAGGCATAAAAGTATGAAATCGTATATGGCTATTTTTAAAGGGTGTTAAATATTCTCTTATGTTGTTAAAGCTTTAAATATATGGTTAGATCATAACCTGGGGTGGAGCTAGGACCAGACCCCCTGGTTGCGTTCAGGGTGTGACGTCCATACACACACGTGTAGCATACTATGGTGAACTATACTAGGTCCATAGCCAAGTGTGAATCTAGCTCCCCTTGGCTATAGGTAGCACCAAACCAGATAATAAGCTTGTCTCCAAGAGGCATTTCTTATTTTCACATGGTCTAGACTCTTACATTTCCTGGTTTCATTCGGTTTACACTTGTATGTTTTCTGATTTCATGCATACACTCCTTTTCTCTCTCTAGCTACAGTGGTGACACTAATTTAAGTGTTGATCCGTAGATAACTATATAGGTTGTGCATCAACCAAGCCCGAAAGACCATTCTGAGGTTACATTTTGCCATTCTTATGTAGGACACAAGGTTGTAATGACGTAACATGTTGAATCATCTTGGATATTTTTAAAAATTTCTATATATGGTTTACACAATTTTTATCCTATTTGAGTTTAAAAAATTTACGGGTAGATTTTGTATGCAAATTATGTGGTTTGGCCTAGAGTTGTTGCTTCGTTCATGCATGGACCAGTCTCATCATCTCAAAAGAAACAAAACCACTCTCAATTTATTTCTTCTCGGTGCCAAGTAAGACACAAAGTTATGAAGCAATGTTGCCATGTTATTATATAAAAGTGTTAAGAATATCTATATACATGGTTAGATCATGAACACATTATAAAAAAATGCTTGGTACCAAAGAAAGAAAGTCAATGTTCCATGCATTCCATTTCAAGGGCAATACTAGAAATACCTCTTCTTTCAAGGGGCCAACATGCAAGATTCCCTGAATTGAAACGCTTGCTTCTGGAACCACCTCATTCTTTCCACCTGTCATGTAGCCCCTCACTAGTGTGTGGGCCCTACCACACGCCCCCTTGTCTAGGGGACGCCGTTTTTGCGACCACTATGTATATATGGGACTGTCATCGCCCCCATGTGCCAACCTACACATTCGCTCCCATGCGTCATTAAAAACTCTACCCATTTACCAATTTAGGCGAGGATCCTTTCCCATAGTGACTACAACGAGGTACTAGCGGCCATGTGCGGTGGCGGGATCTCAACATGCCCACGGTGACACGGAGGGTGACGAAGCTAAAGCTATGGCTGAGAAGAGGAAGGCCTGGTGAGGTGGTGGCGCGGGTCGGCGCTTCGCAAGGCTTGACATTCTTGGGGTCCGGCTTGAGATGGGAGTATGAAGATGTGGACTTTGAAGAGTTTGACGTTGGCTACAGGGATTCTAACTTAGATCTCGGGCGTCGAGATCAAGCCATACGCCACCATCAAGAGGTCCCCCTCCAAAGGCATCGACGCCTCCAGGGACTCTGACTTGGATCTCGGGCGTGGCTGGATGGGAACGGAGGACGATGACGACAAGCTTGTCAAGATCAATCCATTCACCATTGTCAAGAGGTCCCTCTCCAAAGTTATAGACGCCACATCACTAGATCTGGTTTTAATCCGTCTATTAGGATTATACTTTCTATCCTTTTCTATTGTAGTATCACATTTTCTCCTTTTTGGGAAGGGCATAAAAGTTTGAAATCGCATATAGCTATTTTTAAGGGGGTTAAATATTTTCTTATGTTGTTAAAGCTTTAAATATATGGTTAGATCTTAGCCCGGGGTGGAGCTAGGACCAGACACCCTAGTTGCGTCCGTGGTGTGCCGTCCATACACACATGTGTAGCATACTATGGTGAACTATACTAAGTCCATTGCTAAGTGTAAACCTGGCTTCCCCCTTGGCTATTGGTAGCACCAAACCAGTTAATAAGCTTGTCTACAAGAGGTGTTTCCTATATTCACATGGTTTACACTCTTACATTTCCTGATTTTATTTGGATTAAAATGTCCTGAACACACTTTTTTAAAATCATGAATATATTTTCTATGTGTCATATACATTTTTTTGAATGGTACAATCTTTTTCAATTCCGTGAAGATTTTTTAACACTTAATAATTCTTCGAACATGCAGGTACCCATGATCATGGAATTCGAGCCACGAGGAGATTAAGAGCAAGGAGGAAATGAAGCGCTAATCTGAACACCAGTGACAGAAAGATCTAGTACGTTAATATTTATCCAATCCTTGGGGAAACATGAGGTGTACTGATTAAACATCCAGTGCTTTGATTACGAATGGTAGCATAGGGTAGCATTTTGACGAGTGTATATCATGCTTTTACTTTTTTTCCAGGGCACGGGTGTCAGACAATCTTGAGCAAGAAAAATGCTTCGTACCAAAGAAAGAAAGTCAATGGTCCATGCATTCAATTTCAAGGGCGATACTAGAAAAACCCTATTTCAAGTGGCCAACATGCAAGATTCCCTGAATTGAAACACTTGCTTCTGGAACAACCTCGTTCCTTCCGCCTGACGCGTTGCCCCTCACTAGTGTGTGGGCCCTACGACACACCCCCTTGCCTAGGGGTCGCCGTTTTTGCGACCACCATATATATATGGGACTGTCCTCGCCCCCGTGTGCTAACCTACACATTCGCTCCCATGTGTCTTTAAAAACTCTTCCCATTTACCAATTTAGGCAAGGCTCCTTCCCCCATGTGCCAAACTACGAGGAGGTACTAGCAGCCATGTGTGGTGGCAGGATCTCAACATGCCCGCAGTGACACGGAGGGTGACGAAGCTAAAGCTGCGGCCGAGAACAAGAAGGCTCGGCGAGGCGCTGGTGGGGGTCGGCGCTTTGCAAGGCTTGACCTGCTTCGGGCCAGGCTTGAGATTGAGTATGAAGATGTGGACTTCGAAGAGTTTGAGGTTGGCTCCAAGGACTCACGGGTGTGTTGGGATGGCAAAGGAGGACGATGTTAACGAGCTCATCAAGATTAAGACATTCGCCATCGTCAAGAGGTCCCTCTCTAAAGGTATCAACGCCACATCACTAGATCCTGGTTTTAATCTGTCTATTAGGATTATGCTTTCCCTACTTGTCTATTGTAGTATCACATTTTCTCATTTTTTAGGTAGGGGATAAAAGTATGAAATCTTATATGGGTATTTTTAAGGGTGTTTACTATTTTCTTATGTTGTTAAAGCTTTAAATATATGGTTAGATCATAACCAGGGGTGGAGCTAGGACGAGACCCCCTGGTTGCTTTTGGGGTGTGACTGTAGCGACCCGACCTCAGACGGTCAAGTCTCTGTGCTTAAGTGTCATCCCTGGATCGGTATTGCTGACACGCACATTACTCGAGGATTTATAATAGAGTTCAATCACACACTTATTACATCGATGTCTCAAAAGAGAACTTATTACAATAATATGGCTGAAGGCCATCTTAATAAGATAAGAGCGGAAGCTTCAAAGGTAGTAGAGTCCATTCAACTCCACGGCAAAACTGAGTGCATGACAACGACCTAGCGCACCATACTCTTCGTCTGAAAACTCTGCAACATAATACGTTGCAGCCTGTGTAGGTCAGCACATGGAATATGCTGGCAAGATAACACTAAAGAGCAATGAACAAATAACAGCTACCATTGCATGCATATATGGTTGGTGGAGGCTCTATGGTTATCATTTGCATAAAGCTAGTTTTTCCCTACAACAAAGGAATATATTTTATTTAACTACAAAGTTTGTTGAAATCATTGAGAAGGTTCCTCCAACTCAATCCCAAAATAATAGTTAAAACCCAACAAAATAATTAAGTAAAGTGATGAGATCAACCAATAATTCAAGTGCAAGATACTCAAGATGTCCATAACCGGGGATATGGCTAACCATAATTAGTTTGTACACTCTGCAGAGGTTTGCGCACTTTTCCCCACAAGACTCGATCTCCTCCGTTGTATTTATCGCACTGCATGGTGTTTAAGAAGCGGATGACCGAGACACAGTCTTTCCGAAGAGGTCCCCTTAACCGATAGATAAGTCGGTACACCTACAATCCCCTACATATGACAGCCCATCATGGAAAGGATTCCCACAACTTACTCAACTATGCCAGAGCCCAGAATGGCTTGTGGCTGCACACGGAAGTTTCCAGCATGAACAATCTTATGATCCATTTGAGCTTGGGTGGCAAACCATAGGATGATCACACGGGTTCTCCGGGATATCCTAGGACAACACTAGATTGCTCCAAGTGTCCGGACAACCACTGAGTGCTCCAGGGCGCCCCAACCAATCCACCCAGATGTGTATTAAAGTAGACACCTTAAGTTAACCATTAATTAATAATAACTCTCACATCTTCATGAATCTCTCAAACCAATCCACGTCTACGAGCATAGCATACTAATATAAGCATAACGAAATAACACCCAGATGTTTGAATATAAAAGGCAATAGGTTCTACCTCTTCAACTAATTCCCAATACCCACATATTAATATATCCTACTCATGCAATATTTGAGGGTTGAAACTAATGCATAAAAACTAGGTAATAAGGGATATGATCAAAGTGTTACTTGCCTTGCTGACGATCTGAAAACCCTAGCGGTTCGTAGTAGCAAGCCTCGCTGAGGGAGTCCTGGACTAGGGGGTGTCCGGATAGCCGAACTATCATCTTTGGCCGGACTCCTAGACTATGAAGATACAAGATTGAAGACTTCGTCCCGTGTCCGGATGGGACTTTCCTTGGCGTGGAAGGCAAGCTTGGAGATACGGATATGTAGATTTCCTACCATTGTAACCGACTCTGTGTAACCCTAACCCTATTCGGTGTCTATATAAACCAAAGGGTTTTAGTCCATAGGACGAACAACTATCATACCATAGGCTAGCTTCTAGGGTTTAGCCTCTCTGATCTCGTGGTAGATCTACTCTTGTACTACCCATATCATCAATATTAATCAAGCAGGAGTAGGGTATTACCTCCATCGAGAGGGCCCGAACCTGGGTAAAAACATCGTGTCCCTTGTCTCCTGTTATCATCCGCCTAGATGCACAGTTCGCGACCCCCTACTCCGAGATCCGCGGTTTTGACACCGACATTGGTGCTTTCATTGAGAGTTCCTCTGTCGCCGTCACCTATAGGCCCGATGGCTCCTTCAATCATCAAGAACGACACAGTCCAGTGGTGAGACTTTTCACGGACAGATCTTCGTATTCGGCGGCTTTGCTGCGGGCCAATTCGCTAGGCCATCCGGAGCAGATCGAAAGCTACGCCCGCCATCAGGTCAGATTTGGAAGCTTGAACTATACGGCCGATGTCCGCGGAGACTTGATCTTCGACGGATTCGAGCCACAGCCGAGCGTGCCGCACTGTCTCGATGGGTACGATCTAGCTCTGCCGCCGAATAGTGCCCTGGAGGCCGCACCAGTGCCCGCTCCGACCCTTAATCCGGAGCCGGTTTCGCCGATCGAGGACGGTTGGTTGGACACCGCCTCGGGGGCTGAAATCTCTACGGCGATTGAGCCGAACACCATCCATGTCCTTTGCGAAGACCGTGACTCCAGGGTGCCGGACTCCTCTCCGGACTCCGAACCCTCCGCGCCCCTGCCAATCGAATCCGATTGGGCGCCGGTCATGGAGTTCACGGCAGCGGACATCTTTCAGCACTCGCCCTTTGGCGACATCTTGAATTCAATAAAGTCTCTCTCTTTATCTCGAGAGCCCTGGCGGACTACGGTCGGGAAGGTTGGGATGCGGACGATGAAGAAATTCAACGCCCACCCACCACCCACTTTGTAGCCACTGTCGATGATTTAACCGACATGCTCGACTTCGACTCCGAAGACATCGACGGTATGGACGACGATGCTGGAGACGACCAAGAACCAGCGCCCACAGGGCACTGGATGGCCACCTCAACTCACGATATATATATGGTGGACACACCTAAGGAAAGCGATAACAAGGAACGACGAGACACTGCGAAAGAAAATTCCCTCGGGAAGCAGTCAAAGCGGCGGCATAAGCGCCGCTCAAAACCCCCCTCGACAAAGATAGCGCCCACACAGACCCAGCCATAGAGCAGGGTGAGCCGGCCGATGACGAACATGCCATTGAGCAACCATCCGAACAGGCCAACTTGGACAAACAACCCGTCCCCGGCAAGGACAACAGTCCGGACGATCTCACGCCGGACACGTCATTGGATCAGAAGAACCTCCACAAAGAGCTCCTCGCCACTGCGCGTAGCTTGAAAAAGGTAAAGAGAGGCTCGTAACAGCGAAGGCGACTCTGAATGAGATGGAGTAAATTACTCAAAGACCTGCGAACAAATATGGCGACACCGCCAAGCAAAGAGCTACCCAAAGCGCAAACTATCGCCCGAATTCGATGAGGAGGTCGAGAAACCCCCACGATCAAAAAACAAAGAGGCCGCCGGGTCGGATGGGCGACCACATGGCAAACGAGAAGCGGCAAGCGGCGCCGCACACAAGCCAGCACGCGATCCACATAAGGATTCGCACCAAAAGGATGGCCCAGTTAGATCTATCTACGGGCTAAGGAAACAAGTTCCGGCGAGCAATACAACACGTCAAATATCCGAACATCACGGCACCCAAATACAGGGGCGCCGCGCACCCTCTATGTTTCACCAATGAGGTGCTGGATCATGAATTTCCAGCGGGATTCAAGCCCGTAAACATAGAGGCATACGCCGAGCAGCAGAACCACAGAGTGCGGATTGAGGATTATATCCTCCACATACACATGGCGGAGGAGATGATCTCCATGCCATAAAATACCTACCCTCAAGCTCAAAGGGCCAGCCCGGCATTGGCTTAAAAGCCTCCCGAAAACACCATTGGTAGTTGGGAAGAGCTTGAGGATGCTTTTCGGCCAATTTCTAGGGAACCTATGTCCGACCTTGGACGCAGCGATCTAAGTCACATAACCCAACAGCCCGAGAGAGTCAGCTCGAAAATTGCAGAACAGGTTCCTCACCAAAAAGAACCAAATAGTCGATTGTCCAGGACACGAAGCCTTAGCAGCTTTTAAACACAACGTCCGAGACGAATGGCTCGCAGGACACCTTGGCCAGGAAAAGCCAAGAACAATGGCCGCACTAACAAGCCTCATGACCCGCTTTTGCCAGGGAAAGGATAGCTGGCTAGCAAGATGCTGATGCAATGACCCAAGTACATCCGAAGTCGAGGATGGGAATGGGAAACCACGACGCAGCAAGGACCAGCGCGGATTAAGGAACGGTCCAAAGAGCGCGACAGTCAACGCCGGATTCAAAAGCTCACGGCAGAACAATAAAAAACTGCCCCTTAAGGACAATAGCGATGAGCTATCCAACTTAAACAAAATCTTGGACAAGATATGCCAAATCCACAGTACTCACGGGAAGCCTGCAAACCATACCCACAGAGATTGTTGGGTCTTCAAGCAGTCCGGCAGACTCAACGCCGAACACAAAGGGCTCGACACACCAAGCGAGGATGATGACGAGCACCACAAGCGAGCCGGAAAACAAAAGAATTTCCCACAAGAGGTCAAAACAGTAAACTTACTTCAAGTAACAAAGGGAAAACAGAGCTGCACCCATTGAATTACGCTACCGCACAATCTACCCCAGTGGAGTCCCAACACTGGTTGTCAAAACCAATTACCTTCGACCATCAGGACTACTCCGAAAGTATCCGGAACGCAGGATGGGCTGCCTTGATATTAGATCCTATAATCGACGGACTACAATTTACACAAGTCCTAATGGACGAAGGTAGCGATCTAAACCTGCTATATCAGGACACAGTCCGCAAAATGGGGATAGACCCAACCAAAATTCGCCATAGCAACACCTCCTTCAAAGGGGTAATGCCAGGCCTATATGCCCATTATGCGGGCTCCCTCGATAGAAGTTGTGTTCGGCTCATCCGACAACTTCCGCGCGAAAAGTTAACCTTCCACATCGCCCCATTCAAAGTAGCTATCAAGCACTCTTTGGGCGTGAAGCTTTCGCCCGCTTTAACGCAATACCGCATTATGCATCTCTTACACTTAAAATGCCCGGTCCACGCGGCATCATCTCATTAAAAGGGAGTATTAAGTGTTACTCGAGCAAGGAAGAACGTGAGACTGCCTTGACAGCCCCACACCAATCCGGCTCCGCTATTCAAAACACCTGAATAGGTCACTCGAACCCCGGACATGGCTAGACGAGTCCGGCGCCTACTAGCGGCATACCCCCGTACAAGGGGCTGCACGCATGTACAACCAGAGACAATAAAGCTCAATTTTATTCACTTTTCGACCCGTACTCTGTTTATTTAATATAAAGTACATTTTTCGCACGATCTTTTTTCTTTTTTCAACTAAGTTATTCTCTTTTACAGATGAACACCGTGCTACACCCGTCCAGGATACGGCTGCGGAGACACGGTAGCAGACGTGCAGTAGGGACCCGTTGCAAGGATTCTTTTCAGATTAAGACCCTGTGTAAACCTTTTTTACTATCTCTTGTTGATACACATCCCCCGGTTTCTTGCTATAACCAAGGAGGAGGCTGGCATTTTGGCATCGGCCGCACCAGAATTTTTGCTCGTACCTGGACACCAGGGGCTTAGGGCATTATTCTACCCGTTTTCATAAAGACCGAATACCTTAGGGAGTGTTCGGCGTCTTGAGTTAGGCCTTATATGCATCAGCTCCGAATCATGTCTTTGGTCAAATGTTGGGTTTGCCCGGCTCCCATGTTTTGGTACCTTACGTTCCGTTATATCGGCTAAGGTAGCGCTGGGAGAACCACTGTGATTGTGCCCGGTTGAGCTGGGTTGAGCACCTCGATGGAGAAAGCTAAAATGATTTGTCATGATATAGCGTGAGACTGGTCAACCACTCGATGACCCGGTGGAATGGTTAGAATTCCCCGCATTGACGAAGGGCGTTTCGGTCGAGCACATACGCCGCCAATTCGGAAGAGCGCGGTGCCCCTAGGGGCTATATAGTAGCCCCACCATCGAACTACTAATGCTAAGTGAAAGTTAAAAAGCATTAAAGTCCGGTTGACTATTTTGCTATGCTATAACCACCATTACAGGACCAAGACGTAGGAATAACTGTGAAAAAGCGCCTTTTGCAAACACCCCGCACTATGTGCGTGGGGGCTGAAGTCAAGACTGCCATCTTTCAGGTTATATACACATATACATCAACGGCAAGACAGAGGCGTTTTAATACTTGAACGCACAAGTATAAAAAGCTCTTATATTATATTGAAACATTGTTTTCACAAATAATACATGTCATTTAAACATAAGATCCTTCGAGCACTGCATCTCTATTAAACGAGCGCCCTGCAGGACTTCCTCAAAATAGTGCTCGGCAGGTACTAAACCTGTCCGAATCTTGGGATGCAACGTCGGTGGCCTTCATCTCCGCCCAGTATGTCTTGACACGGGCAAGAGCCATCCGCACACCCTCTATGCATGATGACTGCTTCATTGCATCGATATGCGGCACCGCACCAAGGAATTGTTGCACCAAGCCAAAACAGCTCTTCGGCTCGGGCCTTTTCGGCCACAAATGAGTCATGACAGCCTTCATGGCAAGTCCGGACAACCTATTCAGCTCAGCCCATTCGACCAAATGATCGGTTAATGAAAGTGGACGCTCCGGACTATGGAACTGCGACCAAAAAAGCTCTTCCATTCCGTGATCCTTTTGACCTCGGAAGTGTTCGGCCGCGTCTGCGGCACTCGCCGCCAAGTCCAGATAAGGATCCTCCGCACCCCACAGCCGGTCCAATTGAGCGTACTTAGGATCCGTGAATCTCCTCCGTATCAGAAAGGGCTTTCCAGCCGCAATATCTCCGGCCTGACGTAGCTCCTCCTTCATAGCTCTCATTGCAGAGCGAGTATCCTTGGTCTCGGTGGCGGCCTTTTTCAGGTCCTCTTGTTTCGCTCGATCTTCTTTTTCAAGAAGCTCGCATAGCGGTCGAGAGCATTCTTCAATTTCACGGCCATCTCGGCCATTTCTTCCGTGCTTCGGCAGTGAGCAGCCTGTTCGGCTTTTAGCTCTTCGGCCGCCTTTAAGGCAGCCGCATTACTCTTTCGGGCTTGCTCTTTAGCTCGGGCAAGTTCCGCCCGTAGCCTCTCCACAGCAGCGGCACCGTCTGCATCAAAGCATACAAGTAGTAAGGCATGGACGTCAAGCTCCCTTACCAGGTGTCCGTGGAGAAGTCACATACCTTGTGACTCATCAAACCGTTCATTGACCAGCGCGATGTCCGCATCCCCCTCGTCAAGTTGCCGCTTTAGTTCGGCAAATTCATCAGTCCGGCTAGCCGCCGGACGCCCCCCACCTACATAGGAACAGCGACATGTTAGTACTGAGATTATGATCATCGGCATCTTTGTCGGTTGTGACAGATACCGAGTCTCGTGGGGCTACTATCTATACTGAGCGCATTCTATATGCATAAGCTGTCGGAAAGGTACATCATTTTTTTTGTACCTCAAACCCCGTCAGTAAACTTCTGGCGGCTTCATGCAATCCGCTCTCAGCAGATGCAATTCTTTCAATTACCGTAGCCATTAGCGCACGGTGATCTTCCGAGATATACGCTCGCCCAAGAAGGTCCTTCAGCTCCTCCGACCGCACGCCAGTTGGCGCCGGACGGTCCGGCTCCGCCGGACTCGGGGAAACTCTCCGTGACGACACTTCAGGGTCGCCCGCCTCGCACGAAGGCGCGATAGGTGGAGGCGTTTCGCTCTCTATCATCTCCGGACGAAGATCCCCCGAAGACAAGCTCTGCTGAGAAGGGCTGAGATCCGAACTACAAGGTACAATTTCGGTTATCTTGAAATAAATACTGAGGATGTTCTTTATTCACGGGACCCCTTCTTTTTACTTACGGATCATTTGGAGGGCTGATCCCTCGGGAAATAGTGCGGCTGGGGTACTTCCGGCCACGGACTTTCCGACGAAGACTTCTTTCCCGCTTTTGAGGCCTTGGCTTCCGGGTCTTGAGCGGTCCTCTTCTCCCCTTGGAGGAGGATCCTGATCCCTCTTCCTTGAAATCCTCCTTCATGGAGGCGGTTGCTTCCCTGCTCCCCCTTCGCCTTCTTTAAATGGCGCGGCCTTCAACATCTTGGTGGTATGGGATCCGGCGTGGTCTCCGGGAGGGAGCCGGACACCTTATCAACTTTGCCTGGCTATCCACTCCTGTTCAAGAAACGGCTCCCTTAAAGGGCATATATATGATAAATGAATGAACAGCCTATCCGATTCTGAGGTTACTTACTTGAGTATCTGGGTGATTGCAGCTTAGACCTGCGTCCTCAGTCAAGTCCGAACACTTCTCTTGTGATCCGAAGAACAGTTTGTACATCTCCTTGGGCGTCGCGCCCATAAAATGTTGGAGAGCTCGTGGTCCCTCCGGATTAAACTCCCACAGGCGGAGGCGGCCGTTTGCAGGGCAGAAGGCGCCAAATCAGCATAACCTGCGCCACTACGACCAAATTGATCTCTCTTTCTTGGAGGTCTCGAATACGGCCCTGCAACACAGGAACGTCCTTGGACGGCCCCCAGTCGAGCCCCCGGTTGACCCATGATGCCCGGCCCATGTGGTGGACCTGGCGGAAGGCGGGTGGCGCCACCCATTTGGTGCCCACAGGAGCGGTGATATAAAACCACTCCGTTGCCACAAACCAAGCTCCTCCTGAAAAGAGACCTCGGGCTCTGAGCATCAGCACACTTGCTTATGACCGCCCCTCTGCACTCTGCTTGTTGCCCCTCGATCATCTTCAGCTCCACCTTGAAGGTCTTGAACCACAATCCAAAGTGAGGGGTAATATGGAGGAAGGCTTCACATACGACAATGAATGACGAGATATGGCGGATGGACTCCGGATTCAAGTCAGGGAAATCCAGCCCATAATAAAACATGAGCCCCCTCACAAAGGGATCCGTCGGGAAGCCTAAACCCCGAAGGAAGTGAGACACGAACACCACGCTCTCGCCGGGCTCGGGAGTGGGAATGACCTGCCACAGGCAGGCAGCCTATCACGAAATCTCGCGGTTAGATACTGGCGTCTCGCAGCTTTAACACATCTTCTTCTGTGACGGAAGAAGACATCCATCGGCCGAGCTGGTCGGAGCCGGACATCGTTGAAGGTCCGAAGCGCCTAAATCTGAAGCTTTGGGTGTTAGAACTCGAAGCGTGAGGCAAACTCGATGGATGGTGGAAAAAAGAAGAGGGCCTTGGTCTCATTTTAAAGAGGTTGAATACCAAGAGCCCTCCCCGTGGTCGATTGGGACTCGCCTTCAATAGAGGAGGCGTGCCAGCGAACGCAGTTGGGTTACCCACGTCCGTATTGATGAGAATCCCGAAATAAGGGGGCACGATCTACGCTTTGATAAGACGTGCCAAGGAAACCGCCTCGCTAAACGCGATGAGGTGGAACAGTAAAAACGATTCTTATAAAGGCCTGGCCGTGGTGTGATGCCACGCCGCGGAATACGTCAGCAGATCTATGCAAAAATTATTCTCTCTACGGTAGTATGTGGAACTTGTTTTGCAGAGCCGGACACTATCCTTGTGTTCAAAATCTTCTATAAAGTATTCGGAGGAGGAACCCGCCTTGCAATGCCGAAGACAATATGCGCCGGACTCGTCGTCATTGAAGCCTGGTTCAGGGCTCTTGAGGGAGTCTGGACTAGGGGTGTCCGCATAGCCGAACTATCATCTTTGGCCGGACTCCTAGACTATGAAGATACAAGATTGAAGACTTCGTCCCGTGTTCAGATGGGACTTTCCTTGGCGTGGAAGGCAAGCTTGGCGATACGGATATGTAGATTTCCTACCATTGTAACCGACTCTGTGTAACCCTAACCCTATTCGGTGTCTATATAAACCGAAGAGTTTTAGCCCATAGGACGAACAACAATCATACCATAGGCTAGCTTCTAGGTTTTAGCCTCTCTGATCTCGTGGTAGATCTACTCTTGTACTACCCATATCATCAATATTAATCAAGCAGGAGTAGGGTATTACCTCCATCGAGAGGGCCCGAACCTGGGTTAAAACATCATGTCCCTTGTCTCCTGTTACCATCCGCCTAGACGCACAGTTCGGGACCCCCTACCCGAGATCCGCCGGTTTTGACACCGACACTCGCACTCCGGATACTCTATCATGAACAAACAATAGCAAACATAAGCACTCAAGCAAGATGCAAAGGTAAAACTCAAGAGAAAATATCCAAACATAAAGTTCAAGAGAAGAGCTTCGATTTGCAAAAAGAATCAATCGAATCGGAGCTACGAAACTCGAACTACGATCAAAAGAAGATCGAATTCAAATCTGCTTGAAACCAAATTTTAAATTGTCGGAACTATGTTCAAGTTGATTATCTGGAACGAGGGAAACAAGAAGAAGATTTTGGCGTTGGTTTCACTGGATTTGGATAAACCAAGTTCAGGGAGTAATCTATGATAAAAGTATTCGTGAATAGGTCCCTGGCCGAAAATTAAAATGAAAAGAAAAAAATCTATCGGACCAACGTCCGCTAGCAGAGGCTAACGAATGAATTCGTTCGTTAACAGAGAGGATTGGGTGAACGTTCGCTAAATAGGTCGAACCGAAAATAAAAATAAAAAGCCAGAACTAACCAAAAAATAAACTGACGAAAACCCTAAATACTGATCTAGGTTTTTACCTAGAAACCGATGAAAACCGGCGAGAGCGGTGGCGTCTCTGGTGAGTCCGGCGAGAGCGGTGGCGGCTCCGGCGAGTCCGGCGAGAGGCAGCGGTGAGGCGGGGTGGGGTGGTAGTGCGGGGAGGTGGCGCGGGCTGCGGGGTGCGGCGTGGGCGGCGGCAGGAGGCGGCCAGTTGCGGCGGCTTGTGGCAGGGTGGGGATGTGAGGTGAGAGGGGGGTGGCGGCCGTCTTATAAGGAGGGGAGGGGAGGGTCGGCTTGGGGAAGGGGCCAGGCACCGGTGGAGTCGAGTCGAGGCCGGACTGCCTCGGCATGAGAGGAGGCACATGTGTAGGTAAACAGCAGTGGCTGGGCAGCTAGGCTTCGGCCCAGTCGGTCCGAAGGAAATTTAAAAAAAATCACCACGAACAAAAATCCTAATAAAATATAAAAATTTAAAAATACGAGAAACAATTTTCACCGTCCAAACCTAATAGTTAGAACGAGATGAACATTTTTTGGCCTAAAATGCAATTTTCAAAAAATGCATATTTTTCTCTAAATCAAATAAAATAGCAAATAAAATACGAATAAAATAGAAATTGATTTTAAAATTTCTCCTCCAATATTTCTGTCTTGTTGAGTTAGTCATTTAATATTCTCTCATTTATTTTTGTTATTGGAAATAATTGGAGAGAAAATATTAAAATCAAATTGATCTTTTCTTCAAATTTGAAATAAATTCAAATATGAAAAATTTGTGAAACCTCCAACTCTCTCCTTGGGTCCTTGAGTTGCTTAAGATTTCTAGGATCACAACCAAATGCAAATAAAAATATGATATGCATATGATGACCTATCCAAATTGAAAATTGGGATGTTACAAACCTACCCCCCTTAAGATGAATCTCGTCCTCGAGATTCGGGTTGGCTAGAAAATAGGTGTGGGTGGTCTTTCCGTAGGTCTTCCTCTCGCTGCCAGGTGGCTTCTTCCTCGGTATGGTGGCTCCACTGAACTTTGCAAAACTTGATAACCTTGCTGCGTGTAACTCGGCTGGCAAACTCGAGAATCCTGACGGGTTTCTCCTTGTAGGTCAGGGCACTCTCCAACTGAATTGCTTCCAGGGGCACTGTATCTCTCAGAGGAATATCGGCCATATCAGCATGGCACTTCTTCAACTGGGAAACGTGAAATACATCATGAACTCCTGACAATCCTTCATGTAACTCCAACTTGTAGGCCACTTCTCCCATACGTTCCAAAACTTGGTATGGTCCTACAAATCTCGGGGCTAACTTTCCTTTAACTCCGAATCGTTTAACTCCTCGCAGTGGTGACACACAAAGATATCCTCTACCTCCAATTTCATTGACTACTTCCTTGCGTTTAGTATCGGCATAGCTCTTCTGCATGGACTGAGCTACCTTCAGTCTAGCACGAATCAACTTAACTTCTCTTCAGACTCCTTGATTAAATCTGGTCCAAACAACTGACGGTCTCCTACTTCATCCCACATCAATGGTGTCCTGCACCTCCTTCCATACAAAGCTTCGAAAGGGGCCATCTTCAAACTAGCCTGATAAATGTTGTTGTATGAGAACTCTGCGTAGGGAAAATTATCATCCCAACTAGATCCATAATCTAGCGCACAAGCTCTCAACATGTCCTCCAAAATCTGATTTACTCTCTCGGTCTGTCCATCTGTTTATGGATGAAAGGTTGTACTGAACTCTAGCCTACACTACTGCAGGATGTTGCTAATGGGGATGCAGTAATCACAAACGGGGATGTAAAAAACCATCAAAAAAGGTGCAAATCATTTGCAATGGAGGATGCATCAAACACGGTTCAGATTTTAGTTGCGTGTGTGATCCAGGGCATATGGTTCAGTCCAATGAACTGTTTGCAATGAGGCGGAACAAAAGAAACGGGCATCCTGATAAAGGCATGTGCGATATAGAGCATACGGTTCACTCGGATGAACTGTTTGTGATTAGGCAACACAAAAGAAACGGGCAGCCAGATGAAGGTGTGTGCAATATACGGCATACAGTTCACTCGGATGAACTGTTTGTGATTAGGCAACACAAAAGAAATGGTCAGCCAGATCAAGGATTAGCTGTTTGTGATTAGGCAACAGAACAGAAACGGGTAAGCCAGATCAAAGTGTCTGTGATTGATAGCATACACTTCACATGGATGAACAGTTTGCGATTAGCCACAACAAACTGAAATAGTTAGATCGATCAATGTTTGTGCGCTATACGGGCAAACCCATTCTAATTAAAAGAAGCGTGTGTGATGGTAATAATGAGCGTGCACGGTTGTTGGAACAGGACGTGTGCTGACATTGCCTATTGCGGTGCACCCTATGGTGCAAACGCCATGTACGCGGCCGAGAAGGCGTACGTGCCCACGTTACGCCTTCCGGGAATAGTGCTGCACTTATAGCCATCAGTAAATTCTGAGCATGCATCCCTTCACATTCCAAATTGCAAACCTGTTCACACCGATCAAAACCTAAATGGTTTCCCACTTAGGAGTGTATTACTATGCGGTTATAAATACTACTACTCCAAGATGACTGCACATTCCTCCTCAACTCCTCATCCACAAAAAGTCAAAAACAAACAAGTCATTCATACTCATTCCCTTGCGTCCACCATGGCCAGCGTGAGTTCTAGGTCGAGAAATTGCCACCAGGGAGAGGTGAGCCTGGAAGCGGGAGCATGAGAGATGTACCGCCTTGCCGCGAAAGCAGCCAACATGTCCCACCGCACGGCCGTATCAGCAGAGAGGTCCCGCCGCACCGCCGAAGTAGCACGGAGGACCCGCCGCGCCGTCGATGCAGCAGACTGGTCCGGCCGCGCCGCGGAAGCAGAAGAGATGTCTCGCCGCGCTGCGAATGCATCAGAGATGTCCTCCCGTGCCGACGGCCTGGGAAATGCCTCGTGGGCAGGCGAGTACTCTTACAGGAGCATGTGTGCCCTCGTCCTTGTAGGGTAACGCAGCAGAAAACAAAAAAAATTCCGACCTACGCACCAGCCCAGGACCACTATGGAGACTGCATACATGGTTTGATCTTTTTCGTTACCGACTCGTAGTGCAGCGAGAAGTAGAGTCGATGACGATCGGTGGTGCAGATCCCCGCAGCTAGGATTTATAACCTCCCAACCGCGAGGATGTATACCCTCATCTGCTCCTCAGACATCCCTCTGGGAGGCGGTCGGACAGCCCCCCGGACGGTGTCGCGGACAGCCCTTCGGGAGGACCTTCGAAACTCGAACGGACACTCGAACAGCCCTTCGGGAGGACCTTCGAAACTCGGACGGTCAGAGGACAGCCCTTCGGGAGGTACTCATGAACTAAGACCGAAACTACGATCTCTCTACAGAGTTGCACACATACGGTGTCATCTATCCGGCATGGCTTCGTCGTCCAGAACTAGTTCCTGCCGGAACCCAGACAGCCTTACGGCTCTACGAAACTCTTTTCGTCGGAAGGAGAGAAGAAGCCAGATAATGCATGGCATGTGTATGAGAGCTAGGGATGAGAGTGGAGGGCTGCCCCTCCACCTCTGTTTATAGGAAATCCCAAGGGGTAGGGTGGTTTTACAAGAAAACCCAAAACCCACATGAAATGGAGTCCTTCCCAAGGACCTAAAGAGTGAAAACAAGGGACAAGTGGGGCCCCATGGATGAGCTGCACCAATGAACGTCCCACCCCTTGTGGGCCCCCCAAAAGGAGGTTCGCACCCTTCCATGTCATCCCTAGATCTTTTGGGCAAAGCCCCAAAAGGTGGCTTTCCATAAACATCCCAAAAGGCACTTTCACTATTCACGACGACATTTTTCAGCGTCCGATCGAACTGAAAATATTTATGTGGGCTTAGAACATTTCCAGTACCCACCATAATAATTTTCAACGCGTTCTGGAACAATTCCAGTTTAGTGATTTTCATCTGCGAAAAGCATCTGAACCGGTTCTTGCAGCTCCAGAACATTCCCGGTTTTTATTTCTGAAAATTCTAAAAAGTTTTCAGAATGATTCTGGCACCCTCCAAGAATTATCAGGCATGTGCCGAAACCATTTTGACTTAATGGCATACCCCGAAACAACTATTTCGGTTTCACCGAAACTCATCCGGTGACCTCTCTCTGTGGAACTTTTCCGCTGTCCGAAACTTTTTGGTGTCCGAAACTTTTTCAATGATTTTCTCTCAGACTCCCTGTCTAGTATTCAGCAGATAGATGACCCTTAAGTGTGTGACCCTATAGATTCAGTGAACTATAGACATGACCCGGAACCCCTTCCGATCAATGATCAACATCGGAGCCGTGGACACCCATATTGACCCCTATACCCACACGAATAAATATTCGAGTGAACCTCCAGTTGCAGTGAGCTATTCATGTTGCTTCGTGATATGTCACAAACACCCGAGGTGAGATTTATTGCATCCCGTGGGCCGAACAATTTGTCCACCATGCAAGTTACCTCGTTCTTGGTTTTGTTCTCTTTTCTCGTTTCCGTGTTCCGGCATCCCGGTGATCAAATCACAAGGTGACTGGCAGACGATTATGGATACCGTAACAATGAGAGGGCACGAGAATATCTCTCCATCGTCGGAGGAGCAAATCCCAATCTTGAGCTATCAAGTTACTTGACATACTTTTCCATGAACCCGTAAGCCGCCGTAATAGCCACCCATTTACGGATGACGTTTAACAAACCCCAAAGTTCATGAAGCAAGCATGAAGAAACTCGATACTCTCATGGTCTAAGGAATCATGCAAACGTTAACCATCTCTGTGTTATGTTGCATTAACTTGTGACGAATGAATCTCTTAGCATAACATCAATCCGGGTCCATTCAACACAAATGTTCTCTTAACATTGTGCCCTCAAGGTTGCTGGCATAGACATGCCCATGATCAGGAAAACAGAACCATCATTCAATACTTGAGCTAGTCTTAGAGGCCGGACTAGGAATACATTTTACCGCTTTATTATTCCACACGTGCATATGAGTCTTCCTCCGAGCCTCGTGGTTATTGCAGACTCGAGAACCATAGCAGTTATAGCATGGAACATAAACATAATTATGAACATGGAGATAAGTAATAGCATTTATTATTGCCTCTAGGGCATATCTCCTACAAACTCCCACTTGTACTAGAGTTAATAATCTTGTTAATGCTAATGCACTTTACACCTATGGCATACCGGTGTAAAAAAATGCTTCGCATGTGGTATAGCCTGATGTCCATCGGATCTGACAACTTCAGCTCCGTGTCTATCTCTGCATATCCTCGCATTTTCACGATTTCACAAAATTCATTTTTTGTGCGGACTTGGCTTTTATGTATGTGAATCACAGGTCGAACCTGGATTCCTCGGATCGAGTTATGGAGAAACTACCTGCAGTAGTGTCCCATTGACAAAAGCCATCTTGGAACCATACTAAGTTCACGAATGAACTATATGATTCAACATCTTGTTTGTCGCATCTAAAGCGTCAACATACTTAGTCATTTGTTATAGAATTCGCCACAGTATCCTGTTTGGAACAATTTCCAACTAACTGCACCACCATATTGTGTGTTACACAAAACCCTCAATTTAAATCGAAAATCGCATGGAGAAAAGATGAAGATTGTTTCGATGTAACATTTTACAACGAACTCTTCATGATCTCCACTTGCGAGAAAACATATCATCAGTACTTACTCTAGTACTCAATGACACCTTTCACTGTTGTCCAACGATCAATACTTTGATCACTTTAGTATCCATACTCGCAACACCTTGGGAGTATCGGATATATCTGGTTGTTTTTACATACCATGGAATACATGATTAATCCAAAACACGAAGGTGTGTGGAATCTCCATCATGTATTTTACTCATCAATGTTTTGGGACACTGAGTCTTGTAAAAACTCTTTCCACGTGACTTAGTCAAGAATCACTCCTTGGCGTTTTTAAATGCAAAATAGGTTTTAGCACCTTGTCAATATGTATTCATTGCTTAGCCATATTAGGTAAATATATCTCCATAGATCATCATGCCTAATAATGAGGCTATTTAGCCTAAGCACTTCATCAAAAACCAATTTCAAATGAGGTCCTAATTCGTGTCAAGAAATTCATTTCCAATTAACAATGTGTCAAGCACACAAGGTTTTTAGAAATATTATTACGCTCCCACTTACTTTCTTGAATTACAAGCATCTTTGTTACCCATTGATGAAGTCAAACCCCTTTGACAATTTCATCAAAGAACAAAGATTCCAACTCCATTTTGCTCTCTTCTGTTCATCGCTGGAACTCTGAAGTTTGCACCCTTACTAGCAACCTCCGGATAGACAAAATGCGTTGGGCTGTAACACATGCAAGTCCTTGCTTTAATTTCCATCATATGGAAATCCTATTGTCATCCATGTTTCATATCTCATGATTGAAATATGTATTAATTGCTAGTTCAACCTGAACCGACTTTAAGCATCGCTACGATGAAAACAACCTCATCATAGTCAACTTTTGAACTTGTTATTTCAACAAGTCGAGCTTTATGGATAAAACATTTTTATTCGTATCAGTTTAAGTTCCATAAATATTCGTTAGACTCTAAGTCTTCCGAAAGGTGTATCAAGGTTTTAATCTTGAATCACTAATATGGAAACTAACTCGGGTTGTATTGGCATTTAGCCAATTCCGGAGTTAGGGCCCATCAACGCTTCCTTGTGTATCATAGGTATAATGTTGTCTAACAACAATATCTTGTTTGCGCACCTGAGAGGTTTGCACGAGCCTTGCCTACGTGGTTCAGCTGCAAGTTCAACCGAAGTTCATACATTTTATTGTAGAGATTTTCGTATCAGTCGCAGTAGGAAACTATGGAATTACTTCCAAGGTCTCTTTCCTTTGATTTGATGACGAAGATATTGTTTATCTCTGTAGCGACCCGACCCGAATGGATCAAGTCTCTGTGCTCAGGTGTCATCCTTGGATCAGTAATGCTGACACCACACAGTACTTCGAAGGATTTATAGCAGAGTAGCAATCACACACTCATTACAGCGTTGTCCAAAAGAGGACTTATTACAATAAATATGGCTTAAGGCCATCTAATAACGATAACAGCGGAAGACTTGGAAGATAAGTGAGTCCATCAACTCCATCGGCATCATTGAGTATAGAACCACGACCTAAAACACCTTACTCGTCGTTCGAGAAGTACGCAACATAAAAGTTGCAGCCGAAAACGGGTCAAAGACATGGAATATCGGCAATGTAACACATAGAGAGAAATGAAACATAAGCCTATACTACATGCATATATGGCTGGTGGTAAAGCTCTACGGTTACAGTTTTGCATAAAGCTAGTTTTTCCCTACTACAAAGGAATAAATTTGTTTAACTATCATGGTGGTTGTTAAACATTGAGAATGGTTGACAGCATCCTCAATCCCAATTAAAAGTACTCATTAAAAACCCAATAATATTAATTAGAAGTAACATGATGAGATTCACATGATATCCAGGTACTAGATACTCAAGATGTCCATAACCGGGGACACGGCTAATCATGATTAGTTTATACACTCTGCAGAGGTTTGCACTTTTCCCCACAAGACTCGATCGCCTCCGTTTGGTTTCTCGCCTTTGCATGGTGTTTGAGAGATGGATGACCGAGACACAGTCTTTCCGAAGCACTAGCACCTTACATGTGGGTAGACCGTACCAACCTACATCCCCTACATCAGCTAGCCTACCCGTAAGAGTTCGCACAACTTAGTCAACTATGCCAGAGCCCATAATGGCTTGTGGCTGCACACGGAAGTTTCTAGTTTGAATAATCTTATGATCCCTTTGAGCACGGGTGGCGGTCCAAGAAATACAGGCAAGTCCTCGATAGAAACCAGGTGCCTCAATCCACCCAGATGTGTGTTTAAGTTGCCACCTTAGATAAACCATTAATTAACAATCTCACATCTGTCATGGATATCACTCACCCAATCCACGTCTACTAGCATAGCATGGCATAATAAGCAAACGTAGAAGTAACTCCCAAGGTTTCATAAGTAAAACAGGTAATATGTACTACCTCAATCTACTTCCCATCCCACAATTTAATTAGATCCTAATCATGCAAGTGTTTGAGGATTGATCTAATGCATAAAAACTGGGTAGTAGAAGAGATATGATCAAGTGTTACTTGCCTTGCTGACGATCCGTGAAACCTAGAGACTCGAAGTAACAAGCGGCGTACTCCGGGTGATCTAACGCAGACAAACAACAAGCATACAATAAGTACTCATCTAATGCACAGGGAAATCTCGGATAGACGATCTAACCAGAAAATTCAACTTAAGAACCCGGGGTGCAAAAAGAATCGAATCAAATAAAGCAACGAAAGTCGAACGTCGAAAGAAAACGACTCGGTTCTAGCAATTTCAAACTAGGTCAAATTTTACAGTAGCAAAACTTTACTTAAGTGGATTAGTCGAACGGGCGGTTTGAAACGAAACTCCAGCGCTTGAATCACCTAATTCCGATAAACGGCGAGAAGGTAAACTGATTCAAGATTGGATCTGAAATTGAAATCGGAAAATAACGGATTAAATCCGATTTAAAAGAAAACGACGAGCGGTTAAGCGAACGGACGTTCGTTAACAGAAATTAATCATGAGCAGCGTTCGTTAAAACGAACGGATTGGTGAACGTTCACTAATTAACTAACCCAAAAAAAAACCAATCTAGGTTTAAAAAAACCGAACAACGAAAAGAAAACCGGACGGTTTTTGAAACAAAACCGGACCGGGGGAGGGGCGCGGTGGCTACCTCCGGCGAGGTCGCCGGCGGGGCACCGGGCTCCGGCGGGGTCGGATTGGGGCGGCGGGCGACGGGAGGGGGGGCTCCGTGACGGGCACCGGGCGGCGGCGACGGGCGACGGGCACTGGCGGCTCACGGCGGGCGGGCTGCGGTTTGGGGGCGGCGGCGCTGGTGGGGGAGAGAGGGGGGCGGCTTATAAGGAGGGAGGGTGCCTTGGGAGGGGCAACGGCGGAGGGCGGCGTGGCCGAGCCGACTCGGGCGGCGGCGGGCGGCGGGACTCTCCCCGGGGAGCGCGCGAGGGGAGGCGGGGGTCATTGCTGGGCCCTGGGCCTTGGCTCAAAGGGCGCTGGTTTTTTTAAAACCGAAAACGAATTTAGATAAATCTAAACGAACTCCAAATTTAATAAAATAAATTTTCCCCGACTCCTAAAAATGAGTCGAACAAAATGAACTTTAATACGGGGCCAAAATGCATATTTTTAAAATGCTCATTTTTTCCCATAAGCAAATAAACCTCGAAAACCAAAATTTGATTTATTTATTAAATCTTCATTTTTTCCTAAATTTTGGGAAAGTCATATTATTCCCTCTCTTATTTTTTATTGGAAAAATATTTGAAGATAAAATAAATAAATCCAAATGATCCTATTTTCAAATTTTGAGAAAACCCAAATATGAAAATAATGAAATCTCCAACTCTCTCCGAGGGTCCTTGAGTTGCGTGAAATTTCTAGGATCGACAAAATGCAAGAAAATATGATATGCATGATGACTTAATGTATAACATTCCAAATTGAAAATTTGGGATGTTACAAACCTACCCCCCTTAAGATGAATCTCGCCCTCGAGATTCGGGTTGGCTAGAAAATAGGTGAGGGTGGTCCTTGAGCAAATCTTCCTCTCTTTCCCAGGTGGCTTCATCCTCAGTGTGGTGGCTCCACTGAACCTTGCAAAACTTGATAACCTTGCTGCGAGTAACTCTGCTGGCATACTCGAGAATCTTGACTGGTCTTTCCTCATATGTCAAATCATCCTGCAACCGAATTGCTTCAAGCGGCGCTGTATCTCTTAACAGTACTTCCGCCATCTCGGCGTGACATTTCTTCAACTGAGAAATATGGAATACATCATGAACTCCTGACAGTCCCTCTGGCAATTCCAGTTTATAAGCAACTTCTCCCATGCGTTGCAAAATCTTATACGGTCCAACGAAGCGTGGTGCTAATTTTCCTTTAACTCCAAAACGCTTAACTCCTCAAGCGGGGATACTCTAAGATATACTCTGTCTCCAACTTCATATTCTATCGCCTTGCGTTTTGAATCCATAGCTCTTACATGCGACTGGGCTACCTTGAGCCTATCGCGAATCAACTTAACCTTCATTCAGACTCCTTAATCAAATCTGGTCCAAACAATGGCGATCTCCGGTTTATTCCCATGACAACGGTGTCCTGCATCTCCTTCCATACTGAGCCTCGAAGGTGCCATCTTCAAGCTGGTTTGGTAATTGTTGTTATAAGAAAACTCTGCATACGGCAAGTTATCATCCCAACTAGATCCATAATCTAGTGCACAAGCTCTCAAAGATATCCTCCAAAATCTGATTGACTCTCTTAGTACATCCATACATGCGTGGGTGAAAAGCTGTACTGAATTCCAGCCTGGTTCCCAATGTTTCGTGCAACTGATTCCAAAACTTTGAGGTAAATTGGGTTCCTCTAACTGATACGATACTCCTCGGAACTCCGTGTAAACACACAATTTTGGTCATGTATATCTTTGCCAACTTAGCACTGCTATAGGTAGTCTTGATCGGAATGAAATGAGCTACCTTCGTCAAGCGGTCGACTATAACCCAAATCGAGTCATATCCTAAACGAGTCTTTGGCAAACCTGTGATGAAATCCATGCCTAGTTTATCCCACTTCCATTCGGGTATTGGCAATGGCTGCAACAATCCTGCTGGCTTCTGATGCTCTGCCTTCACTCTCTGACATACATCGCAAATTGCTACATACTCTGCAATATCCTTCTTCATTCCGGTCCACCAGAACGTTTCCTTCAAATCCAAATACATCTTGGTATTTCCTGGGTGAATCGAATAGGGTGAATCATGGGCTTCTTGCAAAATCAACTTCATGAACTCCGGGTTATTTGGCACATAAACACGGTCCTCAAACCATAGGGTATCGTGCTCATCCTCACGAAATCCCTTAGCTTTTCCTTCGCTCATTTTCTCCTTTATAGAGGCAACTTCCCTATCTGCCTTTTGGGCTTCTCTGATTTTGTCCATCAGTGTGGACTGAATCTCCAATGCTGCTACATAGCCTCTCGGAACTATTTCCAAACATAGCTCTCGAAGGTCCTCGGCTAACTCCTTGGGTATTCCTCCCATCATTAGGGTATTGACGTGGCTCTTACGGCTCAATGCGTCTGCTACAACGTTAGCCTTTCCGGGTGATAATGCAATCTCATATCATAATCCTTGATAAGCTCCAACCATCTCCTCATCGAGATTTAATTCCTTACGTGTGAAGATGTACTTCAAACTCTTGTGATCCGTGTACACCTCACAATGATTTCCAATGAGAAAATGTCTCCAGGTTTTCAATGCATGCACAACGGCTGCTAACTCCAAATCATGTGTGGCATAATTCAACTCATGAGGCTTAAGCTGTCGTGAAGCATCTGAAACAACTCTTCCTTCCTGCATAAGCACTGCTCCAAGTCCTCGGCGTGAAGGCGTCAATACACCTCATAATCCTTGGTCCGATCCGCAAAATTAACACTGGTGAGGTAACCAATCTTTTCTTCAGGTCCTGAAAACTTGCCTCACAATCCTCAGTCCATATGAACTTGGTATCCTTCTTCAACAATTCCGTCATAGGCTTGGCAATCCTTGAGAAATTCTCAATGAATCTTCGGTAGTATCCTGCGAGTCCAAGGAAACTCGAATCTCTCCAACTGTCGTGGATGCTTCCCATTTGGTTACGGTCTCAACCTTTGTGGGGTCAACTGCTATTCCTTCTCCGGATATAACATGTCCAAGAAATCCAACTTCCTTTAGCCAAAACTCACATTTGCTGAACTTGGCATATAACTGATGTTCCCTTAGTTTCTCCAAAACCAATCGCAAATGTTCCTTATGTTCCTCTTCATTCTTTGAGAAAATCAAAATATCATCTATGAACACCACGACGAACTTATCCAAAAACTCCATAAACACTTTGTTCATCAGGTTCATGAAATAGGCTGGCGCGTTAGTCAGTCCAAATGACATAACGATATATTCATACAGTCCATATCTCGTGGTAAATGTTGTCTTAGGTATGTCCTGTTCTCGAATCTTCAACTGATGGTACCCTGATCGCAAATCGATCTTGGAAAACACTTTAGCTCCTTGCAAACGATCAAACAGATCATTTATCATTGGTAGTGGGTACTTGCTCTTGATTGTTACTTCATTCAATCCATGATAATCAACAACCATCCTTAACGATCCATCCTTCTTCTCCACTAACAGTACGGGTGATCCCCAAGGTGAAGAACTTGGGCGTATAAAACCTTTATCCAATAGTTCCTTAATCTGCTTCTTGACTTCCGCCAAATCCTGTGCGGGCATCCTGTATGGTCGCTTCGATATTGGACCTGTTCCTGGCAAAAGTTCAATCAAAAACTCAATGTCTCTATCCGGTGGCATTCCTGGCAACTCTTTCGGAAATACATCAGGGAAATCCTTCACCACTGGCACTTCTTCCTGCACAACTCCTGATAGGCAATTTACTTGCGCTCTCCTCGGCTCGTGCCGTGATACATACTTGGTCCTTCTTCCTTACGGTGTGGTGAGCAAAATTGACTTGGTGGTGCAATCTATGTTCCCTCCATACTTGATAACCAATCCATGCCTAATATCACATCCAATCCTTGGGATTCCAGAACTATTAGGTCCGAGGGAAAACATAATGTCCAATCCTTAATGGCGGTCGATCACACCATATACTAGCCATGTATTCTCGCTCCGGGGAGGTTACTAGCATGGGTGACCTAAGGGCTTGGGTCGGTAATTTGTACTTATCCACAAATCCCTTGATATGTATGAATGCGATGCACCAAGATCGAAAAGAACAACCGCAGAAATGACTTAACCAAAACTTACCGACATCGTGCATCGGGCTAATCTTCAACCTCCTCCACATCAATGTGGTTCACCTGTCCCCTGTTGAAAGGGTTTGGCTTCTTTCCATAGCTTCCATTGCCATTTCCATTCTGGCCTTCTAGACAGTCATTTGCATAATGCCCAGTCTTGCGGCACTTAAAGCAAGTGATGTGACTCAGGTCTACCTTGGATGGTGTTGACGGGTTGGTGCGATTTTGTCCATTGCTTCCTCCATTCCTGTTCCCATTCTTGGTGCCATTATGGTTATGTGAATTACCTCCTCCATGGGTATGCTGAAACTGAACTCCCTGTTTAGGGGTATAACGGGGCTTCTACTGGGCTCCAGAGTTGATACTTCCCCTGCCCATACTTCCTCTTGCGGTTCTCAATTTGCTGCTGCTTTCCTTCAATCATGAGGGCTCGGTCTACCAACTCCTGGTAGTTATTGAAACTTGCTACCATCAACTGCATGCTTAACTCATCATTCAGTCCTTCCAGAAACTTCTCCTGCTTAGCTGCATCTGTAGTAACGTCATCCGGGCATAACGTGCTAACTTACTAAAATCATCCACATACCGCCAACAGTCCTTCCTCCTTGGCGTAAATTGCGAAACTCACGCTTCTTCATGGCCATAGCTCCTGGCCGAGACATGGGCGGCGGAAAGCTTGCTGAAACCGATCCCATGTGGCGGTGTCTATAGGGTAAGTGGCTGTAAAATTCTCCCACCATGTCAGCTGCGGGTCCTTCAAGTTGGTGTGCAGCAAACTTCACCTTCTCTCCATCTGTACATCCTGCAGTTGGTCAACTCCTTCCTATCTTACGGAGCCAATCATACGCTACTATAGGCTCGGTGCTCTGGAAAACACCGCGGATTCAGTCTTAAGAAACGTGTCAAATGATCCGCAGGTGGTGGTGGTGGCGGTGGGTTGTTGTTGTTGTTGCCTTGATTCTGCACTAGTGTTTGGATCAAAGTGTTCTGCTGCTGAATCAACTGGGTGATCTCTGGCGGGAAAACAAATCCGGGGTCGCGTCTCGGAGGCATCTGATGGGTTTAGAAAAGACGAGAAATTAAGAATAGAGTGGGGTCTAAGGAGAAACACTACCCAAATGTATATGAGCAAAAGCACACAAAATCACTTCATTCAATTCAAACAAAGGGCTTACAACGATCTAACTATCGCAAAAGTGCGTGTACTAAATTGTTACATGGAGGAAATACTACTAATATGTGGGGGTCATCTACTAATTTGAACCGGTGGAAGACTCCATGATGTCTGCTCCAGCTTCATCTTCAAAGTCGGGTTCACTTGGATCCGAATCGGTGTCGTCGATGTTGATGTAGTCGCTTGGACAACCGGCGTACGGGTCTTCATTCTTGAGCACCAATTTCTTCTTGAGTTCTTCAATCTCATACTTAAGATCGTTATTGTGTCTTGCTAACGCTACGATCTCGTCCATGTAGTCCTTACGTGTAGACTTTAGTTCTCCTTCAAGTTCGATGATCCTTCCCTTCGCATCCTTCAATTCGATCATATCATTGCACATCCGGTTCTCCTGGCGTTGAATGTGCTGGTTTAACTCCTGGATAAAAGCTGCAATGGATCTATCCTTCTTGGTGCTGACTATCTCCCATTGTTCATCTCGGCGTCCGCAAATCTGATAGATGGTGTCTTTGAGGTCTTCTTGATAAACTTCTCCAATGCGTCCCATGGTGATGTGAGCTGCCATGCTCTTTCCTGACTCCATGTTGGTGCCTTGAAAACACTATCTATAGGCTTGGTGATTGGGGCTAACGTCCTTCCTGGTACGTGAGCTTGAATCTTCCAGCGCTCCTCTTCAGGCAGAGTGGCGTTGAAAGTCCCGGTGAAACTTGGTAGTCTAATGTTCAGGTACTTGGTGACTTCCTTCAAGTGAAATCCAAAAGGTGTGCCTTCATCCGGTTGGGTGTACTTGATCTTCGCGTCCTTCATCCTAAAAGAGTAGAAAAGATGAGGAGTAAGAAAATGAGAAGAGAGTAGTGATCTATGGCTTTAACTTAGTGTTCGTGTCCTACAGTTAGCGTGTGCTCGGATACCATCTCTCAGAGCGACCCGACCGAATGGATCAAGTCTCTCGTGCTCAGTGTCATCCCTGGATCAGTAATGCTGACACCACACAGTACTTCGAAGGATTTATAGCAGAGTAGCAATCACACACTCATTACAGCGTTGTCCAAAAGAGGACTTATTAAAATAAATATGGCTTAAGGCCATCTAATAACGATAACAGCGGAAGACTTGGAAGATAAGTGAGTCCATCAACTCCATCGGCATCACTGAGTATAGAACCACGACCTAAAACACCTTACTCGTCGTCTAAGAAGTCTGCAACATAAAAGTTGCAGCCCGAAAACGGGTCAAAGACATGGAATATGCCGCAATGTAACACATAGAGAGAAATGAAACATAAGCCTATACTACATGCATATATGGCTGGTGGTAAAGCTCTATGGTTACGCTTTTGCATAAAGCTAGTTTTTCCCTACTACAAAGGAATAAATTTGTTTAACTATCATGGTGGTTGTTAAACATTGAGAATGGTTGACAACATCCTCAATCCCAATTAAAAGTACTCATTAAAAACCCAATAATATTAATTAGAAGTAACATGATGAGATTCACATGATATCCAGGTACTAGATACTCAAGATGTCCATAACCGGGGACACGGCTAATCATGATTAGTTTATACACTCTGCAGAGGTTTGCGAACTTTTCCCCACAAGACTCGATCGCCTCCGCTTGGTTTCTCGTGACCGCATGGTGTTTGAGAGACGGATGACCGAGACACAGTCTTTCAGAAGCACTAGCACCTTACATGTGGGTAGACCGTACCAACCTACATCCCCTACATCAGCTAGCCTACCCGTAAGAGTTCGCACAACTTAGTCAACTATGCCAGAGCCCATAATGGCTTGTGGCTGCACAAGGAAGTTTCTAGTTTGAATAGTCTTATGATCCCTTTGAGCCTGGGTGGCGGTCCGAAGAAATACAGTAAGTCCTCGATAGAAACCAGTGCCTCAATCCACCCAGATGTGTGTTTAAGTTGCCACCTTAGATAAACCATTAATTAACAATCAAGCATCTGTCATGGATATCACTCACCCAATCCACGTCTACTAGCATAGCATGGCATAATAAGCAAACGTAGAAGTAACTCCCAAGGTTTCATAAGTAAAACAGGTAATAGGTACTACCTCAATCTACTTCCCATCCCACAATTTAATTAGATCCTAATCATGCAAGTGTTTGAGGATTGATCTAATGCATAAAAACTGGGTAGTAGAAGAGATATGATCAAGTGTTACCTGCCTTGCTGACGATCCGCGAAACCTAGAGACTCGAAGTAACAAGCGGCACACTCCGGGTGATCTAACGCAGACAAACAACAAGCATACAATAAGTACTCATCTAATGCACAGGGAAATCTCGGATAGACGATCTAACCAGAAAATTCAACTTAAGAACCCTGGGTGCAAAAAGAATCGAATCAAATAAAGCAACGAAAGTCGAACGTCGAAAGAAAACGACTCGGTTCTAGCAATTTGAAACTAGGTCAAATTTTACAGTAGAAAAACTTTACTTAAGTGGATTAGTCGGAACGGCGGTTTCGAAACGAAACTCCAGGCGCTTGAATCACCTGATTCCGATAAACGAGCGAGAAGATAATCTGATTCGAAGATTGGATCTGAAATTGAAATCGGAAAATAATGGATTAAATCCGATTTAATAGAAAAACGACGAACGGTTAAACGAACGGACGTTCGTTAACAGAAATTAACCGGCGAACGCGTTCGTTAAAACGAACGGATCGGTGAACGTTCACTAATTAACTAAACCGAAAAAATAAACCAATCTAGGTTTAAAAACCGAACAACGAAAGAAAACCGGACGGTTTTTGAAACAAAACCGGACCGGGAGGGGCGGTGGCTACCTCGGCGAGGTCGCCCGGCGGGCACCGGGCTCGTGGGTCGGCTTGGGCGGGCGACGGGGGGCTCATGGACGGGCACTGGCGGGCGGCTCCAGGCGGGCTGCGGGTTGGGGGCGGCGGGCTGGGTGGGGAGGAGAGAGGGCGGCGGCTTATAAGGAGGGAGGGGGTGCCTTGGGAGGGGGCAACGGCGGCGGGCGGGCGTGGCCGAGTGGACTCGGCAGCGGGCGGCGGCGGGACTCCTCCCGGGCGGGGAGCGCCAGGAGGGGGGGCGGCTGGGCTTGGCCATTAAGTGGGCCCTTGGCCCAAAGGGCGCGGGGTTTTTTTAAAAAACGAAACTAATTAAAATAAATCTAAACGAACTCCAAATTTAATAAAATAAATTTTCCCGACTCCTAAAAATGAGTCGAACAAAATGAACTTTAATACGGGCCAAAATGCATATTTTTAAAATACTCATTTTTTTTCCCTAAAGCAAATAAACCTCGAAAACCCAAAATTTGATTTATTTATTAAATCTTCATTTTTTCCTAAATTTTGGGAAAGTCATATTATTCCCTCTCTTATTTTTTATTGGAAAAATGTTTGAAGATAAAATAAATAAATCCAAATGATCCTATTTTCAAAATTTGAGAAAACCCAAATATGAAAATAATGAAATCTCCAACTCTCTCCGAGGGTCCTTGAGTTGCGTGAAATTTCTAGGATCGACAAAATGCAAGAAAATATGATATGCATGATGACTTAATGTATAACATTCCAAATTGAAAATTTGGGATGTTACAATCTCATCGAGTTGCACTATTCTCCCACTCACCTTTTTGAAAGAACCATTATCTTTAAAAGCACACTGTTTCGCGGCAAAACTATTTGCCTCGGTATAGTGAGGGAGGAATACCCAACATTTTGGTATAACCTACAAAGTAGCACTTGTCTGATTTGGAATAGGTTTGTAACCTTTTACACAAGCGCCATATTCCAAACGTTAAGAAAAGATATAACATGGTTGGGCGTACCATACCATGTCGTCATTTCAACATACCTGATGGAGCTCTTTTCAGTGTAAAAGCCGCAGTCTCTAAAGCATTACTCTTCAAAAGTGATAATGGCAAATTTATTTATGTCATCTTTGATCTTACCATGTCATAAATGGTTTGATTACATCTCCACTGACTTTCCACTTGCAGTGGTGTTCCGGAAGGTGCAAGTTATGAAACCCCTTTCACAACTCATCAGACATTTGCTAAACATGTAACTCAAATATTCCTTTGTGCAATCAAATTGCAGAAACATAATTTTCTTGTTACAATAACTTCTTCATTTTTGAAAACCTTTCGAATGATTTCAAAAGATCCATACTTACGTCTCATCAAGTAAATATTCATATATCTACTTGAGTCATTTCTGAAGATAAATAAATCCACCACTGACAACACTTATCGGACTACACACATCAAATGTATGATCACTAAAGTTTGTTGTTCGTTCCTTATGGCATCTGAACGGTATTTTAGTCACTTCACTTTTCGGAGGAAATTTGCAAGTGTCGGATGATTCAAAATCAAAAGGACTTCAAAATCCATCATAATGGAATTTTCCATGCGGGTTTCTCCAATGTGACCAAATGTAGTGCCACACTTGTGTGGTATTCTTTTAGTCTTGCGACATTTAGCGTCAGTGTTATGGATGTATCATATTACCATCAATATTCATAACATACAGCCCATTTTGGATGGTAGCATGGCCCTTAATGTTATTCATAATACTTAACAACAATTGTTGTTTTTATGAACAACTCTTTTGCAACAAATATTGTGCAATGGGCTAGAGTGTATGAAACTCTAAAATGAATTATGAAAGTAAACCCAGAGGTATTGTATTATTATCAATATTCATAACATACATCTCATTCATAATGAAAGTATGGCCCTTGTGTTATTCATAACATCGAACATAAAAAGTTCTCTTATGAACAACCGTCTTGCAAGATACCTTATGCAATGGGCTAGAGTTTGTAAAACTCTAAATGAATTATGAAAATAAATACAGACGACAATACACCGATGGAAGGTATAGTAACATTTACTATGATCCCATCGCATACAAAAAACCTCATTCCTGGCTAGTCTTTCTAGGCCATAGTAGATCTTACATTGATCCGTAACAGAATGCAATCGAGCGGGTATCTTTGTGATTAACTCACAGTACCCAAGATTTAGTGATTAACATGTTTAACCATAATTCCCAAGAACTATATCTTTGACCAGCCTACTATACATCAAAAACTTGTATGACATTCATACATGAGCTGGATATTCCAGTCATCTTTCTTTCTGCCTTTATACTACTAACAGTTTAACTTTTAGTATTTCTCCTACTATAAAAGAAGCACCCAACTTAAGAGTGGCGTTAGCCCCGGACTTCCTAGGCGTGTAAGTCATACTAACACCCTTTGGACACTCCCTTTCTCTTTAAGTTGTTGTTTTATTCACCTTTCATTATATGACAGGCGTTCTTCTGGATCCCTTTCCCAACAGTCAAATGCATAGTAAACACTTTTACTAATACTTGCAAACAAACATTGCTTTGTTTGTATCTGAAAATAATTTTCAGTTCCATGAATATCATATAACTATCCCAACTTTCAAGTTTGGGTTTCATGGAAGCAAACATATTCCAGCTTTAACGTAATGTAATTCTAGCTTTTGGATCGAAGGACGAGAGTCACATGATCCATAGCATTAGTGGGAGGATACAGAAAGCATGCGATAGGACAAAGTTCTACTCGGCACTTTTGAGGACAATCCTCACATTACGTTACCAATCGTAAAGTTTTAACCAGATATTTAACAGCTATTCAATTTTAACAGGGAAAGTGGAAACACGAGCCATTATTCTACAACTATTTTGCAAGAAACACTTAGACAGTGTTCATAATTAATTGCACTAAGAATGAAACATGTTAATTCAACAGTGCGCTCCCACTCAAATCAATATCTCTCATAATTAATTTTGAGTGATACAAGATCCAGGCTTCAATTCATCGCCATAGAATCATCATCTCATAACGGGAATTTTAATCGGTAGGCCAACTTGCCGATCACATCTCTATGTGACTCTTGCTCATCTTTCGATGCATGTGTTCCAAGCTCTGGACGATCCTGCCATGAACGTCAAGACAACCAAGTGATCTTGCTGCAAGGTCTGACCTCACCCGCCTCACACTTCTCTAATCGTTCGTACCCATGCATCCATGGGACCCCGAATAGATAGGTGCCGTGACGGTGCTACACTTGGGAGAACACTAACTACTTGATATTTTAGTGAGAGATCACCCTAATAAAAAGCGACTACCGTGCAATCAAAAAGGGTGCATCAAAGGGATAAACATCTCAGGCAATTCATAATAGCATGATATGGTATAGCCCTTTATGACGGAGAAGTCTTTCATTCCTTCGTCTTCGGCATTCGCGTCGGTGTTCACCTTCACGAAGATTGCCACCACCCTATCGATGCACTAGATAATATTGCTATCTCTATAGCTAATAAAATAAGTGCATTACTTAAGGTTGACACGCAGGTCATTAAAGTGACAATCATATGGCTCCAGCCATCATGCCGAATCATGACACGCCGGTCATGTTAATTACATCATATAGTCATCTCATACATAATCAAATTGAATATGAGCATTGCTATACCACATCCCATGCACATGCAAACCCTCCTGCAAAACCAAGTTAGACGTTTCTACTCGATTCATGCAAAAACTTGTTTTTCGTGGCTTCTAAGGTTTCGAAACAAACCGAAGCTACCAACGTCCATCATCAAGTATGATAATTCAAGCGCTAGATTAACTTATCGGGGTGTATGAAACACGAGATAACAAAATCTCGAGCCCCACACTAAACTTTGTCGTACGCATGACCCCAGTGCAGATCATATCTGCATTGCCCTTTAGTCTGCGAAACATCCATCTTTCCTAGACTAAAGTGGAACCCAAAGAACTGTTAGCACTTCGTTGATCTGTCAATCAGCATGCTCAGGAGCAGCATGAAAGGATCGCGGATTTCTAGAACTTTGTCAGATTCCACAATGCTGTCAAGATTAGGACTACGCAAATTTAAGGGAAGCAACAAGAACATCGGGTAACAGATTTCATCTGCTACCCGCACAAATAATTTTTAGTAATAGAACTCATCTACTACCTAATTATATTGTGCAACACCCATACATCTCCATGTATTATAGATCGCAACTTGCATCTACGCATAGCATGGCTCATGATGCCACTATAGGGTAACGCAGCAGAAAACAAAAACTTTCCGACCAACGCACCAGCCCAGGACCACTATGGAGATTGCATACATGGTTTGATCTTTTTCGTTACCAACTCGTAGTGCAGCGGGAAGTAGAGTCGATGATGATCGGTGGTGCAGATCCCTGCAGCTAGGATTTACAACATCCCAACCGCGAGGATGTATACCCTCATCTTCTCCTCAGACAGCCCTCCGGGAGGCGGTGGAACAGCCCCCCCGGACGGTGTCGCGGACAGCCCTTCGGGAGGACCTTCGAAACTCGAACGGTCACTCGGACAGCCCTTCGGGAGGACCTCCGAAACTCGGACGGTCACACGGACAGCCCTTCGGAAGGCACTCATGAACTAAGACCGAAACTACGATCTCTCTACAGAGTTGCACACATACGGTGTCATCTATCCGACAGGGCTTCTCTGTCCAGAACTAGTTCCTGTCGGAACCCAGACAGCCTTACGGCTCCACGAACCTCTTTTCGTGGGAGGGAGAGAAGAAGCCAGATAATGCATGGCATGTGTATGAGAGCAAGGGATGAGAGTGGAGGGCTGCCCCTCCACCTCAATTTATAGGAAACCCAAGGGGTAGGGTGGTTTTAGAAGAAAACCCAAAACCCACATGAAATGGAGTCCTTCCCAAGGACCTAAAGAGTGAAAACAAGGGACAAGTGGGGCCCCATGGATGAGCTGCACCCATGAACGTCCCACCCCTTGTGGGGCCCCCCAAAAGGAGGTTCCCACCCTTCCATGTCATCCCTAGATCTTTTGGGCAAAGCCCCAAAAGGTGGCTTTCCATAAAATATCCCAAAAAGCACTTTCACTATTCACGATGACATTTTTCAGCGTCCATTCGGACTGAAAATATTTATGTGGGCTTAAAACATTTCCAGTACCCACCATAATAATTTTCAACGCATTCTGGAACAATTCCAATTTAGTGATTTTCATCTGCGAAAAGCATCTGAACCGGTTCCTGCAGCACCGGAACATTTCCGGTTTTTATTTCTGAAAATTCCAGAAAGTTTCCAGAATGATTCTGGCACCCTCCAAGAATTATCAGGCATGTGCCGAAACCATTTTGACTTAATGGCATACCCCGAAACAACTATTTTGGTTTCACCAAAACTCATCGGGTGACCTCTCTCTGCGTAACTCTTCCGTTGTCCGAAACTTTTCGGTGTCCGAAACTTTTTCGATGATTTTCTCTCAGACTCCCTGTCTAGTATTCAGCAGATAGATGACCCTTAAGCGTGTGACCCTATAGGTTCGGTGAAGTATAGACATGACCCGGAACCCCTTCCGATCAATGATCAACATCGGAGCCGTGGACACCCATGTTGACCCCTATACCCACACGAATAAATATTCGAGTGAACCTCTAGTTGTAGTGAGCTATTCCTGTTGCTTCGCGATATGTCACAAACACCCAAGGTGAGATTTATTGCATCCCCATGGACGAACAATTTGCCCACTATGACAGTTACCTCGTTACCGGTTTTGTTCTCTTTTCTCGTTTCCGTGTTCCGGCATCCCAGTGATCAAATCACAAGGTGTCTGGCCAGACGATTATGGATACCGTAACACCGAGAGGGCCCGAGAATATCTCTCCATCATCGGAGGAGCAAATCCCAATCTTGAGCTATCAAGTTACTTGACATACTTTTCCATGAACCCGTAAGCCGCCGTAATAGCCACCCATTTACGGATGACGTTTAACAAACCCCAAAGTTCATGAAGCAAGCATGAAGAAACTCGATACTCTCATGGTCTAAGGAATCATGCAAACGTTAACCATCTCTGTGTTATGTACCATTAACTTGTGACGAATGAATCTCTTAGCATAACATCAATCCGGGTCCATTCAACACAAATGTTCTCTTAACATTGTGCCCTCAAGGTTGCTGGCATAGACATGCCCATGATCAGGAAAACATAACCATCATTCAATACTTGAGCTAGTCTTAGAGGCCAGACTAGGAATACATTTTACCGTTTATTATTCCACACGTGCATATGAGTCTTCCTCCGAGCCTCGTGGTTATTGCAGACTCGAGAACCATAGCAGTTATAGCATGGTGCATAAACATAACTATGAACATGGAGATAAGTAATAGCATTTATTATTGCCTCTAGGGCATATCACCTACAGTCCTTAGGCAGATGGATCAGATCTCCAGGTGGGCGAGGTTGCAGAATGACCTGAAAGCCTCGATTGAACAGTCTACCGACGTCATCCGGCAACTAAATGAGAGCAATGTGAAGCTCCAGGCTGAGCGCGACCTACTGAGGGCGAAGATCGTCAGAAGTGCGGAGTAGCAGGAGCACACCATTGCCTTGTTGAAGATGATCGGCATCATCGTCGAGGAACTTATGGACGAGAATGTCATGCTGCGCATTAAGCGCAGAAGGCTAGTGGAGGAATCTGTGGATGCTCTCAACCAGCATCTTGAGGACAAGAAAGAGCTCGTCGCCGCCCGCCGTGGAGACTAGTTCCCGCGGCCTACAGCAACGCATCAAGAAAGTAGAGATCAGCGAGCCAGATTGTTGTCTTCCTTATTCTTTTGCCCTTGTGTATATCGGGCGTTGCCGCATGTGGCTTTTTTTAATCATGTTTATAAATATGTAAGACAATTATTATCCAATGTCATCGTCCTTATATTCATCATGCTTGTTATAAGTCACAGTCGATGCTATATAGGTCTGTCGGATTTTACATCAAGATCAGTGTAAAACTTTCTTTTCAGATTTTCATTTTTCTCTCTTAAATCTCAGTCTAGTGAGACATAGAGCCACGCCGTAGAACAGGTGCTCGGGCGCCATTAATGGAGACGTTGGGAGGGAGGTGCGAGGCGAGTAGCGGTCAAAAGGGCTCTCCTCCCGATGAGCACGCGCAGGGGTCTAATCGCACGCCTCCCGTACTCAAATAGCTACCCCGCATGGCACCTCCTAGCCAATAAAAAAGGGGGCGCGTGGCCGCACGTAATTGGTAAGTCGAACGCCCACGGTTTCAATAATACTTGTGTTTCCGATTTGTAACGTGACAGCACTTGTTCCAAACTGACTTTGTTGATTATTAATGTGTGCGCCTTCACAAATCGGACAAAAAATTACCACGGCATGTTGGTGCCATGTCATGAGACCATGCCAAGCTTCACAATTTTAAGGCGTGTTTTGGAATTATAGGAATGAAAAAAACAAGTTTCTCAATCTTTCCGGCCGAGCCACGACGCCCAGATGTTTGAATTTCACTCCCATCTCTTGCATGGGACCTAGAAATTCACCCAAGGACACACATGTGATTTTTCAAACAACTTTGGTGCACTGGAGCATGTGCTTGTAGTTCAAATTTGAATTATGCTCATTAAATGCCCAAAAAATCAATTAATGTATAAAAAAGGCCAAACGAACCCGGAATAATTCCAAAATTTAGCACGGTACTTCTATTTGGTCAAATCTAGTTGTTTAAAAAAAATTAAGGCGGGAGATGGCAGTGTACGTATGTCCTTTCGCACACGGAGGTGACACGTTCCCTCTCAGAACCACGAGCCTTCTTGAGGGAAGCTCCGGTTTGCAAGAAGCCTACAACAAAGTTTGTCCCAATTCGGCCAAAAAATTTTACCGCAACATGTTGGTGCCATGTCATGACACCATGACAAGTTTCATGATTTTCAGGCATGTTTTGGATTACATGAATTAAAAAACCAAGTTTCTCAATCTTTCCGGTCAAGCCACGACGCCCAGATGTTTGAATTTCACTCCAATCGCTTGCATGGGACCTAGAAATTCACCCAAGGACACACATGTGATTTTTCAAACAACTTTGGTGCACTGGAGCCTGTGCTTGTAGTTCAAATTTGAATTATGCACATTAAATGCCTAGAAACTCAATTAATGTATAGAAAGGGCAAAACGAACCCGGAATAATTCCAAAATTTAGCACGGTACTTTTAGTTGGTCTAATCTGGCTGTGTAAAAAAATTAAGGCGTGAGAAGGCAGTGTACGTATGTCGTTTCGCACACGGAGGTGACATGTTCCCTCTCAGAACCACGAGCCTTCTTGAGGGAAGCTCCGGTTTGAAAGAAGCTTACACCAAAGCTTGTCCCAATTTCGCCAAAAAAATTACCGCAGCATGTTGGTGCCATGTCATTAGACCATGCCGAGTTTCATGATTTTCAGGCGTGTTTTGGAATTACAGGAATTAAAAAACCAAGTTTCTCAATCTTTCCGGCCGAGCGATGACGCCCAGATGTTTCAATTTCACTCCCATCTCTTGCATGGGACCTAGAAATTCACCCAAGGACACACGTGTGATTTTTCAAACAACTTTGGTGCACTGGAGCCTGTGCTTGTAGTTCAAATTTCATTTATGTACATTAAATGTCCAGAAACTCAATTAATGTATACAAAAGGCCAAACGAACACAGAATAATTCCAAAATTTAGCATGATACTTCTATTTGGTCTAATCTGCCAGTGTAAAAATATTAAGGCGGGAGAAGGCAGTGTACGTATGTCGTTTCGCACACGGAGGTGACACGTTCCCTCTCGGAACCAGGAGCCTTCTTGAGGGAAGCTCCGGTTTGCAATAATCCTACACCAAATCTTGTCCCAATTCGGCCAAAGAAAGTGTTGGTGCCATGTCATGACACCATGCCAAGTTTCATGATTTTGAGGCGTGTTTTGGAATTACAGGAATTAAAAAAACCAAGTTTCTCAATCTTCCGGACCGAGCCACGAGGCCCAGATGTTTGAATTTCACTCTCATCTCTTGCATGGGACCTAGAAATTCACCCAAGGACACACATGTGATTTTTCAAACAACTTTGGTGCACTGGAGCATGTGCTTGTAGTTTAAATTTGAATTATGCACATTAAATGCCCAGATATTCAATTAATGTATAAAAAGGGCCAAACGAACAAGGAATAATTCCAAAATTTAGCACGATACTTCTATTTGTTCTAATCTTCCAGTGTACAAAAATTAAGGTAGAAGAGGGCAGTGTACGTATGTTATTTCGCACACGGAGGTGACACGTTCCCTCTCGGAACCAGGAGCCTTCTTCAGGGAAGCTCCGGTTTGCAAGAAGCTTACACCAAAGCTTGTCCCAATTCGGCAAAAAAATTGCTGCAGCATGTTGGTGCCATGTCAGACATCATGCAAGTTTCATGATTTTCAGCCGTGTTTTGGATTTACAGGAATTAAAAAACCAAGTTTCTCAATCATTCCGCCAAGCCATTTACACCCATATGTTTGAATTTTATTCCCATTTCTTGCATGGGACCTATAAATTCACCCAAAGGCACACATGTGATTTTTCAGCAAACTTTGGTGCATTGGAGCATGTGCTTGTAGTTTAAATTTGAATTATGCACATTAAATGCCCAGAAACTCAATTAATGCATAAAAATACCAAACGAACCCGGAATAATTCCAAATTTAATCACGACACTCATGTACTAGTTGCATGTTCACTGTACGTAAATGTTCTAGCAATTCAAACACCATCCTTTCCCTCCGTAACACCATTTGTCTTTCAAAACATAATGAAAAAATCAGGTATACCACAAACAGTTTACTAGAAAGAAGCGTGTGGGATGCAATATAAAATATCTTGGCGCACCTTCTTGTCTGGCTTACGCCGGAAGCTTCGTCGTCTACAGTCCACCGCCCTCGCTTGAACCACACTTGCGTGCCAGTTTCTCGCGGCACCGAGCGAAAAAAATTTACCACGGGGAAATATCTATCTCCCCGCCCCCTCCCTCCTACCAAAAGCCACATTTCCACTATTCCTCCTTGCTTTCCAAGTTCAAACCTTCACTGCTGCTTACTGGCAGCCCAGCCTCCTCACCGGCGACCCATCTTCTTGCAGCGCCGCCTCCTCGCAGGCTACCCTTCTTCTTGCAGCGCCGCCTCCTCGCCAAATGACCCTTCTTCTTGCAGCACCGCCTCCTGCTTGGCGACACTTCTTCTTGTTGCTGGCCTCCTCGTTGTCGACCCTTCTTCTTGCTGCGCGGCCTCGTCGATATGGTTAGGTAATCCACACCCCACCCACACCATCCTCCTCCTTTCCCGTCCCGCATGCCCCGACTGACGGAGCGACACCTTCCACCGAAATCACTGCCCCCTCCTCCAATTAAGCGCCGCCCACAGCCATTATACACGCAGTATAACGTGGAGCTGAGTAACATGTGGCAGCACGCACGAACGAGGTCGCTATGGCTGCCATGCGTGTCGACTGCCAGATCTTGGAGAAGCACCTCGTCTTCGAGGCCACCGTCGACACCGTGGCGCGGTTGTCTACTTTAAAATACAGTTCATTATGTTTTCTCGAGGATACCGCCAGTGCCTTCTAGTGATTTGTCCTCTGTAATGTTAATATGCAATCTGATGTTCGATTAACAGTTTGGTCCTATGAAATGTAATGTTCGATTAACACTTTGGTCTAACAATTTCTACATTTCAGTAGTACTGTTCTCAAGCATTCTTTGTTTTGTTAACTGTCTTATCTTCTAGTACATGTTTCTGTTACGCAATGTCGTGCTCGATTAACTATTTTGGTTCATTTGGTCTAATGTCCATTTAACTGTTTGGTTCAGTTCTGCAATTTGATTTTTATTTGTTGTGGGTACAATTTTGTATTGTTATGCATGTGACACCAATCAAATTTGGTTGTACTCAATACATATTATACTGATAGTATGGCAACTCTCAGTTAACCTGATCAAGATCTTCCTTATGTGTGTTGCAGGGAAACAATGGGAGACACTGCGGTTTATCATCGAGGTTTGTTCAAGCAGGGTCCTTTGGCTAATAGCACATTATTGTGTAGTTCCAGGAATCATTCTAATATTTAGGTTTCTTACAATTTGGTCTTGCACATATAGGTCCTGCTGTCAGAGGCTCAGACCCATTGTTCGACCCATTTTGCATATGGGGAAATGAGATGTCCATGAATATCGATCAAGTCAAGAAACTCAAAAAGATTGTTAGGATGAAGAAACTTGTGATGAATAACAACAGATCTTTGTTTGCACAATGAAGAAAACATCAGTCAACTATAGGATGGTACCAACTCTTTTACCTTGCTTTTCCCCTTGCGCCATTTCAAAATTTACAACGGCGATTTATGCATAGCTTTGTTTTCATTACTTCTCAAAGCATTTCACCGATGATTACCTCTCAAACCACCTGCATGGTCAAGAGGCGAGGAAGGTATTCATTCAACACCCACAAGACAATATTGAACTCTTCTTTGAAGAGGACGACGGTTGGGCGGAAATTATCCATAGCCACCGGCCTAAAGTTCCAAGGACATTCAACATCACTGAAGGCTCAATATTTTCCTTCCGCTTCTGCAGTTTCCCAGATGAGATCCATCTGTCTATTTATCGTGTATGATGCTACTTTCCAAAGGTTTTGATGCTTCATGTGAAACTTGGTGCTGTTGTGTAATGGCGTAACTGAGTGCCGAAGCTATCTGATGTAATTTGATTATGAAATCCTGGTTACTTTTATATGGATAGGAAATATCTGGCATGTTTTATAAGAAATATCAGTTTGATTAGTACATGGATTATCAATAATAGGCTAATTACCCTTCTTATTGGGGTTTTCTATTGCAAACGGTTACTCAGACAGCACCGTGGGCGATGAACTCAAACAACCCACACGGTTTCTAGAAATTAGGTGTGTTCGATCAACTAACAATCACACACGGCTTCCGGCAGCGAACTATTTGCGTTAGGCCACCTTGCACAAACGTTTCCACACAAAGAACTGTGTGGGATGTACATACCTACGGAAATGATTTCTGGGATTCACCGTGTGGGATGTACATACCTACGGAAATGATTTCTGGGATTCACCGTCTGGGATGTACATACCTACGAAAATGATTTCTGGGATTCACCGCGTGGGATGTACATACCTACGGAAATGATTTCTGGGATTCACCGTGTGGGATGTACATACCTGCGAAAATGATTGGGTTTCCATGCCTCGCCTGATCGCACACGGCCTCAGCCTGGGTCCCAGGAGGGCCTATCCCCGACGATTTTCTGGGTCGTGTGGGAAGGACCCCCCTATCACCCACACTCACTTGGCGATGGTTCCAAATGCCGTCGCGGAAAGGGGTTTTAAATCGTGTTTTTAGGACGTCGGTGTACCAGTGCTGGTACACAAAGTCTGGTGCAGCTGATTCCAAAACTTCGAGGTAAATTGTGTTCCTCTATCTGATACGATGGTCCTCGGAACACCATGCAAACATACGATCCTGGTCATACATATCTTGGCCAACTTCACACTCGTATAAGTGGTTTTCACAGGGATAAAGTGAGCCACTTTGGTCAAGCGATCTACTACTACCCAGATGGAATCATATCCTGATCTGGTCCTGGGTAATCTGGTGATAAAGTCCATGTCAAGCTTATCCCACTTCCATTCGTGTATCGGCATAGGCTGTAGTAAACTAGCTGGCTTCTAATGTTCTCGCCTTAACTCTCTGACATACCTCACATACTGCTACATACTCGCAATATCGTTCTTCATCCCTATCCACCAGAAACGTTCCTTCAAATCCAAATACATCTTAGTGTTTCCAGGGTGAATCGAGTATGGCGAGTCATGAGCCTCCTGAAGTATTAACTTCCTGATTTCCGATTCATTAGGCACATAAACACGGTCCTCAAACCATAAAGTTTCATGCTCATCTTCACAAAAACCTTTGGCCTTTCCTTTGCTCATCTTCTCCTTTATCTCAGCAATTTCCTTATCATCATTCTGAGCTTCTCGAATCTTTCCCAATAACATAGACTGAACCTCCATTGCTGCAACAAATCCTCTTAGAACTATCTCCAAATGAAGTTCCTTGAGATCGTCGACTAACTCCTGCGGCAATCCTCCACTTACGAGGGTATTGACATAACTCTTGCGGCTCAAAGCGTCTGCTACAACATTGGCCTTTCCTGGATGATATTGTAGCTTCATATCATAATCCTTTATTAGCTCCAACCATCTCCTCTGCCTGAGATTCAGCTCCTTCTGTGTGAAAATATACTTCAAACTCTTGCGATCCGTGTATACATCGCAACAGTTTCCAATAAGAAAATGTCTCCAGGTCTTGAGCGCATGCACTACGGCTGCTAACTCCAAATCATGCGTGGCATAATTCAACCCATGAGGTCGAAGCTGATGTGACGCCAGGGACGATTCCAAGGGGGGAAGAGGAGGGGCTAGACCCCCCCCCCCCCAACGATCACGTTGCCCCTTATTATCGATGAGGTCCCTGTAATGAAAGCCCATCTATATATCACGTAGTGATTGCAGGCAGCATCAGGTCAAAGCCCATATATATGCACGTAGGGATTGCAGGGAGCAGGTCAAAGGCCCAAAGAAAAAGAAAATAGCCCACGTGAAAGAGGACCCACTGGCTCACGACGCCGCACGACACGGCAGTTTTCTCGTCGCTTGTTTCCAATCTGCATTCCTGCGATCGAAAAACCTCGCCGCTGCTGCCTCCCGCCTCCGCCATCTCCCCACCGCTGCCGCCGCCGCCTCCGCCTCACTTTGGTAGGCAGACAGTGCAAGCGCCATCTCGCAGATCCACAGGCATATTCCGCCGCCGAGAGCGTCCAAGCAAGGAAAAAGGGTTAGTTTTTTTAGATTTAGACGAGTTTGTGTCTTGTAATGTAATCATAGAACTACATACAAGAAGAACTAATTAGCAACTTTTTGATTCTCTAATTGTGTTTGTGTAGACATGAAGATGAAGAGAGATGAATCAATTCACAATTTTTATGCCAATTGGTTCAAGCTCTCAGCCATGTGAACATGATGCAAACGCAAACGATCTGCAACCTAGCCAAGAGAACTACCCTTATCTTGCTGAAGATTATTATCAACCTGATCATTGTTTTAGCCAGCATAAAGTGGATTAGGGGAAGCACCATCACAAGGAGCCGCCATGGACCTGACTTCCGCTATGCCTCCCTGGTACGAGCCCTCTCATCAACTTCAAATCTTCTAAAATAAATTGTCTAACTTGAATGATCGTTGATTGATGCGCATGAAAATTAGATTGGAATCAATTATTTGTATTACAGTGTACCAAATTTTGCTATATAAATTCAATAAAAAATGAAGTTGTCTTGTCAAAGATGGAAAATTTGGTAGTCTTCTTCTAATATTGAAAACATGGTTTCAGTTTTGGCCTTTTACATGGTCTTAATGTTTTTGGCTGGGTCGAAGCTCATTAGTATGTAAGAGATCAAGTGAGGAACTCGTCCCCCCCCCCCCTATACCAAATTCCTGGCTCCGTCCCTGCGTGAGTCAAATGAAACAACTCTTCCTTCTAGCATAATTACACCTCCAAGTCCCAAGCGAGAAGCGTCACATTCCTCTGTCCATTTGAACTTGGTGTCCTTCTTCAACAATTCTGTCATGGGTTTCGCAATCTTGGAAAATTTCTCAATGAACCTCCTATAGTATCCTGCGAGTCCCAGAAAACTGCGGATCTCTCCTACTGAGGTGGGTGCCAACCACTCAGTGACAGACTGAACCTTGGTAGGGTCTACTGCTGTACCTTCTCCTGATATAATATGCCCAAGAAATCCAACTTCCCTCAACCAAAACTCACATTTGATGAACTTAGCATATAGCTGATGTTCCCTGAGCTTCTCCAAAACTAATCGCAATTGTTCCTCGTGTTCCTCTTCACTCTTCGAGTACACCAATATGTCATCAATGAACACCACAACAAACTAATCCAAGAACTCCATGAACACCTTATTCATCATACTCATAAAATAGGCAGGGGCGTTAGTTAATCCAAAAGACATGACTGTGTACTCATATAGACCATACCTTGTGGTAAAAGCGGTCTTAGGTATATCCTGTTCTCGGATCTTCAACGGTGGTATCCTGATCAAAGATCGATCTTGGAGAATACTTTAGCTCCCTGCAGCTGGTCAAACAAAACATTGATCATCGGTAGTGGGTACTTGTTCTTGATCGTCACTTCATTCAATGCACGATAATCAACAACCATTCTCAATGATCCATTCTTATTCTTAAGAGTACTGGGGCTCCAAACGGTGATCAGCTTGGTAGAATGTAAACTTTCTCCAATAACTCCTTAATCTGCTTCTTAATTTCCTCTAGATCATTTGCGGGCATCCGATACGGTCTCTTTGATATAGGTCTGGTGCCTGGCAACAACTCTATTAAAAATTCTATGTCTTGATCTGGTGGCATGCCTGGTAATTCCTCTGGAAATACATCCGGATAATCCTTCACAACAGGCACTTCTTCCTGAACCACTCCCGAGAGGGAATTCACTTGGGTCCTCCTTGGCGCATGCCTAGATACATACTTGATCCTTTTTCCCTCAGGGGTGGTGAGTAGAATTGACTTGCTAGCACAATCCAAAATTATTAGGTCTGAGGGGAAAACATGCCTACCTATGGTCAATGGCATCTGAAAACACCCTCTGCTTGCCATATACTCTGCTCCCGGCGAGCTTACTAACATAGGTGTCTTAAGGGCTTTGGTGGGAAATTTATACTTATCCACAAATCCCCTCTATATGTATGAATGCGATGCACCAGTGTCAAAAAGAACAGTAGCAGTAAATGACTTAATCAAAACTTACCGATAATCGCATCCACCGCTCTTCAACTTCCTCCACGTTAACGTGGTTCAACTGTCCTCCGGTGAAAGGGTTGGGCTTCTTCCCGGCACTTCCATTGCCATTTCCATTCTTTGCTTCAGGGCACTGCATGGCGTAGTGTCGATCTTCCCAAGACTTGAAACAAGTAATGTGACTTAGATCCTTCTTGGCGGGTGTAGTGGGGTTGTAACGGTTCTGATCGTTGTTTCCTCCATTCCCATTACCATTCTTGGCCCCACTGTGGTTATGTGAGCTTCCTCCATTGTGAGGCTTCCATGGTTATGATGGGTAAGTCCTCCCGAGTTTGGGGTAAAATGAGGTTTCTGCTGAGCTCCAGAATTGTACTTCCCCTGTCCATACTTCCTTTTGCGGCTCTCTATCTGTTGTTGCTTGCCTTCAATCATGAGGGCCATGTCTACCAATTCTTGGTAGTTAGTGAATGTTGCCACCATCAACTACATACTCAGCTCATCATTTAGTCCTTCCATAAACTTATCCTGCTTCGCGGCATCTGTGGCCACATCATCTGGGGCATAGCGAGCTAACTTGCTAAACTCATCCACGTACTGTCACACAGTATGATTTCCCTGGCCTAAGTTGCAAAACTCATGCTTCTTCATACTCATAGCTCCAACTGAAACATGTGCAGTGCAGAATGCTTGCTGAAACTGATCCCAGGTGATATTAGCTATGGGGAAAGTGGTTGTGTAATTCTCCCACCATGAGGCTGCGGGTCCATCCAGTGTTGGTGTGAGGCAAAACGTACCTTCTCAGCATCTGTGCAACCTGCGGTGGTCAGCTCCCTTCCAATCTTGCGGAGCCAGTCATCACCAACAATCGGCTCGGTGCTACTAGAGAACACCGGCGGATTCAACCTCAGACAACGGGCTAAGTTGTCAACTGGAGGTGGTGGCGGTGGGTTGTTGTTGTTGTTGCCTTGGTTCTGGACTAGCAACAGTATCAAGGCATTCTGTTGTTGGATCAACTGAGTGAGCTCCGGTGGGAAGACAAATCCGGGGTCACGTCTCGGAGGCAGCTGATAGGTTTAGAGGGGTGGGAATAGAATAGAGTGAGGTCTAAAGAGAGATCACTACCCATATGCACATGAGAAAAACACATTCATTCCACACCACTCAATTCAAACAAGGTCATACAATCGGTCTAAACTACCGATACAAAATACTCAGACTATTACTATATACATGGGGGATACTAATAGTAATTTGGTGGTCGACTAGAAATTTTGATCGGTGGAAGACTCCATGATATCTGCTCCAGCTTCATCTTCATAATCATCATCGCTGTCGGGGTCGGAGTCGGTGTAAATCGATTATGATGTAGTCCATAGGATGGTTATCCTCTTCAGGTTCAGGATCTCCCATGAATACTCCTAACTTCTTCTTCAGGTCTTCATTCTTCTCCAGTAGCACTGCAGTTTCTTCTTCATATCCATCGGGTGTAGACTTGAGTTCCTCTTCTAGTTCCATGTTCTTGGTCACCACTTTCTTCATTTCTATCATGCTGGCGCACATCTGGTTCTCTGACGGCATTTAATGTGCAGGTTTAACTCTGGATGTAGGCTGCAATGGACTTGTCCCTCTGGTGCAAATCATCTCCCATTTCTCATCTCAAGGCGTCCACATATCTGGTAGATGGTGTCCTTAAGATCCTTGTGGTATACCTCGCCAATGCATCCCATGGCAATGTGGGCGGCCATGCTCTTTCCTAGACTCCAGGTTGGTGCATCAAAGGAGAACTCTACGGGCTCAATAACCGGTGTGAATGTCCTTCCTGGAACATGTACTCGAATCGTCCAGCGCTCTTCTTCAGGTAGAGTGGAAGTGTAGGTCCCGGTGAAGCTTGGTATTCCGATGCTCAAGTACCTAGTGGCTTCCTTCAAATGTTGGTACCTAGTGGTATTCCGAAAGGGGTGTCGTCGTCCGGTTGAGCAAACTTGTTCCTTGGAACCACCATCTATAGAGTAGAAAATGGATAAGAGTCAGAAATGAGTAGAGAAGACTGTCCTATGGCTTATCCTAGTGGTCACATCCTACAGTCCAACGCGTGTGCTCGATACCATCTTGTAGCACCCGACCTCAGACGGTCAAGTCTCTGTGCTTAAGTGTCAACCCTAGATCGGTATTGCTGACACGCACAGTACTCGAGGATTTATAACAGAGTTCAATCACACACTTATTACATCAATGTCTCAAAAGAGAACTTATTACAATAATATGGCTGAAGGCCATCTTAATAAGATAAAAGCGGAATCTTCAAAGGTAGTAGAGTCCATTCAACTCCACGGCAAAACTGAGTGCATGACAACGACCTAGCCTGAAAACTCTAAAAACTCTGCAACATAATACGTTGCAGCCTGTGTAGGTCAAAGACATGGAATATGCTGGCAAGATAACACTAAAGAGCAAAGAACAGATAACAGCTATCAGTGCATGCATATATGGTTGGTGGAGGCTCTATGGTTATCATTTGCATAAAGCTAGTTTTTCCCTACAACAAAGGAATATATTTTATTTAACTATAAAGTTTTTTGAAATCATTGAGAAGGTTCCTCCAACTCAATCCCAAAATAATAGTTAAAACCCAACAAATTAATTAAGTAAAGTGATGAGATCAACCAATAATTCAAGTACCAGATACTCAAGATGTCCATAACAGGGGACACGGCTAACCATGATTAGTTTGTACACGCTGCAGAGGTTTGTGCACTTTTTCCCACAAGACTCGATCTCCTCCGTTGTATTTCTCGCACTGCATGGTGTTTGAGAAACGGATGACCGAGACACAGTCTTTTCAAAGAGGTCCCCTTAACCGATAGATAGGTCGGTACACCTACAATCCCCTACATTTGCTAGCCCATCATGGAAAGGATTCCCACAACTTACTCAACTATGCCAGAGCCCATAATGGCTTGTGGCTGCACACGGAAGTTTCTAGCATGAACAATCTTATGATCCCTTTGAGCCTGGGTGGCAAACCATAGGATGGTCACACGGGTACTCCGGGATATCCTAGGACAACACTGGATTGCTCCAGGTGTCCGGACAACCACTGGGTGCTCCAGGGTGCCCCAACCAACCCACCCAGATGTGTATTAAAGTAGCCACCTTAAGTTAACCATTAATTAATAATAACTCTCACATCTTCATGAATCTCTCAAATCTATCCACGTCTACGAGCACAGCATAGCAATATAAGCATAACGTAATAACACCCAGGGGTTTGGATATAAAACGCAATAGGTTCTACCTCTTCAACTACTTCCCAATACCCACATGTTAACAGATCCTACTCATGCAATGTTTGAGGGTTGAGACTAATGCATCAAAATTGGGTAATAAGGGATATGATCAAAGTGTTACTTGCCTTGCTGACGATTTGGATAAACGAGCAAAAAGTAACAAGGGTTTGAAGTTTAGGGACTAATCTGTGATAAAAGTATTCGCGGATAGGTCCATGGCCGAAAATTAAAATAAAAAGAAAAAAATCTATCGGACGAATGTCTGCTAGCATAGGATAACGAACGAATTCGTTCATTAACAGAGAGGATTGGGTGAACGTTCGCTAAATAGATCGAACCGAAAATAAAAACAGAAACCGGAACTAACCAAAAAAATAAACCGACCAAAACCCTAAAAAACCGATCTAGGTTTTTACCTAGAAACTGACGAAAACCGGTGAGAGCGGCGGCGGCTCCGGTGAGTCTGGTGAGAGGCGGCGGCGAGGCGGGTGGGGTGGCAGTGCGAGGCGGTGGCGTGAGCGGCGGGGTGTGGCGTGGGCGGCGACAGGCGGCGGCGCAGCTGAAGGCAACGGCGGTGGCGAGGTGTGGCGGCTTGCAGCGGCGGCGGCTGCGGCGGCTTGCGGCGGGGTGGCGAGGTTAGGTGAGAGGGGGGCGGCGGCCGTCTTATAAGGAGGGGAGGGGAGGGCCGGCTTGGGGAAGGGGCAAGGCGCCGGCGGGGTCAGAGTCGGAGCCGGACTCCGGCTCTGCCACGGCAGCGGCATGCAAGAGCGAAGGAAGGCGGCGGCGGCCTGGGCCGGCTGGGCTTCGGCCCAGTCGGTCCGAAGGAAATTTAAAAAAATAAAAATTCGCTTGAAAAAAATACTCATAAAATATAAAAATTCAACAAATACCGTAAACAATTTTCACCATCCAAACCTAATATTTAAGATGAGATGAACATTTTACGACCTAAAATGCAATTTTCAAAAAATGCATATTTTTCTCTAATTCAAATAAAATACAAATAAAATAGAAATTGATTTTAAAATTTCTCCTCCAATATTTCTCTCTTGTTGAAGAAGTCATTTTATCTTCTCTCATTTATTTTTGTTATTGGAAATAATTGGAGAGAAAATATTAAAATCAAATTGATCTTTTCTTCAAATTTGAAATAAATTCAAATACGAAAAATTTGTGAAACCTCCATCTCTCTCCTTGGGTCCTTGAGGAGCTTAAGATTTCTAGGATCACAACCAAATGAAAATAAAAATATGATATGCATATGATGACCTATGTATAACATCCAAATTTAAAATTGAGATGTTACAGTGACATCCATAGACACGTGTTTAGCATACTATTATAAACTATACTAGGTCCATCACGAAGTGTGTGTCCGGCACCCCTTGGATATAGGTAGCACCAAACCAGATAATAAGCTTGTCTGCAAGAGGCGTTTCTTATTTTCACATGGTGTACACTCTTATATTTCATGGTTTCATTCGGTTTACGCTTGTATGTTTTTCGATTTCACGCATACACCTTTTTCTCTCTCCAGGTACAACCGTGACACAAATTTATGTGTTGATCTGTAGATACCTATATAGGTTATGCATCAACCTAACCCGAAAGACCACTCTAAAGTTACATTTTGCCATTCTTAGGTAGGACACAAGGTTGTAATGATGTAATATGTTGAACGTTCTTGGATATTTTTAGAATATTTATATATAGTTTACACAATTTTTATGCTATTTGAGTACAAAAACTCATGTGTAGATTTTGTATTCAAATTCTATGGTTTGCCCCAAAGCTATCGCTTGTTCATGCATGGGCCAGTCCCATCATCTCAATAGAAACAAAACCACTCTCAAATTATTTCTTCTCGGTGCCAAGTAAGACACAAAGTCATGAAGTAAAATGTTGCCATGTTATTATATAAAAGTGTTAAGAATCTCTATATACATGGTTAGATCATGAGCACACTATAAAAAAAGTGCTTGGTACCAAAGAAAGAAAGTCAATGGTCCATGCATTCAATTTCAAGGGCAATACTAGAAATACCCCTTCTTTCAAGGGGCCAACATGCAAGATTCACTTAATTGAAACGCTTGCTTCGAACCACCTCATTCCTTCCTCCCCGCCGTAGCCCCTCACTAGTGCATGGGCCCTATCACACGCCCCCTTGTATATGGGTCGCCGTTTTTGCGACCATTTTGTATATATGGGACTGTCCTCGCCCCCATGTGCCAACCTACACATCCGCTTCCATGTGTCATTAAAAACTCTTCCCATTTACCAATTTAGGCGAGGCTCCTTCCCCCTAGTGACTACAACGAGGCACTAGCGGCCATGTGCGGTGGCGATATCTCAAGATGCTCGCGGTGACATGGAGGGTGACAAAGCTAAAGCTGTGGGCGAGAAGGAGAAGGTTCATGAGGCGCTTATGGGGTCGGCGCTTTGCAAGGCTTGACAGGCTTGGTGTCGGACTTAAGATGGAGTACGAATATGTGGACTTTGAAGAGTTTCAGGCTGGCTCTGTGGATTTTGACTTACATTTCGGCGTCGAGATCAAGCCATTCGCCACCGCCTCAGAGGTCCTTCTCCAAAGGTATCGACACCTCTAGGGACTCTGACTTGGATCTCGGGCATGGCGGGATGGGAAAGGAGGACGATATCGACGAGCTCGTCAAGATCAAGCCATTCACGATTGTCAAGAGGTCGCTCTCGAAAGGTATCAATGCAACATCCTTAGATCTGGTTTTAATCCGTCTATAAGGATCATACTTTCCATCCTTGTCTATTATTGTATCACATTTTCTCATTTTGGGGTAGGGCATAAAAGTTTGAAATAGCATATGGCTATTTTTAAGGGGTTAAATATTTTCTTATGTTGTTAAAGCTTTAAATATATGGTTAGATCATAGCCTGGGTGGAGCTAGGACCAGACCACGTAGTTGCGTCCGGGATGTGACGTCCATACACACATTTGTAGCATACTATGGTGAACTATACTAGGTCCATCGCCAAATGTGAACCTGGCTCCCCCTTGGCTATAGGTAGCACCGAACCAGTTAATAAGCTTGTATGCAAGAGGAGTTTCCTATTTTCACATGGTTTACACTCTTACATTTCCTGGTTTTATGCGGTTTAAAATATGATCAACACACTTTTTAAAATCATGAATATATTTTCTAAGTGTCACATACATTTTTTTAGTGGTACATTTCTTTCTGTTACGTGAAGATTCTTTAACACTTAATAATTCTTCGACCATACAAGTACCCATGATCATGGAGTTCGAGCCACCAGGAGGTTAGGAGCAAGGAAGAAATGAAGCGCTTAATCTGAACACCAAAGGATGTAAATATGTACTACGGTAGTATGAATCCAATCCTTGGGGAGACATGAGGTGAATTCATTAAACATCCAAAGCTTTTGTCTAATTTATCTCTATTACGAATGGTAGCATAGGGTAGCATTTTGATGAGGGTATATCATGTGCTTACTTGTTTCGAGGCAGGGGTGTCGCACAATCTTGAGCAAGAAAAATGTTTGGCAAGAAGAAAGAAAGTCGGTGGTCCATGCATTCAATTTTAAGGGCAATACTAGAAATACCCCTTCTTTCAAGGGGCCAACGGGCAATATTCCCTGAATTGAAACACTTGCTTCTGGAACCACCTCGTTCCTTCTGCCTATCGCGGAGCCCCACATGTGTGTGGGCCCTACCACACGCCCCCTTGCCTAGGGGTCATCATTTTTGCGAACACCGTGTATATATGGGATTGTCCTCGCCCCCATGTGCCAACCTGCCCATTCGCCCCCATGTGTCATTAAAAACCCTACCCATTTACCAATTTTGGCGAGGCTCGTCCTTCCCCTAGTGACTACTACGAGGTACTAGCGGCCATGTGCGGTGGTGGGATCTCGACATGCCCGCAGTGACACGGAGGGTGACAAAGCTAAAGCCGGGGTCGAGAAGAAGAAGGCCTGGCGCGGCGCTGGTGGGGGTCGGCACTTTGCAAGGTTTGACGTGCTTGGTGTCGGGCTTGAGATGGATTATGAAGATGTCGACTTCGAAGAGTTTGAGGTTGGCTCCAGGGACTCTAACTTGGATCTCGGGCATATCGGGTGGCAAAGGAGGACGATGATGATGGGCTATTCAAGATCAAGCCATTCACCATTGTCGGAGGTCCCTCTCTAAAGCTATTGACGCCACATCACTAGATCTGGTTTTAATCATCTATTAGGATTATACTTTCCATCCTTGTCTATTGTAGTATCACATTTTCTCATTTTTGGTAGGGCATAAAAGAATGAAATCATATATGCCAATTTTTTAAGGGTGTTAAATATTTTCTTATGTTGTTAAAGCTTTAAATATATGGTTACATCATGGCATGGGGTGGAGCTAGGACCAGACCCCCTAGTTACGCCCTGGGTGCGGCGTCCATACACACATGTGAAGCATACTATGGTGAACTATACTAGGTTCATCGCCAAGTGTGAACTTGGCTCACCCTTTTGCTATAGGTAGCACCAAACCAGTTAATATGCTAGTCCGCAAGAGGCGTTTCCTATTTTCATATGGTTTACACTCTTACATTTCCTGGTTTTATTCAGTTTAAAATGTCATGAACACACTTTTTGAAAATCAAGTATATCTTTATCTTTACCTAATATTAAAAGATGGAGCCTTTCATGGTTCTCCATACGTCACTCTTTTATATCCGTTGATTTTATCTTAATAATAAAAATTAACGGCTAAGATTTAAAGGTAGATTTACAAAGATATGTGAAAAAAAATGGTTCGCAACACGAGCCAACCTGCGATCGTGAGAAATCACGTCGCACATGTTGCTTTCCATCCATCGCTGCACGGTGTCAAGACGACCTGCCTTGACAGCCACGACCAAGGGGCTGCCGCGACAAAGAAGTCGCGTCACTAACGATGGCCTGGTGGCAAGGCGGGTCGACAACAAGCCCAAGAGGATCGTGCAGCCTAACAGGAGATTCGTCGGGCCGGAGTGGGGCCGCTGAGCCCGTGTCACCCCGACGATTACTTGTTCTCCCACGCAAGAGAGGCATCCGGAAGGATCGAGCGAAAGGCGGCTCTCCTCTCCTCTACTTTCCCCACCTACCTTCCCTTTTTCCACAAGAACAGCGAGAGGCCGATTGTAATTTGAATTCGAGACTTGTATCCGGAGTAGATCGACCTGGTACCTAACATCCTGGTATCAGAGACCTCACACCACCAAATCCATTGTGTTCCACCCTAGAAACCCATCACCGCGTCCATGCGCGGCATGTCCTTCTCGCCTCCACGGATCCGGCGCTCAAGGAATATCTCAACAAGCTGCACCAAGATGTGAAGAACAACTCCGCCACCGTCCTCAAGCAGCTGCAAGCGCAGACGTCCCAGATCGATGATCTGCTTAGCTGGAAGCCCGATCTGGAGGCCCGCTTCACCAAGCTGGAGACCACGGTCGCCTCGCTCGCCCAAGCGGCCACGCCAAGACTCGCCGAGTGGAGCGGGCGCCTGCTTCAACTCCGCCGCCGCTTCCCGACGGCGAGGAAGCCTCCACGGGACCAGTGGCCACGGTGATGTCGATCTTACTGAGGGGCAACCACGGTGACCTTAGAATCGCCGGGGTACTCCGGTCACGGTACGCCTTCCCTCCCGCTCGTTCCCTCTTATGCACCTCCTTGTCGTCCTCTGTGCTCGCCACCATGGGGCAGCCACCACCGCCCGTGAATTTTTCCCTATTCACCGGCGAGAACTCACAACTACGAAAACTCTCTATGAGCAGTATTTTACGATGTTCTCAATCCACGACTCCTATCGTGTACCAATGGCAACTCTCAATTTCTCCGGTCCGGCAGAGAATCGGCTGCAGTCCGTGCAGAAAAAAAATAGTTGGACTGGACTGGGAGGCCTTTGCCTCTCTTCTTCGCACTTTTCGTTTTGGGCGCGATAAGCACCGGATGCTCATCCGCCAGTTTTATGCCATCAAACAAACCACCTCTGTTGCTGATTTTATCGAGCGATTTGAATCCTCGATGAATCACCTGATTTCATACTCAGAATCTACTCACCCATATTTTTTTCCTGACGTGTTTTGTTGAGGACTGCGACCGGACATCCGAGCGGTGGTGCTCGTGCAGCGCCCACTAGACCTGGACACGGCGTGCTTGTTGGCCCTACTTTAGGAGGAAGTGGCCGACGGCGAGTTATTCTACGGGCATCTCCCACATGTCAACCGCGGGCAAGGCCAAGCTTCCAGGATGGTGTCACCACCATTCTTTGGGCGACCTGCTACGCCTCTGACAAATTCTGAAGATAGGCGGCTTGACGCCGCCCGAGCTACATCTGAAGTCAGCAAGGTGGCCGCCCTCCGTGCATTCCGGGCCTTGAAGGGACTTTGCTTCAAGTGCAGCGAGAAATGGGAAAAGGACCATGTGTGTCCGCCTATAGTTCAGATGCACATCATGGATGAATTACTCGCCATGTTCGGTATGGACGAAGCTGCATCAGAATCACCACCAGACTTCGTCGATATCGGCGAAGAAAATTTGTGCACATTGTCCCGTCAGTGAAGATGGTACATCCGCCCAGTGTTCTCGCAACTCCAAGCCTGGGTGCAAGGGCATGAAGTTCTGCTCCTGGTTGACTCTGGCAGCTCCACCTCATTTGTGGACAGTTCTTTCGCCTTCAAGCTCTCGGGATCACTCTGTTAGGGCGACCATGTCGGTAATGCGTGTTGCAGATGGCACCACCATTCCCTGCACTCACTATATCCCCGACTGCTCCTAGATTGCGTATGAGCATGAGTTCAAGACCGATTTCAAGGATATCAAGCTCGGTTCATATGATGCAATCTGGGAATGGATTGGTTACATAAGCACAGCCCTATGAACATTGATTGGATAGAGCAGCACCGACAGTCCACAACACCAAGCGGGCAACCGAAAATGTCGTGGTATCATCCGATCAGACACAATGTTCATTGATCTCTGCCTGAACTTCTCAAAGCTTGCAAGCAAGGCTCAATCGCTCATGTTATTCACCTCAATTCTACGGACGGAAATAGCACAACTGAAACACCAATTCCAACAGAAGTCGTGCGCTGCTAGAACAGTTAACGGATGTTTTTAAGATCCGCGCAGCCTTCCACCACGTCGTGAGTGCGACCGCTGAATTCCTCGATGGCGGGTGCTCAACCAGTCACTTTGCGCTGACAGATACAAACCAGAGCTCAAAACAGATCGGCGACAAGTTCAGGAACTACTCAACGCCGGTTTTATTTAAAAAAGCTCAACCCCATTCTCCCCCCCCCCCCCCCAGCCTTACTCGTCAAGAATAAAGACGGCTCCTGGCGCCTTTGCATGGATTATCAATGCCTCAACTCCATGATAGTGGTCAGCAAATACCCAGTACCTATCATTGATGAACTCTTGGATGAGCTTGTCGGTGCCAAGTGGTTTTCTAAACTTGATATGCGTGTCGGTTTCCATCGAATCGCATGGCGGAAGGGGAAGAATACAAGATGCCTTTTCAAACTCACCGGGGCATTGGGAATTCAGCGTCAATGTCGCTCGGTGTCGCTGGAGGACCGTCAACCTTCAATGGTGCCATAAATACCACCCTCCATCCGGTGAATCCGGCGTCTGCGTCATCTCATTCTTCGATGACATCCTCATATTCAACAAGACTTTCACCGATCACATACAACACCTCGTGCAAGTTACGCAACTTCTTAGAGAAGATCAGCGGCAAGTTAAGCAGTCCAAGTGTTCATTTGCCCAGAAGCAGATTGCCTACCTCGGCCATGTCATCAATGAGCATGGTGTTTCTACTGATCCCAGCAAAGTTCTTACAGTCCATAAGTGGCCGACTCCCACTTGCGTTAAGGAGGTGCGCGGCTTTCTCGGCCTCGCTGGCTATTATCGCAAGTTCATCCAACATTTTGGAATTATTGCCCGACCACTGTTCAACCTCCTCAAAAAACACGAGCAGTTCGTATGGACAAGTGACACACAACAAGCTTTTGATACTCAAACTGAAACTAGTCTCTGACCGGTCTTACAATTGCCTGATTTCACCAAGAAATTCACCATTGACACGGACGCGTGCGCCTATGGAGTAGGAGCAGTTCTCAAAGAAGAAGGGCACCCCATTGCTTACATGAGCAAGCCTCTGGGTCCCAAGAACAGAGCCATGTCCACTTACGAGAAAGAATGCATGGCAATCCTGATGGCAATTCAACAGTGGCGTCCTTACCTCCACAAGGGAGAGTTCGTTATCCGCATGGATCAACGCAGCCTCGTGCACCTGGACGATCGACACTTGTCCACCCCATGGCAACAAAAGGCCTTCACCAAACTGCTTGGGCTCAAATACAAAATCTTCTACCGACCGGGACCAACAAATTCAGCGGTGATGCCTTTGTCCGCCAAGACACCGGACACCTCCATCACAGCTATTTCAGTTTGCAAACCTGCCTGGCTGGACGATATTGTGCCTAGCTACGGGACCAACACACAAGTGCGGCATATCATCCGTGACCTGGACAGACGACCGGATCCCAAGAAGCGCTTCCAGATGCGCGATGGGTTGTTATACTTCAGGGACAGAATCTAGCTTGGGGCTCTCCTTCTTCGCAACAACGCATGCTCTGCGTCTTCCATGACAGCACAATGGGCGGCCACTCCGGAGTGCCCGTGACCTATAGGCGCCTCCGCCGCCTATTCGCCTGGCCCAAAATGAAAGAGCATATCAAGCAATATGTTCAACCGTGCTCCGTATGCCAGCAAGCCAGCGTGTTCACTACCTGGCCTGCTCGAACCTCTTCCAGTTCCAGATGGTGCGTGGAAGGTAGTCACCATGGACTTCATTGACGGCCTTCCTTCTTCGGGCAAGTTCAATTGCATTCTGGTTGTGGTCGACAAGTTTACTCGCTACGCTCACTTCATTGCTCTCAGCCACCCTTTCACTGCGGCCAAAGTGGCTCATTCTTACCTGGAGAACATCTACAAACTACACGGCCTCCCTGAAGCAATAGTCTATGATAGAGATCCCGTGTTCACCAGTAGTTTTTGGTGCGAGCTCTTCAAGACTATCGGCACCGAGCTCGAGCACGCCATATCATCCGCAAATAGACAGGCAAATGAAGCGCGTCAATCACTGCCTGGAGATTTACCTCAGATGCTTCACCCACACCGACACGAACAAATGGCACCAGTACTTGGCTCTGGTAGAATTTGGTATAACTCCAGTTTTCACTCTGCTCTCAATACATCACCTTTTGCAACTCTCTATGGCCATGAGCCACGTCATTGGGGAATCGAAGCCGTCTCCACATGCAAGCTGCCGCAACTCAAAGACTGGCTCGAAGAGCGCAAGCACATGCAGCAAGTTCTCCCGGAGCACTTGCATCGAGCATGTAACATCATGAAAAGTCAAGCTGACAAGAAACGCTCGCATCGCTCCTTCGTCGTCGGGGACTCCATCTTCGTCAAGCTGCAGCCTTATGTGCAGACAACGGTGGCCCTCACTCCAACCACAAGCTCTCCTTCCGCTACTTTGGGCCCAACAAGATCATCCGCGTCGTCAACCCCGTTGACTACGAGCTCGAGCTGCCCGCCGGCGCCAAGGTGCACCCCGTCTTCTACGTGTCGCAGCTTCGTCGAGCCCTATCCGCTGCTACTCCGGTCGAGACGATGCTGCCAACCCCAACAGACGATCCTCTAACACCGGTCGATATCATCAGTACAAGATGGCGCCACACCCCACAGGGGCGACATGAACAAGTGCTCGTGCGCTGGTCTGATCCCTCAGTCCTCAACGCCACCTGGGAAGACACCAAGACGATGCAACACCGCTACCCCTCTGTCCTGGCTTGAGGACAAGCCAGCTCTCAAGGAGGATGGGATGTTAGTGCAGGAGCTGCCTTGACAGCCACGACCAAGGGGGATGCCGCGACAGCAAGTCGCGTCACCAACGATGGCCTGGTGGCAAGGCGGATCGACAGCAGGCCCAAGATGATCGTGCAGCCCATAAGAAGATTCGTCGGGCCGGAGTGGGGCCGCTGAGCCCGTGTCGCCCCTGGTGATTACTTATTCTCTCACGCAACGAGGGAGAGGCATCCAGAAGGATCAGAACGAAAGGCAGCTCTCCTCTCCTCTACTTTCCCCACCTACCTTCCTTTCTTCCACAAGAACAGCGAGAGGCTGATTGTAATTCGAATTCGAGACTTGTATCTGGAGTAGATCGACCTGGTACCTAACACACAGGGTCTTCAGGTGGGCCACGTCGTTGTGTTCCGTTGCTCCTGTTTCCTGATTTCGCATGTAATGTTGTCACGTAATCCTGTCGTATAGGTTTTTTCTTCTTTCGCATGCAGTTTTTTCTCCAGATGAAGCGGACCTGAGTTGGATTCTAACTCCGTGTTTCTAGGGAAAAAAGTTGTATGAGACCGGGTCTCATAGACCAGCTTGTGAGACCCTATCGGATGAGCGACATGTGGCATCGACAATCTCGAGCACGCGTCGTCGTACATCCTTCATCGCTTTAATAGGTGCGTGGGACTAGGGTTTTCTTTATTTTCCTCGCGTCTATGGCGGCCACGCCCAAGGGCCTCGGCGGCGGCCAACCGGCACGCAGCAGCGGCGAGACCTCTCTTCCATGACCTCGCCGAAGAAGCTCGCCGCGGCGGCTCGCCGGACGGCTCGTCCATGGCGGATGCATGCCACGATGTTGGCCCGGCGGACACCACGTTCATGGCAGCCGTGCGCCAAGGCGTCGTTGCGGACAGCCGGACCGACTCCTCGTATAGACGCGTCTAACTGCTCCTTGCCAGTGCACTTGCTTGTCTCCGTCGTCGCGCTCCAAAACCCCAAGGGCCTTTTGATGTCGGCGGCCAAGCTAACATGCAAAGCGATGGCGACCTCTCTTCCATGACCTCGCCGAAGAAGCTCGTCGCGGCGGCTCGTCGGACGGCTTCGTCCATGGCGGATGCATGCCACGATGTTGGCCGGGCGGACAGCAAGTTCATGGCGGCCGTGGCGCCAAGGCGTCGTTAGGGGACGGCGGATCGACTCCTCGTGAGAGACGCATCTAATCGCTCCTTGCGGTGCACTTGCTTGTCTCCATCGTCGCGGCGAGACGGACTGCTTGGGCTCGACCATGGCGGCCGTATGCCATGATTGCTTTCTGGCCGGACTCGACGGTCATGTTGCTGCACACTAAGACGCCGTGAGTGGTCGTAGCAACTCGTTTTGTCCACAGCAGCGTCGAGACGTATCAAGCTGGATTCCTTTACGTGCTTGTATATCACAAGTTCGTGCCCACCGATCGATCCCATTTACTGATTCCCATGAAATTATATTGTTCATTGCCCAAACTCCATGATGATTTTGTGAAACAAATACATTTATTGCCATGATGATTTTTTCAATGAAGTACTACACAAATTTGGTTTGCTCTCCGCTTGAGCATGACTTGCTGAACCTATGCTTTGATCTAAGTGTGGATGTACAATCAGATTTGTTGTTAATTCCGTTGTATGATCGAATGACCCTGTTATAAATAAATTAATGGGATAAATTATGTCACCATGTCAAATATGAATCATATAGTATAAACTTTTACTGATATGCTTACCGGGAATATCGAAGGTCCAATTGGATGTGTTGTTAATTCCCTTGTACGTGACACTAACGAATGTCCTATACCTCTCACTACCAGAAAAACTGGGGTTGCCGACAGCCAAATCTATGCCGACGGCTCCCGTCGGCATCTATGGACCTATGTCGACGGCTAAGGAAAGGCCGTAGGCGTAGAAAAGCCGTCGGCATACATTCATCTATGCCGACGGGGCCGTCGGCATAGACCAGGCCGTCGGGACCGCCCGAGGTACGCCTACGGGGCCCATCGGCATAGGACAGGCCGTCGGCATAGCCAGGGCCCACCTGCCCGGTCAGCGCTGACCATTTGACGGCGTTGATACTACGCCGACGGGCGGTAACGGCAGTCGTCGGCAGATCTGTGGCAGAGGTATGCCTACGGCGAAGCCGTCGGCATAGGCCCCTCTGCCACGTCAGCGATCCGTGTGCCACGCCACGTCATCGATCCGTGGGACAACCTCCATGTGTGCACAGATATGCCGACAGCCTTGCCGTCGCCATACGTTTATTTTAATTAATTTTTTTATTTGTTACTTTGGTTATCTGTGGCAGAGGTATGCCTACGGCACAGCCGTCGGCATAGGCCCCTTCGCCACGTCATTGATCCGTGTGCCACGCCACGTCATCGATCCGTGGGACAACCTCCGTGTGTGCACAGATATGCCGACGGCCTTGCCGTCGGCATACGTGTATTTTACTTTATTTTTTTATTTTTACTCTGTTTTGTTATTTTTACTTTATTTTAGTTTTTTTTTTGTATAAGATAATTATGCCTTATCTAAAAAAACATACCCGATGGTATATCGATTGCCCCTGCTATTTAACGTCGCTAGCGCCGTGTCACGGAGGAAACGGTCGACACGGAAGGAATTCTGGTTGGGGGGGATTCGGGGTGTAGCTATGTCACCGAAACATCGCACGGGTCCCGATGCATATGTGAAAGTGTTCATGCATGCGTAGACGCCCGTCTTGGGGCTCCGGGGTGTGCCCCCCCTCACGGACGGCGCTGCCGCCGGCACCTGGAGGGGGGAAACGGACGCGTCGGGTCTACACGGAGGGGATCTTGCTGTGGGTCTGGCCCGGATGTTGCTCTAGAGTGTTCCTATGGGCTGACCTAACACAACCGGGTGGGGAGGTCCACTGGTCAAAGCCCGTCCGTGCAAAGTCAAAGGGCTAGATCGCGTGGTCAAACGCTACAGGGTTAGGCGGGATGGGGGCACTGGGGGTAGCAATGCCACCGGAGCGTCGCACCGGGCCCTCATACATGCGGGGTGGTGTGGTGGCATGTCCGAAGAGGCGGCACGCGTATCCGGGGTGTGCCCCCCCTCACGGACGGCGCCGCCGCCGGCACCTGGAGGCGGGAAACGGACGCGTCGGGTCTACACGGAGGGGGTCTTGCTGTGGGTCTGGCCCGGATGTTGCTCCAGAGTGTTCCTATGGGCTGACCTAAAACAACCGGGTGGGGAGGTCCATTGGTCAAAGCCCGTTCGTGCAAAGTCAAATGGCTAGATCGCGTGGTCAAACGCTACAGGGTTAGGCGGGAGGGGGGCACTGGGGGGTAGCAATGCCACCGGAGCGTCGCACCGGGCCCTCATACATGCGGGGTGGTGTGGTGGCATGTCCGAAGAGGCGGCGCAGCGTGTCGGTGTGCCCCCTCACGGACGGCGCGCCGCCACGGCACCTGGAGAAGCAGACGCGGCCGGGTCTACGGAGGGGATCTTGCTGTGGGTCTGGCCCGGATGTTGCTCCAGATAATTCCTATGGGCTGACCTAACACAACCGGGTGGGGAGGTCCACTGGTCAAAGCCCGTCCGTGCAAAGTCACAGGGTTAGATCTCGTGGTCAACCGCTCCAGGGTTAGGCCGGACGGGGGCCCTGGGGGGAGGGGGTTGCAATGCCACCGGAGCGTCGCACCGGCCCCTCATACATGCAGGGTGGTGTGGTGGCATGTCCGAAGAGGTGGCACGCGTCTCCGGGTTCGGCCCCCTCACGGACGGCGCCATCGCCGGCACCTGGAGGGGGGAAACGGACGCGTCGGGTCTACACGGAGAGGATCTTGCTGTAGGTTTGGCCCGGATGTTGCTCCAAAGTGTTCCTATGGGCTGACCTAACACAACCGGGTGGAGAGGTCCACTGGTCAAATCCCATCCGTGCAAAGTCAAAGGGCTAGATCCGGTGGTCAAACGCCTTCTGAGGTTAGGCGGACGGGGCCCCGGGGTAGCAATGCCACCGGAGCGTCGCATCGGGCCCTCATACATGCGGGGTGGTGTGGTGGCATGTCCTAAGAGGCGGCACGCGTCTCCGGGGTGTGGCCCCCCTCACGGGCGGCAATGACATGGTAGTAGACGATCTGCGGTAACAATGCGGCGTGAATATTATTAAATACTTGGAGCGCGATAAAATCATGAGTTTTTTACACAACGTGGGCACATGTGCTATAGGACTGATGGTAATTTTTCATAAATTTTCGTGATGGAGAAGTATGTGAACACTTCCCTCACGCGGATTGCTCTTCATGCGTCTCTGTTGTGGCGGCTGACCTCCGGGGCTAGTATACCGTCAAATCTTGCGTGGCGGCCTCTCACAAGTCTGGAAGTGTTGTGGCGGTTGCAAACGCCCAAAGACGCTGCCTCCGGGTGTGCCACCCCGCCTCACGGACGGCGCTGCCGCCGGCACCTGGAGGGGGGAAACCGACGTGTCGGGTCTACACGGAGGGGATCTTGCTGTGGGTCTGGCCCAGATGTTGCTCCAAAGTGTTCCTATGGGCTGACCTAACACAACCGGGTGGAGAGGCCCACTGGTCAAAGCCCGTCCGTGCAAAGTCAAAGGGCTAGATCCCATGGTCAAACTGAAGGAAATATGCCCTAGAGGCAATAATAAAGTTATTATTTATTTCCTTATTTCATGATAAATGTTTATTATTCATGCTAGAATTGTATTAACCGGAAACATGATACATGTGTGAATACATAGACAAACATATAGTCACTAGTATGCCTCTACTTGACTAGCTCATTAATCAAAGATGGTTATGTTTTCTAACCATAGACATGTGTTGTTATTTGATTAATGGGATCACATCATTAGGAGAATGATGTCATTGACATGACCCATTCCGTTAGCATAGCACTTGATCGTTTAGTATATTGCTATTGCTTTCTTTATGACTTATACATGTTCCTATAATTATGAGATTATGCAACTCCCGTTTATCGAAGGAACACTTTGGGTGCTACCAAACGTCACAACGTAACTGGGTGATTATAAAGGAGTACTACAGGTGTCTCCAAAGGTACATGTTGGGTTGGCGTATTTCGAGATTAGGTTTTGTCACTCCGATTGTCGGAGAGGTATCTCTGGGCCCTCGGTAATGCACATCACTATAAGCCTTGCAAGCAATGTAGCTAATGAGTTAGTTACGGGATGATGCATTACGTAACGAGTAAAGAGACTTGCCGATAACGAGATTGAACTAGGTATTGGATACCGACGATCAAATCTCGGGCAAGTAACATACCGATGACAAAGGGAACAACGTATGTTGTTATGCGGTTTGACCGATAAAGATCTTCGTAGAATATGTAGGAGCCAATATGGGCATCCAGGTTCCGCTATTGGTTATTGACCGAGAATAGTTCTAGGTCATGTCTACATAGTTCTCGAACCCGTAGGGTCCGCACGCTTAACGTTACGATGACAGTTTTATTATGAGTTTATGAGTTTTGATGTACCGAAGGAGTTCGGAGTCCCGGATGAGATCGGGGACATGACGAGGAGTCTCAAAATGGTCGAGACATAAAGATCAATATATTGGACGACTATATTCGGACTTCGGAAAGGTTCCGAGTGATTCGGGTATTTTTCGGAGTACCGGAGAGTTACGAGGAATTCGTATTGGGCCTCTTTGGGCCATACGGGAAAAGGAGAGAAAGGGCCAAAGAGTGGCCGCACCCTCCCTTGGACTAGTCCGAATTGGACTAGGGAAGGGGGGCGCACCCTTCCTTCCTTCTCCTTCTCTCTTCCCTTTCCTTCTCTCCTACTCCTACTACATGGAAGGGTTCCTAGTTGGACTAGGAAAGGGGGAATCCTACTCCCGATGGGAGTAGGACTCCCCTAGGGCGCGCCATAGAGAGGGCCGGCCCTCCTCTCCTCCACTCCTTTATATACGGGGGCAAGGGGCACCCCATGAACACACAAGTTGATCTACGGATCGTTCCTTAGCCGTGTGCGGTGCCCCCCTCCACCATATTCCACCTCGGTCATATCGTCGCGGAGTTTAGGCGAAGCCCTGCTTGATGAGAGCATCATCATCGTCACCACGCCGTCGTCTTGACAGAACTCATCCCGACACTTTGCTGGATCGAGTCCGGGATCGTCATTGAGCTGAACGTGTGCTGAACTCGGAGGTGCCGTGCGTTTGGTACTTGGATCGGTCGGATCGTGAAGACGTACGGACTACATCAACCGCGTTGTCATAACGCTTCCGCTTATGGTCTACGAGTGCGTGGACAATACTCTCCCCTCTCGTTGCTATGCCATCACCATGATCTTGCGTGTGCGTAGGAAATTTTTGAAATTACTAAGTTCCCCAACAGTGGCATCCGAGCCTGGTTTTATGCGTAGATGTCATATGCACGAGTAGAACACAAGTGAGTTGTGGGCGATATAAGTCATCTTGCTTACCGGCATGTCATACTTTGGTTGGCGGTATTGTTGGATGAAGCGGCCCGGACCGACATCACGCCAGACGCTTCTGGCGAGACTGGTTTTACCGCCGTGCTTTGCACACAGGTGACTAGCGGGTGTCAGTTTCTCCAACTTTAGTTGAACCGAGTGTGGCTACGCCCGGTCCTTGCGAAGGTTAAAAACAGCACCAACTTGACAAACTATCGTTCTGGTTTTGTTGCGTAGGTAAGAACGGTTCTTGCTAAGCCCGTAGCAGCCACGTAAAATTTGCAACAACAAAGTAGAGGACGTCTAACTTGTTTTTGCAGGGCATGTTGTGATGTGATATGGTCAAAACATGATGAGATATAAGTTGTTGTATGAGATGATCATGTTTTGTTGAAGTTATCGGCAACTGGCAGAAGCCCTATGGTTGTCTCTTTGTTGCATAAGATGCAAGTGCCAAATAATTGCTTTACTTTATCGCTATCCGATAGCAATAGTTGCAAGAGCAATAGTTGGCGAGACGACCATGTGACGATTATTACTGATATAGATCAAGATGATGAAGATCATGGTGTCGTGCCGGTGACGATGGAAATCATGACGATGCTTTGGAGAAGGAGATCAAAGGCACAAGATGATGATGGCCATATCATGTCACATATTTTGATTGCATATGATGTTTATCTTTTATACATCTTATTCTGTTTGGCTTGACGGTAGCATTATAAGATGATCTCTCACTAATTATCAAGAAGTGTTCTCCACAGGTATGCACCGTTGCGAAAGTTCTTCGTGCTGAGACACCACGTGATGATCGGGTGTGATAGGCTCTACGTTCAAATACAACGGGTGCAAAACAGTTGCACACGCGGAATACTCAGGTTAAACTTGACGAGCATAGCATATAACAGATATGGCCTCGGAACACGGAGACCGAAGGTCGGCGTGAATCATATAGTAGATATGATCAACATGTTGATGTTCACCGTTGAAACTACTCCATCTCACGTGACGATCGGACATGGTGTAGTTAATATGGATCACGTAATCACTTAGAAGATTAGAGGATGTCTATCTAAGTGGGAGTTCTTAAGTAATATGATTAATTGAACTTAAATTTATCATGAACTTAGTCTGGTAGTATTTTGCAAATTATGTTGTAGATCAATAGCTCGCGTTGTTGTTTTCATATGTTTATTTTGATATGTTCCTAGAGAAAATTGTGTTGAAAAATGTTAGTAGCAATGATGCGGATTCGATCCGTGATCAGAGGTTTATCCTCATTGCTGCACAGAAGAATTATGTTCTTAATGCACCACTAGGTGACAGACCTATTGCAGGAAGCGGATGCAGATGTTATGAGCGTCTGGCTAGCTCAATATGATGACTACTTGATAGTTTAGTGCACCATGCTTAATGGCTTAGAATCGGGACTTCAAAGGCGTTTTGAACGTCATGGACCATATAAGATGTTCCAGGTATTGAAGTTAATATTTCAAGCAAATACCGAGTTGAGAGATATGAAGTCTCCAACAAGTTCTATAGCTAAAAGATGGAGGAGAATCGCTCAACTAGTGAGCAAGTGCTTAGATTGTCCGAGTACTACAATCGCTTGAATCAAGTGGGAGTTAATCTTCCGGATAAGATAGTGATTGGCAGAGTTCTCTAGTCACCATCACCAATTTAGTGGAACTTCGTGATGAACTATAATGCAAGGGGTGAAGAAAAGCGATTCCCAAGCTCTTCGTGATGTTGAAATCGACGAAGGTAGAAATCAAGAAAGAGCATCAAGTGTTGATGATTGACAAGACCACTAGTTTCAAGAAAAGGAAAAGAAAGGGAAACTTCAAGTAGAATGGCAAGCAAGTTGTCACTCCCGTGAAGAAGCCCAAAGCTGGACCAAAGCCTAAAAGCGAGTGCTTACCTGCAAAGGAAATAGTCCTTTGGAAGCGGAAATGCCCTAAATATTTGGTGGATAAGAAGGATGGCAAAGTGAACAAGGGTGTATTTGATATACAGGTTATTGATATGTGCCTTACTAGTGTTTATAGTAACCCCTGAGTATTTGATACTTGTTCGGTTGCTAAGATTAGTAACTCGAAAACAGGAGTTAGAATAAACAGAGACTAGTTGAAGGGAAGTGACGATGAGTGTTGGAAGTAGTTCCAAGATTGATATGATCATCATCGCACACTCCCTATATTTTCGAGATTAGTGTTAAACCTAAATAAATGTTATTTAGCGTTTGCGTTAAACATGAATATGATTTGATCATGTTTATTGCGATACGGTTATTCATTTGAAGTTTAAGAATAATTGTTATTCTGTTTACATGAATAAGACCTTCGATGGTTACACCCAATGAAAATAGTTTATTGGATCTCGATCGTAGTGATACACATATTCATTATATTGATGCAAAAAGATGCAAAGTTAATAATGATAGTGCAACTTATTTGTGGCACAGCCGTTTGGGTCATATCGATTTAAAGCGCATGAAGAAACTCCATAAAGATGGATTTTTGGAATCACTTGGTTATGAATCATTTGATGCTTGTGAACCGTGCCTTTTGGGCAAGATGACTAAAACTCCGTTCTTCGGAACAATGGAACGAGCTCTTGACTTATTGGAAATAATACATACCGATGTATGCGATCCAATGAGTGTTGATGCTTGTGGCAAGTATCGTTATTTTCTGAACTTCACAAGATGATTTGAGCAGATATAGGTATATCTACTTGATGAAACATAAGTCTGAAATAGTTGAAAGGTTCAAAGAATTTCAGAGTGAAGTGGAGAATCATCGTAACAAGAAAATAAAGTTTCTACGATCTGATCGTGGAAGAGAATATTTGAGTTCTGAGTTTGGCCTTCATATAAAACAATGTGAAATAGTTTACGCAACTCACGCCACCGAACACCACAGCTTAATGGTGTGTCCGAGCGTCAGAACCGCACTTTATTGGATATGGTGCGATCTATGATGTCTCTTATCGGTTTACCACTATCGTTTTGGGGTTATGCATTAGAGACAGCTGCATTCACGTTTAATAGGGCACCATCTAAATCCGTTGAGACGACACCATATGAACTATGGTTTAACAGTAAACCTAAGCTGTCATTTCTTAAAAGTTGGAGTTGTGATGCTTATATGAAAAAGGTTTTCAACCTGATAAGCTCGAACCCGAATCGGAGAAGTGCGTCTTCATAGAATACCCAAAGGTAACTATTGGGTACACCTTCTATCACATATCCGAAGGCAAGTTATTCGTTGCTAAGATGGATCCTTTCTAGAGAAGAAGTTTCTCTCGAAAGAAGTGAGTGGGAGGAAAGTAGAACTTGATGAGGTAATTGTACCTTCTCCCTTATTGGAAAGTAGTTCATCACAGAAATCAGTTCTGTGATTCTTACACCAATCGGTGAGGAAGCTAATGATGATGATCATGAAGCTTCAGATCAAGTTACTACCAAACCTCAGAGGTCTTCTAGAATAAGATCCGCACCAAAGTGGTACGGTAATCCTATTCTAGAAGTCATGTTACTAGACCATGATGAACCTACGAACTATGAGGAAGCGATGATAAGCCCAGATTCCGCGAAATGGCTTGAGGCCATGAAATCTGAGATAGGATCCATGTATGAGAACAAAGTATGGACTTTGATTGACTTTCTCGATGATCAGCAAGCCATGTTAAATAAATGGATCTTCAAGAGGAAGACGGACGTTGATAGTAGTGTTACTATCTACAAAGCTCGACTTGTTGCAAAAGGTTTTCGACAAGTTCAAGGTGTTGAATACGATGAGATTTTCTCACTCGTAATGATGCTTAAGTTTGTCTCGAATCATGTTAGCAATTGCCACATTTTATGAAATCTGGCAAATGGATGTCAAAACTGCATTCCTTAATGGATTTATTAAAGAAGAGTTGCATATGATGCAACCAGAAGGTTTTGTCAATCCTAAAGATGCTATCAAAATGTGCAAGCTCCAAATGATCCATCTATGGACTGGTGCAAGCATCTCAGAGTTGGAAGATATGCTTGATGATTTGATCAAAGCATATGGTTTTATACAGACTTTTGGAGAAGCCTGTATTTACAAGAAAGTGAGTGGGAGCACTACAGCATTTCTGATAAGTATATGTGAATGACATATTGTTGATCAGAAATGATGTAGAATTTTTCTGGAAAGCATAAAGGAGTATTTGAAAGGAGTTATTTAAAAGAAAGACCTCAGTAAAGCTACTTACATATTGAGCATCAAGATCTATTGAGCATCAAGCCTACAACAAAGCTTGTCCCAATTCGGCCAAAAAAATTTACCGCAACATGTTGGTGCCATGTCATGACACCATGCCAAGTTTCATGATTTTCAGGCGTGTTTTGGAATTACATGAATTAAAAAACCAAGTTTCTCAATCTTTCCGGCCAAGCCACGACGCCCAGATGTTTGAATTTCACTCCAATCGCTTGCATGGGACCTAGAAATTCACCCAAGGACACACATGTGATTTTTCACCCAACTTTGATGCCTTTGGAGCCTGTGCTTGTAGTTCAAATTTGAATTATGCACATTAAATGCCTAGAAACTCAATTAATGTATAGAAAGGGCAAAACGAACCCGGAATAATTCCAACATTTAGCACGGTACTTTTAGTTGGTCTAATTTGGCTGTGTAAAAAAATTAAGGCGTGAGAAGGCAGTGTACGTATGTCGTTTCGCACACGGAGGCGACACGTTCCCTCTCAGAACCACGAGCCTTCTTGAGGGAAGCTCCGGTTTGAAAGAAGCTTACACCAAAGCTTGTCCCAATTTGGCCAAAAAAATTACCGCAGCATGTTGGTGCCATGTCATTAGACCATGCCGAGTTTCATGATTTTCAGGCGTGTTTTGGAATTACAAGAATTAAAAAACCAAGTTTCTCAATCTTTCCGGCCGAGCGATGACGCCCAGATGTTTGAATTTCACTCCCATCTCTTGCATGGGACCTTGAAATTCACCCAAGGACACACCTGTGATTTTTCAAACAACTTTGGTGCACTAGAGCCTGTGCTTGTAGTTCAAATTTGATTTATGTACATTAAATGTCCAGAAACTCAATTAATGTATACAAAAGGCCAAACGAACACAGAATAATTCCAAAATTTAGCATGATACTTCTATTTGGTCTAATCTGCCAGTGTAAAAATATTAAGGCGGGAGAAGGCAGTGTACATATGTCGTTTCGCACACGGAGGTGACACGTTCCCTCTCGGAACCAGGAGCCTTCTTGAGGGAAGCTCCGGTTTGCAATAATCCTACACCAAATCTTGTCCCAATTCGGCCAAAGAAATTACTGCAGCATGTTGGTGCCATGTCATGACACCATGCCAAGTTTCATGATTTTGAGGCGTGTTTTGGAATTACAGGAATTAAAAAACCAAGTTTCTCAATCTTCCGGACTGAGCCACGAGGCCCAGATGTTTGAATTTCACTATCATCTCTTGCATGGGACCTAGAAATTCACCCAAGGACACACATGTGATTTTTCAAACAACTTTGGTGCACTGGAGCATGTGCTTGTAGTTTAAATTTGAATTATGCACATTAAATGCCCAGATATTCAATTAATGTATAAAAAGGGCCAAACGAACAAGGAATAATTCCAAAATTTAGCACGATACTTCTATTTGTTCTAATCTTCCAAAGGTACAAAAATTAAGGTAGAAGAGGGCAGTGTACGTATGTTATTTCGCACACGGAGGTGACACGTTCCCTCTCGGAACCAGGAGCCTTCTTCAGGGAAGCTCCGGTTTGCAAGAAGCTGACACCAAAGCTTGTCCCAATTCGGCCAAAAAAAATTACTGCAGCATGTTGGTGCCATGTCATGACACCATGCCAAGTTTCATAATTTTCAGCCGTGTTTTGGATTTACAGGAATTAAAAAAACCAAGTTTCTCAATCATTCCGGCCAAGCCACGACACCCATATGTTTGAATTTTATTCCCATTTCTTGCATGGGACCTATAAATTCACCCAAAGGCACACATGTGATTTTTCAGCAAACTTTGCTGCATTGGAGCATGTGCTTGTAGTTTAAATTTGAATTATGCACATTAAATGCCCAGAAACTCAATTAATGCATAAAAATACCAAACGAACCGGAATAATTCCAAATTTAATCACGACACTCATGTACTAGTTGCATGTTCACTGTACGTAAATGTTCTAGCAATTCAAAAACCATCCTTTCCCTCCGTAACACCATTTGTCTTTCAAAACATAATGAAAAAATCAGGTATACCACAAACAGTTTACTAGAAAGAAGCGTGTGGGATGCAATATAAAATATCTTGGCGCACCTTCTTGTAAAACTTAGCGGAAGCTTCGTCGTCTACAGTCCACCACCCTCGCTTGAACCACACTTGCGTGCCAGTTTCTCGCGGCACCGAGCGAAAAAAATTTACCACGCGGAAATATCTATCTCCCCGCCCCCTCCCTCCTACCAAAAGCCACATTTCCACTGTTCCTCCTTGCTTTCCAAGTTCAAACCTTCACTGCTTCTTACTGGCAGCCCAGCCTCCTCACCGGCGACTCCATCTTCTTGCAGCGCCGCCTCCTCATGAGCTACCCTTCTTCTTGCAGTGCCGCCTCGCCAAATGACCCTTCTTCTTGCAGCACCGCCTCCTTGGCGACACTTCTTCTTGTTGCGCGGCCTCCTCGTTGTCGACCCTTCTTCTTGCTGTGCGGCCTCGTCGATATGGTTAGGTAATCCACACCCCACCCACACCATCCTCCTCCTTTCCCGTCCCACATGCCCCGACTGGCGGAGCGACACCTTCCACCGAAATCACTGCCCCCTCCTCCAATTAAGCGCCGCCCACAGCCATTATACACGCAGTATAACGTGGAGCTGAGTAACATGTGGCAGCACGCCTAACGAGGTCGCTATGGCTGCCATGCGTGTCGATCGCCAGATCTTGGAGAAGCACCTCGTCTTCGAGGCCACCGTCGACACCGTGGCGCGGTTGTCTACTTTAAAATACAGTTCATTATGTTTTCTCGAGGATACCGCCAGTGCCTTCTAGTGATTTGTCCTCTGTAATGTTAATATGCAATCTGATGTTCAGTTAACAGTTTGGTCCTATGAAATGTAATGTTCAGTTAACACTTTGGTCTAACAATTTCTACATTTCGTAGTACTGTTCTCAAGCATTCTTTGTTTTGTTAACTGTCTTATCTTCTAGTACATGTTTCTGTTCTGCAATGTCGTGCTCAGTTAACTATTTTGGTTCATTTGGTCTAATGTCCATTTAACTGTTTGGTTCAGTTCTGCAATTTGATTTTTATTTGTTGTGGGTACAATTTTGTATTGTTATGCATGTGACACCAATCAAATTTGGTTGTACTCGATACATATTATCTCGATAGTATGGCAACTCTCGCTTAACCTGATCAAGATCTTCCTTATGTGTGTTGCAGGGAAACAATGGGAGACACTGCGGTTTATCATCGAGGTTTGTTCAAGCAGGATCCTTTGGCTAATAGCACATTATTGTGTAGTTCCAGGAATCATTCTAATATTTAGGTTTCTTACAATTTGGTCTTGCACATGTAGGTGCTGCTGTCAGAGGCTCAGACCCATTGTTCGACCCATTTTGCATATGGGGAAATGAGATGTCCATGAATATCGATCAAGTCAAGAAACTCAAAAAGATTGTAAGGATGAAGAAACTTGTGATGAATAACAACAGATCTTTGTTTGCACAATGAAGAAAACATCAGTCAACTATAGGATGGTACCAACTCTTTTACCTTGTTTTTCCCCTTGCGCCATTTCAAAATTTACAACGGCGATTTATGCATAGCTTTGTTTTCATTACTTCTCAAAGCATTTCACCGATGATTACCTCTCAAACCACCTGCATGGTCAAGAGGCGAGGAAGGTATTCATTCAACACCCACGGTACAATATTGAACTCTTGCTGAAGAGGACGACGGTTGGGCGGGAAATTATCCATAGCCACTGGCCTAAAGTTGCAAGGACATTCAACATCACTGAAGGCTCAATATTTGCCTTCCGCTTCTGCAGTTTCCCAGATGAGATCCATCTGTCTATTTATCGTGTATGATGCTACTTTCCAAAGGTTTTGATGCTTCATGTGAAACTTGGTGCTGTTGTGTAATGGCGTAACTGAGTGCCGAAGCTATCTGATGTAATTTGATTATGAAATCCTGGTTACTTTTATATGGATAGGAAATATCTGGCATGTTTTATAAGAAATATCAGTTTGATTCGTACATGGATTATCAATAATAGGCTAATTACCCTTCTTATTGGGGTTTTCTATTGCAAACGGTTACTCAGACAACACCGTGGGCGATGAACTCAAACAACCCACACGGTTTCTAGAAAGTAGGTGTGTTCGATCAACTAACAAACACACACGGCTTCCGGCAGCGAACTGTTTGCGTTAGGCCACCTTGCACAAACGTTTCTACACAAAGAACTGTGTGGGATGTACATACCTACGGAAATGATTTTTTGGGATTCACCGTGTGGGATGTACATACCTACGGAAATGATTTCTGGGATTCACCATCTGGGATGTACATACCTACGAAAATGATTTCTAGGATTCACCGTGTGGGATGTACATACCTACGGAAATGATTTCTGGGATTCACCGTGTGGAATTTACATACCTACGAAAATGATTGGGTTTCCATGCCTCGCCCGATCGCACATGGCCTCAGCCTGGGTCCCAGGAGGGCCTATCCCCGACGATTTCTGGGTCGTGTGGGAAGGACCCCCCTATCACCCACACTCACTTGGCGATGGTTCCAAATGCCGTCGCGGAAAGGGGTTTTAAACCGTGTTTTTAGGACGTCGGTGTACCAGTGCTGGTACACAAAGTCTGGTGCAACTGATTCCAAAACTTCGAGGTAAATTGTGTTCCTCTATCTGATATGATGGTCCTCGGAACTCCATGCAAACATACGATCCTGGTCATACATATCTTGGCCAACTTCGCACTCGTATAAGTGGTTTTCACAGGGATAAAGTGAGCCACTTTGGTCAAGCGATCTACTACTACCCAGATGGAATCATATCCTGATCTGGTCCTGGGTAATCTGGTGATAAAGTCCATGCCAAGCTTATCCCACTTCCATTCAGGTATCGGCATAGGCTGTAGTAAACTAGCTGGCTTCTAATGTTCTGCCTTAACTCTCTGACATACATCACATACTGCTACATACTCGGCAATATCCTTCTTCATACCGGTCCACCAGAAACGTTCCTTCAAATCCAAATACATCTTAGTGTTTCCAGGGTGAATCGAGTATGGCGAGTCATAAGCCTCCTGAAGTATTAACTTCCTGATCTCCGAGTCATTAGGCACATAAACACGGTCCTCAAACCATAAAGTTTCGTGCTCATCTTCACGAAAACCTTTGGCCTTTCCTTTGCTCATCTTCTCCTTTATCTCAGCAATTTCCTTATCATCATTCTGAGCTTCTCGAATCTTTCCCAATAACATAGACTGAACCTCCATTGCTGCAACAAATCCTCTTAGAACTATCTCCAAATGAAGTTCCTTGAGATCGTCGACTAACTCCTGCGGCAATCCTCCACTTACGAGGGTATTGACATAACTCTTGCGGCTCAAAGCGTCTGCTACAACATTGGCCTTTCCTGGGTGATAATGTAGCTTCATATCATAATCCTTTATTAGCTCCAACCATCTCCTCTGCCTGAGATTCAGCTCCTTCTGTGTGAAAATATACTTCAAACTCTTGCGATCCGTGTATACATCGCAACAGTTTCCAATAAGAAAATGTCTCCAGGTCTTGAGCGCATGCACTACGGCTGCTAACTCCAAATCATGCGTGGCATAATTCAACCCATGAGGTCAAAGTTGATGTGAGGCCAGGGACGATTCCAAGGGGGGAAGAGGGGGGGCTAGACCCCCCAATGATCACGTTGCCTTATTATCGATGAGGTCCTGTAATGAAAGCCCATCTATATATCACGTAGTGATTGCAGGCAGCAGCAGGTCAAAGCCCATATATATGCACGTAGTGATTGCAGGTAGCAGGTCAAAGGCCCAAAGAAAAGAAAAATAGCCCACGTGAAAGAGGACCCACTGGCTCACGACGCCGCACGCGACACGGCAGTTTTCTCGTCGCTTGTTTCCAATCTGCATTCCTGCGATCGGAAAAACCTCGCCGCGCTGCTGCCTCCCCGCCTCGCCATCTCCCCACCGCTTGCCGCCGCCGCCTCCGCCTCACTGGTAGGCGAGGCACAGCGCCATCTCGCAGATCCACAGGCATATTCCGGCCGGCCGAGAGCGTCCAAGCAAGGAAAAAAGGGTTAGTTTTTTTTAGATTTAGACGAGTTTGTGTCTTGTAATGTAATCATAGAACTACATACAAGAAGAACTAATTAGCAACTTTTTGATTCTCTAATTGTGTTTGTGTAGACATGAAGATGAAGAGAGATGAATCAATTCACAATTTTTAAGCCAATTGGTTCAAGCTCTCAGCCATGTGAACATGTTGCAAACGCAAACGATCTGCAACCTAGCCAAGAGAACTACCCTTATCTTGCTGAAGATTATTATCAACCTGATCATTGTTTTAGCCAGCATAAAGTGGATTAGGGGAAGCACCATCACAAGGAGCCGCCATGGACCTGACTTCCGCTATGCCTCCTGCACGAGCCCTCTCATCAACTTCAAATCTTCTAAAAGAAATTGTCTAACTTGAATGATCGTTGATTGATGCGCATGAAAATTAGATTGGAATCAATTATTTGTAGTACAGTGTACCAAATTTTGCTATATAAATTCAATAAAAAATGAAGTTGTCTTGTCAAAGATGGAAAATTTGGTAGTCTTCTTCTAGTGTTGAAAACATGGTTTCAGTTTTGGCCTTTTACACGGTCTTAATGTTTTTGGCTGGGTCGAAGCTCATTAGTATGTAAGAGATCAAGTGAGGAACTCGTCCCCCCCCCCCCTATACCAAATTCCTGGCTCCGTCCCTGCGTGAGGCATATGAAACAACTCTTCCTTCTAGCATAATTACACCTCCAAGTCCCAAGCGAGAAGCGTCACATTCCTCTGTCCATTTGAACTTGGTGTCCTTCTTCAACAATTCTGTCATGGGTTTCGCAATCTTGGAAAATTTCTCAATGAACCTCCTATAGTATCCTGCGAGTCCCGTAAAATCATGGATCTCTCCTACTGAGGTGGGTGCCAACCACTCAGTGACAGACTGAACCTTGGTAGGGTCTACTGCTGTACCTTCTCCTGATATAATATGCCCAAGAAATCCAACTTCCCTCAACCAAAACTCACATTTGATGAACTTAGCATATAGCTGATGTTCCCTGAGCTTCTCGAGAACTAATCGCAATTGTTCCTCGTGTTCCTCTTCATTCTTCGAGTACACCAATATGTCATCAATGAACACCACAACAAACTAATCCAAGAACTCCATGAACACCTTATTCATCATACTCATAAAATAGGCAGGGGCGTTAGTTAATCCAAAAGACATGAGTGTACTCATATAGACCATACCTTGTGGTAAAAGCGGTCTTAGGTATATCCTGTTCTCGGATCTTCAACGGTGGTATCCTCGATCAAAGATCGATCTTGGAGAATACTTTAGCTCCTCGCAATTGGTCAAACAAAACATTGATCATCGGTAGTGGGTACTTGTTCTTGATCGTCACTTCATTCAATGCACGATAATCAACAACCATTCTCAATGATCCATTCTTCTTCTTAAGAGTACTGGGGCTCCAAACGGTGATCAGCTTGGTAGAATGTAAACTTTCTCCAATAACTCCTTAATCTGCTTCTTAATTTCCTCTAGATCATTTGCGGGCATCCGATACGGTCTCTTTGATATAGGTCTGGTGCCTGGCAACAACTCTATTAAAAATTCTATGTCTTGATCTGGTGGCATGCCTGGTAATTCCTCTGGAAATCCATCCGGATAATCCTTCACAACATGCACTTCTTCCTGAACCACTCCCGAGAGGGAATTCACTTGGGTCCTCCTTGGTGCATGCCTAGATACATACTTGATCCTTTTTCCCTCAGGGGTGGTGAGTAGAATTGACTTGCTAGCACAATCCAAAATTATTAGGTCTGAGGGGAAAACATGCCTACCTATGGTCAATGGCATCTGAAAACACCCTCCGCTTGCCATATACTCGCCTCCCGAGCTTACTAACATAGGTGTCTTAAGGGCTTTGGTGGGAAATTTATACTTATCCACAAATCCCCTCTATATGTATGAATGCGATGCACCAGTGTCAAAAAGAACAGTAGCAGTAAATGACTTAATCAAAAACTTACCGATAACTGCATCCAGCCGCTCTTCAACTTCCTCCACGTTAACGTGGTTCACCTGTCCTCTGGTGAAAGGGTTGGGCTTCTTCCCAGCACTTCCATTGCCATTTCCATTTTTTGCTTCAGGGCACTCGGTGGCGTAGTGTCCAGTCTTCCCGCACTTGAAACAAGTAATGTGACTTAGATCCTTCTTGGCGGGTGTAGTGGGGTTGTAACGGTTCTGATCGTTGTTTCCTCCATTCCCATTACCATTATTGGCCCCACTATGGTTATGTGAGCTTCCTCCATTGTGAGGCTTCCATGGTTATGATGGGTAAGTCCTCCCGAGTTTGGGGTAAAATGAGGTTTCTGCTGAGCTCCAGAATTGTACTTCCCCTGTCCATACTTCCTTTTGCGGCTCTCTATCTATTGCTGCTTGCCTTCAATCATGAGGGCCATGTCTACCAATTCTTGGTAGTTAGTGAATGTTGCCACCATCAACTACATACTCAGCTCATCATTTAGTCCTTCCATAAACTTCTCCTGCTTCGCGGCATCTGTGGCCACATCATCTGGGGCATAGCGAGCTAACTTGCTAAACTCATCCACGTACTGTCACACAGTATGATTTCCCTGGCCTAAGTTGCAAACCTCATGCTTCTTCATACTCATAGCTCCAACTGAAACATGTGTAGTACAGAATGCTTGCTGAAACTGATCCCAGGTGACATTAGCTATGGGGAAAGTGGTTGTGTAATTCTCCCACCATGAGGCTGCGGGTCCATCCAGTTGGTGTGAGGCAAAACGTACCTTCTCAGCATCTGTGCAACCTGCGGTGGTCAGCTCCCTTCCAATCTTGCGGAGCCAGTCATCATCAACAATCGGCTCGGTGCTACTAGAGAACACCGGCGGATTCAACCTCAGACAACGGGCTAAGTTGTCAACTGGAGGTGGTGGCGGTGGGTTGTTGTTGTTGTTGCCTTGGTTACGGACTAGCAATGATATCAAGGCATTACATTTGTTGGATCAACTGAGTGAGCTCCGGTGGGAAGACAAATCCGGGGTCACGTCTCGGAGGCAGCTGATAGGTTTAGAGGGGTGGGAATAGAATAGAGTGAGGTCTAAAGAGAGATCACTACCCATATGCACATGAGAAAAACACATTCATTCCACACCACTCAATTCAAACAAGGTCATACAATCGGTCTAAACTACCGATACAAAATACTTGGACTATTACTATATACATGGGGGATACTAATAGTAATTTGGTGGTCGACTAGAAATTTTGATCGGTGGAAGACTCCATGATATCTGCTCCAGCTTCATCTTCATAATCATCATCGCTGTCGGGGTCGGAGTCGGTGTCGTCGATTATGATGTAGTCCATAGGATGGTTATCCTCTGCAGGTTCGGGATCTCCCATGAATACTCCTAACTTCTTCTTCAGGTCTTCATTCTTCTCCAGTAGCACTGCAATTTCTTCTTCATATCCATCGGGTGTAGACTTGAGTTCCTCTTCTAGTTCCATGTTCTTGGTCACCACTTTCTTCATTTCTATCATGCTGGCGCACATCTGGTTCTCCTGACGACGAATGTGCAGGTTTAACTCCTGGATGTAGGCTGCAATGGACTTGTCCCTCCTGGTGCAAATCATCTCCCATTTCTCATCTCGGCGTCCACATATCTAGTAGATGGTGTCCTTAAGATCCTTGTGGTATACCTCGCCAATGCGTCCCATGGCAATGTGGGCGGCCATGCTCTTTCCTAGACTCCAGGTTGGTGCATCAAAGGAGAACTCTACGGGCTCAATAACCGGTGTGAATGTCCTTCCTGGAACATGTACTCGAATCGTCCAGCGCTCTTCTTCAGGTAGAGTGGAAGTGTAGGTCCCGGTGAAGCTTGGTATTCCGATGCTCAGGTAGCTAGTGGCTTCCTTCAAATGTCGTCTGAAAGGGGTGTCGTCGTCCGGTTGAGCAAACTTGTTCCTTGGAACCACCATCTATAGAGTAGAAAATGGAGAAGAGTCAGAAATGAGTAGAGAAGACTGTCCTATGGCTTATCCTAGTGGTCGCATCCTACAGTCAACGTGTGCTCTGATACCATCTTGTAGCACCCCGACCTCAGACGGTCAAGTCTCTGTGCTTAAGTGTCAACCCTAGATCGGTATTGCTGACACGCCAGTACTCGAGGATTTATAACAGAGTTCAATCACACACTTATTACATCAATGTCTCAAAAGAGAACTTATTACAATAATATGGCTGAAGGCCATCTTAATAAGATAAAAGCGGAATCTTCAAAGGTAGTAGAGTCCATTCAACTCCACGGCAAAACTGAGTGCATGACAACGACCTAGCCTGAAAACTCTGAAAACTCTAAAAACTCTGCAACATAATACGTTGCAGCCTGTGTAGGTCAGCACATGGAATATGCTGGCAAGATAACACTAAAGAGCAAAGAACAGATAACAGCTATCAGTGCATGCATATATGGTTGGTGGAGGCTCTATGGTTATCATTTGCATAAAGCTAGTTTTTCCCTACAACAAAGGAATATATTTTATTTAACTACAAAGTTTTTTGAAATCATTGAGAAGGTTCCTCCAACTCAATCCCAAAATAATAGTTAAAACCCAACAAATTAATTAAGTAAAGTGATGAGATCAACCAATAATTCAAGTACCAGATACTCAAGATGTCCATAACAGGGGACACGGCTAACCATGATTAGTTTGTACACGCTGCAGAGGTTTGTGCACTTTTCCCCACAAGACTCGATCTCCTCCGTTGTATTTCTCGCACTGCATGGTGTTTGAGAAACGGATGACCGAGACACAGTCTTTTCAAAGAGGTCCCCTTAACCGATAGATAGGTCGGTACACCTACAATCCCCTACATCTGCTAGCCCATCATGGAAAGGATTCCCACAACTTACTCAACTATGCCAGAGCCCATAATGGATTGTGGCTGCACACGGAAGTTTCTAGCATGAACAATCTTATGATCCCTTTGAGCCTGGGTGGCAAACCATAGGATGGTCACCACGGGTACTCCGGATATCCTAGGACAACACTGGATTGCTCGGTGTCCGGACAACCACTGGTGCTCCAGGTGCCCCAACCAACCCACCCAGGATGTGTATTAAAGTAGCCACCTTAAGTTAACCATTAATTAATAATAACTCTCACATCTTCATGAATCTCTCAAATCTATCCACGTCTCTGAGCACAAAGATAGCAATATAAGCATAACGTAATAACACCCAGGGGTTTGGATATAAAACGCAATAGGTTCTACCTCTTCAACTACTTCCCAATACCCACATGTTAACAGATCCTACTCATGCAATGTTTGAGGGTTGAGACTAATGCATCAAAATTGGGTAATAAGGGATATGATCAAAGTGTTACTTGCCTTCTCGACGATCACGAAAACTCTAGCGATTCGTAGTAGCAAGCCTCGCACTCCGGATACTCTATCGTGAACAAACAATAGCATACATAAGCACTCAAGCAAGATGCAAAGGTAAAACTCAAGAGAAAATATCCAAACAGAAAGTTAAAGAGAAGAGCTTCGATTTGCAAAAAGAATCAATCGAATCGGACCTACGAAACTCAAACTACGATCAAAACAAGATCAAATTCAAATCTGCTTGAAACCAAATTTTAATTTGTCAAAACCATGTTCAATTTGATTATCTGGAAAGAGGGAAACAACACGAAGATTTTGGCGTTGGTTTCACTTGATTTGGATAACGAGCAAAAAGTAACAAGGGTTTGAAGTTTAGGGACTAATCTGTGATAAAAGTATTCGCGGATAGGTCCATGCCCGAAAATTAAAATAAAAAGAAAAAAATCTATGGGACGAATGTCTGCTAGCATAGGATAACGAACGAAATCGTTCATTAACAGAGAGGATTGGGTGAACGTTCGCTAAATAGATCGAACCGAAAATAAAAACAGAAACCGGAACTAACCAAAAAAATAAACCGACCAAAACCCTAAAAAACCGATCTAGGTTTTTACCTAAGCCGATTTAAAACCGGTGAGAGCGTGGCGGCTCGGTGAGTCTGGTGAGAGGCGGCGGCGAGGCGGGTGGGGTGGCAAAGGCGGTGGCGTGAGCGGCGGGTGTGGCGTGGCGGCGACAGTGGCGGCTGAAGGCAACGGCGGTGGCGAGGTGTGGCGGCTTGCACAAGGGCTGCGGGCTTCTTGGCGGGGTGGCGAGGTTAGGTGAGAGGGGCGGCCGTCTTATAAGGAGGGAGGAGGGCCGGCTTGGGAAGGGGCAAGGCGCCGTGGTCGAGTCGAGCCGGACTCGGCTCTGCCACACGGCAGTATGCAAGAGCGAAGGAAGGCGGCGGCTGGGCCGGGCTTGACCCGATTGGTCTGAAGGAAATTTAAAAAACTAAAAAATTACCATGAAAAAATACTCATAAAATATAAAGAATTCAACAAATACCAGAAACAATTTTCACCATCCAAACCTAATATTTAAGATGAGATGAACATTTTTCTGACCTAAAATGCAATTTTCAAAAAATGCATATTTTTCTCTAATTCAAATAAAATACAAATAAAATAGAAATTGATTTTAAAATTTCTCCTCCAATATTTCTCTCTTGTTGAAGAAGTCATTTTATCTTCTCTCATTTATTTTTGTTATTGGAAATAATTGGAGAGAAAATATTAAAATCAAATTGATCTTTTCTTCAAATTTGAAATAAATTCAAATACGAAAAATTTGTGAAACCTCCAACTCTCTCCTTGGGTCCTTGAGGAGCTTAAGATTTCTAGGATCACAACCAAATGAAAATAAAAATATGATATGCATATGATGACCTATGTATAACATCCAAATTGAAAATTGAGATGTTACGGATGACATCCATACACACGTGTTTAGCATACTATTGTAAACTATACTAGGTCCATCACCAAGTGTGTGTCCGGCACCCCTTGGATATAGGTAGCACCAAACCAGATAATAAGCTTGTGCGCAAGAGGCGTTTCTTATTTTCACATGGTGTACACTCTTATATTTCATGGTTTCATTCGGTTTACGCTTGTATGTTTTCCGATTTCACGCATACACTCCTTTTCTCTCTCTAGGTACAACCGTGACACAAATTTATGTGTCGATCTGTAGATACCTATATAGGTTATGCATCAACCTAACCCGAAAGACCACTCTAAAGTTACATTTTGCCATTCTTAGGTAGGACACAAGGTTGTAATGATGTAATATGTTGAACGTTCTTGGATATTTTTAGAATATTTATATATAGTTTACACAATTTTTATGCTATTTGAGTACAAAAAACTCATGTGTAGATTTTGTATTCAAATTCTATGGTTTGCCCCAAAGCTACTGCTTCGTTCATGCATGGGCCAGTCCCATCATCTCAATAGAAACAAAACCACTCTCAAATTATTTCTTCTCGATGCCAAGTAAGACACAAAGTCATGAAGTAAAATGTTGCCATGTTATTATATAAAAGTGTTAAGAATCTCTATATACATGGTTAGATCATGAGCACACTATAAAAAAAGTGCTTGGTACCAAAGAAAGAAAGTCAATGGTCCATGCATTCAATTTCAAGGGCAATCCTAGAAATACCCCTTCTTTCAAGGGGCCAACATGCAAGATTCACTTAATTGAAACGCTTGCTTCTGGAACCACCTCATTCCTTCCTCCTGTCGTGTAGCCCCTCACTAGTGCATGGGCCCTATCACACGCCCCCATGTATATGGGTCGCCGTTTTTGCGACCATTTTTTATATATGGGACTATCCTCGCCCCCATGTGCCAACCTACACATCCGCTTCCATGTGTCATTAAAAACTCTACCCATTTACCAATTTAGGCGAGGCTCCTTCCCCCTAGTGACTACAACGAGGCACTAGCGGCCATGTGCGGTGGCGATATCTCAAGATGCCTGCGGTGACATGGAGGGTGACAAAGCTAAAGCTGTGGGCGAGAAGGAGAAGGCCTGGCGAGGCGATTGCGGCGGTCGGCGCTTTGCAAGGCTTGACAGGCTTGGCGTCAGACTTAAGATGGAGTACGAATATGTGGACTTTGAAGAGTTTCAGGCTGGCTCCAGGGATTTTGACTTACATTTCCGGCGTCGAGATCAAGCCATTCGCCACTGTCTAGAGGTCCTTCTCCAAAGGTATCGACACCTCTAGGGACTCTGACTTGGATCTCGGGCGTGGCGGGATGGGAAAGGAGGACGATATCGACGAGCTCGTCAAGATCAAGCCATTCACGATTGTCAAGAGGTCACTCTCGAAAGGTATCAATGCAACATCCTTAGATCTGGTTTTAATCCGTCTATAAGGATCATACTTTCCATCCTTGTCTATTATTGTATCACATTTTCTCATTTTGGGGTAGGGCATAAAAGTTTGAAATAGCATATGGCTATTTTTAAGGGGTTAAATATTTTATTATGTTGTTAAAGCTTTAAATATATGGTTAGATCATAGCCTGGGGTGGAGCTAGGACCAAACCACGTAGTTGCGTCCGGGATGTGACGTCCATACACACATTTGTAGCATACTATGGTGAACTATACTAGGTCCATCGCCAAATGTGAACCTGGCTCCCCCTTGGCTATAGGTAGCACCGAACCAGTTAATAAGCTTGTATGCAAGAGGAGTTTCCTATTTTCACATGGTTTACACTCTTACATTTCCTGGTTTTATGCGGTTTAAAATATGATCGACACACTTTTTAAAATCATGAATATATTTTCTAAGTGTCACATACATTTTTTTAGTGGTACATTTATTTCTGTTACGTGAAGATTCTTTAACACTTAATAATTCTTCGACCATACAAGTACCCATGATCATGGAGTTCGAGCCACCGTGGAGGTTAGGAGCAAGGAAGAAATGAAGCGCTAATCTGAACACCAGTGATGTAAATATGTACTACGGTAGTATGAATCCAATCCTTGGGGAGACATGAGGTGAATTCATTAAACATCCAAAGTGCTTTTGTCTAATTTATCTCTATTACGAATGGTAGCATAGGGTAGCATTTTGATGAGGGTATATCATGTGCTTACTTTTTTCCAGGCAGGGGTGTCGCACAATCTTGAGCAAGAAAAATGTTTGGTACCAAGAAAGAAAGTCGGTGGTCCATGCATTCAATTTTAAGGGCAATACTAGAAATACCCCTTCTTTCAAGGGGCCAACGGGCAAGATTCCCTGAATTGAAACACTTGCTTCTGGAACCACCTCGTTCCTTCTGCCTATCGCGTAGCCCCACATGTGTGTGGGCCCTACCACACGCCCCCTTGCCTAGGGGTCATCATTTTTGCGAACACCGTGTATATATGGGATTGTCCTCGCCCCCATGTGCCAACCTGCCCATTCGCTCCCATGTGTCATTAAAAACCCTACCCATTTACCAATTTTGGCGAGGCTCGTCCTTCCCCTAGTGACTACTACGAGGTACTAGCGGCCATGTGCGGTGGCGGGATCTCGACATGCCCGCAGTGACACGGAGGTGACAAAGCTAAAGCCGGGGTCGAGAAGAAGAAGGCCTGGCGCGGCGCTGGCGGGGGTCGGCACTTTGCAAGGTTTTACGTGCTTGGTGTCGGGCTTGAGATGGATTATGAAGATGTCGACTTCGAAGAGTTTGAGGTTGGCTCCAGGGACTCTAACTTGGATCTCAGGCATATCGGGGTGGCAAAGGAGGACGATGATGATGGGCTATTCAAGATCAAGCCATTCACCATTGTCAGGAGGTCCCTCTCTAAAGCTATTGACGCCACATCACTAGATCTGGTTTTAATCTGTCTATTAGGATTATACTTTCCATCCTTGTCTATTGTAGTATCACATTTTCTCATTTTTTGGTAGGGCATAAAAGAATGAAATCATATATGCCAATTTTTTAAGGGTGTTAAATATTTTCTTATGTTGTTAAAGCTTTAAATATATGGTTACATCATGGCATGGGGTGGAGCTAGGACCAGACCCTAGTTACGCCTGGGTGCGACGTCCATACACACATGTGAAGCATACTATGGTGAACTATACTAGGTTCATCGCCAAGTGTGAACTTGGCTCACCCTTTGCTATAGGTAGCACCAAACCAGTTAATATGCTAGTACGCAAGAGGCGTTTCCTATTTTCATATGGTTTACACTCTTACATTTCCTGGTTTTATTCAGTTTAAAATGGCATGAACACACTTTTTGAAAATCATGTATATCTTTATCTTTACCTAATATTAAAAGATGGAGCCTTTCATGGTTCTCCATACGTCACTCTTTTATATCCGTTGATTTTATCTTAATAATAAAAATTAACGGCTAAGATTTAAAGGTAGATTTACAAAGATATGTGAAAAAAATGGTTCGCAACACGAGCCAACCTGCGATCGTGAGAAATCACGTCGCACATGTTGCTTTCCATCCATCGCTGCACGGTGTCAGCGCACGACCTGCCTTGACAGCCACGACCAAAGGGGGCTGCCGCGACAAAGAAGTCGCGTCACTAACGATGGCCTGGTGGCAAGGCGGATTGATGAGGGCCCAAGAGGGTCGTGCAGCCCAACAGGAGATTCGTCGGGCGGAGTGGGGCGGCTGAGCCCGTGTCACCCCGACGATTACTTGTTCTCCCACGCAAGAGAGGCATCGAAGGATCGTAACGAAAGGCGGCTCTCCTCTCCTCTACTTTCCCCACCTACCTTCCCTTTTTCCACAAGAACAGCGAGAGGCCGATTGTAATTTGAATTCGAGACTTGTATCTGGAGTAGATCGACACGGTACCTAACATCCCGGTATCGAGACCTCACACCACCAAATCCATTGTGTTCCACCCTAGAAACCCATCACCGCGTCCATGCGCGGCATGTCCTTCTCGCCTCCACGGATCCGGCGCTCAAGGAATATCTCAACAAGCTGCACCAAGATGTGAAGAACAACTCCGCCACCGTCCTCAAGCAGCTGCAAGCGCAGACGTCCCAGATCGATGATACGCTGGAAGCCCGATCTGGAGGCCCGCTTCACCAAGCTGGAGACCACGGTCGCCTCGCTCCAAGCGGCCACGCCGCACTCGTCGAGTGGAGCGGCGCCCCTGCTTCCAACTCCGCCGCCGCTTCCCGACGCGCGAGGAAGCCTCCACGGGACCAGTGGCCACGGTGATGTCGATCTTACCGAGGGGCAACCAACGGTGACCTTAGAATCGCCGGGGGTACTCCCGGTCACAGGTACGCCTTCCCTCCCGCTCGTTCCCTCTTATGCACCTCCCTTGTCGTCCTCTGTGCTCGCCACCATGGGGCAGCCACCACCGCCCGTGAATTTTTCCCTATTCACCGGCGAGAACTCACAACTCTGGAAAACTCTCTGTGAGCAGTATTTTCTGATGTTCTCAAACCACGACTCCTATCGTGTACCAATGGCAACTCTCAATTTCTCCGGTCCAGCAGGAATCTGGCTGCAGTCCGTGCAGAAAAAAATAGTTGGACTAGACTGGGAGGCCTTTGCCTCTCTTCTCTGCACTCGTTTTGGGCGGGATAAGCACCAGATGCTCATCCGCCAGTTTTATGCCATCAAACAAACCACCTCTGTTGCTGATTTTATCGACCGATTTGAATCCCTGATGAATCACCTGATTTCATACTCAGAATCTACTCACCCATATTTTTTTCCTGACGTGTTTTGTTGAGGGACTGCGACCGGACATCCGAGCGGTGGTGCTCGTGCAGCGCCCACTAGACCTGGACACGGCGTGCTCGTTGGCCCTACTTTAGGAGGAAGTGGCCGACGGCGAGTTATTCTACGGGCATCTCCCACATGTCAACCGCGGGCAAGGCCAAGCTTCCAGGATGGCGTCACCACCATTCTTTGGGCGACCTGCTACGCCTACAAAGAAATTTCGAAGATAGGCGCGGCCTTGGCGCCGCCCGAGCTACATCTGAAGTCAGCAAGGTGGCCGCCCTCCGTGCATTCCGGAGCGCGAAGGGACTTTGCTTCAAGTGCAGCGAGAAATGGGAAAAGGACCATGTGTGTCCGCCTATAGTTAGGATGCACATCATGGATGAATTACTCGCCATGTTCAGTATGGACGAAGCTGCGTCAGAATCACCACCAGACTCGTCGATGTGATTCAAAAAAGCAGAGATCGAGCGACAAGTTCAGGAACTACTCAACGCCGGTGTGATTCAAAAAAGCTCAAGCCCATTCTCCTCCCCAGCCTTACTCGTCAAGAAGAAAGACGGCTCCTGGCGCCTTTGCATGGATTATCGATGCCTCAACTCCATGATAGTGGTCAGCAAATACCCAGTACCTATCATTGATGAACTCTTGGATGAGCTTGTCGGTGCCAAGTGGTTTTCTAAACTTGATATGCGTGTCGGTTTCCATCAGATACGCATGGCGAGGGGAAGAATACAAGATGCCTTTTCAAACTCACTCGGGGCATTGGGAATTCGCGTCAATGACGCTCGGTGTCGCTGGAGGACCGTCGACCTTCAATGGTGCCATAAATACCACCCTCCATCCGGTGAATCAAGGCGTCTGCGTCATCTCATTCTTCGATGACATCCTCATATTCAACAAGACTTTCACCGATCACATACAACACCTCGGGCAAGTTACGCAACTTCTTAGAGAAGATCAGCGGCAAGTTAAGCGGTCCAAGTGTTCATTTGCCCGGAAGATTGCCTACCTCGGCCATGTCATCAATGAGCACGGTGTTTCTACTGATCCCAGCAAAGTTCTTACAGTCCATAAGTGGCCGACTCCCACTTGCCTTAAGGTGGTGCGCGGCTTTCTCGGCCTCGCTGGCTATTATCGCAAGTTCATCCAACATTTTGGAATTATTGCCCGACCACTATTCAACCTCCTCAAAAAACGCGAGCAGTTCGTATGGACAAGTGACACACAACAAGCTTTTGATACTCTGAAACTGAAACTAGTCTCAGCACCAGTCTTACAATTGCCTGATTTCACCAAGAAATTCACCATTGACACGGACGCGTGCGCCCTATGGAGTAGGAGCAGTTCTCCAAAGAAGAAGGGCACCCCATTGCTTACATGAGCAAGCCTCTGGGTCCCAAGAACAGAGCCATGTCCACTTACGAGAAAGAATGCATAGCAATCCTGATGGCAATTCAACAGTGGCGTCCTTACCTCCACACGGGAGAGTTCGTTATCCGCACGGATCAACGCAGCCTCGTGCACCTGGACGATCGACACTTGTCCACCCCATGGCAACAAAAGGCCTTCACCAAACTGCTTGGGCTCAAATACAAAATCTGCTACCGACCGGGACCAACAAATTCAGCGGTGATGCCTTTGTCCGCCACACCGGACACCTCCATCACAGCTATTTCAGTTTGCAAACCTGCACTGGCCGACGATATTGTGCCTAGCTACGGGACCAACACACAAGTGCGGCATATCATCCGTGACCTGGACAGACGACCGGGATCCCAAGAAGCGCTTCCAGATGCGATGGGTTGTTATACTTCAGGGACATAATCTAGCTTGGGGGCTCTCCTTCTCTGCAACAACGCATGCTCTGCGTCTTCCATGACAGCACAATGGGCGGCCACTCCGGAGTGCCCGTGACCTATAGGCGCCTCCGCCGCCTATTCGCCTGGCCCAAAATGAAAGAGCATATCAAGCAATATGTGCAACCGTGCTCCGTATGCCAGCAAGCCAGCGTGTTCACTACCCTGGCCTGCTCGAACCTCTTCCAGTTCCAGATGGTGCGTGGAAGGTAGTCACCATGGACTTCATTGACGGCCTTCCTTCTTCGGGCAAGTTCAATTGCATTCTGGTTGTGGTCGACAAGTTTACTCGCTATGCTCACTTCATCGCTCTCAGCCACCCTTTCACTGCGGCCAAAGTGGCTCATTCTTACCTGGAGAACATCTACAAACTACACGGCCTCCCTGAAGCAATAGTCTATGATAGAGATCCCGTGTTCACCAGCAGTTTTTGGTGCGAGCTCTTCAAGACTATCGGCACCGAGCTCGAGCATGCCATATCATCCGCAAATAGACAGGCAAATGAAGCGCATCAATCACTGCCTGGAGATTTACCTCAGATGCTTCACCCACGCTGACACGAACAAATGGCACCAGTACTTGGCTCTGGTAGAATTTGGTATAACTCCAGTTTTCACTCTGCTCTCAATACATCACCTTTTGCAACTCTCTATGGCCATGAGCCACGTCATTGGGGAATCGAAGCCGTCTCCACATGCAAGCTGCCGCAACTCAAAGACTGGCTCGAAGAGCGCAAGCACATGCAGCAAGTTCTCCCGGAGCACTTGCATCGAGCATGTAACATCATGAAAAGTCAAGCTGACAAGAAACGCTCGCATCGCTCCTTCGTCGTCGGGGACTCCATCTTCGTCAAGCTGCAGCCTTATGTGCAGACAACGGTGGCCCTCACTCCAACCACAAGCTCTCCTTCCGCTACTTTGGGCCCAACAAGATCATCCGCGTCGTCAACCCCGTTGACTACGAGCTCGAGCTGCCCGCCGGCGCCAAGGTGCACCCCGTCTTCTACGTGTCGCAGCTTCGTCGAGCCCTATCCGCTGCTACTCCGGTCGAGACGATGCTGCCAACCCCAACAGACGATCCTCTAACACCGGTCGATATCATTAGTACAAGATGGCGCCACACCCCTGTGGGCGACATGAACAAGTGCTCGTGGCGCTGGTGCGATCCTCGATCCTCAACGCCACAGGAAGACACCAAGACGATGCAACACCGCTACCCCTCTGTCCTGGCTTGAGGACAAGCCAGCTCTCAAGGAGGATGGGATGTTAGTGCAGGAGCTGCCTTGACAGCCACGACCAAGGGGGATGCCGCGACAGCAAGTCGCGTCACCAACGATGGCCTGGTGGCAAGGCGGATCGACAGCAGGCCCAAGATGATCGTGCAGCCCATAAGAAGATTCGTCGGGCCGGAGTGGGGCCGCTGAGCCCGTGTCGCCCCTGGTGATTACTTATTCTCTCACGCAACGAGGGAGAGGCATCCAGAAGGATCAGAACGAAAGGCAGCTCTCCTCTCCTCTACTTTCCCCACCTACCTTCCTTTCTTCCACAAGAACAGCGAGAGGCTGATTGTAATTCGAATTCGAGACTTGTATCTGGAGTAGATCGACCTGGTACCTAACACACAGGGTCTTCAGGTGGGCCACGTCGTTGTGTTCCATTGCTCCTGTTTCCTGATTTCGCGTGTACTGTTGTCACGTAATCCTGTCGTATAGGTTTTTTCTTCTTTCGCATGCAGTTTTTTCTCCAGATGAAGTGGACCTGAGTTGGATTCTAACTCCGTGTTTCTAGGGAAAAAAGTTGTATGAGACCGGGTCTCATAGACCAGCTTGTGAGACCCTATCGGATGAGCGACATGTGGCATCGACAATCTCAGAGCACGTACGTACGTACATCCTTCATCGCTTTAATAGGTACGTGGGACTAGGGTTTTCTTTATTTTCCTCGTGTCTATGGCGGCCACGCCCAAGGGCCTCGACGGCGGCGGCCAACCGGCACGACGCAGCAGCGAGGACCTCTCTTCCATGACCTCGTCGCCGGCGGCCTGTCGGACGGCTCGTCCATGGCGGATGCATGCCACGATGTTGGCCCGGCGGACACCACGTTCATGGCAGCCGTGCGCCAAGGCGTCGTTGCGGACGGCCGGACCGACTCCTCGTATAGACGCGTCTAACTGCTCCTTGCCAGTGCACTTGCTTGTCTCCGTCGTCGCGCTCCAAAACCCCAAGGGCCTTTTGATGGCGGCGGCCAACCGGCATGACGCAGCAGTGACGACCTCTCTTCCATGACCTCGCCGAAGAAGCTCGTCGCCGGGCGGCTTTGGACGGCTCGTCCATGGCGGATGCATGCCACGATGTTGGCCGGGCGGACAGCACGTTCATGGCGGCCGTGCGCCAAGGCGTCGTTGGGGACGGCCGGATCGACTCCTCGTGAGAGACGCATCTAATCGCTCCTTGCGGTGCACTTGCTTGTCTCCATCGTCGGGCGAGACGGACTGCTTGGGCTCGACCATGGCGGCCGTATGCCATGATTGCTTTCTGGCGGACTCGACGGTCATGTTGCTGCACACTAAGACGCCGTGAGTGGTCGTAGCAACTCGCTTTGTCCACAAAGAGCGCCGAGACGTATCAAGCTGGATTCCTTTACGTGCTTGTATATCACAAGTTCGTGCCCACCGATCGATCCCATTTTCTGATTCCCATGAAATTATATTGTTCATTGCCCAAACTCCATGATGATTTTGTGAAACAAATACATTTATTGCCATGATGATTTTTTCAATGAAGTACTACACAAATTTGGTTTGCTCTCCTCTTGAGCATGACTTGCTGAACCTATGCTTTGATCTAAGTGTGGATGTACAATCAGATTTGTTGTTAATTCCGTTGTATGATCGAATGACCCCTGTTATAAATAAATTAATGGGATAAATTATGTCACCATGTCAAATATGAATCATATAGTATAAACTTTTACTGATATGCTTACCGGGAATATCGAAGGTCCAATTGGATGTGTTGTTAATTCCCTTGTACGTGACACTGAAGAATGTCCTATACCTCTCACTACCAGAAAAACTGGGGTTGCCGACAGCCAAATCTATGCCGACGGCCCCCGTCGGCATCTATGGACCTATGCCGACGGCCAAGGAAAGGTCAGAGGCAGAAAAGCCGTCGGCATACATTCAACTATGCCGACGGGACCGTCGGCATAGACCAGGCCGTCGGGACCGCCTGAGGTACGCCTACGGGGCCCGTCGGCATAGGACAGGCCGTCGGCATAGCCAGGGCCCACCTGCCCGGTCAGCACTGACCATTTGACGGCGTTGATCCTACGCCGACGGGCAGTAACGGCGGCCGTCGGCATATCTGTGGCAGAGGTATGCCTACGGCGAAGCCGTCGGCATAGGCCCTCTCGCCACGTCGCCGATCCGTGTGCCACGCCACGTCATCGATCCGTGGGACAACCTTCGTGTGTGCACAGATATGCCGACGGCCTTGCCGTCGGCATACGTTTATTTTAATTAATTTTTTATTTGTTACTTTGGTTATCTGTGGCAGAGGTATGCCTACGGCACAGCCGTCGACAGAGGCCCTTCGCCACGTCATTGATCCGTGTGCCACGCCACGCCATCGATCCGTGGGACAACCTCCGCAGGTGCAGATATGCTGACGGCCTTGCCGTCGGCATACGCGGTATTTTACTTTATTTTTTATTTTTACTATGGTTTGTTATTTTTAGTTTATTTTAGTTTTTTTTTTGTATAATATAATTATGCATTATATAAAAAAACATAACCGATTGTATATCGATTTCCCCCCGATACGAACGTCGCTAGCGCTGTGTCACGGAGGGGGGAAACGCGATACGTATGAATTCTGGTTGGTGGGGGATTCGGGTGTAGCTATGTCACGAAACATCGCACGGGTCCCGATGCATATGTGAAAGTGTTCATGCATGCGTAGACGCCCGTCTTGGGGCTCGGGGTGTGCCCCCTCACGACGGCGCTGCCGCCCGGTACTTGGAGGGGGAAAGCGGACGGCGTGGGGTCTACGGAGGGGATCTTGCAAAGGGTCTGGCCGGATGTTGCTCGAGAGTGTTCCTATGGGCTGACCTAAAACAACCGGGTGGGGAGGTCCACTGGTCAAAGCACATCCGTGCAAAGTCAAAGGGCTAGATCGTGTGGTCAAACGCTTCTGAGGTTAGGCGGGGCCAGGGCAGCCGGGGTAGCAATGCCACCGGAGGCCGCAGACCGGGCCCTCATACATGCGGGGTGGTGTGGTGGCATGTCCGAAGAGGCGGCACGCGTGTCCGGGGTGTGCCCCCCCTCACGGACGGCGCCGCCTCCGGCACCTGGAGGGGGAAACGGACGCGTCGGGTCTAGACGCAGGGGATCTTCCTGTGGGTCTGGCCCGGATGTTGCTCCAGAGTGTTCCTATGGGCTGACCTAACACAACCGGGTGGGGAGGTGCACTGGTCAAAGCCCGTCCGTGCAAAGTCAAAGGGCTAGATCGCGTGGTCAAACGCTACAGGGTTAGGCGCGGCGGGGGCACTGGGGGGTAGCAATGCCACCGGAGCGTCGCACCGGGCCCTCATACATGCGGGGTGGTGTGGTGGCATGTCCGAAGAGGCGGCACGTGTGTCCGGGGTGTGCCCCCCCTCACGGACGGCACCGCCGCCGGCACCTGGAGGGGGGAAACGGACGCGTCGGGTCTACACGGAGGGGGTCTTGCTGTGGGTCTGGCCCGGATGTTGCTCGAGAGTGTTCCTATGGGCTGACCTAACACAACCGGGTGGGGAGGTCCACTGGTCAAAGCCCGTCCGTGCAAAGTCAAAGGGCTAGATCGTGTGGTCAAACGCTACAGGGTTAGGCGGGACGGGGGCACTGGGGGTAGCAATGCCACCGGAGCGTCGCACCGGGCCGTCATAGATGCGGGGTGGTGTGGTGGCATGTCCGAAGAGGCGGCACGCGTGTCCGGGGTGTGCCCCCCTCACGGACGGCGTCACCGCTGGCACCGGGAGGGGAGAAACGGACGCGTCGGGTCTACACGGAGGGGATCTTGCTGTGGGTCTGGCCCGGATGTTGCTCCAGAGTGTTCCTATGGGCTGACCTAACAAAACCGGGTGGGGAGGTCCACTGGTCAAAGCCCGTCCGTGCAAAGTCACAGGGTTAGATCTCGTGGTCAACCGCTCCAGGGTTAGGCGGGACGGGGGCCCTGGGGGAGGGGGTAGCAATGCCACCGGAGCATCACACCGGCCCCTCATACATGCAGGGTGGTGTGGTGGCATGTCCGAAGAGGCGGCACGCTGCCTCGGGTTCGCCCCTCACGGACGGCGCCATCGCCGGCACCTGGAGGGGGGAAACGGACGCGTCGGGTCTACACGGAGAGGATCTTGCTGTAGGTTTGGCCCAGATGTTGCTCCAAAGTGTTCCTATGGGCTGACCTAACACAACCGGGTGGAGAGGTCCACTGGTCAAATCCCATCCGTGCAAAATCAAAGGGCTAGATCCGGTGGTCAAACGCTTCTGAGGTTAGGGCGGACGGGGCCCTGGGGGTAGCAATGCCACCGAGCGTCGCATCGGGCCCCTCATACATGCGGGTGGTGTGGTGGCATGTCCGAAGAGGCGTGCACGTCTCCGGTGTGGCCCCCTCACGGGCGGCAATGACATGGTAGTAGACGCTCTGCGTAACGGCGCGGCGTGAATATTATTAAATACTTGGAGCGCGATAAAATCATGAGTTTTTTACACAACGTGGGCACATGTGTTATAGGACTGATGGTAATTTTTCATAAATTTTCGTGATGGAGAAGTATCTGAACACTTCCCTCGCTGGATTGCTCTTCGTGACGTCTATGACTGTGGCGGCTGACCTCCGGGGCTAACATACCGTCAAATCTTGCGTGGCGGCCTCTCACAAGTCTGGAAGTGTTGTGGCGGTTGCAAACGCCCAAAGACGCGTCTTCGGGTGTGCCACCCCGCCTCACGGACGGGCGCCCGCCGCACTGGAGGGGGGAAACCGATGCATCGGGTCTACACGGAGGGGATCTTGCTGTGGGTCTGGCCCAGATGTTGCTCCAAAGTGTTCCTATGGGCTGACCTAACACAACTGGGTGGAGAGGCCCACTGGTCAAAGCCCGTCCGTGCAAAGTCAAAGGGCTAGATCCCATGGTCAAACTAAAGGAAATATGCCCTAGAGGCAATAATAAAGTTATTATTTATTTCCTTATTTCATGAGAAATGTTTATTATTCATGCTAGAATTGTATTAACCGGAAACATGATACATGTGTGAATACATAGACAAACATATAGTCACTAGTATGCCTCTACTTGACTAGCTCATTAATCAAAGATGGTTATGTTTCCTAACCATAGACATGTGTTGTTATTTGATTAATGGGATCACATCATTAGGAGAATGATGTGATTGACATGACCCATTCCGTTAGCCTAGCACTTGATCGTTTAGTATATTGCTATTGCTTTCTTCATGACTTATACATGTTCCTATAACTATGAGATTATGCAACTCCCGTTTACGGAGGAACACTTTGGTGCTACCAAACGTCACAACGAATCGGGTGATTATAAAGGAGTACTACAGGTGTCTCCAAAGGTACATGTTGGGTTGGCGTATTTCGAGATTAGGTTTTGTCACTCCGATTGTCGGAGAGGTATCTCTGGGCCCTCTCGGTAATGCACATCACTATAAGCCTTGCAAGCAATGTAGCTAATGAGTTAGTTACGGGATGATGCATTACGTAACGAGTAAAGAGACTTGCCGGTAACGAGATTTAACTAGGTATTGGATACCGACGATCAAATCTCGGGCAAGTAACATACCGATGACAAAGGGAACAACGTATGTTGTTATGCGGTTTGACCGATAAAGATCTTCGTAGAATATGTAGGAGCCAATATGGGCATCCAGGTTCCGCTATTGGTTATTGACCGAGAATAGTTCTAGGTCATGTCTACATAGTTCTCGAACCCGTAGGGTCCGCACGCTTAACGTTACGATGACAGTTTTATTATGAGTTTATGAGTTTTGATGTACCGAAGGAGTTCGGAGTCCCGGATGAGATCAGGGACATGACGAGGAGTCTCGAAATGGTCGAGACATAAAGATCAATATATTGGACGACTATATTCGGAGTTCGGAAAGGTTCCGAGTGATTCGGGTATTTTTGGGAGTACCGGAGAGTTACGGGAATTCGTATTGGGCCTCTTTGGGCCATACGGGAAAGGAGAGAAAGGGCCAAAAGAGTGGCCGCACCCTCCCTTGGACTAGTCCGAATTGGACTAGGGAAGGGGCACCCTTCCTTCCTTCTCCTTCTCTCTTCCCTTTCCTTCTCTCCTACTCCTACTACATGGAAGGGTTCCTAGTTGGACTAGGAAAGGGGGAATCCTACTCTCGATGGGAGTAGGACTCCCCTAGGGCGCGCCATAGAGAGGGCCGGCCCTCCTCTCCTCCACTCCTTTATATACAGGGGCAAGGGGCACCCCATGAACACACAAGTTGATCTACAGATCGTTCCTTAGCCGTGTGCGGTGCCCCCCTCCACCATATTCCACCTCGGTCATATCGTCGCGGAGTTTAGGCGAAGCCCTGCGCCGGTAGAGCATCATCATCGTCACCACGCCGTCGTGACAGAACTCATCCCGACACTTTGCTGGATCGGAGTCCGGGGATCGCCATCGAGCTGAACGTGTGCTGAACTCGGAGGTGCCGCACGTTCGGTACTTGGATCGGTCGGATCGTGAAGACGACGACTACATCAACCGCGTTGTCATAACGCTTCCACTTACGGTCTCACGAGGGTACGTGGACAATACTCTCCCCTCTCGTTGCTATGCCATCACCATGATCTTGCGTGTGCGAGGGAAATTTTTGAAATTACTACGTTCCCCAACAAAGTGGCATCCGAGCCTGGTTTTATGCGTAGATGTCATATGCACGAGTAGAACACAAGTGAGTTGTGGGCGATATAAGTCATACCGCTTACCGGCATGTCATACTTTGGTTCGGCGGTATTGTTGGATGAAGCGGCCGGACCGACATCACGCCAGACGCTTACGCGAGACTGGTTTTACCGCCGTGCTTTGCACCACAGTGACTAAGCGGGTGTCGGTTTCTCCAACTTTAGTTGAACTGAGTGTGGCTACGCCCGGTCCTTGCGAAGGTTAAAAACAGCACCAACTTGACAAACTATCGTTCTGGTTTTGTTGCGTAGGTAAGAACGGTTCTTGCTAAGCCCGTAGCAGCCACGTAAAATTTGCAACAACAAAGTAGAGGACGTCTAACTTGTTTTTGCAGGGCATGTTGTGATGTGATATGGTCAAAACATGATGAGATATAAGTTGTTGTATGAGATGATCATGTTTTGTTGAAGTTATCGGCAATCGGCGTAAGCCCTATGGTTGTCTCTTTGTTGCATAAGATGCAAGTGCCAAATAATTGCTTTACTTTATCGCTATCCGATAGCAATAGTTGCAAGAGCAATAGTTGGCGAGACGACCATGTGACGACACATTGATATAGATCAAGATGATGAAGATCATGGTGTCGTGCGGTGATTTATGGAAATCATGACGATGCTTTGGAGATGGAGATCAAAGGCACAAGATGATGATGGCCATATCATGTCACATATTTTGATTGCATATGATGTTTATCTTTTATACATCTTATTCTGCTTTGGCTTGACGGTAGCATTATAAGATGATCTCTCACTAATTATCAAGAAGTGTTCTCCTGGTATGCACCGCTATGCGAAAGTTCTTCGTCTTTGAGACACCACGTGATGATCGGGTGTGATAGGCTCTACGTTCAAATACAACGGGTGCAAAACAGTTGCACACGCGGAATACTCAGGTTAAACTTGACGAGCCTAGCATATAACAGATATGGCCTCGGAACACGGAGACCGAAAGGTCGAGCGTGAATCATATAGTAGATATGATCAACATGTTGATATTCACCGTTGAAACTACTCCATCTCACGTGACGATCGGACATGGTGTAGTTAATATGGATCACGTAATCACTTAGAAGATTAGAGGGATGTCTATCTAAGTGGGAGTTCTTAAGTAATATGATTAATTGAACTTAAATTTATCATGAACTTAGTCCTGGTAGTATTTTGCAAATTATGTTGTAGATCAATAGCTCGCGTTGTTGTTTTCATATGTTTATTTTGATATGTTCCTAGAGAAAATTGTGTTGAAAAATGTTAGTAGCAATGATGCGGATTCGATCCGTGATCTGAGGTTTATCCTCATTGCTGCACAGAAGAATTATGTTCTTAATGCACCACTAGGTGACAGACCTATTGCAGGAGCAGATGCAGATGTTATGAACGTCTGGCTAGCTCAATATGATGACTACTTGATAGTTTAGTGCACCATGCTTAACGGCTTAGAATCGGGACTTCAAAGACGTTTTGAACGTCATGGACCATATAAGATGTTCCAGGTATTGAAGTTAATATTTCAAGCAAATACCCGAGTTGAGAGATATGAAGTCTCCAACAAGTTCTATAGCTAAAAGATGGAGGAGAATCGCTCAACTAGTGAGCAAGTGCTTAGATTGTCTGAGTACTACAATCGCTTGAATCAAGTGGGAGTTAATCTTCCAGATAAGATAGTGATTGGCAGAGTTCTCTAGTCACCATCACCAATTTAGTGGAACTTCGTGATGAACTATAATGCAAGGGGTGAAGAAAACGATTCCCAAGCTCTTCGTGATGTTGAAATCGACGAAGGTAGAAATCAAGAAAGAGCATCAAGTGTTGATGATTGACAAGACCACTAGTTTCAAGAAAAGGGAAAGAAAGGGAAACTTCAAGTAGAATAGCAAACAAGTTTTCACTCCCGTGAAGAAGGCCAAAGCTGGACCAAAGCCTGAAACTGAGTGCTTACACTGCAAAGGAAATAGTCACTGGAAGCGGAAATGCCCTAAATATTTGGTGGATAAGAAGGATGGCAAAGTGAACAAGGGTGTATTTGATATACAGGTTATTGATATGTGCCTTACTAGTGTTTATAGTAACCCCGAGTATTTGATACTTGTTCGGTTTCTAAGATTTGTAACTCGAAACTGGAGTTTCAGAATAAACAGAGACTAGTTGAAGGGGAAGTGACGATGAGTGTTGGAAGTAGTTCCAAGATTGATATGATCATCATCGCACACTCCCTATATTTTCGAGATTAGTGTTAAACCTAAATAAATGTTATTTAGCGTTTGCGTTAAACATGAATATGATTTGATCATGTTTATTGCGATACGGTTATTCATTTGAAGTTTAAGAATAATTGTTCTTACATTTACATGAATAAGACCTTCGATGGTTACACACCCAATGAAAATAGTTTGTTGGATCTCGATCGTAGTGATACACATATTCATAATATTGATGCCAAAAGATGCAAAGTTAATAATGATAGTGCAACTTATTTGTGGCAATTGCCGTTTGGGTCATATCGGTGTAAAGCGCATGAAGAAACTCCATAAAGATGGATTTTGGAATCACTTGGTTATGAATCATTTGATGCTTGCGAACCGTGCCTTTTGGGCAAGATGACTAAAACTCCGTTCTCCGGAAAAATGGAACGAGCTCTTGACTTATTGGAAATAATACATACCGATGTATGCGATCCAATGAGTGTTGATGCTCGTGGCAAGTATCGTTATTTTCTGAACTTCACAAGATGATTTGAGCAGATATAGGTATAACTACATGATGACACATAAGTCTGAAATAGTTGAAAGGTTCAAAGAATTTCAGAGTGAAGTGGAGAATCATCGTAACAAGAAAATAAAGTTTCTACGATCTGATCGTGGAAGAGAATATTTGAGTTACGAGTTTGGCCTTCATATAAAACAATGTGAAATAGTTTCGCAACTCACGCCACACCGAACACCACAGCTTAATGGTGTGTCCGAACGTCAGAACCGCACTTTATTGGATATGGTGCGATCTATGATGTCTCTTATCGGTTTACCACTATCGCTTTTAGGGTTATGCATTAGAGACAGCTGCATTCACGTTTAATAGGGCACCATCTAAATCCGTTGAGACGACACCATATGAACTATGGTTTAACAGTAAACCTAAGCTGTCGTTTCTTAAAAGTTTGGAGTTGTGATGCTTATATGAAAAAGGTTTTCAACCTGATAAGCTCGAACCCAAATCGGAGAAGTGCGTCTTCATAGAATACCCAAAGGTAACTATTGGGTACACCTTCTATCACATATCCGAAGGCAAGTTATTCATTGCTAAGATGGATCCTTTCTAGAGAAGAAGTTTCTCTCGAAAGAAGTGAGTGGGAGGAAAGTAGAACTTGATGAGGTAATTGTACCTTCTCCCTTATTGGAAAGTAGTTCATCACATATATCAGTTCCTGTGATTCTTACACCAATCAGTGAGGAAGCTAATGATGATGATCATGAAGCTTCAGATCAAGTTACTACCGAACCTCAGAGGGTCTTCTAGAATAAGATCCGCACCAAAGTGGTACGGTAATCCTATTCTAGAAGTCATGTTACTAGACCATGATGAACCTACGAACTATGAGGAAGCGATGATAAGCCCAGATTCCGCGAAATGGCTTGAGGCCATGAAATCTGAGATAGGATCCATGTATGAGAACAAAGTATGGACTTTGATTGACTTTCTCGATGATCAGCAAGCCATGTTAAATAAATGGATCTTCAAGAGGAAGACGGACGTTGATAGTAGTGTTACTATCTACAAAGCTCGACTTGTTGCAAAAGGTTTTCGACAAGTTCAAGGTGTTGAATACGATGAGATTTTTTCACTCGTAATGATGCTTAAGTTTGTCTGAATCATGTTAGCAATTTACACATTTTATGAAATCTGTCAAATGGATGTCAAAACTTCATTCCTTAATGGATTTATTAAAGAAGATTTGCATATGATGCAACCAGAAGTTTTTGTCAATCCTAAAGATGCTATCAAAATGTGCAAGCTCCAAATGATCCATCTATGGACTGGTGCAAGCATCTCAGAGTTGGAATATATGCTTGATGATTTGATCAAAGCATATGGTTTTACATGAACTTTTGGAGAAGCCTGTATTTACAAGAAAGTGAGTGGGAGCACTACAACATTTCTGATAAGTATATGTGAATGACATATTGTTGATCAGAAATGATGTAGAATTTTTCGGGAAAGCATAAAGGAATATTTGAAAGGAGTTCTTTAAAAGAAAGACCTCAGTAAAGCTACTTACATATTGAGCATCAAGATCTATTGAGCATCAAGCCTACAACAAAGCTTGTCCCAATTCAGCCAAAAAAATTTACCGCAACATGTTGGTGCCATGTCATGACACCATGCCAAGTTTCATGATTTTCATGCGTGTTTTGGAATTACATGAATTAAAAAACCAAGTTTCTCAATCTTTCCGGCCAAGCCACGACGCCCAGATGTTTGAATTTCACTCCAATCGCTTGCATGGGACCTAGAAATTCACCCAAGGACACACATGTGATTTTTCAAACAACTTTGGTGCCTTTGGAGCCTGTGCTTGTAGTTCAAATTTGAATTATGCACATTAAATGCCTAGAAACTCAATTAATGTATAGAAAGGGCAAAACGAACCCGGAATAATTCCAAAATTTAGCACGGTACTTTTAGTTGGTCTAATCTGGCTGTGCGAAAAAATTAAGGCGTGAGAAGGCAGTGTACGTATGTCGTTTCGCACACGGAGGCGACACGTTCCCTCTCAGAACCACGAGCCTTCTTGAGGGAAGCTCCGGTTTGAAAGAAGCTTACACCAAAGCTTGTCCCAATTTGGCCAAAAAATTACCAAGAGCATGTTGGTGCCATGTCATTAGACCATGCCGAGTTTCATGATTTTCAGGCGTGTTTTGGAATTACAAGAATTAAAAAACCAAGTTTCTCAATCTTTCCAGCCGAGCGATGACGCCCAGATGTTTGAATTTCACTCCCATCTCTTGCATGGGACCTAGAAATTCACCCAAGGACACACCTGTTGTCACAGCCCCAGATCAGCCCTAGAGCTTGTTTGTAGCTAGTAGCATTGCATCCATGCATCATGTTTAATTTTCATGAAAATTTGAAATGGGGATTGTTGAAACCCTAGCACCAATTGAATTCAACTAGGTTCAATAAAATATTCTTCAATGAACCCAAAATGCCTTTGGAAATGATCATGATTTTGATAAAGGTAAAAACCTCCGCCAAAAATGATGAGCATATTTCTTGGCCATTTATGGATTTTTGAATTAATTCATGAAGTATTTGAATTTGGGCATTTGAATGCTATAAATAATTTAAATGCTCAAATAATTCTGAAACTAAATGTGGGTTGTTGCATATATTTGAAGGTGCCCACAATTATTTTCAGGATTTTAGAAGTGCCCTGGTATTTTTAATAAAGCCCTAAAACTACAGAAAATAGAAAACAGAAATAATAAAAGAGAGAGAGAGAAGCCCAACCTACCTGGCGCCCCAACCGGCCCAACCTTCCCCCCCCCTCTCGCTCGCTGGCCCAGTTGGTGGCCCAGCCCACCAACCGCCACGCCGCTCGTCGCCTACCTCTGCCAGTAGGCAGAGGAGGGACACGGCGATCAGCCGAGCTCGCCAGCTCCTCCCTCGCCGCCGCCTGGCCTCCCGACCCTCTCGCGACGCCACGGAGACGGCCACGCGCCTAACCCCTGGATCCCTCGCTCTCTCCCTCTCCCTCGTTCCCTCCTCTGCTCTCTCTCTCGCCTTGAACACACCAAGGCCTCAGCTCACCGCCGTCGTGCCCACAGGCCTCCCTCGCCTCGCCCGGCGTACCCATGGCCTCCGCCGTGACGCCTCTGCCCTCCCCGCCGAGCCACATGACGCCGGGCGCCCGAGGCGCCGCCCACCATTTTCCCCCTTCCCGGACTCCATGGGACCTCGCCGTCGAATTCGCCGGCTCGGTGCCCCCGAGCTCGCCCGATGCCATCATCGCACTCACGGTGAGCCCCGAGTTATTTCCCCCTCTTCCCGGCCTCTCCGCGTCCTTTAGGCCAGAATCGCACGGACACCGAACCCGGCCGCCGCCGTTTTGGTCGCCGCCGTTGGTTCTAGCCACCGTAGCTCGGCCACCACCGCTAATCGACGTAGCTCGCTCCCAGAGTCGAACGCGCTCCCAGCTCCTCTGTCGTGCTCCGCAGCCCGTTCCGCCGAGGTCAGAGCTCCGGCTGCCGCCAAAGCTTCGACGGCGGGATTCCGGCCGCCCCGCACCTCCCGTTGGTCCCCTAGATGCGGCGGGATCACGGGCTCCCTCCTGGTACCCTCGGTAGCGCCACGCCCTAGCGCAACTCCGGCGGCCACCGCCTCGGTTAATCGCCGCGCCAAGTTCCGGCAAGTGCCGACGTGGCCATATTATTAGCACTAATTAACCCCCCCCCCTCTCTTTGACATGTGGGCCCCAGTGCCTGGATTAATTAATTTAAATTCTCTGTTAGATTAGTACTAATCTCAGGGGGCCCGCCTCTCAGCATTGACTTTGCCACGTCATCGTTGACCCGGACCCACTAGTCAGCCTCTGTTCCTGCCCCGTTACACTGACGTGCGGGTCCCAGCGTCAGAGTTGACCTGGACGGCGACCCAGTTGACCCGCTGACGTCACATCGACGTCAGGCTGACGCAATAATTAGTTTTCTGGAATTATTTTAATTCAGTAAATTCCAGAAAATACTCTAAACTTCTAAAAATCATATAAATTCAACCGTAACTCGGATGGAAATAATTTATATATGAAAAATGATCAGAAAAATATGAAGAATCTGTTTATGCCATGATCATGCATGTTTGAACAAGTTAACCTCACTGAATAGGATGAATCATGATTAGGGTAATTTAGGAAATAGCATTTTGAGTTGGAATTCAACCTTGTTTGAATTCCACTTCAACTAACTTGGATTATTATTGCATTAGGTGAATTCAGTACCTTAAAATGATCATGCATCATATATGTGCATTGCATTGATTGTGTTCTTTCTCAGTTGCCGGTGTTTGTTCCCTCCCGGTAGACAATGTAACGACGATGATTATTCGACGACACCGATGAAGAACTATTATCTTCAGAAGTGCCAGGCAAGCAAAACCCCCTTGTTCATTCCGATATAATCCCACTCTCTCGCTCCTGCTCTATTTTACTGCATTAGGACAACAACGACTCATGTATTACTTGCGGTAGCTGAACCCCTTGATCCTTTGCATGACTGTCATTCCACATAATTAGATGAAACCCACTAGCATGAGTAGGAGTTGTTTGAGCCATGTTGTGCCTACTCATTTATGCTTGTTGTCATGCACTGCCATCGCTTAGAGTTGAGTCGGGTCTGATTCATCGGGAATGAATTGGAATTGCCATGAACATGTCCTATTGTGTGTGAGCTAACTGTGTGAACACGATTTGGTAAAGGTAGCGGTGAGAGGCCATGTAGGAGTACATGGTGGGTTGTCTCATTGCAGCCACCCTCAGGAACTGAGATCTGTGTTTGTGATCCATGAAACAGTTACTACCACGCATTGGGCCCGAAACCAATGGACCCTCTCGGCTTCTTAACCACCCTTGTCCTCAGTCCGGAGTTGCAAGTAGTTTCGGTGTTTGTAGTATCTTTGGGGGCATGCATAATGCTGACCATAGGGGTGGGTTGTGTTGCGGTAGGCACCGTGGCCCGTGTACCGAGTGCCCGTTTGGTATCTCGGGAACCCTGCACACATCGTTCGGGGCTGTATGGGAAACCTCGGCGGACTCCTGCTGATGGAACCCGAATAGGCGATAAACCTGGACTAGGGACTTGAGTGTTTAGGTAGGCCGTGGCCGACACCCACGTTGGGCTTCCGCTTGAAGGTTGCCGAGTACATGTCGTGTAAACGGCGGTAAGTGGTGAGAGCGTGTGTGAAGAAGTACACCCTGCAGGGTTTAATATGATCTATTCGAATAGCCGTGTCCACGGAAAAGGACTTCTGGATTGCTTATATCAGTTCATAGACAAGTGAAAGTGGATACTCTAAAATGCGCAAGATAAGCGTGAGTGCTATGGATGGCGTTCTCGTAGGAAGACGGGAGCGGGTCCATAGTGGTGTATTGATATGGTGAATATGTGGACTCGTAGCGCCACCTCAAAAGAGTTACTTGCGTCGTAGTTCAGGATAGCCACCGAGTCAAAGCTGGCTTGCTGCAGTCAAACTCCACCACCTCCCTTTGATCTTGATGCATATGTAGTTAGTTACGATGTAAGTCTTCTTGAGTACAATTGTACTCACGTTTGCTTATTTTATGTTTTGCAGAGAGACTTTAGTCTCGCTTAGTAGTTCCGCTTGGACTTGACGGTTAGCTTGATACCTCAGCCACGATCTTGTGCCTTGGCAGGATCTCGGTAGATAGTCGGGCTTCTCGGCCTTTTTCATTTATAGTTATGCGTACTCGAGACATGATTAGCTTCCGCTTGTGCTTTGACTTGTATGCTCGAGTGTTGGGTCATGAGACCCATGTTTGTAATATCTCGCTCTTCGGAGCCTATTGAATAATATTTGAGTCGTAGAGTTATGTTGTGATGCCATGTTGTATCTACGCATATTGAGCATAATGTGTGTATGTTTGAAATGTTTGGTATGTGTGGGATCCGACAAACTAGTTGTTTATCCTTGGCAGCCTCTCATATGGGGAAATGTAGTCTCGTGCTTCTGAGCGATAGTAGTCCGCTACAGCCCGGTTCACCGGAATCCTGCTAGCCCAGCACTACTGCTTGGACACTTGATCGGCCGGCATGTGTTTCACTTCGTTCCTATGTACGTCCCCTTCGGGAAATGTCACGCGGTGTTATTCGGAGTCCTGCCTATCCTGCTACAGCGCGGTATACCGGAGTCCTGTTAGCCCAGTGCTACAGCCCGAATACATACGTTGATGACCGACATGCTCGATGTGATTCATGTATGCCTGTCCCCATAGATTAGCGCCGCTTTGGGTTCACGACTAGCCATGTCGGCCCGGGTTCTTTGTCATATGGATGCTAGCGACACTATCATATACGTGAGCCAAAAGACGCATAAGCGGTCCCGGGACATGGTAAGGCGACACCCGTGGGAATACCGTGCGTGAGGCCGCAAAGTGATATGATGTGTTACATGCTAGGTCGGTGTGACTTAGGATCGGGGTCCTGACAGCGTTGGTATCAGAGCCTGACTGCCTGTAGGATTACCAAGCCAAACTGGTCGAAGTTGTGTCTAGAAATGCTTTAGTTATGTAAGGGAATTGATTGTGGAAGGAAACGTAAGGCTCTTTTTACTCCTTATACCTCATGGCCTTCTGATCTGAGTCATCCTCTTCTCTTCTACGGGGTTAAGAACTAGGCTTCTCATCTATCTATCGAGGATGACGTGTTACTAATCCATAGACCTATAAGATTGTTGGTTTTAATCCCAGTTCAGTTCTTGCTACTCTGTATGATAACCGTTGATCTCGTAATCTTGTTATGATGTTGTTGAGTGGTTATGCCACCATTCTTGCAGGATGTCTCAAATCATTTTGAGCATTTACAGCCGTTATCTGTCCGAAGTTATCGAGTGTCTCTAAATAGTCGATGCATTTGCAAATCCCTTCTTCCGCTCCTGATGTCCTTTTGGGTCAGAATAAGCACACTAATCGGTGCGTTGAGGTAAATTATTGCCTTGACATATATGTTGGAATTATTATTATGACCCTAGGTGTTTAGGAAGTCACCTAGCAACTTAGCAACGCTTTTGTATCCCCAGTGTGATGATTCTGGCCATCACCTTCGAAAGCATCCCGTGATGCCATTTAGTAGTAGGCATTCTACTCCTGGGTTTCTGAACCCGAGATTCATCCTACTTCATGTTGTTAGTATTGCTAGTGCCTTTAGGATATTAGTAACCTTTGCGATAGTCCTCGAGGTCCGTGGTATATCCTTCTTCCAAATACCATGAACCACTTATGGCAGAAGTTTGTTGAACCAAAAGATCACAACTAGAGTGCTCTTGAGGAGTTCTCCGTTCATAATTGTGACTCGCCGGTTCTACCTCTTCTGCGTGGATAATACGGAAGAAATGTTAAGCTTGCTCAACATACTAATCTGTGCATCCACAACTCAGGAAGTTATATGCTCCTCGAGTTGTTCCTCTTCAGTTGCATTCTGACCTTCATCTATCAATTGATAGCCAAGGGTATGTGTGCATTTGTGTTCATCGATGCATTTTGTCCTTGTGGTCCGTCAAGCCATTCTATTCCGGAATGACTAGGAGAAACAAACTCCAGTACCTCATCCATATCCAGGATTGGGTCAAAGTAGTTGTATCCCGCAGATCAAAATGCCAATTCAGCTTTTGAATCTGTTCTACCTGAAGTATTGCCATCTTATGTCAAGAATGTCATGGGAATTGCACAACCTCTTAGGAATTCTTGACGCAGTGATACTCTCGCTATTATTATTCATTCCTTGGTTCCGTGTTGTTGTAACCGGAATGCCGGCAAGTGAATTGTGATGTGCGAAATCAATACTCCGAGCCACTCGTTGCTTGGTGGTAATTGGACAATATTCTCATTCTTAGCGTGTTGGTTATTAAATCATCATTCTAAGATAGATTGTGCTACCTAGTCCTTACTTCTGGTGCACACTTCGATTGATGAGTTAGGATTATGCCAAGTCCTCACTCATTTGATCATTTCGTCTTGCCCTGAAAAGCAAGATTGTTCTCGAGCTTAGTAACATACGGTGGTTCGTGACTTTCCAAATATCTTCTTGGAAGTGTTACCGGGTTGTTCCCTGACTGTTATGTTGAGCCCGTGATCACGTCGGTTTCTTGTGAACCACCCTTTCTCCAAGAATCTGTGTTGGATACCCCTGAGCTAGTTGGTTAAGCTAGACAATAACTTGGAGAGTTGGAAGATAAAAGCTTGCCTAACTTAGTTCGATCCAAAGGGATATTCTTGTGTAGTGTGTGTTGAAGAAAGATGATATCTTCATCGATTGTTCCTCGTGATCAGTTGTTGGATCTATTGTCCTACCAATTCTTTGATTTGAGTATGGGCCATTGTCAAGTCAAATCAGAACCAACGATATTCGTAATGTTGTCTTACTCGTGGTTGATCCCTCGAGCATACACCATTATATCTTTTGGTCTGACCAATGCTATCACCGTGTTCACATGATGGTGGAAGTCCAGTGATATGGAAATTCCGATAAGTTGCTGTTGAGCTCATCAGTAGCATTTTGTCTCCCCCATGAGTCATGTTGAGCATCAACCTAGTATTGGAAAGTTGTGTAAGCATTTCTTCGTGTTTCATTCATGAAGCCTATGCTTGGATGGAAGAAGTGACTTCCTCGAACTCACGTGCATTTGATGTAAGTTGCCGCCGTGAAGTTGAGAAAGGTTTGTTTTGCCTCCTCTGGAATCATCCCAAGTCAGTCATGCACGTGCGAAGTATTCTATGGTTTGATAGACTGATCATCTTCATTCCGTATGTATCCCTAGCACCTCAAGCCACTGACTGATTTGTTCAAGGAGAAGAAGTTCCTTCATGAGAGCTAATCCGGACTTATGAAGTGATTTCAATATCCTCGATGATGGTTCCCCCACCGAACTCGGTAGTGTCTTATTATAAGGCTACCATGTGGTCATGCTTGTCTAGGACAACGTGTTCACAGTGTTTGTAGCGTAACCAGCTCATGTTTTGGAGCTTGCTATCGTAGTTCATATCCCGAGAATCTCGCAACGCCATCTCGTCAAATTGTGTTGCAACCTTTCCTTTTTCAGACGTCTTTGAGTCTGAAATATCCTAACACCAACCAGATCTGAATCTCGAGGCAGATATGATGGTTGGAACATTCCAACAGTTGCATTTCGTTCCCAGCTTGCACCATCCTTGTGCTACCTCGCTATAGATTGTCTTCTTAGCAGTTCTTGTCCAGGTTTATCTTCAAAGTGGAATTACCATGGGTCCCCCCCCTCGATGATAAGCAAAATCATCCATTGCGTTGTCTTCAACAAGGTAGTCCACATCATCCATTTTAGTCCGGGTGTACCATTCCTTGCATTCTACCAAATGATCGCTTGTGATTGCCTTCGGCTGGTATGAAGAGTTTCAATGATCTATGGATCAAAAGTAATTCTTTTTGCCACTTAAGGGAATAGTTCTTTGCGTCACCTTTTTCGAGGTGCCCCGTTACGGGATTATAGTAAATATTTTCTCACCACCTTGACACCATCCACCATCTTTCTAAGCGTGGAATTGTTGCCACCAATCAAACCCCGTTGTTGTTCTTCCATTCCTCTCGATGTATTTTGTGTCTCAACTCGAGATGTGTCACCGTCTCAGTCCGTGAGTTGATCATGTTTACCTGATCTTCATGAAGATCGAATCATGTAGGGTTTTCCCCTTCTTTCTGTTGTCGTGTCAAGTGAAGACCTCGAAAGCCAGGACGTCAAGACCAAGATGATGGAGTAAATCAACATCTTCGAGAAGGCAAATGGATTATGAAGATTGTGATAGTTTGTGACTTCCCTTTTTCTCTTACCTCACGTCTTGAATCTCGGGGCGAGATTCTTGTTTAGTGGGGGTGAGTCATCATGACCCTGCATCAGCCCTAGAGCTTGTTTGTAGCTAGTAGCATTGCATCCATGCATCATGTTTAATTTTCATGAAAATTTGAAATGGGGATTGTTGAAACCCTAGCACCAATTGAATTCAACTAGGTTCAATAAAAATATTCTTCAATGAACCCAAAATGCCTTTGGAAATGATCATGATTTTGATAAAGGTAAAACCTCTGCCAAAAATGATGAGCATATTTCTTGGCCATTTATGGATTTTTGAATTAATTCATGAAGTATTTGAATTTGGGCATTTGAATGCTATAAATAATTTAAATGCTCAAATAATTCTGAAACTAAATGTGGGCTGTTGCATATATTTCAGAAGGTGCCCACAATTATTTTCAGGATTTTTAGAAGTGCCCTGGTATTTTTAATAAAGCCCTAAAACTACAGAATATTAGAAAACAGAAATAATAAAAAGAGAGAGAGAGAAGCCCAACCTACCCGGGCGCTAACCGCCCAACCTTTCCCCCCCTCTCTCCTCGCTGGCCCAGTTGGTGGCCCAGCCCACCAACCGCCACGCCATTCGTCTCCTACCTCTGCCAAGATGGCGAGAGGAGGGACATGGCGACCTTGGCCGAGCTCGCCAGCTCCTCCCTGCTCACTTTGCTGGCCTCCCGACCCTCTCGCGACGCCACGGAGACGGCCACGCGCCTAACCCCTGGATCCCTCGCTCTCTCCCTCTCCCTCGTTCCCTCCTCTGCTCTCTCTCTCGCCCGAACACACCTTGGCCGCTCAGCTCACCGCCGTCGTGCCCACAGGCCCTCCCTCGCCTCGCCGACGTACCCATGGCCTCCGCCGTGACGCCCCCGTCCTCCCCGCCGAGCCACATGACGCCGGAGCGCCCCGAGGCGCCGCCCCACCATTTTCCCCCTTCCCGGACCCGCCGGACCTCGCCGTCGAATTCATCGGCTCCGGTGCCCCCCCGAGCTCGCCGATGCCATCATCGCACTCACGGTGAGCCCCCGAGTTATTTCCCCCTCTTCCCCGGCCTCTCCGCGTCCTTTAGGCCGTAACTGCACGGACACCGAACCCCGGCCGCCGCCGTTTTGGTCGCCGCCGTTGGTTCTAGCCACCGTAGCTCCGGCCACCACCGCTAGTCGACGCAGCTCGCTCCTGTGGAGTCGAACGCGCTCCCAGCCTCCTCTGTCGTGCTCGCAGCCCTGCCGCTCGAGGTCAGAGCTTCGGCTGCCGCCAAAGCTTCGGCCGGCGGGATTCCGGCCGCCCGCACCTCCCGTTGGTCCCCCTAGATGCGCGGGATCACGGGCTCCCTCTGGTACCCTCGCGCGCCCACCGCAGCCCTAAGCGCAACTCCGGCGGCCACCGCCCGCCGGTTAATCGCCGCGGCCAAGTTCCGGCAAGTGCCGACGTGGCCATATTATGAGCACTAATTAACCCCCCCTCTTTGACATGTGGGCCCCAGTGCCTGGATTAATTAATTTAAATTCTCTGTTAGATTAGTACTAATCTCAGGGGGCCCGCCTCTCAGCATTGACTTTGCCACGTCATCGTTGACCCGGACCCACTAGTCAGCCTCTGTCCCTGCCCCGCTACATCGGCGTGCGGGTCCCAGCGTCGAGTTGACCTGGACGGCGACCCAGTTGACCCGCTGACGTCACATCGACGTCAGGCTGACGCAATAATTAGTTTTCTGGAATTATTTTAATTCAGTAAATTCCAGAAAATACTCTAAACTTCTAAAAAATCATATAAATTCAACCGTAACTCGGATGGAAATAATTTATATATGAAAAATGATCAGAAAAATATGAAGAATCTGTTTATGCCATGATCATGCATGTTTGAACAAGTTAACCTCACTGAATAGGATGAATCATGATTAGGGTAATTTAGGAAATAGCATTTTGAGTTGGAATTCAACCTTGTTTGAATTCCACTTCAACTAACTTGGATTATTATTGCATTAGGTGAATTCAGTACCTTAAAATGATCATGCATCATATATGTGCATTGCATTGATTGTGTTCTTTCTCGATTGCGGTGTTTGTTCCTCCGATAGGCGATGTACAAGCGATGATTATTCGATGACACCGATGAAGAACTATTATCTTCAGAAGTGCCAGGCAAGCAAAACCCCCTTGTTCATTCCGATACAATCCCACTCTCTCGCTCCTGCTCTATTTTACTGCATTAGGACAACAATGACTCATGTATTACTTGCTGCGGTAGCTGAACCCCTTGATCCTTTGCATGACCTGTCATTCCACAGTAATTAGATGAAACCCACTAGCATGAGTAGGAGTTGTTTGAGCCATGTTGTGCCTACTCATTTATGCTTGTTGTCATGCCTGCTACTGCTTAGAGTTGAGTCGGGTCTGATTCATCGGGAATGAATTGGAATTGCCATGAACATGTCCTATTGTGTGTGAGCTAAGTGTGTGAACACGATTTGGTAAAGGTAGCGGTGAGAGGCCATGTAGGAGTACATGGTGGGTTGTCTCACTGCAGCCACCCTCAGGAACTGAGATCTGTGTTTGTGATCCATGAAACAGTTACTACCACGCATTGGGCCCGAAACCAATGGACCCTCTCGGCTTCTTAACCACCCTTGTCCTCAGTCCGGGAGTTGCAAGTAGTTTCTGGTGTTTGTAGTATCTTTGGGGCCGCATAGCGCTGACCATAGGGGTGGGTTGTGTTGCGGTAGGCACCGTGTTGGTGTACCGAAAGTGCCGTTTGGTATCTCGGAACCCTGCACACATCGTTCGGGGCTGTATGGGAAACCTCGGCGGACTCCTGCGGATGGAACCCGAATAGGCGATAAACCTGGACTAGGGACTTGAGTGTTTAGGTAGGCCGTGGCCGACACCCACGTTGGGCTTCCGCTTGAAGGTTGCCGAGTACATGTCGTGTAAACGGCGGTAAGTGGTGAGAGCGTGTGTGAAGAAGTACACCCATCAAGTGTTAAATATGATCTATTCGAATAGCCGTGTCCACGGAAAAGGACTTCTGGATTGCTTATATCAGTTCATAGACAAGTGAAAGTGGATACTCTAAAATGCGCAAGATAAGCGTGAGTGCTATGGATGGCGTTCTCGTAGGAAGACGGGAGCGGGTCCATAGTGGTGTATTGATATGGTGAATATGTGGACTCGTGTGCGCCACCTCAAAAGAGTTACTTGCAGTCGTAGTTCAGGATAGCCACCGAGTCAAAGCTGGCTTGCTGCTGTTAAACCCCACCACCTCCCTTTGATCTTGATGCATATGTAGTTAGTTACGATGTAAGTCTTGCTTGAGTACAATTGTACTCACGTTTGCTTATTTTATGTTTTGCGAGAGAGACTTTAGTCTCGCTTAGTAGTTCCGCTTGGACTTGACGGTTAGCTTGATACCTCAGCTACGATCTTGTGCCTTGGCAGGATGCAGTAGATAGTCGGGCTTCTCGGCCTTTTTCATTTATAGTTATGCGTACTTTCGGACATGATTAGCTTCCGCTTGTGCTTTGACTTGTATGCTCACGAGTGTTGGGTCATGAGACCCATGTTTGTAATATCTCGCTCTTGAGCCTATTGAATAATATTTGAGTCAGAGAGTTATGTTGTGATGCCATGTTGTATCTACGCATATTGAGCATAATGTGTGTATGTTTGAAATGCTTGGTATGTGTGGGATCCGACAAACTAGTTGTTTATCCTTGGCAGCCTCTCATATGGGGAAATGTAGTCTCGTGCTTACGAGCGATAGTAGTCCGCTACAGCCGGTTCACGGAGTCCTGCTAGCCCAAAGCACGACTGCTTGGACACTTGACTGGCCGGCATGTGTTTCACTGCGTTCCTATGTCTGTCCCTTCGGGGAAATGTCACGCGGTGTTATTCGGAGTCCTGCCTAGCCTGCTACAGCCCGGGATACCGGAGTCCTGTTAGCCAGTGCTACAGCCCGAATACATACGTTGATGACCGACATGCTCGATGTGATTCATGTATGCCTGTCCCCATAGATTAAGCGCCGCTTTGGGTTCACGACTAGCCATGTCGGCCCGGGTTCTTTGTCATATGGATGCTAGCGACACTATCATATACGTGAGCCAAAAGACGCAAACGGTCCCGGGACATGGTAAGGCGACACCCGTGGGAATACCGTGCGTGAGGCCGCAAAGTGATATGATGTGTTACATGCTAGGTCGGTGTGACTTAGGATCGGGGTCCTGACACCTGTGATTTTTCAAACAACTTTGGTGCTTTGGAGCCTGTGCTTGTAGTTCAAATTTGATTTATGTACATTAAATGTCCAGAAACTCAATTAATGTATACAAAAGGCCAAACGAACACAGAATAATTCCAAAATTTAGCATGATACTTCTATTTGGTCTAATCTACCAGTGTAAAAATATTAAGGCGGGAGAAGGCAGTGTACGTATGTCGTTTCGCACACGGAGGTGACACGTTCCCTCTCGGAACCAGGAGCCTTCTTGAGGGAAGCTCCGGTTTGCAATAATCCTACACCAAATCTTGTCCCAATTCGGCCAAAGAAATTACTGCAGCATGTTGGTGCCATGTCATGACACCATGCCAAGTTTCATGATTTTCAGGCATGTTTTGGAATTACAGGAATTAAAAAAACCAAGTTTCTCAATCTTCCGGACCGAGCCACGAGGCCCAGATGTTTGAATTTCACTCTCATCTCTTGCATGGGACCTAGAAATTCACCCAAGGACACACATGTGATTTTTCAAACAACTTTGGTGCACTGGAGCATGTGCTTGTAGTTTAAATTTGAATTATGCACATTAAATGCCCAGATATTCAATTAATGTATAAAAAGGGCCAAACGAACAAGGAATAATTCCAAAATTTAGCACGATACTTCTATTTGTTCTAATCTTCTAGTGTACAAAATTAAGGTAGAAGAGGACAGTGTCGTATGTTATTTCAAGACACAGAGGTGACACGTTCCCTCTCGGAACCAGGAGCCTTCTTGAGGGAAGCTCCGGTTTGCAAGAAGCTTACACCAAAGCTTGTCCCAATTCGGCCAAAAAAATTACTGCAGCATGTTGGTGCCATGTCATGACACCATGCCAAGTTTCATGATTTTCAGCCGTGTTTTGGATTTACAGGAATTAAAAAACCAAGTTTCTCAATCATTCCGGCCGAGCCACGACACCCAGATGTTTGAATTTTATTCCCATTTCTTGCATGGGACCTATAAATTCACCCAAAGGCACACATGTGATTTTTCAGCAAACTTTGGTGCATTGGAGCATGTGCTTGTAGTTTAAATTTGAATTATGCACATTAAATGCCCAGAAACTCAATTAATGCATAAAAATACCAAACGAACCCGGAATAATTCCAAATTTAATCATGACACTCATGTACTAGTTGCATGTTCATTGTACGTAAATGTTCTAGCAATTCAAACACCATCCTTTCCCTCCGTAACACCATTTGTCTTTCAAAACATAATGAAAAAATCAGGTATACCACAAACAGTTTACTAGAAAGAAGCGGGTGGGATGCAATATAAAATATCTTGGCGCACCTTCTTGTAAAACTACGCGGAAGCTTCGTCGTCTACAGTCCACCGCCCTCGCTTGAACCACACTTGCGTGCCAGTTTCTCGCGGCACCGAGCGAAAAAAATTTACCACGCGGAAATATCTATCTCCCCGCCCCCTCCCTCCTACCAAAAGCCACATTTCCACTGTTCCTCCTTGCTTTCCAAGTTCAAACCTTCACTGCTGCTTACTGGCAGCCCAGCCTCCTCACCGGCGACCCATCTTCTTGCAGCGCCGCCTCCTCGCAGGCTACCCTTCTTCTTGCAGTGCCGCCTCCTCGCCAGCGACCCTTCTTCTTGCAGCACCGCCTCCTCGCCGGCGACACTTCTTCTTGTTGCGCGGCCTCCTCGTTGTCGACCCTTCTTCTTGCTGTGCGGCCTCGTCGATATGGTTAGGTAATCCACACCCCACCCACACCATCCTCCTCCTTTCCCGTCCCGCATGCCCCGGCCGACGGAGCGACACCTTCCACGAAATCACTGCCCCTCCTCCAATTAAGCGCCGCCCACAGCCATTATACACGCAGTATAACGTGGAGCTGAGTAACATGTGGCAGCACGCCTTAACGAGGTCGCTATGGCTGCCATGCGTGTCGACTGCCAGATCTTGGAGAAGCACCTCGTCTTCGAGGCCACCGTCGACACCGTGGCGCAGTTGTCTACTTTAAAATACAGTTCATTATGTTTTCTCGAGGCTACCGCCAGTGCCTTCTAGTGATTTGTCCTCTGTAATGTTAATATGCAATCTGATGTTCAGTTAACAGTTTGGTCCTATGAAATGTAATGTTGATTAACACTTTGGTCTAACAATTTCTACATTTCGTAGTACTGATCTCAAGCATTCTTTGTTTTGTTAACTGTCTTATCTTCTAGTACATGTTTACATTACGCAATGTCGTGCTCAGTTAACTATTTTGGTTCATTTGGTCTAATGTCCATTTAACTGTTTGGTTCAGTTCTGCAATTTGATTTTTATTTGTTGTGGGTACAATTTTGTATTGTTATGCATGTGACACCAATCAAATTTGGTTGTACTCAATACATATTATACTGATAGTATGGCAACTCTCGATTAACACGATCAAGATCTTCCTTATGTGTGTTGAGGAAACAATGGGAGACACTGCGGTTTAACATCGAGGTTTGTTCAAGCAGGGTCCTTTGGCTAATAGCACATTATTGTGTAGTTCCAGGAATCATTCTAATATTTAGGTTTCTTACAATTTGGTCTTGCACATGTAGGTCCTGCTGTCAGAGGCTCAGACCCATTGTTCGACACATTTTGCATATGGGGAAATGAGATGTCCATGAATATCGATCAAGTCAAGAAACTCGAAAAGATTGTTAGGATGAAGAAACTTGTGATGAATAACAACAGATCTTTGTTTGCACAATGAAGAAAACATCAGTCAACTATAGGATGGTACCAACTCTTTTACCTTGTTTTTCCCCTTGTGCCATTTCAAAATTTACAACGGCGATTTATGCATAGCTTTGTTTTCATTACTTCTCAAAGCATTTCACCGATGATTACCTCTCAAACCACCTGCATGGTCAAGAGGCGAGGAAGGTATTCATTCAACACCCACGGTACAATATTGAACTCTTGCTAAAGAGGGCTGACGGTTGGGCGGAAATTATCCATAGCCACTGGCCTAAAGTTGCAAGGACATTCAACATCACTGAAGGCTCAATATTTGCCTTCCGCTTCTGCAGTTTCCCAGATGAGATCCATCTGTCTATTTATCGTGTATGATGCTACTTTCCAAAGGTTTTGATGCTTCATGTGAAACTTGGTGCTGTTGTGTAATGGCGTAACTGAGTGCCGAAGCTATCTGATGTAATTTGATTATGAAATCCTGGTTACTTTTATATGGATAGGAAATATCTGGCATGTTTTATAAGAAATATCAGTTTGATTAGTACATGGATTATCAATAATAGGCTAATTACCCTTCTTATTGGGGTTTTCTATTGCAAACGGTTACTCAGACAGCACCGTGGGCGATGAACTCAAACAACCCACACTGTTTCTAGAAAGTAGGTGTGTTCGATCAACTAACAATCACACACAGCTTCCGGCAGCGAACTGTTTGCGTTAGGCCACCTTGCACAAACATTTCCACACAAAGAACTGTGTGGGATGTACATACCTACGGAAATGATTTTTTGGGATTCACCGTGTGGGATGTACATACCTACGGAAATGATTTCTGGGATTCACCGTCTGGGATGTACATACCTACGAAAATGATTTCTGGGATTCACCGTGTGGGATGTACATACCTACGGAAATGATTTCTGGGATTCACCGTGTGGGATGTACATACCTACGAAAATGATTGGGTTTCCATGCCTCGCCCGATCGCACACGGCCTCAGCCTAGGTCCCAGGAGGGCCTATCCCCGACGATTTCTGGGTCGTGTGGGAAGGACCCCCCTATCACCCACACTCACTTGGCGATGGTTCCAAATGCCGTCGCGGAAAGGGGTTTTAAATCGTGTTTTTAGGACGTCGGTGTACCAGTCTTTGGTACACAAAGTCCGTGCAGCTGATTCCAAAACTTCGAGGTAAATTGTGTTCCTCTATCCGTCACGATGGTCCTCGGAACTCCATGCAAACATACGATCCTGGTCATACATATCTTGGCCAACCGCTTTTCGTATAAGTGGTTTTCACAGGATAAAGTGAGCCACTTTGGTCAAGCGATCTACAACTACCCAGATGGAATCATATCCTGATCTGGTCCTGGGTAATCTGGTGATAAAGTCCATGCCAAGCTTATCCCACTTCCATTCAGGTATCGGCATAGGCTGTAGTAAACTAGCTGGCTTCTAATGTTCTGCCTTAACTCTCTGACATACATCACATCTTGCTACATACTCGGCAATATCCTTCTTCATACCGGTCCACCGTAAACGCGTTCCTTCAAATCCAAATACATCTTGGTGTTTCCAGGGTGAATCGAGTATGGCGAGTCATGAGCCTCCTGAAGTATTAACTTCCTGATCTCCGAGTCATTAGGCACATAAACACGGTCCTCAAACCATAAAGTTTCGTGCTCATCTTCACGAAAACCTTTGGCCTTTCCTTTGCTCATCGTCTCCTTTATCTCGGCAATTTCCTTATCATCATTCTGAGCTTCTCGAATCTTTCCCAATAACATAGACTGAACCTCCATTGCTGCAACAAATCCTCTTAGAACTATCTCCAAATGAAGTTCCTTGAGATCGTCGACTAACTCCTGCGGCAATCCTCCACTTACGAGGGTATTGACATAACTCTTGCGGCTCAAAGCGTCTGCTACAACATTGGCCTTTCCTGGATGATAATGTAGCTTCATATCATAATCCTTTATTAGCTCCAACCATCTCCTCTGCCTGAGATTCAGCTCCTTCTGTGTGAAAATATACTTCAAACTCTTGCGATCCGTGTATACATCGCAACAGTTTCCAATAAGAAAATGTCTCTAGGTCTTGAGCGCATGCACTACGGCTGCTAACTCCAAATCATGCGTGGCATAATTCAACCCATGAGGTCGAAGCTGATGTGAGGCCAGGGACGATTCCAAGGGGGGAAGAGGGGGGCTAGACCCCCCCCCCCCAATGATCACGTTGCCCCTTATTATCGATGAGGTCCCTGTAATGAAAGCCCATCTATATATCACGTAGTGATTGCAGGCAGCAGCAGGTCAAAGCCCATATATATGCACGTAGTGATTGCAGGTAGCAGGTCAAAGGCCCAAAGAAAAGAAAAATAGCCCACGTGAAAGAGGACCCAGCTGGCTCACGCACGTCGCACGTACACGGCAGTTTTCTCTCGTCGCTTGTTTCCAATCTGCATTCCTGCGATCGGAAAAACCTCGCCGCCGCTGCTGCCTCCCCCGCCTCCGCCATCTCCCCCACCGCTGCCGCCGCCGCCTCCGCCTCCGCCTGGTAGGCAGACAGGCAAGCGCCATCTCGCAGATCCACAGGCATATTCCGGCCGGCCGAGAGCGTCCAAGCAAGGAAAAAGGGTTAGTTTTTTTTTAGATTTAGACGAGTTTGTGTCTTGTAATGTAATCATAGAACTACATACAAGGAGAACTAATTAGCAACTTTTTGATTCTCTAATTGTGTTTGTGTAGACATGAAGATGAAGAGAGATGAATCAATTCACAATTTTTATGCCAATTGGTTCAAGTTGTCAGCCATGTGAACATGATGCAAACGCAAACGATCTGCAACCTAGCCAAGAGAACTACCCTTATCTTGCTGAAGATTATTATCAACCTGATCATTGTTTTAGCTTGACATAAAGTGGATTAGGGGAAGCACCATCACAAGGAGCCGCCATGGACCTGACTTCCGCTATGCCTCCCTGGTACGAGCCCTCTCATCAACTTCAAATCTTCTAAAAGAAATTGTCTAACTTGAATGATCGTTGATTGATGCGCATGAAAATTAGATTGGAATCAATTATTTGTAGTACTGATGTACCAAATTTTGCTATATAAATTCAATAAAAATGAAGTTGTCTTGTCAAAGATGGAAAATTTGGTAGTCTTCTTCTAGTGTTGAAAACATGGTTTCAGTTTTGGCCTTTTACACGGTCTTAATGTTTTGGCTGGGTGAAGCTCATTAGTATGTAAGAGATCAAGTGAGGAACTCGCCCCCCCCCCTATACCAAATTCCTGGCTCCGTCCCTGCGTGAGGCATATGAAACAACTCTTCCTTCTAGCATAATTACACCTCCAAGTCCCAAGCGAGAAGCGTCACATTCCTCTGTCCATTTGAACTTGGTGTCCTTCTTCAACAATTACATCATGGGTTTCGTAATCTTGGAAAATTTCTCAATGAACCTCCTATAGTATCCTGCGAGTCCCGTAAAGCTGCGGATCTCTCCTCTTGAGGTGGGTGCCAACCACTTTCGATGTGACTGAACCTTGGTAGGGTCTACTGTTGTACCTTCTCCTGATATAATATGCCCAAGAAATCCAACTTCCCTCAACCAAAACTCACATTTGCTGAACTTAGCATATAGCTGATGTTCCCTGAGCTTCTCGAGAACTAATCGCAATTGTTCCTCGTGTTCCTCTTCAATCTTCGAGTACACCAATATGTCATCAATGAACACCACAACAAACTAATCCAAGAACTCCATGAACACCTTATTCATCATACTCATAAAATAGGCAGGGGCGTTAGTTAATCCAAAAGACATGACTGTGTGTACTCATATAGACCATACCTTGTGGTAAAAGCGGTCTTAGGTATATCCTGTTCTCGGATCTTCAACGGTGGTATCCTGATCAAAGATCGATCTTGGAGAATACTTTAGCTCCCTGCAGCTGGTCAAACAAAACATTGATCATCGGTAGTGGGTACTTGTTCTTGATCGTCACTTCATTCAATGCACGATAATCAACAACCATTCTCAATGATCCATTCTTCTTCTTAAGAGTACTGGGGCTCCAAACGGTGATCAGCTTGGTAGAATGTAAACTTTCTCCAATAACTCCTTAATCTGCTTCTTAATTTCCTCTAGATCATTTGCGGGCTCCAAACGATCATTTCTATCATGCTGGCGCACATCTGGTTCTCCTGACGACGAATGTGCAGGTTTAACTCCTGGATGTAGGCTGCAATGGACTTGTCCCTCCTGGTGCAAATCATCTCCCATTTCTCATCTCGGCGTCCACATATCTGGTAGATGGTGTCCTTAAGATCCTTGTGGTATACCTCGCCAATGCGTCCCATGGCAATGTGGGCGGCCATGCTCTTTCCTAGACTCCAGGTTGGTGCATCAAAGGAGAACTCTACGGGCTCAATAAACGGTGTGAATGTCCTTCCTGGAACATGTACTCGAATCGTCCAGCGCTCTTCTTCAGGTAGAGTGGCAGTGTAGGTCCCGGTGAAGCTTGGTATTCCGATGCTCAGGTACCTAGTGGCTTCCTTCAAATGTCGTCCGAAAGGGGTGTCGTCGTCCGGTTGAGCAAACTTGTTCCTTGGAACCACCATCTATAGAGTAGAAAATGGAGAAGAGTCAGAAATGAGTAGAGAAGACTGTCCTATGGCTTATCCTAGTGGTCGCATCCTACAGTCAACGTGTGCTCTGATACCATCTTGTAGCACCCCGACCTCAGACGGTCAAGTCTCTGTGCTTAAGTGTCAACCCTAGATCGGTATTGCTGACACGCACAGTACTCGAGGATTTATAACAGAGTTCAATCACACACTTATTACATCAATGTCTCAAAAGAGAACTTATTACAATAATATGGTTGAAGGCCATCTTAATAAGATAGCAGCGGAATCTTCGAAGGTAGAAGAGTCCATCCAACACCACGGCAAAACAGAGTGCATGACAACGACCTAGCTGAAAAAAACTCTAAAAACTACGCAACATAATACGTTGCAGCTGTGTAAATCGACACATGGAATATGCTGGCAAGATAACACTAAAGAGCAGAGAACAGATAACAGCTATCAGTGCATGCATATATGGTTGGTGGAGGCTCTATGGTTATCATTTGCATAAAGCTAGTTTTTCCCTACAACAAAGGAATATATTTTATTTAACTACAAAGTTTTTTGAAATCATTGAGAAGGTTCCTCCAACTCAATCCCAAAATAATAGTTAAAACCCAACAAATTAATTAAGTAAAGTGATGAGATCAACCAATAATTCAAGTACGGATACTCAAGATGTCCATAACAGGGGACACGGCTAACCATGATTAGTTTGTACACGCTGCAGAGGTTTGTGCACTTTTCCCCACAAGACTCGATCTCCTCCGTTGTATTTCTCGCACTGCATGGTGTTTGAGAAACGGATGACCGAGACACAGTCTTTTCAAAGAGGTCCCCTTAACCGATAGATAGGTCGGTACACCTACAATCCCCTAGATCTGCTAGCCCATCATGGAAAGGATTCCCACAACTTACTCAACTATGCCAGAGCCCATAATGGCTTGTGGCTGCACACGGAAGTTTCTAGCATGAACAATCTTATGATCCCTTTGAGCCTGGGTGGCAAACCATAGGATGGTCACCACGGGTACTCCGGGATATCCTAGGACAACCTGGATTGCTCGGTGTCCGGACAACCACTGGTGCTCCAGGTGCCCCAACCAACCCACCCAGATGTGTATTAAAGTAGCCACCTTAAGTTAACCATTAATTAATAATAACTCTCACATCTTCATGAATCTCTCAAATCTATCCACGTCTACGAGCACAGCATAGCAATATAAGCATAACGTAATAACACCCAGGGGTTTGGATATAAAACGCAATAGGTTCTACCTCTTCAACTACTTCACAATACCCACATGTTAACAGATCCTACTCATGCAATGTTTGAGGGTTGAGACTAATGCATCAAAATTGGGTAATAAGGGATATGATCAAAGTGTTACTTGCCTTGCTGACGATCTGAAAACTCTAGCGATTCGTAGTAGCAAGCCTCGCACTCCGGATACTCTATCGTGAACAAACAATAGCATACATAAGCACTCAAGCAAGATGCAAAGGTAAAACTCAAGAGAAAATATCCAAACAGAAAGTTATAGAGAAGAGCTTCGATTTGCAAAAAGAATCAATCGAATCGGACCTACGAAACTCAAACTACGATCAAAACAAGATCAAATTCAAATCTGCTTGAAACCAAATTTTAATTTGTCAAAACCATGTTCAATTTGATTATCTGGAAAGAGGGAAACAACACGAAGATTTTGGCGTTGGTTTCACTTGATTTGGATAAACGAGCAAAAAGTAACAAGGGTTTGAAGTTTAGGGAATAATCTGTGATAAAAGTATACGCGGATAGGTCCATGGCCGAAAATTAAAATAAAAAGAAAAAAATCTATCGGACGAATGTCTGCTAGCATAGGATAACGTACGAATTCGTTCATTAACAGAGAGGATTGGGTGAACGTTCGCTAAATAGATCGAACCGAAAATAAAAACAGAAACCGGAACTAACCAAAAAAATAAACCGACCAAAACCCTAAAAAACCGATCTAGGTTTTTACCTAGAAACTGACGAAAACCGGTGAGAGCGGCGGCTCAGTGAGTCCGGTGAGAGGCGGCGGCGTGGCGGTGGGTGGCAGGCGGTGGCGTGAGCGGCGGGTGTGGCGTGGCGGCGGCGGGCGGCGCAGTGAAGGCAACGGGCGATGGCGAGGTGTGGCGGCTTGCAGGCGGCCGGGCGGCTATGGCGGGGTGGCGAGGTTAGGTGAGAGGCGGCCGTCTTATAAGGAGGAGGGAGGGCCGGCTTGGGAAGGGCGGGCGCCCGTGAGGTCGAGTCGAGCCGGACTCCGGCTCTGCCACGGCAGCGGCATGCAAGAGCGAAGGAAGGCGGCGGCGGCCTGGGCCGGCTGGGCTTCGGCCCAGTCGGTCCGAAGGAAATTTAAAAAAAAATTAAAAAATTCGCCGCGAAAAAAATACTCATAAAATATAAAAAATTCAACAAATACCAGAAACAATTTTCACCATCCAAACCTAATATTTAAGATGAGATGAACATTTTTCTGACCTAAAATGCAATTTTCAAAAAATGCATATTTTTCTCTAATTCAAATAAAATACAAATAAAATAGAAATTGATTTTAAAATTTCTCCTCCAATATTTCTCTCTTGTTGAAGAAGTCATTTTATCTTCTCTCATTTATTTTTGTTATTGGAAATAATTGGAGAGAAAATATTAAAATCAAATTGATCTTTTCTTCAAATTTGAAATAAATTCAAATACGAAAAATTTGTGAAACCTCCAACTCTCTCCTCGGGTCCTTGAGGAGCTTAAGATTTCTAGGATCACAACCAAATGAAAATAAAAATATGATATGCATATGATGACCTATGTATAACATCCAAATTGAAAATTGAGATGTTACAGTGACATCCATACACACGTGTTTAGCATACTATTGTAAACTATACTAGGTCCATCACCAAGTGTGTGTCCGGCACCCCTTGGATATAGGTAGCACCAAACCAGATAATAAGCTTGTCTGCAAGAGGCGTTTCTTATTTTCACATGGTGTACACTCTTATATTTCATGGTTTCATTCGGTTTACGCTTGTATGTTTTCCGATTTCACGCATACACTCCTTTTCTCTCTCTAGGTACAACCGTGACACAAATTTATGTGTTGATCTGTAGATACCTATATAGGTTATGCATCAACCTAACCCGAAAGACCACTCTAAAGTTACATTTTTCCATTCTTAGGTAGGACACAAGGTTGTAATGATGTAATATGTTGAACGTTCTTGGATATTTTTAGAATATTTATATATAGTTTACACAATTTTTATGCTATTTGAGTACAAAAAACTCATGTGTAGATTTTGTATTCAAATTCTATGGTTTGCCCCAAAGCTACTGTTTCGTATGCATGGGCCAGTCCCATCATCTCAATAGAAACAAAACCACTCTCAAATTATTTCTTCTCGGTGCCAAGTAAGACACAAAGTCATGAAGTAAAATGTTGCCATGTTATTATATAAAAGTGTTAAGAATCTCTATATACATGGTTAGATCATGAGCACACTATAAAAAAAAGTGCTTGGTACCAAAGAAAGAAAGTCAATGGTCCATGCATTCAATTTCAAGGGCAATACTAGAAATACCCCTTCTTTCAAGGGGCCAACATGCAAGATTCACTTAATTGAAACGCTTGCTTCTGGAACCACCTCATTCCTTCCTCCTGTCGTGTAGCCCCTCACTAGTGCATGGGCCCTATCACACGCCCCCTTGTATATGGGTCGCCGTTTTTGCGACCATTTTGTATATATGGGACTGTCCTCGCCCCCATGTGCCAACCTACACATCCGCTTCCATGTGTCATTAAAAACTCTACCCATTTACCAATTTAGGCGAGCCTCCTTCCCCCTAGTGACTACAACGAGGCACTAGCGGCCATGTGCGGTGGCGATATCTCAAGATGCCCGCGGTGACATGGAGGGTGACAAAGCTAAAGCTGTGGGCGAGAAGGAGAAGGCCTGGCGAGGCGCTTGCGGGGGTCGGCGCTTTGCAAGGCTTGACAGGCTTGGTGTCAGACTTAAGATGGAGTACGAATATGTGGACTTTGAAGAGTTTCAGGCTGGCTCCAGGGATTTTGACTTACATTTCCGGCGTCGAGATCAAGCCATTCGCCACCGTCTAGAGGTCCTTCTCCAAAGGTATCGACACCTCTAGGGACTCTGACTTGGATCTCGGGCATGGCGGGATGGGAAAGGAGGACGATATCGACGAGCTCGTCAAGATCAAGCCATTCACGATTGTCAAGAGGTCGCTCTCGAAAGGTATCAATGCAACATCCTTAGATCTGGTTTTAATCCGTCTATAAGGATCATACTTTCCATCCTTGTCTATTATTGTATCACATTTTCTCATTTTGGGGTAGGGCATAAAAGTTTGAAATAGCATATGGCTATTTTTAAGGGGTTAAATATTTTCTTATGTTGTTAAAGCTTTAAATATATGGTTAGATCATAGCTTGGGGTGGAGCTAGGACCAGACCACGTAGTTGCGTCCGGGATGTGACGTCCATACACACATTTGTAGCATACTATGGTGAACTATACTAGGTCCATCGCCAAATGTGAACCTGGCTCCCCCTTGGCTATAGGTAGCACCGAACCAGTTAATAAGCTTGTATGCAAGAGGAGTTTCCTATTTTCACATGGATTACACTCTTACATTTCCTGGTTTTATGCGGTTTAAAATATGATCAACACACTTTTCAAAATCATGAATATATTTTCTAAGTGTCACATACATTTTTTTAGTGGTACATTTCTTTCTGTTACGTGAAGATTCTTTAACACTTAATAATTCTTCGACCATACAAGTACCCATGATCATGGAGTTCGAGCCACCAGGAGGTTAGGAGCAAGGAAGAAATGAAGCGCTAATCTGAACACCAGTGACAGAAATATGTACTACGGTAGTATGAATCCAATCCTTGGGGAGACATGAGGTGAATTCATTAAACATCCAGTGCTTTTGTCTAATTTATCTCTATTACGAATGGTAGCATAGGGTAGCATTTTGATGAGGGTATATCATGTGCTTACTTTTTTCCAGGGCAGGGGTGTCGCACAATCTTGAGCAAGAAAAATGTTTGGTACCGAAGAAAGAAAGTCGGTGGTCCATGCATTCAATTTTAAGGGCAATACTAGAAATACCCCTTCTTTCAAGGGGCCAACGGGCAAGATTCCCTGAATTGAAACACTTGCTTCTGGAACCACCTCGTTCCTTCTGCCTATCGCGTAGCCCCACGTGTGTGTGGGCCCTACCACACGCCCCCTTGCCTAGGGGTCATCATTTTTGCGAACATCGTGTATATATGGGATTGTCCTCGCCCCCATGTGCCAACCTGCCCATTCGCTCCCATGTGTCATTAAAAACCCTACCCATTTACCAATTTTGGCGAGGCTCGTCCTTCCCCTAGTGACTACTACGAGGTACTAGCGGCCATGTGCGGTGGCGGGATCTCGACATGCCCGCAGTGACACGGAGGGTGACAAAGCTAAAGCCGGGGTCGAGAAGAAGAAGGCCTGGCGCGGCGCTGGCAGGGGTCGGCACTTTGCAAGGTTTGACGTGCTTGGTGTTGGGCTTGAGATGGATTATGAAGATGTCGACTTCGAAGAGTTTGAGGTTGGCTCCAGGGACTCTAACTTGGATCTCAGGCATATCGGGGTGGCAAAGGAGGACGATGATGATGGGCTATTCAAGATCAAGCCATTCACCATTGTCAGGAGGTCCCTCTCTAAAGCTATTGACGCCACATCACTAGATCTGGTTTTAATCTGTCTATTAGGATTATACTTTCCATCCTTGTCTATTGTAGTATCACATTTTCTCATTTTTGGTAGGGCATAAAAGAATGAAATCATATATGCCAATTTTTTAAGGGTGTTAAATATTTTCTTATGTTGTTAAAGCTTTAAATATATGGTTACATCATGGCATGGGGTGGAGCTAGGACCAGACCCCCTAGTTACGTCTGGGGTGCGACGTCCATACACACATGTGAAGCATACTATGGTGAACTATACTAGGTTCATCGCCAAGTGTGAACTTGGCTCACCCTTTTGCTATAGGTAGCACCAAACCAGTTAATATGCTAGTCTGCAAGAGGCGTTTCCTATTTTCATATGGTTTACACTCTTACATTTCCTGGTTTTATTCAGTTTAAAATGTCATGAACACACTTTTTGAAAATCATGTATATCTTTATCTTTACCTAATATTAAAAGATGGAGCCTTTCATGGTTCTCCATACGTCACTCTTTTATATCCGTTGATTTTATCTTAATAAAAAAATTAACGGCTAAGATTTAAAGGTAGATTTACAAAGATATGTGGAAAAAAAATGGTTCGCAACACGAGCCAACCTGCGATCGTGAGAAATCACGTCGCACATGTTGCTTTCCATCCATCGCTGCACGGTGTCAGCGCACGACCTGCCTTGACAGCCACGACCAAGGGGGCTGCCGCGACAGCAAGTCGCGTCACTAACGATGGCCTGGTGGCAAGGCGGATTGACAGTAGGCCCAAGAGGGTCGTGCAGCCCAACAGGAGATTCGTCGGGCCGGAGTGGGGCCGCTGAGCCCGTGTCACCCCCGACGATTACTTGTTCTCCCACGCAAGAGAGGCATCCAGAAGGATCAGAACGAAAGGCGGCTCTCCTCTCCTCTACTTTCCCCACCTACCTTCCCTTTTTCCACAAGAACAGCGAGAGGCCGATTGTAATTTGAATTCGAGACTTGTATCTGGAGTAGATCGACCTGGTACCTAACATCCTGGTATCAGAGACCTCACACCACCAAATCCATTGTGTTCCACCCTAGAAACCCATCACCGCGTCCATGCGCGGCATGTCCTTCTCGCCTCCACGGATCCGGCGCTCAAGGAATATCTCAACAAGCTGCACCAAGATGTGAAGAACAACTCCGCCACCGTCCTCAAGCAGCTGCAAGCGCAGACGTCCCAGATCGATGATCTGCTTCGCTGGAAGCCCGATCTGGAGGCCCGCTTCACCAAGCTGGAGACCACGGTCGCCTCGCTCCAAGCGGCCACGCCGCACTCGTCGAGTGGAGCGGCGCCCCTGCTTCCAACTCCGCCGCCGCTTCCCGACGCGCGAGGAAGCCTCCACGGGACCAGTGGCCACGGTGATGTCGATCTTACCGAGGGGCAACCACCGGTGACCTTAGAATCGCCGGGGGTACTCCCGGTCACGGGTACGCCTTCCCTCCCGCTCGTTCCCTCTTATGCACCTCCCTTGTCGTCCTCTGTGCTCGCCACCATGGGGCAGCCACCACCGCCCGTGAATTTTTCCCTATTCACCGGCGAGAACTCACAACTCTGGAAAACTCTCTGTGAGCAGTATTTTCTGATGTTCTCAATCCACGACTCCTATCGTGTACCAATGGCAACTCTCAATTTCTCCGGTCCAGCAGGAATCTGGCTGCAGTCCGTGCAGAAAAAAATAGTTGGACTGGACTGGGAGGCCTTTGCCTCTCTTCTCTGCACTCGTTTTGGGCGCGATAAGCACCAGATGCTCATCCGCCAGTTTTATGCCATCAAACAAACCACCTCTGTTGCTGATTTTATCGAGCGATTTGAATCCCTGATGAATCACCTGATTTCATACTCAGAATCTACTCACCCATATTTTTTTCCTGACGTGTTTTGTTGAGGGACTGCGACCGGACATCCGAGCGGTGGTGCTCGTGCAGCGCCCACTAGACCTGGACACGGCGTGCTCGTTGGCCCTACTTTAGGAGGAAGTGGCCGACGGCGAGTTATTCTACGGGCATCTCCCACATGTCAACCGCGGGCAAGGCCAAGCTTCCAGGATGGCGTCACCACCATTCTTTGGGCGACCTGCTACGCCTACAGCAAATTCTGAAGATAGGCGCGGCACTGACGCCGCCCGAGCTACATCTGAAGTCAGCAAGGTGGCCGCCCTCCGTGCATTCCGGAGCGCGAAGGGACTTTGCTTCAAGTGCAGCGAGAAATGGGAAAAGGACCATGTGTGTCCGCCTATAGTTCAGATGCACATCATGGATGAATTACTCGCCATGTTCAGTAAGGACGAAGCTGCGTCAGAATCACCACCAGACTCGTCGATATCTGACGAAGAAAATTTGTGCACATTGTCCCGTCAGGCTGAAGATGGTACATCCGCCCCTGGTGTTCTGCAACTCCAAGCCTGGGTGCAAGGGCATGAAGTTCTGCTCCTGGTTGACTCTGGTAGCTCCACCTCATTTGTGGACAGTTCTTTCGCCTTCAAGCTCTCGGGGATCACTCTGTTAGGACGACCATGTCGTGTGCGTGTTGCAGATGGCACCACCATTCCCTGCACTCACTATATCCCTGACTGCTCCTAGATTGCGTATGAGCATGAGTTCAAGACCGATTTCAAGGATATCAAGCTCGGTTCATATGATGCAATACTGGGAATGGATTGGTTACGCAAGCACAGCCCTATGAACATTGATTGGATAGAGCAGCACCTGACAGTCACAACACCAAGCGGGCAACTGAAAATGTCAGCGGTATCATCTGATCAGACACAATGTTCATTGATCTCTGCCCCTGAACTTCTCAAAGCTTGCAAGCAAGGCTCAATCGCTCATGTTATTCACCTCAATTCTCTGGACGGAAATAGCACAACTGAAACACCAATTCCAACAGAAGTCGTGCGCCTGCTAGAACAGTTAACGGATGTTTTTTAAGATCCGCGCAGCCTTCCACCACGTCGTGAGTGCGACCGCGGAATTCCTCTGATGGCGGGTGCTCAACCAGTCACTTTGCGCCTGTACAGATACAAACCAGAGCTCAAAACAGAGATCGAGCGACAAGTTCAGGAACTACTCAACGCCGATGTGATTCAAAAAAGCTCAAGCCCATTCTCCTCCCCAGCCTTACTCGTCAAGAAGAAAGACGGCTCCTGGCGCCTTTGCATGGATTATCGATGCCTCAACTCCATGATAGTGGTCAGCAAATACCCAGTACCTATCATTGATGAACTCTTGGATGAGCTTGTCGGTGCCAAGTGGTTTTCTAAACTTGATATGCGTGTCGGTTTCCATCAGATACGCATGGCAGAGGGGGAAGAATACAAGATGCCTTTTCAAACTCACTCAGGGCATTGGGAATTCCGCGTCAATGTCGTTCGGTGTCGCTGGAGGACCGTCGACCTTCAATGGTGCCATAAATACCACCCTCCATCCGGTGAACCGCGTCTGCGTCATCTCATTCTTCGATGACATCCTCATATTCAACAAGACTTTCACTGATCACATACAACACCTCAGGCAAGTTCTGCAACTTCTTAGAGAAGATCACTGGCAAGTTAAGCAGTCCAAGTGTTCATTTGCCCAGAAGCAGATTGCCTACCTCGGCCATGTCATCAATGAGCACGGTGTTTCTACTAATCCCAGCAAAGTTCTTACAGTCCATAAGTGGCCGACTCCCACTTGCGTTAAGGAGGTGCACGGCTTTCTCGGCCTCGCTGGCTATTATCGCAAGTTCATCCGACATTTTGGAATTATTGCCCGACCACTGTTCAACCTCCTCAAAAAACACGAGCAGTTCGTATGGACAAGTGACACACAACAAGCTTTTGATACTCTGAAACTGAAACTAGTCTCAGCACCAGTCTTACAATTGCCTGATTTCACCAAGAAATTCACCATTGACACGGACGCGTGCGCCTATGGAGTAGGAGCAGTTCTCCAGCAAGAAGGGCACCCCATTGCTTACATGAGCAAGCCTCTGGGTCCCAAGAACAGAGCCATGTCCACTTACGAGAAAGAATGCACGGCAATCCTGATGGCAATTCAACAGTGGCGTCCTTACCTCCACACGGGAGAGTTCGTTATCCGCACGGATCAACGCAGCCTCGTGCACCTGGACGATCGACACTTGTCCACCCCATGGCAACAAAAGGCCTTCACCAAACTGCTTGGGCTCAAATACAAAATCTGCTACCGACCGGGACCAACAAATTCAGCAGCTGATGCACTGTCCCGCCGCACACCGGACACCTCCATCACAGCTATTTCAGTTTGCAAACCTGCCTGGCTGGACGATATTGTGCCTAGCTACGGGACCAACACACAAGTGCGGCATATCATCCGTGACCTGGACAGACGACCGGATCCCAAGAAGCGCTTCCAGATGCGCGATGGGTTGTTATACTTCAGGGACAGAATCTAGCTTGGGGGCTCTCCTTCTCTGCAACAACGCATGCTCTGCGTCTTCCATGACAGCACAATGGGCGGCCACTCCGGAGTGCCCGTGACCTATAGGCGCCTCCGCCGCCTATTCGCCTGGCCCAAAATGAAAGAGCATATCAAGCAATATGTGCAACCGTGCTCCGTATGCCAGCAAGCCAGCGTGTTCACTACCCTGGCCTGCTCGAACCTCTTCCAGTTCCAGATGGTGCGTGGAAGGTAGTCACCATGGACTTCATTGACGGCCTTCCTTCTTCGGGCAAGTTCAATTGCATTCTGGTGTTCACTGATATGATCATCATCGCACACTCCCTATACTTTCGAGATCAATGTTGAACCTAAATAAATGTTATTTCGTGTTTGCGTTGAGCATACATATGACTAGATCATGTTTATTGCGATACGATTATTCATCTAAGACAGAGAATAAATTGTTATTTTGTTTACATGAATAAAACCTTCTATGGTCATACACCCAATATTGATGGTTTATTGAATCTTGATCGTAGTGATACACATATTCATAATATTGATGCCAAACGATGCAAAGTTGATAATGATAGTGCAACATATTTGTGGCACTGCCGTTTGGGTCATATCGGTGTAAAGCGCATGAAGAAACTCCATAAAGATGGATTTTTGGAATCATTTGGTTATGAATCATTTGATGCTTGCGAACCGTGCCTTTTGGGCAAGATGACTAAAACTCCGTTCTCCGGAACAATGGAACGAGCTACTGACTTATTGGAAATAATACATACCGATGTATGCAATCCAATGAGTGTTGATGCTCGTGGCAAGTATCGTTATTTTCTGAACTTCACAAGATGATTTGAGCAGATATAGGTATATCTACTTGATGAAACATAAGTCTGAAATAGTTGAAAGGTTCAAAGAATTTCAGAGTGAAGTGGAGAATCATCGTAACAAGAAAATAAAGTTTCTACGATCTGATCGTGGAAGAGAATATTTGAGTTACGAGTTTGGCCTTCATATAAAACAATGTGAAATAGTTTCGCAACTCACGCCACCTGGAACACCACAGCTTAATGGTGTGTCCGAACGTCGTAACCGCACTTTATTGGATATGGTGCGATCTATGATGTCTCTTATCGGTTTACCACTATTGTTTTGGGGTTATGCATTAGAGACAGCTGCATTCACGTTTAATAGGGCACCATCTAAATCCGTTGAGACGACACCATATGAACTATGGTTTAACAGTAAACCTAAGCTGTCGTTTCTTAAAAGTTTGGAGTTGTGATGCTTATATGAAAAGGTTTTCAACCTGATAAGCTCGAACCCAAATCGGAGAAGTGCGTCTTCATAGAATACCCAAAGGTAACTATTGGGTACACCTTCTATCACATATCCGAAGGCAAGTTATTCGTTGCTAAGATGGATCCTTTCTAGAGAAGAAGTTTCTCTCGAAAGAAGTGAGTGGGAGGAAAGTAGAACTTGATGAGGTAATTGTACCTTCTCCCTTATTGGAAAGTAGTTCATCACGTAAATCAGTTCCTCGTGATTCTTACACCAATCAGTGAGGAAGCTAATGATGATGATCATGAAGCTTGAGATCAAGTTACTACCGAACCTCAGAGGTCTTCTAGAATAAGATCCGCACCAAAGTGGTACGGTAATCCTATTCTAGAAGTCATGTTACTAGACCATGATGAACCTACGAACTATGAGGAAGCGATGATAAGCCCAGATTCCGCGAAATGGCTTGAGGCCATGAAATCTGAGATAGGATCCATGTATGAGAACAAAGTATGGACTTTGATTGACTTGCTCGATGATCAGCAAGCCATGTTAAATAAATGGATCTTCAAGAGGAAGACGGACGTTGATAGTAGTGTTACTATCTACAAAGCTCGACTTGTTGCAAAAGGTTTTCGACAAGTTCAAGGTGTTGAATACGATGAGATTTTCTCACTCGTAATGATGCTTAAGTTTGTCTCGAATCATGTTAGCAATTGCCACATTTTATGAAATCTGGCAAATGGATGTCAAAACTGCATTCCTTAATGGATTTATTAAAGAAGAGTTGCATATGATGCAACCAGAAGGTTTTGTCAATCCTAAAGATGCTATCAAAATGTGCAAGCTCCAGTGATCCATCTATGGACTGGTGCAAGCATCTCGAGTTGGAATATATGCTTGATGATTTGATCAAAGCATATGGTTTTATACAGACTTTTGGAGAAGCCTGTATTTACAAGAAAGTGAGTGGGAGCACTACAACATTTCGATAAGTATATGTGAATGACATATTGTTGATCGAAATGATGTAGAATTTTTCCGGAAAGCATAAAGGAGTATTTGAAAGGAGTTCTTTAAAAGAAAGACCTCGGTAAAGCTACTTACATATTGAGCATCAAGATCTATTGAGATAGATCAAGACGCTTGATAAGTTTTTCAATAAGTACATACCTTGTCAAGATTTTGAAGTAATTCAAAATGGAACAGTCAAAGAAAAGTTCTTACTGTGTTGCAAAGGTGTGAAATTGAGTAAGACTCAAATCCCGACCACAATGAGAAAATAGAAAAGAGAATGAAAGTCATTCCCTATGCCTCGGTCATAGGTTCTATAAAGTATGCTATGCTATGTACCAGACCTATTGTATACCTTGCTCTGAATTTGGCAAGGAGTACAATAGTGATCTAGGAGTAGATCTTGAACATTGGTCAAGAACATCCTTAGTGAGGACTAAGGAAATATTTCTCGATTATGGAGGTGATAAAAGAGCTCGTCGTAAAGAGTTACATCGATGCAAGCTTTTTACACTGATCCAGATGACTCTAAGTCTCAATCTGGATACATATTGAAAGTGGGAGCAATTAGCTAGAGTAGCTCCGTGCAGAGCATTGTAGACATAAAATATTTGCAAAATACATACGGCTCTGAATGTGACAGGCCCGTTGACTAAGCTTCTCTCACGAGCAAAACATGATCATACCTTAGTACTCTTTGGGTGTTAATCACATAGCGATGTGAACTAGATTATTGACTCTAGTAAACCCTTTGGATGTTGGTCACATGACGATGTGAACTATGGGTGTTAATCACATACAGATGTAAATATTAGTGTTGAATCACATGATGATGTGAACTAGATTATTGACTCTAGTGCAAGTGGGAGACTGAAGGAAATATGCCCTAGAGGCAATAATAAAGTTATTATTTATTTCCTTATTTCATGAGAAATGTTTATTATTCATGCTAGAATTGTATTAACCGGAAACATGATACATGTGTGAATACATAGACAAACATATAGTCACTAGTATGCCTCTACTTGACTAGTTCATTAATCAAAGATGGTTATGTTTCCTAACCATAGACATGTGTTGTTATTTGATTAATGGGATCACATCATTAGGAGAATGATGTGATTGACATGACCCATTCCGTTAGCCTAGCACTTGATCGCTTAGTATATTGCTATTGCTTTCTTCATGACTTATACATGTTCCTATAACTATGAGATTATGCAACTCCGTTTACGGAGGAACACTTTGGGTGCTACCAAACGCCACAACGTAACTGGGTGATTATAAAGGAGTACTACAGGTGTCTCCAAAGGTACATGTTGGGTTGGCGTATTTCGAGATTAGGTTTTGTCACTCCGATTGTCGGAGAGGTATCTCTGGGCCCTCTCGGTAATGCACATCACTATAAGCCTTGCAAGCAATGTAGCTAATGAGTTAGTTACGGGATGATGCATTACGTAACGAGTAAAGAGACTTGCCGGTAACGAGATTTAACTAGGTATTGGATACCGACGATCAAATCTCGGGCAAGTAACATACCGATGACAAAGGGAACAACGTATGTTGTTATGCGGTTTGACCGATAAAGATCTTCGTAGAATATGTAGGAGCCAATATGGGCATCCAGGTTCCGCTATTGGTTATTGACCGAGAATAGTTCTAGGTCATGTCTACATAGTTCTCGAACCCGTAGGGTCCGCACGCTTAACGTTACGATGACAGTTTTATTATGAGTTTATGTGTTTTGATGTACCGAAGGAGTTCGGAGTCCCGGATGAGATCGGGGACATGACGAGAAGTCTCGAAATGGTCGAGACATAAAGATCGATATATTGGACGACTATATTCGGAGTTCGGAAAGGTTCCGAGTGATTCGGGTATTTTTTGGAGTACCGGAGAGTTACGGGAATTCGTATTGGGCCTCTTTGGGCCATACGGGAAAGGAGAGAAAGGGCCAAAAGAGTGGCCGCACCCCTCCCTTGGACTAGTCCGAATTGGACTAGGGAAGGCGCACCCTTCCTTCCTTCTCCTTCTCTCTTCCCTTTTCTTCTCTCCTACTCCTACTACATGGAAGGGTTCCTAGTTGGACTAGGAAAGGGGGAATCCTACTCCCGATGGGAGTAGGACTCCCCTAGGGCGCGGCATAGAGAGGGCCGGCCCTCCTCTCCTCCACTCCTTTATATACGGGGGCAGGGGGCACCCCATGAACACACAAGTTGATCTACGGATCGTTCCTTAGTCGTGTGTGGTGCCCCCCTCCACCATATTCCACCTCGGTCATATCGTCGCGGAGTTTAGGCGAAGCCCTGCGCCGGTAGAGCATCATCATCGTCACCACACCGTCGTCTTGACGGAACTCATCCCGACACTTTGCTGGATCGGAGTCCGGGATCGCCATCGAGCTGAACGTGTGCTGAACTCGGAGGTGCCGTGACGTTCGGTACTTGGATCGGTCGGATCGTGAAGACGTGCGACTACATCAACCGCGTTGTCATAACGCTTCCGCCACGGTCTCACGAGGAACGTGGACAATACTCGCCCCTCTTGTTGCTATGCCATCACCATGATCTTGCGTGTGCGTAGGAAATTTTTGAAATTACTACGTTCCCCAACACAAACGCTACAGGGTTAGGCGGGACGGGGGCCCTGGGGGGGGGGTAGCAATGCCACCGGAGCATCGCATCGGGCCCTCGTACATGCGGGGTGATGTGGTGGCATGTCCGAAGAGGCGGCACGCGTCTCCGGGGTGTGGCCCCCCTCACGGACTGCGATGACACGGTAGTAGATGTTCTGCGGAAACGATGCGGCGTGAATATTATTAAATACTCGGAGCGCGATAAAATCATGAGTTTTTTACACGACGTGGGCACATGTGCTATAGGACCGATGGTAATTTTTCATAATTTTTCGTGATGGAGAAGTATCTGAACACTTCCCTCACGCGGATTGCTCTTGGCGTCTCGATTTGTGGCGGCTGACCTCCGGGGCTAGCATATAGTCAAATCTTGCGTAGGCAGCCTCTCACAATTCTAGAAGTGTTGTGGCGGTTGCAAATGCCCAGCACACGTCTCCGGGGTGTGCCCCCCCTCACGGAGGGCGCCCGCCCGGCACCAGGGAGAAGCAGACCTTGTCGAGTCTACTCGGAGGGATCTTCTTTGTGGGTCCAGCCCGGATGTTGCTACCAGGTGTTCCTATGGTCTGACCTAACACAACCTGGTGGAGAGGTCCACTAGTCAAAGCCCGTCCGTGCAAAGTCAAAGGGCTAGGTCGTGTGGTCAAACGCTTCTGAGGTTAGGGCGGACGGGGCCCCGGGGTAGCAATGCCACCGTTGCGTCGCACCGGCCCTCATACATTGGGGGTGGTGTGTTGGAATGTCTGTAGATGCGGCACGCGTGTCCGGGGTGTGCCCCCCCTCACGGATGGCGCCGCCGCCGGCACCTGGAGGGGGGAAACGGACGCGTCGGGTCTACACGGAGGGGATCTTGCTGTGGGTCTGGCCCGGATGTTGCTCCAGAGTGTTCCTATGGGCTGGCCTAACACAACCGGGTGGGGAGGTCCACTGGTCAAAGCCCGTCCGTGCAAAGTCACAGGGTTAGATCTCGTGGTCAACCGCTCCAGGGTTAGGCGGGACGGGGGCCCCGGGGGGAGGGGGGTAGCAATGCCACCGAGGCCGTGACCGCCCCTCATACATGCAGGGTGGTGTGGTGGCATGTCCGAAGAGGCGGCAGCGTCTCGGGTTCGCCCTCACAGACGGGCGCCATCGCCCGGCACTGGAGGAGGGAAGCAGACGCGTCGGTCTACGGAGGGGATCTTGCCGTGGGTCCGCCCGGATGTTGCTCCAAAGTGTTCCTATGGGCTGGCCTAACACAACCGGGTGGAGAGGTCCACCGGTCAAATCCCGTCCGTGCAAAGTCAAAGGGCTAGATCCGGTGGTCAAACGCTTCTGAGGTTAGGCGGGGACGGGGCCCTGAGGGGTAGCAATGCCACGGAGGCGTCGTACCGGGCCCTCATACATGCGGGGTGGTGTGGTGGCATGTCCGAAGAGGCGGCACACGTCTCCGGGGTGTGGACACCCTCACGGACGGCAATGACACGGTAGTAGACGTTCGCGTAACGGCGCGGCGTGAATATTATTAAATACTTGGAGCGCGATAAAATTTTTACACAACGTGGGCACATGTGCTATAGGACTGATGGTAATTTTTCATAAATTTTCGTGATGGAGAAGTATCTGAACACTTCCCTCTACGCGGATTGCTCTGCGCACGTCTACGTTGTGGCGGCGGCCTCCGGGCTAGCATACCGTCAAATCTTGGCGTAAGCGGCCTCTCACAAGTCTGGAAGTGTTGTGGCGGTTGCAAACGCCAAAGACGTCTCGAGGTGCCCCTCACGGACGGCGCCGTCGCCGACACACGGAGGGAACCGACGCGTCGGGTCTACGGAGGGGATCTTGCTGTGGGTTTCGCCCAGATGTTGCTCCAAAGTGTTCCTATGGGCTGACCTAACACAACCGGGTGGAGAGGACCACTGGTCAAAGCCCGTGTGTGCAACGTCAAAGGGCTAGATCCCATGGTCAAACGCTACAGGGTTAGGCGGGACGGGGGCCCAGGGGGGGTAGCAATGCCACCGGAGCGTCGCATCGGACCCTCGTACATGCGGGGTGGTGTGGTGGCATGTCCGAAGAGGCGGCACGCGTCTCCGGGGTGTGGCCCCCATCACGGACTGCGATGACACGCTAGTAGATGTTCTGCGAAAATGATGCGGCGTGAATATTATTAAATACTCGGAGCGCCATAAAATCATGAGTTTTTTACACGACGTGGGCACATGTGCTATAGGACCGATGGTAATTTTTCATAATTTTTCGTGATGGAGAAGTATCTGAACACTTCCCTCTAGGCGGATTGCTCTTCGCGCATCTACGACTGTGGTCGGCGGCCTCCGGGGGCTAGCATACCATCAAATCTTGCGTAGGCGGCCTCTCACAAGTCTGGAAGTGTTGTGGCGGTTGCAAATGCCCGGCACGCGTCTCCAGGGTGTGCCCCTCACGCAGACGGCGCCGCCCGGCACTGGAGAAGCAGACGCGTCGAGTCTACTCGGAGGGATCTTCTTTGTGGGTCTGGCCCGGATGTTGCTCCAAAGTGTTCCTATGGACTGACCTAACACAACCAGGTGGAGAGGTCCATTGGTCAAAGCCCGTCCGTGGAAAGTCAAAGGGCTAGATCCCGTGGTCAAACGCTACAGGGTTAGGCGGGACGGGGGCCCTGGGGGGTATAGCAATGCCACCGGAGCGTCGCACCGGCCCCTCATACATGCAGGGTGGTGTGGTGGCATGTCCGAAGAGGCGGCACGCGTCTCCGGTTCGCCTCGACGGACGGCGCCATCGCCCGGCACTTTGGAGGGGGGAAAGCAGACGGCCGGGTCCGCACGCGGAGGGGATCTTGCTGTGGGTCCGCCCGGATGTCGCTCCAGAGTGTTCCTATGGGCTGACCTAACACAACCGGGTGGGGAGGTCCACTGGTCAAAGCCCGTCCGTGCAAAGTCAAAGGGCTAGATCGCGTGGTCAAACGCTACAGGGTTAGGCGGGACGGGGGCCCTGGGGAGGTAGCAATGCCACCGGAGCATCGCACCGGGCCCTCATACATGCGGGGTGGTGTGGTGGCATGTCCGAAGAGGCGGCATGCGTGTCCGGGGTGTGCCCTCCCTCACGGACGGCGCCGCCGCCGGCACCTGGAGAAAGCAGACGCGTCGGGTCTACGGAGGGGATCTTGCTGTGGGTCTCGCCCGGATGTCACTCCAGAGTGTTCCTATGGGCTGACCTAACACAACCGGGTGGGGAGGTCCACTGGTCAAAGCCCGTCCGTGCAAAGTCAAAGGGCTAGGTCGCGTGGTCAAACGCTACAGGGTTAGGCGGGACAGGGGCACTGGGGGGTAGCAATGCCACCGGAGCGTCGCACCGGGCCCTCATACATGCGGGGTGGTGTGGTGGCATGTCCGAAGAGGCGGCACGCGTGTCCGGGGTGTGCCCCCCCTCACGGACGGCGCCGCCGCCGGCACCTGGAGGGGGGTAACGGACCAGACCCACAGCAAGATCCCCTCCGTGTAGACCCGATGCGTCCGTTTCCCCCCTCCAGGTGCCGGCGGCGGCGCCGTCCGTGAGGGGGGCACACCCCCGACACGCGTGTCGCCTCTTCGGACATGCCGCCACACCACCCCGCATCTATGAGGGCCCGGTGCGACGCTCCGGTGGCATTGCTACCCCCAGTGCCCCCGTCCTGCCGTGTAGACCTCACGGGCGTGGCTGCCGCCGTGTCCCGGATGGGGAAAACGGCCACGTCGGGCCGACACGGAGGGTATCTTTGGGTGTTTTGGGCCGGAATGGTGTTGGGGGGTGCAGCACATGCCGTAACAAAAAAATAAAAAATAAAAAAATGCCGTAACAAAAAAATAAAAAAATGCAAAGTATCTATGCCGACGGCTTAGCCGTCGGCATAGGAGCGCACATGTCCACGGATCGATGATGTGGCAAAGAGCGAGCCTATGCCGACGGCCAGCCGTCGGCATAGGGCCGACCTTATCCTGCGGTTCGCCCCCACCACCCATTCGCCATCCATCTCCCTTCCTCCCCGACCCACACCCGCCGCCGCCCACCACCTCCGCCGCCGCCCGCCCGAGCACGCCACCGCTGGCCCCGAGCCCGCCGCCCGCACAAGACCAACCCAGGCCGCCCGCCCGCGCCCGAACCCGCCATCGTCCGCGCCTCCCGTCTCCCCACCCACCGCGGTGCACCGCCGTCCTCCCGCCCAGCGTCGCGGCCGCCCGGATCAGCCCGCACCGCTGTATTCGCCCGTCCCGGCCTCCCTCGACACATCCCCGCGCGGCCGGCCCTCCCTCCCCTGACCTCCGTCCCCGCCCCGACCTCCATCGACCCGCCCGGCCCGCCACGTTCGTGCCTGCCCCTCCGCCCGCCTTTGCTCTGGCCCGTCGTCCGTGCCTGCCCCTCCCCCCGAGCCGGCCCTCCCCCATGGTGAGCTCCCTCCCTCCCTCTCTGTAGATTTTTTTTGATAATTTTGTTTTTGTTCATAGTTATGTAACTAGATGGATGGATGCATAGTTAGTTGATAGATGATTTGATGATAGTTACAAATGTGAGAAATGCAAAAAAAGCATTTTTTTTAACAAGGGGCATGACGTTAGATGATAGATTTTTTGATGATAGTTGCAAATGTATGATGATTGTTACATGATAGATGATGATGTTAATGACGATAGATGATGATGTTGATGATAGATAATGATTTTTTTGCGGAAGAGATGATACAGGATGCTGATTTTTATGATTCGATGATTGTTAGATGTTAATGACGAATATATTGTGATGTACTTAATTATTGTCACGGTGCAGGTTCTGTGGTGTTCCATCTCGGTGGAGTGATCGTCGTAGGAGCTGTTGGTCCCCGGTTGTCCCTCCGGTGTTCGACTACTTCCTCTACAGCCGAGGGTGAGCTACGAATCATGTGACTAGATTTCATTCTCAAGTCAACTGACGTAACCTAGGCGTCTCTCGTCTGAAAGGGTTGCATCGATAAATATGCATTCAATTGCATATTTATCACCGCAGCTCTTTCGGATTGTCCAGCATTTTCCATGGACAGCCCGAGGATGTGTAGATTGGGTATGTTCTCCATGTTCTACCCCGTTCGAGAGACAGGATTTGTGGCGCCTCCCCATTGTTCTCCGGAGCACATTCTCTCGGCTATTTGCCGAGACGTGTATCTGGAGAACAGCGGGGAGGTGCTGCCGAAATTTTGTCTCGGAACGGGGTAGAATGGAGAACGTACTCAATCTACACATCCTCGGGTGGGATTAGGACCCATATTTACCTATTAGAGTTGTATCGGTGGCGGACGGTAAGGGGCATGTTGAGGGCATGGCGGAAATCGAGACCCTAGGTGTTGGTGGTGTCCGAAGGACTATGGAGAGGGATGGCGGGTGTCGATCAGGTATACTCGGCCATGGCCATGTTATGTTAGTAAAGCAATCATTGATTATTCATTCATAGTGCTAACCACAAGCCAAATAATAGATACATTTTAGCCGGTTCAAAAATCTGGTCCGACTGAAAACACAATTATTATTCATGTTGGAAAATAATTGACAAGGGTGATAAGCAAAACCATCATTTGTGTATTAGGCCATACTTATTGGTCTAGGAAAGTGCGATGAATTTTTTACTGTTACAACGCACATGCATGTTTACTATTATAACAAGTGCTCATAAAACTTGTCAGTTTGAAATTGATCACGTCCGTTTAGGTGTACAACGGAACAACCATGGACGATGACATTGAAGATGAGAAATGGCAATACAAACAAGTCGCTAAGAGCCTGAGGATACCTTTTCTCCCGTGCGTTTCTTTTACTAGAATCAATAATATTGGATTTAACATGATTATTGTTAGTACTAGAAGATGAATCTTTCTTGCTCTTGTTGCTAGATTTTACTTGTGGCATGTAAGTAGACAAGAGTAAGCGCTTGGCAATGTAAGAAGAACTTTTCTTACGAAGATCATCATTGATTGCCTTTAAGAACCCATGCGCTTGCTCAAGGTTGAGCTTTTCAAAACGTAGCTTCTCATGAGTCTTTAAAAGCTCTCAATGATCTTCCAAGGTAGTTTCATGAGCTAACTTAAGAGTGTTTAATTCTTTAGTTAGACGCTCAATCTCTTTCTTATCATCGTCATTCGTTTTATCTTGAGTAGCATGATTAATAGCAAGTTCATCATAGCTTTCATCACTAGAGTTGTCAACAAGTAAATCATCATCACCTAGCAAATCATCTTCATCACTATTGAAATCAACATACCCGTGGTGTGATATCTTTGGGCCTTTAGCCATGAAGCATCTTCCAATTCCTTCATTTGGTGAGTCAAATATGTCATAGGAGTTGGTCGACACAAGTGCTAAACCGGCAACACCTTCATCTTGAGTATATTCGAAGTCGGAGTGATAACTTCTCTCGGAGTGATGGTCGGAGTTGGAGTCGGATACCCGTTCACCAACGTCAGCTTGATGTCTTTGTTTTGTGTAGCTCCTTGATGACTTGTCCTTCTTTTCCGAATCCTTGCTTCTGCGAGAGGTTCTTCGTTCATAACGATCACCTCTACTCCTTCTCTCTCTTGGAGGTGATTCTTCTCTTCTACTTCTCCTTTTAGGTGAGTCTTCTCTTCTTTTGTAGGGAGCTGTACACTCATTTGAGTAGTGTCCGGGTCTTCCACAATTGTAGCAATTACGCTCACGACTAGAAGATCTTTTGTCATTGTAGGACCTTGACTTGGAACTTCTTTCCTTGCTTCTACTCTTGTAGAACTTGTTGAAATTCTTCACCATTAGGCTCAATTCCTCATTGAAGGCTTGTTTCTCACTTGATGATGTAGGAGCATCACATGAGCCTTTGTAAGCACCACTTGACTTGTTGTGAAGCTCTTCTTTGAGTGACATCTCATGAGCAACAATTCTTCCAATGACTTCCATTGGCTTGAGATCTTTGTAGTTGGGCATCATTTGGATCAATGTGCACACGGTATCATATTTTCCATCCAAGGCTCTTAGGATCTTCTTGATCATGAATCTATCGGTCATCTCTTCACTTTCTAAGCCGGCAATCTCATTTATGATGAGAGCAAGCCTAGAGTACATTTCAGCGACACCTTCACCATCCTTCATTTTGAACTTGTCAAGCTGACTCTGAAGCACATCCAATTTGGATTCCTTGACGGAGTCGGTACCTTCGTGCATATCAATCAAAGTATCCCAAATTTCCTTTGCATTCTCAAGACGGCTGGACTATTTCTTCCTATGATAACATTAACTTTAAAATAACTAGAACATAGCACACATGTTCTGAAAGAAGTACTGTTTTTTTTGGGGTGGGGGGTGGGGGGTGGGGGGGGGGGGGGCACTATGAACAGGGATACTTGCATTGATTTGGTGAACTACAGTCTAACTTACAAGATGTTTGTGTATATTAGGCCGAAGGATGATACAATTCTTTATCCAGAAGAACAGGTGCTTACAGTTATTATTATTGTTTCTTGTAGGACCTATAGCTTCGAGAAGGGGTTTCAGTACAAAGAGAAAATACTGGTAAAGGGACAACTGGCCTTCCTGTTATTATTATTTCTTGTATAAAATCTATACCGCACTATATAATATCCTGCAGATAAAAGTCTTGGAATAGTGGCATGTTGGTACATGCATGTTGACTAGCAGACAGTTCTAACTTTCCAAGAGAAGTGCAAGGAAGCTCCTTACTGCCCAATGATAGCTTGTACTCTGGTATATTCTCAACAAGAAATGGTAAACTGGATACTACAGAACAATCTAGAAAAAAATACAGAACTTGAAAATTATCATGCAAATCAATGACCCTTACAGACTCTCCTGCCAGATCATGAGGCAATGTCCCATTAAATTTGTTACCATCCAAGCGCAATTCAAATATATTGGACAGATTATTCATCCCACCAAAAATCGGACCACCAAGCTTGTTGTTTGAGACCTTCAAGATGAATAGCCTGGGATAACTAGTGAAAACACAAGGTGGAAACTCCCCAGAAAGTTTGTTGTTTGATAGGTCTAAAAATCCCATGGAGCTGATCTCGCACATTGACGCTGGTATGTGCCCAAACAAGTTGTTACTAGAAAAATATAGATAACCCAAATTTGGAAAGATTAAGCTAATGTTGGGCGGCAGCTGCCCTGCGACATGGTTCATGTGTATGTCGATGCGGATAAGAGAAGACTGTGTATGCCATATTGGGTCCAGCGATCCAGTTAGCGAGTTATTCCCAAGATTGAGATCCTGTAGTGTTGCTTCCTTTGTAAATAACCAATTTGGCATGCTACCTGGTAAGTTATTGTTGGACAAATCAAGCACCTCTAAGTGACGCTGTGTGCCCAAAAATTCCGGTCTTGAAATAATGTTCTTGTCAAGATCACAACCACAGAGCAATAACTGTTTCAACTGGAATGAAGGTGTCCATCCAGGAATATTGACGTCAACAACTAGTTTAGCATTGCCTGAAAGATCTATCTCTTCAAGTTTTGTGAGGTTTCCAAGCCAAACGAAAGCAAGTCTACCACTCAGATTGTTCTGGGAGAACCGAAGACTCTTAAGCGACAATGAAAGGTTCGAAGATGGATTTATCGGAAATGGTCCTTCAAAATAATTAGTTGAGAGATTTAACTGTTCAATATGTGGAAGCGAAAACAAGAATGTTGGAATGTTTCCGATGAATTGGTTGGAACTCAGATACAACTCTCGTAGGTTCTGTAGACTTTCAAATGCTGTGAATATAGGAAGATCCTGTAAGAATTAGAAATGCTGGCAACATGTTTTTAGTAATATACGTGGAAAATACTCAATCTGTACCTTGTCCAGTCGGAAGAGCTCCACTCAAATTATTATATGAGAGATCTAGGGACTTCAGATGAGGAAGTGCGAATAGTGGCGCGGGGAAATATCCACTGAATTGGTTCTTACGCAATTTCAAGTTCCTGATGCTTTTAAAGGCTGTGATGCATGGAAGTAGCATAATGTTTACAGGTAGCACAAACTCAAGTATAAACATGGAATCTCTTTTCAAATAGTTAAGAACTTGTTTTTTTTACCTGTAACTGGGAGATTTCCACTGAGGTTATTATAGCTGAGATCTAACACTTCAAGTAAAATTGGTCCAGAGGAAGAACTGATTGGAATATGCCCACCGAAGTTATTTATGGAGAGATCTAGGATCTTTAGATGAGGAAGTGAGAATAATGATTCCAGTAGGCTTCCGCTGAAGTTACTCCAAGACATATTCAATATTCGCAAGTTCCTAAGATTTTTAACAGCTGCAAAATGTGGACATATGAGTATATGACAATGAACCTCTACCTTACTACTAATGCCATAAGCAGTAAAATTTTGTACCTGCGTCCGGAAGACCTCCGGTCATTCTGTTACCACTGAGAGTTAAGACTTCCAGTGAGACAATTTCCCCTATAAATTCCGGGAAACCCACTTCCCACATAGTGTCACTGAGGTTGAGATAACGAAGCTTGGCTAGTCCAACAAACCCTGCAGGTGTTTTTGTTTGTGCAGATATGAGAATAAGAAGCGACTAAACAAACGAATTGTTATAAGAGAATCTGGAGCACGTGCGTACCTTCCGAGCTTAGCGAACACTGATAGTTGTATGATAGATCTAGGTACTGAAGCTCATGGAATGCAGAGAACACTGTAAAGTTTATATACCAACGATCAGCTAAATCCATCGTGAAATATACAGAGGAAAGGTCGAGGTGAGACACTCGCTGTGTTGTATTGTTGCATTTCACACGCTCCCACGAGCAGTAGTCATCACCATCCTTGCCCCATGAATCAAGCGCAATCGGGGAATGCGCTCTTATCAGAGAAGACTGGATGTCCAGCAGAGCAGCTCTCTCCTCCATGAAGCAGCCAGAGGACAAGGGAAGCATGGAGTGCAACAAGAGAAACAGCGTCAAAGACCATGATCCCCATGGCAAGCAGTTACCCATATCTGATAACAAGCTTTTTCCTCTCGTGTCCGCGCTCATATAAACTACCGTTGGGCTGTGATGGATAGACCTTGAGAGAAGAATGGTGAGCAGTTTTAACACTCTGCTGCAGATTCCTAACTTGGTATCAATTATTGCTAGGATATGCGATACAAGTCCAACTTGGCGCACATGGTCAGTTTACTTGGACCAAGACTTCAGACTTTGAAAATATATTGGCATGCACTGACCAGGTGGATGGCCAATTGCTCACAGACAACTACTCCCTCCGTTCGGAATTACTTGTCTTCGATTTGTCTAGATACGGATGTATCTAGCACTAAAATGAGTCTAGATACATCCGTATCTAGACAAATCTAAGACAAGTAATTCAGAACGGAGGGAAGTAGAATTTTGCAGTTCTATCAACATCATATGCGGACTTGTGCACACACAAAAGGAAAAGATGACTGCACTTTCGCAGTTCTGACAACACCAAATCGAAATTTCAGAAACAACATCAGCAAGATGTGCTTGGAAATAGCAGCCGAGAAGAGACTGGTCGGGCATGAATACGACTTACACGAGCACTCCTCCGTATGGCAGCTCGGCGCCATTCCGACACCGCGGCAATGGCCCAGCCGAAACCCTTGCACCGTCGTCCACATCACGCCAGAGCCGCCGCCTAGCCTCCCGCCGCCCGCAGCCGGCGTCCCGGGCGGGGAGGGGACTGAGGAGGGCGTGCGAGGAACGTGTGCTCTGTGCTCTTCCCGGATTTCGTCACTTGCAGGTGCGTCCGGTCGCCGCCGTCGGCGACGACGGCCCGGGAGGGACCCTCGCTCGCCGGGTCAGTAACAGGGCCGGCTAGCTAACTCACCTCCCCGAGCCTGCTAATCGTAGTTGTTGGGCTGCTTCCGCTACTAGGCCCCCACCTTCTGACTTTTGCTGAGCTGTAGCGCTGCCTCGGCCCATATAACTGAACCCTTTTTGTCTCAAAAATATATATATAACTGAACCCTTTGCTTTTTTCCTCTTTTTTCTTCTAAATCTTCCTATAATCAAGATACTACCTCCGTTCCGATGAATAAGGCGTATTTCGTTTCGTTAAGACAAGAATTTGACCAAAAACTACTTAATTAATATTTGACTTACGTGATACAAAATCACTATCATAACAAAGTACTTTTAAATACGAATCTTTTTTTTTGCGGAAACTTTTAAATACAAATCTAGTGACACAAATTTTATATCATACTCCCTCGTTCTATAATATAGTGCATATAGATTATTATTATTTTCAAAAAGTCAAACTTTGATAAATTTTAGAGAGAAAACTGTTTATATGTACAATGTCAAATATATAAAATATGAAACTACATCTTATGATAAATCTAATGATATATGTTTGGCATTATAGATGTAAATGTTTTTATTCACAAACTTGGTCAAAGCTTGTGAGGTTTGACTTTTTTTTTAAATCTATATGCACTACATTATGAAACGAAGGGAGTATAACCTTGTATATAGAGTAATTATTAGTCAAATGCATGTCTTAACGAAACCTAGAGAAACGGTTGAGCAGTTGGAAAGGAAAACTACTCTCAGTTGGTGGTCGGCTGGTTTTGATCAACTCCGTCCTCACAAATATGGTTCTCTATATGCTTTCTTTCTTCCAACTCCCAAAAGGGGTCCTGCAAAGACTGGACTACTTTAGATCCAGATTCTTTTGGCAAGGAGATGGTGAAAAGAAAAAATACAGGCTGGCCAAATGGAGCGTGGTTTGTAGGCCTAAAGACCAAGGTGGCCTTGGAATTCATGACCTGCATGTCAAGAATGAGGCCCTTCTCAGTAAATGATTATTTAAACTTCTTACCGAGGATGGTGTTTGGCAAACCATGTTGCGCAACAAGTATCTAGACCAAAAGGCGGTATCCCAGGCATATTGGAAACCTGGCGACTCGCACTTTTGGGCTGGCCTAATGGTGGCAAAGAAACATCTCTTTTGCTTTGGGTCTTTCGCGATAAAGGACGGGTCGGAGATTCGTTTCTGGGAAGACATCTGGCTAGGCAATGCCAGTCTCAGAGAACAATATCCAGCCTTATATAACATCGCTCGCGATAAGAATAATACTATTGCGCACGTGCTCGGTTCTTCCCCGCCGAATATTTCGTTCAGGCGGGATTTGATTGGCCCCCGGCTTGTGTCATGGCATAATCTTTTATCCCGGCTGGATTCGATTAACTTTGACACAAGGTCGGGATGTGTTTCATTGGAACCTTACTACATCGGGGTCTTTCACGGTGGACTCTATGTACCGTGCACTCACGCATTACGAGGTAGCAACGAGTAATAATAAGAAAATTTGGAAGTCTAAAATTCCACTAAAAGTGAAAATCTTCATGTGGTATCTCCGTAGGGAGTTGTGTTAACCAAAGACAACCTCGCACGGGCCAAGAATGGCGAGGGAGTAAGAAGTGTTCCTTTTGTACTCATGACGAGACAATCAAACACCTCTTTTTCCAATGCAAGTTTGCACGTTCTACGTGGTCGATCATCCAAATAGCGTCAAATTTGTATCCGCCCACAAGTGTTGCCAATATTTTTGGTCATTGGTTGGACGGTATTACAAATAGGTTCAAAACGCTAATAAGGGTGGGGCGTATGCCTTAATTTGGTCGCTTTGGCTATGTAGAAATGATTTGGTTTTTAATGACAAAATGCTTCTCCTCTACAGGTTATTTTCGATTATGCGCTTTTCGCTACGTCGTGGTCTATACTACAACGGCCGGAGTACCAACCGCTGTTCATGGCGGTGTGTACGCGATTGGAGCATGTGGCTACGGAGGTTTTTTCCCAACATGGGTGGCAGCATAACCTACGGATCGAGCCACCACCTTCTTCGACATAGGCATAGTGTCGGTCTAAAAGACTCTACTGTTGCCGGCGTGTCGATTTTTATTTCATGAATTTTGTCAGACTTTTGGATTTGGCTGTGTGCATCTTAGTTATGCAGAGGCCGGGTGTTACTCATAATGCTTTGTATCCGCTTGATGCTACATTTTGAGATAATAAAGTCGCCCTTTATCAAAAATGTCTTAACGAAACAAAATACACTTTACTTTTAGGATCGACCTTCCCTGTTATCTCTTCAAAGGGAAGCGACACTACTGGCGAATGGACATTTGCTTCAGGGAGCCTTTGCCTTACCTTGCAACATTCACAGAAGAATATCTGTTGAGCATGTAGCCTCGGCGCCCTGGTAAACCGCTCTAAACATCTCATGAGTGCTGATACATTGGAATTTACGCCAGCTATGTTTCCCTCAATTGGGTACATGCAGCTTTGGGTTTGCAACACAATGACAATTGCTATATTCAGAATCCAAAATTTGTGGATAAGAACCCACAATTTGTGCAGATGACATCCGATCTCAGGATACCAGAAAACACCCGGTGTGCAATGCAACAGTCTCCATGGCCTTCCATTATGAACAAAATTAGAAATCAAGGTTATTATGAACCGAGAACGCTAACCGAATATTTTGTAAAGACAAATCACGCTCCTGTATAAAAAATGGCTTCCAAAATAGTCATAGGACATAGCACACATGTTGTGAAAGAAGTCAAATAATGCTAGTTTTCTGAGGCACATAATGAACATAGATACTTGCAGTGACTTGGTGAACTACCAGTGAAAGTAAAAATATGTTTGTGTACAATTCTTGATCTAGATGAACATGTGCTTACAGTTAGTATTATTGTTTCTTGTAAAAGCTATACTAGTACTTTACAGGGGGGGGGGGGGGGGTTCAGCACAAGGGACATTTAAACTTCTTGTTATTATTGTTTCTTGTAAAACCTACACCACCCTATATAATTCACTGCAGATAAAAGACACAGCATGAACCTCCAGTATTTGTTGTATATGTAAAGGGCACGCGTGTTAACTAGCAGACAGTTCTGAATTTGTGCAAGAAGTGCAAGGACGCTCTTTACCGGTAATTTTCCCAGTGCTAACCTGTACTAATCAAGTACACTATGATACATACTCCATAAGACAAATTACAATTGGATTCTACAAAACACTTGGCAAATACAGAAAGTCATGTGTAAAAAGTATAACCAAACAAAATCCATTGTTTATTGTTCAATACTACATATCCAGAATGAGATTTCAGGAAGTTTTGGATGTACACGTACACATAAAGTAGATGTATGACTAGCGATTTTTCCTTGGGACGGACTACAGCTTGAATATTACAGACCTCCCGTACGGATGGAATAATGAAAAAGCAACAGTGGCCCAGAATGCCAAAATAAACCCGGCAGCCATGACCATGTATAGGATTGGGTCACCAGACGTCTCACCCACATCTTCCTCCGCCACGGGATCTGGACCAGGAGTGCACATGTTCCCCTGTGTAATCATGTGGAGGTTGGTGTTGGCTAGGTAGCTCTCCATGCCGAATGAGCCAAGCTGACCAGAGTTCAATATGCACCCTGACAAGTTGTTGTACGCCACAGAGAACACCCCAATGAACATAACCGCGTTAGCTGCCAAGGTACTGGTCCACTCAGCTCATTGTGTGAGAGGTCCAAACTTTCTATCTCCTCCAAGCCGCCAAAGGTGGTCGGTATCGGGCCAACAAAGGAATTGTATGACAGGTTAAGGGATTTTATATGGCTCATATTTCCCAGCTCCCAAGGAATTTCTCCATGCAGCATATTCGCAGATAGGTCAATGCCGGACATTGAAACGAAGAAACTTTGACCATATGTGTACAGATTCCCTTTGGTAGTAAAGCTGAAACCTCCCAAGTCATAAGGACTGCCAAGTGAGTCCAGTGAACCCCCATATACTGAATGAAACATTTGATCGTCCGTGTCACCTTTGAAAAAGAAATTACCAATACATGAGGGTAATGAACCTGAAAGCTTGTTATGAGACAAGTCAATTATCCTCAAGTGCAGGAGTTCACACAAGTTTGGAGTGATCTGCCCTTCAAACTCATTTCCGCCCAAGGAAAGCAGCCTAATGTTATCAAGATAACGTATCCAATGGAGGTTGCCTGCGAACTGATTGTTTCTGATATCCAAAGAAATCAGACTTGATATGTTGAAGAAGGGATAAGAGATATGGCTAGATAAGGAATTCCCAGAGAGGTTAAGGAAGTGGAGCAACATGCAGCTGCAGTTCGGTATGGACCCTGTAAGATTATTGCTTGATATATCTAAAACTTCAAGGCTTGCGAGGCCACAAATTTGTGGATGAATTTTGCCGGTTATACGGTTGCCAGCAACATTCAGGACTTCCAATGAAGACATATTCCACAATGATGTATCAACTTTGCCAGATAACTCGTTATCATGCAAATCAATGACCTTTAAAAGCCCTCCTGACAGATTACGAGGCACTGTCCCTTCAAATTTGTTACCATCCAGGTATAGTTCCAACCTAATGGGCAGGTTATTCGTCCCACCAAAAATCAGACCACCAAGCTTGTTGTTTGAGACCTTTAAGGTCATTAGTAAGGGATAATTAGTGAACACACAAGCTGGAACGTCCCCAGAAAAATTGTTCTTTGATAGGTCTAAAATTACCATGATCCGGATCTCACACAACGAAGTTGGTATGTGCCCAAAGAAGTTGTTATTAGAAAAATCCAGAACATCCAACGCTGGAAACATTGAACTGATGTTGGCTGGCATCTGTCCTGTGATATGGTTCATGTGTAAGTCGATAACCTGGAGAGAAGATTGGGTATGCCATATTGGGTGTAGCGATCCAGTTAGCGAGTTATTTCCAAGATGCAGTTCTTGTAATGTTGCTTCCTTTGTAAACAACCAATTTGGCATGCTACCTAACAAGTTATTGTTGGACAAGTCAAGCACCTCTAAATGACGTTGCATGCGTAAAAACCGTGGTTCTGCAATAATCCTCTTGTCAAGATCACAACCAGAGAGCAATAGCTGTTTCAACTGGAAAGGAGGTGTCCCGCCAAGAATATTGACATCAACAACTAGGTTAGCATTGCCTGAAAGGTCTATTACTTCTAGTTTTGTGAGGCTTCCAAGCCAAGTGAAAGAAAGCCTACCACTCAAATTGTTTTGGGAAAACTGAAGACTCTTAAGTGACAATGAAATATTCAAAGATGGATTTATAGGAATTGGTCCGCTGAAGAAGTTTGATGAGAGATTCAACAGTTCAATATGTGGTAGAGAAAACAATAATGCTGGAATGTTTCCATGGAATTGATTGGAACCCAAAGACAATTCTCGCAGGTTCTGGAGATTTTCAAATGCTGCAGACAAAGGAAATCATGCAACAATTAGAAATAGTGGCAGCATTATTTAGTGATATAGGCCGGAAATGCTCATTCGTTACCTCTTTCAGTCGGAAGAGTTCCACTCATGTTATTACCATCGAGATATAAGACTTCAAGTGGAAGTTCTTCCAAAGAAAAATTAACAGGAAAACCTCCCTCAAAATGATTGTATGACAGATCTAGGAACTTCAGACGAGGAAGTGCAAGTATTGACACAGGGAGAGATCCACTGAATAGTTTGCTACCCAGATTCAAGTTCCTGATGTTCTTAAAGGCTGTGGTGCATGCAAATAGTATATTTATTATAGGTGCCATGAACAGAAGTATGAAATATGAAGTCATGAAGTTCCTTTTTCGAATATAAGTAAGAAATTCCTGTTTGTTTACCTGTAATTGGGAGAGTTCCACTGAGATTATTGTAGCTGAGATCTACGACTTCAAGGGAAATTGGTCCCGAGGTCGAACTAATTGGAATATGCCCATCGAAGATATTTTTTGAGAGATTTAAGATCTTCAGGTGAGGAAGCGCAAATAGTGATGCCGGGAGGTTTCCGTTGAGTCTATTCAGAGACATATTCAATTGTCGCAAGCTTCTAAGATTTTGAAAGCTGCAAAGGAATATGGATGCGAGAAGGTTATGGATATGTGAAATGTCGACCTTGACCTCAGTACCTACTATAAGCAGTACACCTTCATACCTTCCTCTGGAAGACCTCCAGTAAAGTTGTTGTCATTGAGAGCTAAGACTTCCAGTGAAACACATGCCCCGACAAATTCCAGGGAACCCCCTCCTAGCGAAGCTACACTGAGGTCAAGATATTGAAGCCTGGGTAGTCCAACTAACCCTGCAGGTGTTTTCGTTACAGCTACAAGAATATGAAATGACCACACATGTATTGTTCTCAGAGAGAGTTTGTAGTCTAACCGTACCTTGGAAGCTTAGCGAAGAGGCCAAATTGAGTGATAGATCTAGGTACTGAAGCTCATGGAATGCAGAAAACACCGACAAGTTTAGATACCAATGATCACCTGCATCTGATGCATATACAAAGAAAAGGTCGAGATGAGTCACTCGTTGGGTGCTATTGTTGCATGTCACAGTCTTCCACGAGCAGCATTCATCATCATCGTTCCCCCATAAATCAGGTGAAACCAGGGAGTGTGCTCTCCTCAGGGAAGACCGGATGTCCATCAGGACAGCCCTCTCCTCCACGGAGCAGGCAGAGGACAAGTGAACCATGGACTGTAATAACAGAAATGTGACCAGAGACAATGATCCCCATGGCAAGCATCTAGTAGTACCCATATCTCTGATAATGTGCTTTCCCTTCCCCCGACTGCGCACATATATATACACACACTTAGGCTGGGCTGTAGTGGCTAGGCCTTAAGAGGGAGGGAAAGATGGTGAGTGATTTGAACGTTGTGCCGACATGCAGTTTTCGTCCGCTAAGATTGACTAGAAGTGCAACCTGGCACTCACAGTCAGTTTACTTGGACCAAGACTTCACCCATCAATCATCATCAACAGATTCCTCACCAAAAGATAATCATCATCCACAGAAAATCTTGTCGAAAATATATTTCAAAGCAGCTTTATAAATAAACCCCAAAAGACATACAAGATGGACAGGAAATCCTCTTACAAATGACTGCATATATACACTTAGGTTGGGCTGTAGTGGCTAGACCTTAGAGGGACGAAAGATGGTGACTGATTTTAAGGTTGTGCCGACATGCAGTTTTCGTCCGCTAAGTTTGACTAGGAGTGCAACCTGGCACAGTCAGTTTACTTGGACCAATACTTCACCAATCAAAATCAAAAGAATCCCCAGATTCCCTGCAGAAAAGAGTCATCATCCATATATCCCCCCACCCATCCCAAAAAAACATCATCGACAGAAAATCTTGTCGTAATTTCTTGGAAAGCATTCGCCAGTTAGATGGCTAAAATTAGTCAGAGAGAGCATTTGATGCAGATAAAGTATATTCAAGTTATAGCAGATAGTCAGGCACACACATATGATTCTTGAGATGACTACCAGGCTCAGGAAATGACTGTATATAATTATGAAGTAGTGGGATATCAGTACTACTACCAAATTCACAGACCGAATCGAAGATTCAGAAGAAATCAAACAGGATGCACCTTCAAATAGGAGCCGAGGAGAGATAGATCAAGGAACACATGACCATGGCTCAGACGGCTCGGCGCTGATTCGAGAGGCACCGCCGCCATGGCTCACACGAACCCCCAGCGCGGCCATCCGCCTCCAGCGAGCAGCCGCCGTCGTGCCGGCCGCTGGGGAAGGCGCGCGTGGGCTGCTGGCCCAGTGTCCTGCCCAGGGATTTCGCGCTGTTGCAGGCCGGTGCGTGCGTCCGGTCGCCGGCGACGGCAGAAGGTGACCCCCTCCGCCGCCGCCGGGTCGACAGCGAGGCCCGATGGATTATTTGTTTCATGGGCTTCTTTTTAGCATTATTATCGCCGCATTGCTACTGATGGGCCTCTTCCGCTGTTAGGCCCATACCTGGCCAAACGGGCCGGGACGGCCCGGCCCATCGTAATCGTGCCTGGCCCGGCACGGCCCGCCAGGGCACGATTACTATACGGGTCGTGCCGTGCCGGCCCGCGTGCGCCCCAGGCCTGTGCATGGCCCGGTTAGTAAATGGGCGGCACGTTGGCCCGTTTAGCTGATGGGCGCATATTTTCAGCCTATTATTTGACGACCGAGCGTTTTAGCCTATTTTACATGTTGGGCCATATATAGATGTATAAAAAAATAAAAAAGCTTAATCGGGTGCGTCTTTGTATCGGCAGCGTGCCCGACCTCCGAGCCTGTGCACGGCCCAGGCGTGTCGGCGTTCGCCCGGCCCGTTTAGCCCGTGTCGTTCCTGGCCCAAGGCGGGCCGTGCCGGCGTGCTCACGGGCCGGCCCGAAAAACCCGGCCCATTTGGCCAGCTATAGTTAGGCCCTTCTGATTTTGCTGAGCCGCTCCGTCTCCCCCAAAGAAAGGCCCAACACGATCAACTGTGTGTAGTGCTGCCTTCCACACCATTCCTGCCCCCCTGCAACCCCGACAAGCCCTAGAGCACCTGCCGGGCAATTACCCACAATGGGGATGTGGAAGTGAATCACCGGCAAGATGACCAAGCACGACCACGAAGCGGGCTCATCCTCTGGTTCCAGGGGCCAAGGAGCGCTGCCGGCTTCTTCATCTCTCTGGCCGCCACCCCGCCGCGCATCAGGTCGTATGTCAAGGTCGACATCTGCAGGAGGTACTGGGAGATGGCCATACTGCTTCCTTGGCCGGATGTGCACCCGCTGTGCATCAGGTTGTATGCGTGTGTCCGGTTGCCGGCAACGACAGAAAGTGAGCCCCTCCGCCGTTGGGTCGACAACGAGGCCTGATGGATTATTGTTTCATGGGATTCTTCTATAGCATATGATATTGATGGGCCTCTTCCGTCGTTAGGCACATAATACCTTCTGATTTTTGCGAGGACTATATCTCACATTAAACGAGTGTTTCTTCCATCTCGCTAAAGCCTTCCTCACGCACTATAGCCACTGGGCCGGCCCGTTTTCGTTGGGTTCGTTCGATCAAGAGAGTTCGCTCGTTCGCACTCACGGGAGCTCCTATAGGCGCCTTGGTAGCCGCTGAACACAATTACGCCCACTGCACCGCCTTCGTGGGCCGCCCAAGATCCTGGCGCCAACGTAAAAAACACTAAAAATGTTGGTGCAGGCAGCAGCGAAGATTCGAACTTCGCACCGAGAACATACAAAGACGCTTCGAATAACCGAATCGAGCTACTACCTTCGACATGCTGATTTTACCGTGAAACTTTTAATACATAACTGAAGCCGCGCTGTTCCAAAAAAAAAAGCCGACGAACAAAAAAAGAAGTTTTACAAATTTGTTTTAAAAAATGATTCATGTATTCAAAAATGTTCACTCATTTTAGGAAAAAGTTCACGGATTTGAAAGCTCATGAAATTTTAAAAAGGTCAGTAAGGAAAGTTCAGTGTACATCAAAAAATGTTCAATGGGTATTTAAATAGTTTTTCAGTGCATATTACAAAATTGTTCAATGTGTAGTTAAAAATTGTTCAGATTATATTACAAAAATGTTCAATGTATAAAATTTGTTCATCTTATATAAAAAAATGTATAATATGTTTTAAATTATTTCAATGTATATCACAAAAATGTTCACTGTGTAGTTAAAAATTGTTCATCGTACACCAAAAAAATGTTTAGTGTATATTTGAAAATCGCTCGTCGTATATAAATTTTTGTTCATGTTCTCAATAATTGTTCACATTTTAAAAAGTTCATGGAATTTTAAAATTTTAATTGAATTTTAAAAATAGTTCATCGATTTGATAAAAGTTCATTCAATTTTAAAAATTTCACGAATTTTTAAAAATTCGCATTTTTAAGAAAATATAAAAAGGAAAATGATAAAAGAAAAAAATGAACCAGAAATAAAAGAAAAAACGCCCAGAAATCAGCGAGCAGTGAAATCTGGTTTGGTGGGCTCATGACGGCGTAAATAAAAGAATGGAAATAAGTACATGGACAATATCTGGTGGTCGGTTGGTTAGTGTGCTACTGTTTAAACGGCGAGGTCGCGAGTTAGAGACCTCACATTCCAAATATGATTTTTGCTGCTATTTTTGAAGAGAAAGAAAGAGAATGAAACGGGCCGGCCCAGCGCGGCGCGGGGTATGCGCCCGTTTGCGGTAACCGAAGAAACGGGCGCTTAAGGCGCCCGTTAGGAAATGCCCGCACTCACCTTGTTTTCTTCTTTTTTTTCTTCATTTCTTCACTGTCTTTTCATTGTTTTTCTTCTTTCTTCCCCTGTTTTCACCGGTTTTTTTTGTTTGTCTAATTTGTTTCTTTTCTCAATTTTCATTGGTTTTTTGTTTTTCTTTTTTTCATCGGATTTTTCTTGGTTTTCATTGGTTTTCTTCCTTTCTTTCCTGTTTTCACCGTTTTCTTTGTTTTTCATTTGCTTCTTTTCTCGGTTTTCATTGGTATTTTTTCATCGGATTATTCTTGGTTTTCTTCCTTTCTTTCCCGTTTTATTTGTTTCTTTTCTCGGTTTTAATTGGTATTTTCCTTTTCTTTCTTTCTTCATTTTTATTTCTTTATTTCTTAGATTTCATCTCTCTTTTGTTTTTTCAAATATGATTTTTGCTGCTCCTTTTGAAGAGAAAGAAAGAGAATGAAACGGGCCGGCCCAGCGCGGCGCGGGGTATGCGCCCGTTTGCGGCAACCGAAGAAACGGGCGCTTAAGGCGCCCGTTAGGAAATGCCCGCACTCACCTTGTTTTCTTCGTTTCTTCACTGTCTTTTCATTGGTTTTCCTTCTTTCTTCCCCTGTTTTCACCGGTTTTTTTTGTTTGTCTAATTTGTTTCTTTTCTCAATTTTCATTGGTTTTTTGTTTTTCTTTTTTTCATCGGATTTTTTCTTGGTTTTCATTGGTTTTCTTCCTTTATTTCCTGTTTTCACCGTTTTCTTTGTTTTTCATTTGCTTCTTTTCTCGGTTTTCATTGGTATTTTTTTCATCGGATTATTCTTGGTTTTCTTCCTTTCTTTCCCGTTTTATTTGTTTCTTTTCTCGGTTTTAATTGGTAATTTTCTTTTCTTTCTTTCTTCATTTTTATTTCTTTATTTCTTAGATTTCATCTCTCTTTTGTTTTTTCATTATTTTTGAATTTTTTTCTTAGGTTTTTTATTTCCTTTTTCTTTCGTTTCTTTTGTTGCTTTTTGGGTTTACATTCTACATTTCTTGTATATGTCCGAATATTTTGTAAAGACAAATCACGCTCCTGTATAAAAAATGGCTTCCAAAATAGTCATAGGACATAGCACACATGTTGTGAAAGAAGTCAAATAATGCTAGTTTTCTGAGGCACATAATGAACATAGATACTTGCAGTGACTTGGTGAACTACCAGTGAAAGTAAAAATATGTTTGTGTACAATTCTTGATCTAGATGAACATGTGCTTACAGTTAGTATTATTGTTTCTTGTAAAAGCTATACTAGTACTTTACAGGGGGGGGGGGGGGGGGGTTCAGCACAAGGGACATTTAAACTTCTTGTTATTATTGTTTCTTGTAAAACCTACACCACCCTATATAATTCACTGCAGATAAAAGACACAGCATGAACCTCCAGTATTTGTTGTATATGTAAAGGGCACGCGTGTTAACTAGCAGACAGTTCTGAATTTGTGCAAGAAGTGCAAGGACGCTCTTTACCGGTAATTTTCCCAGTGCTAACCTGTACTAATCAAGTACACTATGATACATACTCCATAAGACAAATTACAATTGGATTCTACAAAACACTTGGCAAATACAGAAAGTCATGTGTAAAAAGTATAACCAAACAAAATCCATTGTTTATTGTTCAATACTACATATCCAGAATGAGATTTCAGGAAGTTTTGGATGTACACGTACACATAAAGTAGATGTATGACTAGCGATTTTTCCTTGGGACGGACTACAGCTTGAATATTACAGACCTCCCGTACGGATGGAATAATGAAAAGCAACAGTGGCCCAGAATGCCAAAATAAACCCGGCAGCCATGACCATGTATAGGATTGGGTCACCAGACGTCTCACCCACATCTTCCTCCGCCACGGGATCTGGACCAGGAGTGCACATGTTCCCCTGTGTAATCATGTGGAGGTTGGTGTTGGCTAGGTAGCTCTCCATGCCGAATGAGCCAAGCTGACCAGAGTTCAATATGCACCCTGACAAGTTGTTGTACGCCACAGAGAACACCCCCAATGAACATAACCGCGTTAGCTGCCAAGGTACTGGTCCACTCAGCTCATTGTGTGAGAGGTCCAAACTTTCTATCTCCTCCAAGCCGCCAAAGGTGGTCGGTATCGGGCCAACAAAGGAATTGTATGACAGGTTAAGGGATTTTATATGGCTCATATTTCCCAGCTCCCAAGGAATTTCTCCATGCAGCATATTCGCAGATAGGTCAATGCCGGACATTGAAACGAAGAAACTTTGACCATATGTGTACAGATTCCCTTTGGTAGTAAAGCTGAAACCTCCCAAGTCATAAGGACTGCCAAGTGAGTCCAGTGAACCCCATATACTGAATGAAACATTTGATCGTCCGTGTCACCTTTGAAAAAGAAATTACCAATACATGAGGGTAATGAACCTGAAAGCTTGTTATGAGACAAGTCAATTATCCTCAAGTGCAGGAGTTCACACAAGTTTGGCGTGATCTGCCCTTCAAACTCATTTCCGCCCAAGGAAAGCAGCCTAATGTTATCAAGATAACGTATCCAATGGAGGTTGCCTGCGAACTGATTGTTTCTGATATCCAAAGAAATCAGACTTGATATGTTGAAGAAGGGATAAGAGATATGGCTAGATAAGGAATTCCCAGAGAGGTTAAGGAAGTGGAGCAACATGCAGCTGCAGTTCGGTATGGACCCTGTAAGATTATTGCTTGATATATCTAAAACTTCAAGGCTTGCGAGGCCACAAATTTGTGGATGAATTTTGCCGGTTATACGGTTGCCAGCAAGATTCAGGACTTCCAATGAAGACATATTCCACAATGATGTATCAACTTTGCCAGATAACTCGTTATCATGCAAATCAATGACCTTTAAAAGCCCTCCTGACAGATTACGAGGCACTGTCCCTTCAAATTTGTTACCATCCAGGTATAGTTCCAACCTAATGGACAGGTTATTCATCCCACCAAAAATCAGACCACCAAGCTTGTTGTTTGAGACCTTTAAGGTCATTAGTAAGGGATAATTAGTGAACACACAAGCTGGAACGTCCCCAGAAAAATTGTTCTTTGATAGGTCTAAAATTACCATGATCCGGATCTCACACAACGAAGTTGGTATGTGCCCAAAGAAGTTGTTATTAGAAAAATCCAGAACATCCAACGCTGGAAACATTGAACTGATGTTGGCTGGCATCTGTCCTGTGATATGGTTCATGTGTAAGTCGATAACCTGGAGAGAAGATTGGGTATGCCATATTGGGTGTAGCGATCCAGTTAGCGAGTTATTTCCAAGATGCAGTTCTTGTAATGTTGCTTCCTTTGTAAACAACCAATTTGGCATGCTACCTAACAAGTTATTGTTGGACAAGTCAAGCACCTCTAAATGACGTTGCATGCGTAAAACCGTGGTTCTGCAATAATCCTCTTGTCAAGATCACAACCAGAGAGCAATAGCTGTTTCAACTGGAAAGGAGGTGTCCCGCCAAGAATATTGACATCAACAACTAGGTTAGCATTGCCTGAAAGGTCTATTACTTCTAGTTTTGTGAGGCTTCCAAGCCAAGTGAAAGAAAGCCTACCACTCAAATTGTTTTGGGAAAACTGAAGACTCTTAAGTGACAATGAAATATTCAAAGATGGATTTATAGGAATTGGTCCGCTGAAGAAGTTTGATGAGAGATTCAACAGTTCAATATGTGGTAGAGAAAACAATAATGCTGGAATGTTTCCATGGAATTGATTGGAACCCAAAGACAATTCTCGCAGGTTCTGGAGATTTTCAAATGCTGCAGACAAAGGAAATCATGCAACAATTAGAAATAGTGGCAGCATTATTTAGTGATATAGGCCGGAAATGCTCATTCGTTACCTCTTTCAGTCGGAAGAGTTCCACTCATGTTATTACCATCGAGATATAAGACTTCAAGTGGAAGTTCTTCCAAAGAAAAATTAACAGGAAAACCTCCCTCAAAATGATTGTATGACAGATCTAGGAACTTCAGACGAGGAAGTGCAAGTATTGACACAGGGAGAGATCCACTGAATAGATTGCTACCCAGATTCAAGTTCCTGATGTTCTTAAAGGCTGTGGTGCATGCAAATAGTATATTTATTATAGGTGCCATGAACAGAAGTATGAAATATGAAGTCATGAAGTTCCTTTTTCGAATATAAGTAAGAAATTCCTGTTTGTTTACCTGTAATTGGGAGAGTTCCACTGAGATTATTGTAGCTGAGATCTACGACTTCAAGGGAAATTGGTCCCGAGGACGAACTAATTGGAATATGCCCATCGAAGATATTTTTTGAGAGATTTAAGATCTTCAGGTGAGGAAGCGCAAATAGTGATGCCGGGAGGTTTCCGTTGAGTCTATTCAGAGACATATTCAATTGTCGCAAGCTTCTAAGATTTTTGAAAGCTGCAAAGGAATATGGATGCGAGAAGGTTATGGATATGTGAAATGTCGACCTTGACCTCAGTACCTACTATAAGCAGTACACCTTCATACCTTCCTCTGGAAGACCTCCAGTAAAGTTGTTGTCATTGAGAGCTAAGACTTCCAGTGAAACACATGCCCAGACAAATTCAGGGAACCCCTCCTAGCGAAGCTACACTGAGGTCAAGATATTGAAGCCTGGGTAGTCCAACTAACCCTGCAGGTGTTTTCGTTACAGCTACAAGAATATGAAATGACCACACATGTATTGTTCTCAGAGAGAGTTTGTAGTCTAACCGTACCTTGGAAGCTTAGCGAAGAGGCCAAATTGAGTGATAGATCTAGGTACTGAAGCTCATGGAATGCAGAAAACACCGACAAGTTTAGATACCAATGATCACCTGCATCTGATGCATATACAAAGAAAAGGTCGAGATGAGTCACTCGTTGGGTGCTATTGTTGCATGTCACAGTCTTCCACGAGCAGCATTCATCATCATCGTTCCCCATAAATCAGGTGAAACCAGGGAGTGTGCTCTCCTCAGGGAAGACCGGATGTCCATCAGGACAGCCCTCTCCTCCACGGAGCAGGCAGAGGACAAGTGAACCATGGACTGTAATAACAGAAATGTGACCAGAGACAATGATCCCCATGGCAAGCATCTAGTAGTACCCATATCTCTGATAATGTGCTTTCCCTTCCCCCGACTGCGCACATATATATACACACACTTAGGCTGGGCTGTAGTGGCTAGGCCTTAAGAGGGAGGGAAAGATGGTGAGTGATTTGAACGTTGTGCCGACATGCAGTTTTCGTCCGCTAAGATTGACTAGAAGTGCAACCTGGCACTCACAGTCAGTTTACTTGGACCAAGACTTCACCCATCAATCATCATCAACAGATTCCTCACCAAAAGATAATCATCATCCACAGAAAATCTTGTCGAAAATATATTTCAAAGCAGCTTTATAAATAAACCCCAAAAGACATACAAGATGGACAGGAAATCCTCTTACAAATGACTGCATATATACACTTAGGTTGGGCTGTAGTGGCTAGACCTTAGAGGGACGAAAGATGGTGACTGATTTTAAGGTTGTGCCGACATGCAGTTTTCGTCCGCTAAGTTTGACTAGGAGTGCAACCTGGCACAGTCAGTTTACTTGGACCAATACTTCACCAATCAAAATCAAAAGAATCCCCAGATTCCCTGCAGAAAAGAGTCATCATCCATATATCCCCCCACCCATCCCAAAAAAACATCATCGACAGAAAATCTTGTCGTAATTTCTTTGAAAGCATTCGCCAGTTAGATGGCTAAAATTAGTCAGAGAGAGCATTCGATGCAGAAAAAGTATATTCAAGTTATAGCAGATAGTCAGGCACACACATATGATTCTTGAGATGACTACCAGGCTCAGGAAATGACTGTATATAATTATGAAGTAGTGGGATATCAGTACTACTACCAAATTCACAGACCGAATCGAAGATTCAGAAGAAATCAAACAGGATGCACCTTCAAATAGGAGCCGAGGAGAGATAGATCAAGGAACACATGACCATGGCTCAGACGGCTCGGCGCTGATTCGAGAGGCACCGCCGCCATGGCTCACACGAACCCCCAGCGCGGCAATCCGCCTCCAGCGAGCAGCCGCCGTCGTGCCGGCCGCTGGGGAAGGCGCGCGTGGGCTGCTGGCCCAGTGTCCTGCCCAGGGATTTCGCGCTGTTGCAGGCCGGTGCGTGCGTCCGGTCGCCGGCGACGGCAGAAGGTGACCTCCGCCGCCGCCGGGTCGACAGCGAGGCCCGATGGATTATTTGTTTCATGGGCTTCTTTTTAGCATTATTATCGCCGCATTGCTACTGATGGGCCTCTTCCGCTGTTAGGCCCATACCTGGCCAAACGGGCCGGGCCGGCACGGCCCATTGTAATCGTGCCTGGCCCGGCACGGCCCGCCAGGGCACGATTACTATACGGGCCGTGCCGTGCCAGCCCGCGTGCTGCGCCCCCAGGCCCAGGCATGGCCCAGTTAGTAAATGGGCCGGCACGTTGGCCCGTTTAGCACGGTGGGCCGCATATTTTCAGCCTATTATTTGACCGTGACCTGGCGTTTTTAGCCTATTTTTACATGTCGGGCCATATATAGATGTATAAAAATAAAAAAACTTAACTGGTCGTCTTAAATGCTGCCAGCGTGCCCAGCCTCGAGGCGAGCACGGCCCAAAGGCGTGCGTGCTGGCGGCCCGTTGGCGTGTCGTTCGCCCAAAGGCGGGCGTCTTGGCGGCGATAACTCACGGGCGGCCCGAAAAAACCCGCCCATTTGGCGGCTATAGTTAGGCCCTTCGATTTTCTTTGGCAGCTCGTCTCCCCAAAGAAAGGCCCAACACGATCAACTGTGTGTAGTGCTGCCTTCCACACCATTCCTGCCCCCCTGCAACCCCGACAAGCCCTAGAGCACCCTGCCGGCCGCAGCTGTTACCCACAATGGGGATGTGGAAGTGAATCACCGGCAAGATGACCAAGCACGACCACGAAGCGGGCTCATCCTCTGGTTCCAGGGGCCAAGGAGCGCTGCCGGCTTCTTCATCTCTCTGGCCGCCACCCCGCCGCGCATCAGGTCGTATGTCAAGGTCGACATCTGCAGGAGGTACTGGGAGATGGCCATACTGCTTGGCCGGATGTGCACCCGCCGGCATCAAAGTTGTATGCGTGTGTCCGGCTGTTTAAGAACGACAGTAAAGCGAGCCCTCCGCCGCTGGGTCGACAACGAGGCCTGATGGATTATTGTTTCATGGGATTCTTCTATAGCATATGATATTGATGGGCCTCTTCCGTCGTTAGGCACATAATACCTTCTGATATTTGCGAGGACTATATCTCACATTGAGTGTTTCTTCCATCTCGCTAAAGCCTTCCTCACGCACTATAGCCACTGGGCCGGCCCGTTTTCATTGGGTTCGTTCGATCAAGAGAGTTCGCTCGTTCGCACTCACGGGAGCTCCTATAGGGCGCCTTCAGCGCCGCTGAACACAATTGGCGCCATCGCACCGCCGTGGCCGCCCAAGATCACAGCGCCAACGTAAAAAACACTAAAAATGTTGGTGCAGGCAGCAGCGAAGATTCGAACTCGCACCGAGAACATACCGCACGCTCAGAATAACCAGTCGAGCTACTACCTTCGACATGCTGATTTTACCGTGAAACTTTTAATACATAACTGAAGCCGCGCTGTTCCAAAAAAAAAAGCCGACGAACAAAAAAAGAAGTTTTACGAATTTGTTTTAAAAAATGATTCATGTATTCAAAAATGTTCACTCATTTCAGGAAAAAGTTCACGGATTTGAAAGCTCATGAAATTTTAAAAAGGTCAGTAAGGAAAGTTCAGTGTACATCAAAAAATGTTCAATGGGTATTTAAATAGTTTTTCAGTGCATATTACAAAATTGTTCAATGTGTAGTTAAAAATTGTTCAGATTATATTACAAAAATGTTCAATGTATAAAATTTGTTCATCTTATATAAAAAAATGTATAATATGTTTTAAATTATTTCAATGTATATCACAAAAATGTTCACTGTGTAGTTAAAAATTGTTCATCGTACACCAAAAAAATGTTTAGTGTATATTTGAAAATCGCTCGTCGTATATAAATTTTTGTTCATGTTCTCAATAATTGTTCACATTTTAAAAAGTTCATGGAATTTTAAAATTTTAATTGAATTTTAAAAATAGTTCATCGATTTGATAAAAGTTCATTCAATTTTAAAAATTTCACGAATTTTTAAAAATTCGCATTTTTAAGAAAATATAAAAAGGAAAATGATAAAAGAAAAAAATGAACCAGAAATAAAAGAAAAAACGCCCAGAAATCAGCGAGCAGTGAAATCTGGTTTGGTGGGCTCTCGCGGCCGACGTAAATAAAAGAATGAAAATAAGTACATGGACAATATCTGTGTGGTGGTCGGTTGGTTAGTGTGCTGCTGTTTCAACGGCGAGGTCGCGAGTTCGAGACCTCACATTCCAAATATGATTTTTGCTGCTCTTTTTGAAGAGAAAGAAAGAGAATGAAACGGGCCGGCCCAGCGCGGCGCGGGGTATGCGCCCGTTTGCGGCAACCGAAGAAACAGGCGCTTAAGGCGCCCGTTAGGAAATGCCCGCACTCACCTTGTTTTCTTCTTTTTTTTCTTCGTTTCTTCACTGTCTTTTCATTGTTTTTCTTCTTTCTTCCCCTGTTTTCACCGGGTTTTTTTTGTTTGTCTAATTTGTTTCTTTTCTCAATTTTCATTGGTTTTTTGTTTTTCTTTTTTTCATCGGATTTTTCTTGGTTTTCATTGGTTTTCTTCCTTTCTTTCCTGTTTTCACCGTTTTCTTTGTTTTTCATTTGCTTCTTTTCTCGGTTTTCATTGGTATTTTTTTCATCGGATTATTCTTGGTTTTCTTCCTTTCTTTCCCGTTTTATTTGTTTCTTTTCTCGGTTTTAATTGGTATTTTTCTTTTCTTTCTTTCTTCATTTTTATTTCTTTATTTCTTAGATTTCATCTCTCTTTTGTTTTTTCATTATTTTTCAATTTGTTTCTTAGGTTTTTTATTTCCTTTTTCTTTCGTTTCTTTTGTTGCTTTTTGGGTTTACATTCCACATTTCTTGTATATGTCCACAACATTTTTCTAATGCACGCTTAATATTTTTTCAATACAAATTTAACATTTTCTTAATACAAGGTCGACGTTTTTTCTAATACACATTTTAGACATTTTTAAAATGTTTGATTTACATTTTTTAAATACAAGATTAAAAAAATTAATACTTTGTCAATATTTTTTCTATACACATTGAACATTTCCTCAAATGTGATTAACATTATTCAAACACTTGTTCAAGATTTTCCAAATGCTTGATTAATATATTTATATACATGATCAAAAAAATTCATTATTTTATTAATACATGGTCAACATTTTTCTATACACATTTAACATTTTCCAAATGCTTGATTAACATTTTTCAAATACTTGTTCAACATGTTTTCTAAATTCTTGATTAACATTTTTATATAGATGATAAAAAGATCTTGATTTTTTAGTACATGATCAACAACTTTTCTATACACGTTCTCGCAAAAAAAAATCTATACACGTTAAATATTTTCTGAATGCTTGATTAACATTTTTCAAATACTTGTTCAACATTTTCAAACACTTGTTCAACATTTTTCTAACGTTTTTTGTAGAGTGTTTTTTGCAATATATGTATTTGGAATGTTTTAAAGTATAAACAAGAGTACACAAATAAAAGTAAAAAACAAAAACAAAATAAACGTAAAAAGGAAAACAGAAAAAAGGTGGTTGTGGCCTCCGGCGCTTCTCGGCCGTCCCACTCGGTCTCCCGTTCAGCAAGGTTCCTCCCCTCTCGCTGAAGCTGAACCCGAGATATAGGGGCGCCCTCTGGTTTTTGCTGAGCCGCTTCGTCTCCCCCAAGGAAGGCCCCAACACAATCAACTGTGCAGTGCATGCTGCCACTGCCCAGATAACAAATTCTTTTTTTTTTCGGTTCGTTTGTGCGAGCACATTCCCCTGACTTCCCAAGGGCACAGAGTCATAGACGGGAGGCTCCAAAACCTGTCGTTGTTACAAAAGAGGTCACCTCGGCGTTATCCTAGCTACTACACTAGGAGACACGCACGGCAAGCAAAGGGCGTGCGAGTGCTGCATATGCGTGCGGAGATCCTTTGAAATCGAGGGGCGATGCTACCCAACTTGGAGGCTTGTGAAGGCGTACTGTACACCGAGTCACCACCGACGCGTTCGGTGTAGCTCATCCTGCTCACTGCTACTCCCAGCTCCCAGGTCCCAGCTTGTATGCTCACGAAAGCACCCAACCACCTCTTACTTGCGTCGACTCACTCACTCACCTTGATGGGTACACAAATACAGAAGCATGGTGATTTGCTCATTTTGCGTAGGCCGTGGAGAAGACTTTCATTCGGAGATGAGATTACATCGAATCAACAGCTCACGACCCGGAAATCATGTGGTCATCTATAGGTGAGAGTGAGGCCAGCCTAGCGCACTTTACATTATCTCTCCTTGCTTGCTTGTTTGCTCGTGTCGTGACCATAAACTATCCCTGTGTCCAAACAAGCCAATAAATAGACTAGTACATACATACAGAATAATCATCCCGGAGGGTCCCACCTCAATATCTCTACTTCTAATGGATGACTTGGTGAATAGTCTCCGCGGTTTAATTTTGTTGGTTTTTTTCGTCATCCTTCCACCTTCGGTTTTTTCCGTCATCCTCCCACCTCCGTTAACTCACAACCCTCCCGCGAAAAAAAAACCTAGCGATTCCCCGCCGTTCCTCCTGACCAAGCGATTCCTCCAGATCCCTTCGCCGCTAGCCTCGGACCTCCTCCCCGGCCGCCCATCTCCTCCCGGATCTGGCTCGCCCCGCCCACCTTCTCCCTCACTCCGGCGCCCGACCCCAATCTCCCTGGATCCCGACGCCGCCCCGCCCCCACCTCCTCCCTCGCTCCCGGCCGCCCATGCCCTCCCGGCCTCCTCCCGGCGCACATGCCACCGCCCCTGCTCCTCCCTCCTCCACGAGGGAGCACCGCCGCCCCTGTTCTTCCTTCCCCCTGCCGGCATGCGCGTCGCCGCCCCTCCGGCCGTCGTTGGCATCTTGCTCGAGCCCGTGGGCCCGAGGAAGATGGAGACGATGGATGATGGGAAGGAGCAGCGGCTGCCTCGTGATGACCTCGTGGGAGCAGACGGTGACAAAGACCATCAACGAGGCTGCTACTGGTATGTGCTTGATTTACAAATTGTGAGTAATTGAGGTTGAATACCAATATACACACATACAGCAGCAATGGTTGATGATAACAACGGCCTTGTAGCTTCAGGTATGAGATTAAGAAGGCTCACAATTTTTGCCTAATTGTAGTTTAATGCCGAAGGGTTCATTAGCTGTGTGGAGACCTTTTATTATGGTGATGATGACAAACAAGATCTAGTTGTCAATTTTGAATTAAAGAAGGATCATTTGCAAAGAAGCTTGCGAGGAGTTGTCAAATTTTTGATTATAATGCAGGTATGCATTCCGATTTTGTGAAGTCTAATTTATTCAATATATATTCAGAATTTATGCAATACATTGTTAACTTGATTCTGTGCTTTAATTCATAGCATCTTGGTGGAGGCTCTATGGAACTGAAGCACCAGCTCTACAAAGGATGGCTGTGAGAATCCTCTCATTGACATCAAGTTCTTCAGTCTGTGAAAGGAATTGGAGTACCTTCGAAAATGTTAGTCTCCTGACTCTCTAATCTCAAATCTAGCTTGATTAGTCCATCACATGTCAAAACATTGCCTGTTCTTAATCCTTATGTTTTTTCCTGTTGTAGATACATACGAAGAAAAGAAATAGGCTAACTGCAGAACGTCTAAACTCTCTTGTGTTAATACAATTCAACTCGAGAATGATGGCCAAGAAACAAATGATCAAGGAGAAGAAGATCACTGATGTCCTCTTATCCGCTGAAACTACTGAAGCTCAAGGTTTTCTTTTTGAGGGCGGAGATGATTATGCAGAAGTCATCTATATGGATAAAGATGAGGAGGAGATGAATAGTACAGGGATGCCAGGGAGTGGCATTGGAGAAGCAATGGGAGGCGATGAACTGCTCGAGCCACGTAGAAGTGCGAGACCAAGACGACTTTATGAAGAAGAAGAATTTGATTCTGAAGAAGAGGAGTTTGATGATGAGGAGGAGATGCATTCAGATGAGGAGAATGGCTATTGATAATTGAGGAGACCCAAATGAACATGTGTCTTTTCTTAAGTAATTTTTATATATTATATCTTTATGTCATTGAGTCGAACCGTTTGTGTGTGCGTCCACGTGGAATTTCCCTTTTTGACTTGTGAGAGAAGTCTTCCCAATAAGATTCTAGGAATTAAAGAACTTCATTTTGATGCGTGAACTGTTGAACTCATAATTTATAATGCTATGCCAATTGGGTTTGTGTGATGTTTGCCTCTAATCTATTTGAATATTTGATATTTCTATGTGCGTGCTGCCCCATTGAATAGACTATATTTAGTTCTTCACATTGCCTGATGTATGTTATTTTTATCATCACATTGTCTTTCTAACCTGCTATGGTACAAAGTCTATCATTTTTATCACCACATTGTCTTTCTAACCTGCTATGGTACAAAATCTACCCAAATAATTATCCTCCTAACCTGCTACCGTACGAAACGCCTTGGGCCACCTAGGCTACGCCTAGGCAGGCAAGGCGCTAGGCAGAGGGTCACCGCCCGCCTACCGCCTAGCGCTTTTTCCAACCTTGGTTTATGGTACCCCTTTTTCTTATGTTCACGTGTACAAGCAACTTCACAACAAAATTTATATGTGTGGTTTGTTTTGCCTTCTTTGATTTTGCTAAGGAGTGGAGCATGGAGGAGGGATCTGGGTGATGGCGGCGCATGACAAAGGGCTCTGGATTGTGGCGGGGAAGGAGCGGAGGAACTGTGCATCCGGGAATGTCACGACCGCCGATCCTATCTGTTGGTATACTGTCTGACAGGTGCAACAACAGCCTTGTAGCTTCAGGTATGAGACTAAGAAGGTTCACAAGTTTTGCCTAATTGTAGTTTATGGTACCCCTTTTTCTTATGTTCACGTGTAGAAGCAACTTCACAGCAAGATTTATATGAGTGGTTCATTTTGACTTCTTAGATTTACAAATTGCTAAGGAGCGGAGCATGGAGGAGGGCTCTGAGTCGTGATGGGGCATGGCGGAGGGCTCTGGGTTGTGGCGGGCAAGGACCGGAGGAACTGTGCATCCGGGGATGGCGTGACCGCCGATCCTATCCGTTACACTGCTGTCTGACAGGTCACATGATCACCAAGGCATGTGATAGCATCTTCAGGCCCAACTCTCACTCTGCTGTCGCCCATTCAGCGCACTCGCCGAGGCTAGGGGTGGATGGTTCTCTGATGCTGGCACAACTGGAGACAGCAAGAAGCAGATGGAGGGAGGGCTATCATGTTGAAGAAGACGCCGGCACCCCGACAACGGAAATGCGGTTTCTCGGAGTTAGCGGGAAGGAGGCCGATGGCTTCCCGTTGTAGTAACGCGATGCTGAAGCAACAACACACTAGGTTCTATTCTTTTTTTAAGATCACACCACGTTATATTTGTAAACCATTTTTTCACTACCAGTAATTACTAGAGTATGTGAACAAAATCTGGTGTGAACAAAATCTGAACTGTAATTTGTGATATTTGAGATGTCTATAAGTGTACAAATGGAAAGGCGCCAATTCAATTGATTGTCAGATTCAAAAAAGTATGTGTGCAGTGGCTTCTATCTCAATTTTTTATGTTGTTTGTGTTTGAATTAATTAGGACTTTGACTATCGTGTTTATTCAGCCTGCAAGGTGGTTAGCACTCAGCAAACTATTAGTATTCTGTTGGTACCTTGTTTTTCTCAAGCTCTGAAGACATGCACAAGAATAAGTATGGCTACATGCTTTCTATATCTGTCAGCTTCATAAAGCATTTTGAAGGGGTGCATCTTGTTGGAGAGGTCTGGTATGCATATTTAATCAAAGAAAACATAAGTCTTTTTATGTAATAAAGATTTATGAAAATTTGGACTTTAGATTGTATCAGGGTCAATTTTCATGATAAATTACACGAAGTTTGTATCTTGGGACATCTTCATGCAGACTTATGTTCAATATTAGGATATGTCCGCTCATGTGTCAGTTTTGAGGTTTTGTTAGAAGCTCACGGTCTGTTCTTAGTTCCTGCATGTTTTTTCACCTTTCTGTAGATATTTGAGTATAACTTAAAGTTCTAGATGTATATAAGCTTGTGAGTTAACTAAAGCTCACTTGATGGTTCTAACTAAATTCTGCAAAAATATGACCATGACAGAAAGAGGAATGGAGGTTTAGAGGCAGAGTGGATGCCTGCACCAACAACTTTATAGATTGAACTACATTTTTGCTAGATGACTCAAATTTTAGAACGCGAGCATTATTTTTTTGTAGAATTTAGTTAACAATAGAATCAAGTCAAGCTTAAAATAAGAGATCTACTCTCCGATATTGAATTTAATCCCTTTCTTGCAAAAGCACCAGAGATGAGTGAGGAGGTTATTCAATATTGAATTTAATTCCTTTCTTGTACCCATGATCGATCTACTTCCATACTGCAAGCTTGCACCTGATCAGGTTTCTAACTTAATTCAGTTTTGTTAGATCCGTCGATGATGTAAACAACATATTTCAAGATATGATGGTTGGTACTTCCAGTTTTGTTGTACTCTGTCATTTGCAGTTGTGGAAACGATAATGCTCTATTTTCTTATTTAAGATCATGGTGATCATTTTTGCTAGCAAATGTGTATTTTAATTTTCTATTGTTGCAGGTTAGAGTGCAGCTTTCAGATAATTTTCTTCCCTCGGGATATTTGAAGACTGTTTGTTACCCATCAAGTTCAGGAAAACCAAGGGATCATATGAATTGGATTACGTAAACGACAAAGAGATAAAAGGTACGTGGTTGCATTCATATAGACACTGATTTATCCTTACTAGGGCTTAATCAGGTCATGTATGGTTCATGAATCTGCTATTGATTTATTTTTTTAGAAGTTTCTAGAACATAGGTCCAGCATGTTCGATTAGGAGGTTTGCATTGCTCTGAATGTATGAGTTAAGGATGCCCCGATGTTTTGAGTTTAGATGTGATAATTTAATTTCAAAAAAAATCATAGATTTGTGCAGTAGTAGCATAGTTGTGACGCCTCTATAACAATTCTAGAATTGAAGGGGTATTTTATTTACTATCTCCTCTAACTAAATTATTTTGTGGTTTGCCTAAAAAAATTATGGAGTTTTTTTTTCAGAATTATGTTATCTTTCTTGCGCCAAATTAACCACTTCTTTCTGAACTGTAGAGTCCACTATGGTTAATTTTATTATCATAGCAAAAGATATCCAGTTTAATCATGATATCATGACCATGTGAACTAGGTATGCAAGGTTATTTCTCTGACTACTATGTCGTCAAACAGGAAGCTACACCGGTTATTTCTCTGGCAATTACAAATCAGCATCCATCATCTACAGACACCAAAGGAATATGTTGTTGGAGAAGGTGCAGCGTTGCAGTGAGCAGCAGGTTGTGTCGTCGTGGTGGTCACCCTCGGCTACGATGGTGTGCAGTCCTTGGCACCGGGAATCGGCCTGGGATGTCGTGGAGGGGAGAGGAGGGGGCGTGACGCTGAGAGCAAGGTGCGAGCTAAATGACGTGGCGCTGAGGGGAGGCGACAATGAGAAGCCGTGGTGGGCAGAGCACGCCAGGTAATTGAGATGTGAGTGTGACCGTTGCATCGTTCGATGAGTGAGAGGGTGAATTGTTTTTTAAGGTAAGAAGTGAAGGATCGGTTGTTTGCTTTCAAGGGAAAATCGGTTGTTTGCTATGAGACAAATGTCATATACTTCGGTATATAGAGAAAAATCTCACAAAGCCTAACAAGTCATTTCTAGCAGCTCACTAGCAAGTCATTCAGTTAAACAACTATCTACCACATTGTTTAATCTGGGGTTTACCCGGTGCCAAGTGTACTATATTGCTAGATTTAATTTAACCGATGTGTTGCTCCATATGTATCTCGGCATAAATGGTTCACCATGATTTAATATAGTGATCTTACTTCTGTTGCTTCTTGGTGAATATAAATTATATTGCGTTTTCATGGAAGCAGGAACCCCGTAGTTGTGTAGCGGGTCGCGGAAGAGGCAGCCGGCGAGTGCGGGCTGGATGGGAAGGTGATGCCTGCGATTGCAACCATGCCGGCGGGCAGGGAAGGGTCTATGGTGGCCGTCATGGTGTTTTCGAGGGAGAGCAAGGCATCCACCATCGCACAGCCGAAGAAGACGAAGCCTGTGTCGAGGTTGGCCACCGTGGCCGGCGTGAAAGCTGACGGACTTTATGGCCGGTGACGGGTCCGCCACTGCCACACTGTCTCTGAACTTGGTGGAGACGTGGAAGGAGAGTGGTGGCGCCATGAAGGCCTCAGCGTCTGCTGCCGCGACCACGACCATGACCATTGCGTCGGTAAGAAAGTTGCTAACTGTATACATATCCCTGGGTTCAGAAACATTTGATCTAGAAAAATTGTGAACCTGAGTTGTACTTTGTCTGCTACGATGTACGTAGAGCGGTTACTGCTACACTTACCAAGCCAGCGATATTGAGAAGCACATTGAGTGATTTTCCCAAAAATCACATGCTGTGAAGGGTTCCGATGCGAAGTTGCTGAAAGGGACCGTAAACATAACGCACGCCTTTTTTCTTGCTTTTCAGAAGACAAGGAACATGACACAGTATTTTTCTGGATTTCCAGAAGACAAGGACCAGGACCACAGCAAACATCCTGTACTGTGGGTTTGATTTCAAGAGTCATGTTAGAAGTTGGTACTGCTGGGGTTAGACCGTGTGCGTATATTTCTTGCAAGCCATGTTAAAATTTATTCTAGAGTCTTTTATCAGATTGACTATGTATTTGGTACTGCTGGTTTGATTTCAAGAGATGTCCTATTGTACAGGAGTTGGAAGTCAAAAGTACTGATGCAACTGTAGGAAATACTTATGTGTGGCTTGCAACATTTTACATATATACTACATAGTTCCTGGAATATGTTTACCTTGATATGGAATTTACCGATGCACTTGAATATTGCTTGGAATACATGAATGGAATATAGTTCATGGAAGCCGGTACATATATGCTGGAAACAGTATTTATTAATGCTGGAATATTTATTATACTAAATGTATATTTGCCCGGGCACAGCATATTATGGAAAGCCAGGTTGTTCGTGGTTTTGGCTCCATGAATTGGTAAAGCCTGTGAATTTGAATTGTAATTCAAATTCAGCGTGCGACTCACACGTATGTGCTTGTGGGACAGTTTGCAGATGAAACTCCTTGATGGTTACTAATGATCGTGGTTGGTTAAGTTAACCTGGAGTCTTCGTTTAAACAGATTTTATCTGGACATTTATCTGCAGTTTATACAGTTTGAAATTAACTGGAATAGCACTATATAAAGGTCCCTAACCCCTAGCCTCAAAGGATCATTGTGAGCGGAACCACGGAAAAGGATCGAGGAATAGGGGTTAGACCGTGTGCGTATATTTCTTTCAGCAACCATGGAAGGGGTGGATGGTAAAGCCATTCTGAGGGATATATGAACAACAAAGAACTTATTAACCTTTTTTTATAAAACTTGATGATGAATTGGTTACTATAGTCCCGTCAAAATAATTACCATATGTGAAGAATATTTGAAAGAGCCGTTTTGGAAGTGAGCTTATTTTGGAAGTATCATTAAGAATTTGGTGGCAACATATGTTTAATAAATTCTTTTTTGTGTGTGGCAGTGGTGTTTTCCTGCATCACACTGTCTAAGCATGTCTTTATGTACTGATTCTGGATATACCATGATGAATAGTTTCTAATTTCTTTCAAAAGTTGCTTTCAGGGAAAATATTTGACGATGGTTTTTTCTCCCAACCTGGCAAGGTATTTTACTACCTATATTAATTACTGGAAGGTGTGATTTTGCTGGAAGGTTCTACTTGGTACTGATTGCCATACCTACACTGGGGGATCCTTTCCCCAATCTGCAACTGGAACGTGAAACATTCGGAAGGTATGCAAACATGTATCATTGTTTCATGGGAAATGGTATAACAATGGAACAATAGTGCATATATTGAGTGTTGTATCATATTAGCACCCTTTCCATTCTGGACACCTGTCTCTTTGTCATAACGTGGATATAGTGTGATGCCTATGGGAAGAAGTGGTGCTTTGATTTTTTAAAAAAATTTTGAGGAGCCCCCAACTATCAGGTACTAAATGGAGAAAAGTCCAGAATATTTGAACATGCGATGGCTGTATGATATGTGTGTAATCCCTTCATAAACTGTGTATAAACTTCAAATAATACCTATATCCGCAATGATCTCGTCGGCGACTCCTCAACGGGGATCAGCGCCGGCTCAGGTTATCGGCGTGCGGCTACTGAAGGGGATCGTCGTCGGATCCTGGACGTGATCGGCGGCTGGTCCTCAAAGGGATCAGCGCCGGATCAGGGGATCGGCGCGCGGCTCCAGAAGGGGATCATCGCCGGATCCTGAATGTGATCGGCAACGGGTCCTAAATGGATCGGCGGCGTCTCCTGAAGCGAATCGTCCGATGGAGGGCGGCGACTTTGATGTGCGAGGGCGGCGGCAAAGGGATGGAGGGCGGCGGCGAACGAGGGCAGAGAGTCGTGCGTGCGAGTGGTTCTCGCTCGAGGGCAGGAGACCTCGCTCGTACGTGCGCGCGATTGGGTTTGGTTTTTTTCGTTGGTTAATTTTCGTAGGTTTTTTTGGGGTGCGACGAGAGGTTAGCCCCTGGACTGCGTGGGGGCATCGCTACGAGGTTTTTTTGGTTCGCGGTTGGCCATCGTGGCCGGCGTGAATGAAGGAAATATGCCCTAGAGGCAATAATAAAGTTATTATTTATTTCCTCATATCATGATAAATGTTTATTATTCATGCTAGAATTGTATTACCCGGAAACATAATACATGTGTGAATGCATAGACAAACATAGTGTCACCAGTATGCCTTTACTTGACTAGCTCGTAAATCAAAGATGGTTAAGTTTCCTAACCATAGACATGAGTTGTCATTTGATTAACGGGATCACATCATTAAGAGAATGATGTGATTGACTTGACCCATTCCGTTAGCTTAGCACTTGATCGTTTAGTATGCTGCTATTGCTTTCTTCATGACTTATACATGTTCCTATGACTATGAGATTATATAACTCCCACTTACCGGAGGAACACTTTGTGTGCTACCAAAGGTCACAACATAACTGGGTGATTATAAAGGTGCTCTACAGGTGTCTCCGAAGGTACTTGTTGAGTTGACGTATTTAGAGATTAGAATTTGTCACTCCGATTGTCGGAGAGGTATCTCTGGGCCCTCTCGGTAATACACATCACTATAAGCCTTGCAAGCAATGTAGCTAATGAGTTAGTTACGAGATGATGCATTACGTAACGAGTAAAGAGATTTGCAGATGTGAGATTGAACTAGGTATTGGATACCGACGATCGAATCTCGGGCAAGTAACATACCGATGACAAAGGGAACAACATATGTTGTTATGCGGTTTGACCGATAAAAATCTTCGTAGAATATGTAGGAGCCAATATGAGCATCCAGGTTCCGCTATTGGTTATTGACCGGAAATGTGTCTCGGTCATGTCTACATAGTTCTCGAACTCGTAGGGTCCGCACGCTTAAGGTTTCGTTGACAGTTTTATTATGAGTTTATAAGTTTTGATGTATCGAAGGTTGTTCGGAGTCCCGGATGTGATCACGGACTTGACGAGGAGTCTCGAAATGGTCGAGACATAAAGATCAATATATTGGACGACTATATTTGGACACCGGAAAGGTTTCGGGTGAGATTGGGACAATACCAGAGCTCCGAGAGGTTATCGGAACCCCCCGGGAGGTATATGGGCCTTATTGGGCCTTAGTGGAAAGGAGGAAAGGAGCAAGGAGCCCCCCAAGCCCATTCCGAATTGGGAAGGGGGGCGGCCCCCCTTTCCTTCCTCCCTCCTTCCTCTTCCTTCCCTCTCCCTCTCCTAATAGGAAAAGGGGGAGTCCTACTCCCGGTGGGAGTTGGACTCCCCAACCTAGGGCGCGCCACCCCCTTGGCCGACCCCCTCCTCCACTCCTTTATATACGGGGGAGGGGGGCACCCCATAGACACAACAATTGATCTCTTGATCTCTTAGCCGTGTGCGGTGCCCCCCTCCACCATAGTTCTCCTCGATAATATTGTAGCGGTGCTTAGGCGAAGCCCTGCGACGGTAGAACATGAAGGCCGTCACCACGCCGTCATGCTGACGGAACTCTTCCCCGACATTCTGCTGGATCGGAGTACGGGGAATGTCATCGAGCTGAACGTGTGCAAGAACTCGGAGGTGCCGTAGTTTCGGTGCTTGACCGGTCGGGCTGTGAAGACGTACGACTACATCAATCGCGTTGTGCTAACGCTTCCGCTTTCGGTCTATGAGGGTACATGGACACACTCTCCACTCTCGTTCCTATGCATCACTATGATCTTGCATGTGCGTAGGAATTTTTTTGAAATTACTACGTTTCCCAATAGTGGCATCCGATCCTAGGTTTTATGCGTTGATGTTATATGCACGAGTAGAACATAAGTGAGTTGTGGGCGATACAAGTCATACTGCTTACCAGCATGTCATACTTTGGTTCGGCGGTATTGTTGGATGAAGCGGCCCGGACCAACATTACATGTACGCTTACGCGAGACTGGTTCTACCGACGTGCTTTGCACACAGGTGGCTGGCGGGTGTCTGTTTCTCCAACTTTAGTTGAACCGAGTGTGGCTATGCCCGGTCCTTGAGAAGGTTAAAACAACACTAACATGACGAACTATCGTTGTGGTTTTGATGCGTAGGTAAGAACGGTTCTTGCTCAGCCCATAGCAGCCACGTAAAATTTGCAACAACAAAGTAGAGGACGTCTAACTTGTTTTTGCAGGGCATGTTGTGATGTGATATGGTCAAGACGTGATGCTATATTTTATTGTATGAGATGATCATGTTTTGTAACCGAGTTATCGGCAACTGGCAGGAGCCATATGGTTGTCGCTTTATTGTATGCAATGCAATCGCCTTGTAATTGCTTTCCTTTATGACTAAGCAGTAGCGATAGTCGTAGAAGCAATAGTTGGCGAGACGACAACGATACTACGATGGAGATCAAGGTGTCGCGCGGTGGCGATGGTGATCATGTGATTGCTTCGAGATGGAGATCACAAGCACAAGATGATGATGGCCATATCATATCACTTATATTGATTGCATGTGATGTTTATCCTTTATGCATCTTATCTTGCTTTGTTTGATGGTAACATTATAAGATGATCTCTCACTAAATTTCAAGATAAAAGTGTTCTCTCTGAGTATGAACCGTTGCCAAAGTTCGTCGTGCCCAGACACCACGTGATGATCGGGTGTGATAAGCTCTACGTCCATCAACAACGGGTGCAAACCAGTTTTGCACACGCAGAATACTCAGGTTAAACTTGACGAGCCTAGCATATGCAGATATGACCTCGGAACACTGAGACCGAAAGGTCGAGCGTGAATCATATAGTAGATATGATCAACATAGTGATGTTCACCATTGAAAACTACTCCATTTCACGTGATGATCGGTTATGGTTTAGCTGATTTGGATCACGTGATCACTTAGATGATTAGAGGGATGTCAATCTAAGTGGGAGTTCTTAAGTAATATGATTAATTAAACTTAAATTTATCATGAACTTAGTACCTGATAGTATTTTGCTTGTCTATGTTTGTTGTAGATAGATGGCTCGTCTTGTTGTTCCGTTGAATTTTAATGCGTTCCTTGAGAAAGCAAAGTTGAAAGATGATGGTAGCAATTACACGGACTGGGTCCGTAACTTGAGGATTATCCTCATTGCTGCACAGAAGAATTACGTCCTGCAAGCACCGCTGGGTGCCAAACCTGCTGCAGGAGCAACACTAGATGTTGTGAACGTATGGCAGAGCAAAGCTGATGACTACTCGATAGTTCAGTGTGCCATGCTTTAGGCTTAGGACCGGGACTTCAACAACGTTTTGAACGTCATGGAGCATATGAGATGTTCCAGGAGTTGAAGTTAATATTTCAAGCAAATGCCCGGATTGAGAGATATGAAGTCTCCAATAAGTTCTATAGCTGCAAGATGGAGGAGAATAGTTACATCGGTGAGCATATACTCGAGAATGTCCGGGTATAACAATCACTTGATTCAGCGGGAGTTAATCTTCCGGATGATAGCGTCATTGATGTAATTGTTCAATCATCGCCACCAAGCTACAAGAGCTTCGTGATGAACTATAATATGCAAGGGATGGAAAAGACAATTCCCGAGCTCTTCGCAATGCTAAAGGCTGCGGAGATAGAAATCAAGAAGGAGCATCAAGTGTTGATGGTCAATAAGACCACCAGTTTCAAGAAGAAGGGCAAAGGGAAAAAGAAGGGGAACTTCAAGAAGAATAGCAAACAAGTTGCTGCTCAAGATAAGAAACCCAAGTCTGGACCTAAGCCTGAGACTGAGTGCTTCTACTGCAAGCGGTGGTCCTTTGGAAGCGGAACTGCCCCAAGTATTTGGCGGATAAGAAGGATGGCAAGGTGAACAAAGGTATATGTGATATACATGTTATTGATGTGTACCTTACCAGAGCTCGCAGTAGCACCTGTGTATTTGATACTGGTTCTGTTGCTAATATTTGCAACTCGAAACAGGGACTACAGATTAAGCGGACACTGGCTAAGGATGAGGTGACGATGCGCGTGGGAAATGGTTCCAAAGTCGATGTGATCGTCGTCGGCACGCTACCTCTACATCTACCTTCGAGATTAGTTTTAGACCTAAATAATTGTTGTTTGGTGCCAGCGTTGAGCATGAACATTATATCTGGATCTTGTTTGATGCGAGACGGTTATTCATTTAAATCTGAGAATAATGGTTGTTCTATTTATATGAGTAATATCTTTTATGGTCATGCACCTTTAAAGAGTGGTCTATTTTTGATGAATCTCGATAGTAGTGATACACATATTCATAATGTTGAAGCCAAAAGATGCAGAGTTGATAATGATAGTGCAACTTATTTGTGGCACTGCCGTTTAGGTAATATTGGTGTAAAGCGCATGAAGAAACTCCATACTGGTGGACTTTTGGAATCACTTGATTATGAATCACTTGGTACTTGCGAACCATGCCTCATGGGCAAGATGACTAAAACGCCGTTCTCCGTAACTATGGAGCGAGCAACTAATTTGTTGGAAATCATACATACTGATGTATGTGGTCCAATGAATGTTGAGGCTCGCGGCGGATACCGTTATTTTCTCACCTTCACAGATGATTTGAGCAGATATGGGTATATCTACTTAATGAAACATAAGTCTGAAACATTTGAAAAGTTCAAAGAATTTCGGAGTGAAGTTGAAAAATCATCATAACAAGAAAATAAAGTTTCTACGATCTGATCGTGGAGGAGAATATTTGATTTACGAGTTTGGTTTACATTTGAAACAATGCGGAATAGTTTCGCAACTCACGCCACCCGGAACACCACAGCATAATGGTGTGTCCGAACGTCGTAATCGTACTTTACTAGATATGGTGCGATCTATGATGTCTCTTACTGATTTACCGTTATTATTTTGGGGTTATGCTTTAGAGATGGCCGCATTCACGTTAAATAGGGCACCATCAAAATTCGTTGAGACGACGCCTTATGAACTGTGGTTTGGCAAGAAACCAAAGTTGTCGTTTCTTAAAGTTTGGGGCTGCGATGCTTATGTGAAAAGCTTCAACCTGATAAGCTTGAACCCAAATCAGAGAAATGTGTCTTCATAGGATACCCAAAGGAAACTGTTGGGTACACCTTCTATCACAGATCCTAAGGCAAGACATTTGTTGCAAAGAATGGATCCTTTCTAGAGAAGGAGTTCCTCTCGAAAGAAGTGAGTGGGAGGAAAGTAGAAATTTATGAGGTAACTGTACCTGCTCCTTTATTGGAAAATAGTTCATCACAGAAACCGGTTCCTGTGACGACTACACCAATAAGTGAGGAAGCTAATGATGATGATCATGAAACTTCAGATCAAGTTACTACAGAACCTCGTAGGTCAACCAGAGTAAGATCCGCGCCAGAGTGGTACGGTAATCCTATTTTGGAGGTTATGTTACTTGACCATGGCGAACCTACGAACTATGAGGAAGCGATGATGAGCCCAGATTCCGCAAAATGGCTTGAAGCCATGAAATCTGAGATGGGATCCATGTATGAGAACAAAGTGTGGACTTTGGTTGACTTGCCCGATGATCGGCAAGCCATCGAGAATAAATGGATTTTCAAGAAGAAGACCCATTAATCGATGGTAATGTTATCGTCTACAAAGCTCGACTTGTTGTGAAAGGTTTTCGACAAGTTCAAGGGGTTGACTACGATGCGACTTTCTCACCCGTAGCGATGCTTAAGTCTATCCGAATCATGTTAGCAATTGCCGCATTTTATGATTATGAAATTTGGCAAATGGATGTCAAAACTGCATTCCTGAATGGATTTCTGGAAGAAGAGTTGTATATGATGCAACCAGAAGGTTTTGTCAATCCAAAGGATGCTAACAAAGTATGCAAACTCCAGCTATCCATTTATGGACTGGTGCAAGTCTCTCGGAGTTGGAATAAACACTTTGATAGTGTGATCAAAGCATATGGTTTTATACAGACTTTTGGAGAAGCCTGTATTTACAAGAAAGTGAGTGGGAGCTCTGTAGCATTTCTAATATTATATATGGACGACATATTATTGATTGAAAATGATATATAATTTCTGGATAGCATAAAAGGATACTTGAATAAAAGTTTTTCAATGAAAGACCTCGGTGAAGCTGCTTACATATTAGGCATCAAGATCTATAGAGATAGATCGTGACGCTTAATTGGACTTTCACAAAGCACATACCTTGATAAAGTTTTGAAAAAGTTCAAAATGGATCAAGCAAAGAAAGGGTTCTTGCCTGTAATACAAGGTGTGAAATTGAGTCAGACTCAATGCCCGACCACTATAGAAGATAGAGAGAAAATGAAAGAAGTTCCCTATGCTTCAGCCATAGGCTCTATCATGTATGCAATGTTGTGTACCAGACCTGATGTGTGCCTTTCTATTAGTTTAGCGGTGGAGGTACCAAAGTAATCCAGAGTGGATCATCGGACAACGGTCAAGAACATCCTGAAATACCTGAAAAGGACTAAGGATATGTTTCTCATTTATGGAGGTGACAAAGAGCTAGTCGTAAGTGGTTACGTCGATGCAAGCTTTGACACTGATCCGGACGATTCTAAATCGCAAACCGGATACGTGTTTATATTAAACGGTGGAGCTGTCAGTTGGTGCAGTTCTAAACAAAGCGTCGTAGCGGGATCTACATATGAAGCGGAGTACATAGCTGCTTCGGAAGCAGCGAATGAAGGAGTTCATATCCGATCTAGGTGTCGTACCTAGTGCATCGGGTCCAGTGAATTTTTTTTGTGACAATACTGGTGCAATTGCCTTGGCAAAGGAATCCAGATTTCACAAGAGCACCAAGCACATCAAGAGACGCTTCAATTCCATCTGGGACCAAGTCCAGGTGAGAGACATAGAGATTTGCAAGATACATACGGATCTGAATGTTGCAGACCCGTTGATAAGCCTCTTCCACGAGCAAAACATGATCAACACCAAGGCTCCATGGGTGTTAGAATCATTACTGTGTAATCTAGATTATTGACTCTAGTGCAAGTGGGAGACTGAAGGAAATATGCCCTAGAGGCAATAATAAAGTTATTATTTATTTCCTCATATCATGATAAATGTTTATTATTCATGCTAGAATTGTATTACGAAACATAATACATGTGTGAATACATAGACAAACATAGTGTCACTAGTATGCCTCTACTTGACTAGCTCGTAAATCAAAGATGGTTAAGTTTCCTAACCATAGACACTAGTTGTCATTTGATTAACGGGATCAAATCATTAGGAGAATGATGTGATTGACTTGACCCATTCCGTTAGCTTAGCACTTGATCTTTTAGTATGCTGCTATTTCTTTCTTCATGACTTATACATGTTCCTATGACTATGAGATTATGTAACTCCCGCTTACCGGAGGAACACTTTGTGTGCTCCCAAACGTCACAACGTAACTGGGTGATTATAAAGGTGCTCTACAGGTGTCTCCGAAGGTACTTGTTGAGTTGACGTATTTCGAGATTAGAATTTGTCACTCCGATTGTCGAAGAGGTATCTCTGGGCCCTCTCGGTAATACACATCACTATAAGCCTTGCAAGCAATGTAGCTAATGAGTTTGTTACGAGATGATGCATTACGTAACGAGTAAAGAGACTTGCCGGTAACGAGATTGAACTAGGTATTGGATACCGACGATCGAATCTTGGGCAAGTAACATACCGATGACAAAGGGAACAACGTATGTTGTTATGCGGTTTGACCGATAAAGATCTTCGTAGAATATGTAGGAGCCAATATGAGCATCCAGGTTCCGCTATTGGTTATTGACCGAAAATGTGTCTCGGTCATGTCTACATAGTTCTCGAACCCGTAGGGTCCGCACGTTTAAGGTTTCGTTGACAGTTTTATTATGAGTTTATAAGTTTTGATGTACCTAAGGTTGTTCGTAGTCCCGAATGTGATCACGGACTTGACGAGGAGTCTCGAAATGGTCGAGACATAAAGATCGATATATTGGACGACTATATTTGGACACTGGAAAGGTTCCGGGTGAGATTGGGACAATCTGGGAGCTCCGGGAGGTTATCGGAACCCCCCGGGAGGTATATGGGCCTTATTGGGCCTTAGTGGAAAGGAGGGGAAAGGAGCAAGGGAGGGGGCGCGCCCCCCAAGCCCATTCTGAATTGGGAAGGGGGCCGGCCCCCCTTTCCTTCCTCCCTCCTTCCTCTTCCTTCCCTCTCCCTCTCCTAATAGGAAAAGGGGGAGTCCTACGGGGGAGGGGGGCACCCCATAGACACAACAATTGATCTCTTGATCTCTTAGCCGTGTGCGGTGCCCCCCTTCACCATAGTTCTCCTCGATAATATTGTAGCGGTGCTTAGGCGAAGCCTGCGTGGTAGAACATCAAGACCATTACCACGCCGTCAGGTCGACGGAACTCTTCCCCGACATTCTGCTGGATTGGAGTACGGGGAATGTCATCGAGCTGAACGTGTGCAAGAACTTGGAGGTGCCGTAGTTTCGGTGCTTGATCGGTCGGGCTGTGAAGACGTACGACTACATCAACCGCGTTGTGCTAACGCTTCCGCTTTCGGTCTACAAGGGTATGTGGACACACTCTCCCCTCTCGTTGCTATGCATCACCATGATCTTGCGTATGCGTAGGAATTTTTTTAAAATTACTACGTTTCCCAACAATGAAAGCTGACGGACCTTAAGGCCGGTGACGGGTCCGCCACTGCCGCACTATCTGTGAACTTGGTGGAGACGTGGAAGGAGAGCGGTGGCGCCGTGAAGACCTCGACGTCTGCTGCCGCAACCACGACCATGACCATTGCGTCGGTAAGAAAGTTGCTAACTGTATGCATATCCCTAGGTTAAGAAACATTAGATCTAGAAAAATTGTGAACCTGAGTTGTACTTTGTCTGCAACGATGTACGTAGAGCGGTTACTGCTACACTTACCAAGCCAATGATATTGAGAAGCACATTGAGAGATTTTCCCAGAAATCACATGCTATGAAGGGTTCCGATGCGAAGTTGCTGAAAGGGACCGTAAATTCACCTGAGTTTTTTACAACATAGTGATGTCAAAGCGATGATATCTCATAACAAACCCAAAAAAGGATGCCAATTTAAATGTTATCACACAAGGTTATTTTTCAATGTTATTATCAATATTTTCTTTGTGAAATTGCCTTCTGTATTCAACTAATTTGGCTCATTTTGTTGTCTAAGTTGGCTCACTTTTTTATGATGTCGACAGACTATGTTTGTACCTCTAGAGATATTTCAGTCATCGAATCAATTATGTCTGCCCCCAAGAAAACCTTGTTTGTGGACATTGGAGATGCCTTGTTATCAACCGACGATTTGGAATACCTTTTGAAAGATGATATGTTCTTACACGATGGTGTAAGACCAATTTAACATGTAACTCTTGTAAACTTTTTTGGCAACGCACGGGCAATCCTTGTGTTACTCAAAGAGTCCCGGCAGGCTAATGAATTACCTATGTCCCTGATTTCAATATTGGTGCAACAGCTGGACAACTTAAACGGTACTAGTATTACCCGAATGCTGTCTGTAGTATGTATATCTGGATGGATGGCTGTATTAAATCAGGAGGGGGCCACCAACAGGCTGCATGTCAGAATTTTGTCATGTCATTTGGAGAGGGCCTTCCGACGGCCAATGACCTCTTGGTTGTCCTTAATGAACCAGATTAGATCCCCACACAAATTAGTGTACTACCAGTACTGTCACCTTGCTTGGTAGTGCACATGCTACTGAACCTCGCCAGATCCCCTGTCTCGCTCGCTGTCATGCTCTGCGTCACGCGAACTGCTAGTTTACTCGCCTCTAGCCGCCGGGGAAATTTCTTGTTCGTCTTTTCCGTGGACAGATCCGTCCGTTATCCGCCCCAACTGGCATCCCCAGATTTCGTGGGAGCGCGCGGAGGAAAAAGCACGGGATTTTCGTCGCAGAAATCCCGTCCGTGCCGTGCCGAGCCGAGAGCGAGCGAGCGCGAGGAGATAGAGGAGGCGAACTACTAGTCCTCCCAGATCAGAGTCGGACAAGGCGATAGTCATTGACTTCCACGCCCACGCCCAGCCCATCCACCTCCCTCCCAATCGGATCCACCCACCTTCCTCGCCTCGCCTATAACCTCCTCCCCCCGCAGTCCAGCTCCCCACTGCCTCCCACTTCAACGCCGACCGCCTCCTCGCTTGTTCCACCGGCTCACTCCACTACCCGCCGGCGGAGGCTTCGGCGCTTGTTTCCCGGCGAGCTTGCCCTGGGGCTTGTGGGGACCGGGACTCTGAGAGCATGGCAGGGAAGGGGGAAGAGGAGGTGTACGTGGCGTCGATCGACCAGGGGACGACCAGCACCCGGTTCATCATCTATGACCGCCGGGCCAGCCCCGTCGCCTCCCACCAGCTCGAGTTCAAGCAGCACTACCCGGAGGCCGGGTAAGCGCCGCGCACCACCACCATCCCTTTGCCAATCTCGTCGTCTGATCCGTTCCGCGTGCCCAGAATTTCGGTTGGTTGGTTGGTAGCCCGGACGGAATTAGAGAATTTCTAGTTAAGCTGTGCCGCCTTTTTAGTTGCTATACGCTCCGGATTTGTAGAGTGCCAAAGTACAGTCCCAACTGTCATGTCCTGTCAGTGGTTCAGGTAGTTTGGCAAGCTACTGTGTGCTTTTGATGACTCAGTTGTCAATTTAGGTGCAATCTGATGTCACAATTAGGATCAACCGATTTATGTCTGAAGCTGTACCTTCGTGTCTGTTATTTGATCCTGTTTATGTCGAGCGCGAAAGTTCAGTCTTAACTGTAACCTCATTCAGTGTTTCAGTTTGTCCAGTAGGTACTGTGCGCTTTAATCTGATGATTCGATTGCTAGCTAGGCCTACATGTGATGCTGAAATTAGGACCATGTGCTTCACTTGATTGATTTGCGATGGCCTCAAGCTTTTCTAGTGTTACGTAGTAACCAGGATGCTTCACTCGTTTTTAAGCACAGCAAGCTGCTCTACTGAACCTTTGAACTCTACAGTGTATAGTGTTATGAATAGTTTTGGGATATGATAGATAAATATTGCATGTTTTCCTAGAAGATAGGCTTGATAGTTGACTTCCTGAGTTGTTAACGGAGTCATGGAAGTCCCAGTCTTGCTTGCTTTACAGGCTATCTCTTAAATTATTTAGATGCGACTGAGACTGCGCACTGGCACCTCTTTTCTTACATTAAGAGTTGCTGTGATGCTGTCTTCTAAAATGAGTTGTTGTCTGGAGTACTTAAACCTATGTATGGCCCAGATGGATTGGGAGGCTACTGGATAACATTTTACATACTTTACAATCACAAAAAGAAGTTGTTAAGGATTGAGGTTTTTCTAGGACAGAGCAGTTTGATGTTTTTAAAAGTTGTGGCATATGACTAGCCCGACTCTGTTTTCATATTTCATTTTCCTTCTACATGCTTCAAACCTGATACACTTCTAGTGCTAATTATCTTGATGCACTTTTAGAACTGAAATCTTCTTACTCTCCACTTGACTAAATGTTTCTTACCTGTAAACTGGCTTCTCAAGCAACATAAAAGATTCGATTGTTTAGCCCCTGTTTCTGTTTACTAGTCGATATCTGAAAAAGAGAAACATTCCATACCGAGTGTTGCTTTATGCTGGGGTGTTGTATGCCATTTGATTATGTTCAGTCTGTAGTGCCATCTTCCTGTGTAAAGCACTGCCAGTTTTCTTCTTGGGTTTGTTATACTGTTGTTTGCCACCCCTTAACTTCGCAGTTAGGAGATGACTTCTAACTTTTTTCATCTTTGTACTGATGTGTACTAAAAGATGGGTCGAGCATGATCCTATGGAGATCATCGAGAGCGTGAAGGTATGCATGGCAAAGACACTCGAAAAAGCTGCAGCCAATGGACTTAATGTGAATGCTGGTTTGAAGGCCATTGGAATCACAAATCAGAGGGAGACCACCGTTGTGTGGAGCAAATCCACAGGCCTTCCGCTCTACAATGCCATTGTGTGGATGGATGTCCGCACAAGCTCTATTTGCAGGTCTCCTTTTATCCATCTGTCACTTTTTTTTGAGAAGTATCCATCTGTCGCTTTGTGTTAACATCTTCATGTTGTTTAGGTTCTGATTCTGTTTAATGCCTCCCCTCTTCAGGAGACTGGAAAGTGAGCTATCAGGTGGCAGAACCCACTTCGTGGAGACATGTGGTTTACCAATCAGTACCTACTTCAGTGCTCTGAAGTTATTATGGTTGATGGAGAATGTTGACGCTGTCAAGGATGCAGTCCGGGCTGGTGATGCATTATTTGGCACAATCGACACCTGGTTGATCTGGAACCTCACTGGAGGCATTGGTGGGAAAGACCGTGATGGAAAGGAGTTAGTTGGGCAGCATGTCACAGACTGCTCGAACGCAGCACGTACAATGCTTATGAATCTAAAGGCACTTGACTGGGACAAGCCTACACTTGAGGCATTAGGCATTCCTGCCGGCATCTTGCCAAAGATTATCAGTAACTCGGAGAAAATTGGTGTGGTTGCTAGTGGGTTCCCTTTGGCTGGTGTCTCTATCTCAGGGTGTCTGGGAGATCAGCATGCTGCAATGCTTGGGCAGCTATGCCAGAAAGGTGAAGCAAAAAGCACCTACGGAACTGGTGCCTTCATCCTTCTCAACACAGGGGAGGAGGTTACCCAGTCCACCCACGGTCTTCTTAGCACCATTGCCTACAAGCTTGGCCCAGATGCACCCACTAATTATGCTCTAGAAGGCTCAATTGCAATTGCTGGTGCAGCAGTTCAGTGGTTGAGGGACAGCCTTGGAATCATTTCCTCAGCAGCAGAAATTGAAGGGTTGGCTGAAAGTGTGCAGGATTCAGGTGGCATATACTTTGTGCCAGCATTCAATGGATTGTTCGCGCCATGGTGGAGGGATGATGCGAGGGGGATCTGTATCGGAATCACAAGGTTCACAAACAAGGGGCACATTGCTCGAGCAGTGCTCGAGAGTATGTGCTTTCAGGTGAATGATGTCCTCAGCTCCATGCACAAGGATGCTGGGGAGGCAGGAGAAGTCAAGAGTGCAGAAGGGGAGTTCTTGCTGCGTGTTGATGGTGGTGCTACCATTAACAACCTTCTCATGCAGATTCAGGTAAAGAAATTGTCTCTACTCCCCCTTCACTTTTTTCTAAAGAAATACTGCAAGTGAAACACATCTGTTTGTGGTTCATCACATAGCTGTATTATTGAGCAGATAGTACCATATTCTAAGAAACAAACTCCCAGTTAAATCTGAAATGCAGGAAACCCAAGCTTACCTACTAAGTAATTCTACTCTTAGCACACAACTGGTTTCATTGCCTAGCTGGTGTTTGTAGCAACGATTCAAGTGTAAAAACTTGGAGGTGAACCTGCGCCTCCCAATTTAAGACTTTAGCACATAACCTGTGGCTGTTAAATAGTTGTTGCGGGTTTAAGAACTCTTCAAGTCCATCAGATCACTAACAATTGTATGTAACCACCTGCAGGCTGATTTGCTGGGCAGCCCTGTTGTCAGACCAGCCGACATTGAGACAACAGCCCTCGGGGCCGCATACGCAGCAGGGTTAGCTGCCGGAGTCTGGACGAAGGAGGAAATATTCGCAGGCCTGCACAAGGAGAACACAATGGTGTTCCGCCCCAAATTAGATGATGCACACAGGAAGAAGAGAGGAGAGTCCTGGAACAAGGCGGTTTCAAGATCATTTGACCTGGCTGACCTTTCTCTCTAGTTTGTTACACCTTGTTGCATGGTAAAATTTGTTCAGTGTGTGCCAGCCCATGTTTGTCGACGAATAAATGGTATGTTGTACATTATTTCGGTGGGATTTTTCTTTGGCTTTATAGGAAGAATTGGAGCATAAATGTCCTTGTATATCTATAAGTACAGGAGCATCTGGATTCTTCAGAAAGAAGTGCTTGTGGAGTATTTTGCGTTCATCTTAATTAACAACCCAGGACTCCAAGCCAGGCACAAATTTCAGTTTCATGATACTTCCTCTGTTTTAAATTATACTCCCTTCATAAAGAAATATAAGAGTGTTTAGATCGCAGTGGTGAAGTCCTCCTCACTTGTGCCAAGAGGTCCTGGGTTCGAACCAGCCTCTCTGCATTGCACTTTGCAGGGGTAAGACTAGGTTCCTATAATCCCTCCCCAGACCCCACCTTGTGTGGGAGCTTCTATGCACTGGGTCTGTTCTTTTTAGATCACTATATTCCTTTACGGAGGAAGTATTTGCAGATCTAGGTTTGTCCTAAGTTTGTAGAAATATGCAGCTTTGTAATTAGGCTTTCGTAGGCCAGCAGAAGCGTGCATCGCGAGTTGTTGCCAACAGCACAAGTGCACGTCCCTACCTAGTTCCCTACTTCGTGACGGCGGAGGCTGCAACACCATGCCATGCCAAGTTCTAGGGCATGCTTTTTCAGAAAAACATAAAAAATCTACTGCAGTACATTATGGAACTCCTTCAGCAAAATATGGCAAAGTATTTGTAAATCTAGTTTGTATAATATATAAGAAAACGGTAAAGCTAATTTCCTGCCGGCAGGAATTTAGCAACAGATCCCCGAAAGCCATCAGATCGCGATCGCGCGGCTGTTATCCGTAGGATTAATTGCATGGACGGCTAGCGTTTTAATTGGATCGTGGTTTTCATGAGATCGACCCTTTTAATAGCGATCGCATGTGGGAACATGGGGTCCAGCTCTCCTGCTGGGAACCCTGCACGCTATATTGTGCAGGGCCAACCAATGGGTGACACATGGATAGATAGGACCCAATTCTCAAAATCATTTCCTTTTTCCTATCTCCTCTTCTCACGGACTCTCTGAGAAGCCATTAGTGCCTCCATGAGAGAATTCCTCTTAGCTCTATGAGCACCAACCAGTCGTAGTGTCCATTGCGTATCGCCCTGGCCATGGCTGTCAGCAACCGCGTCCATCGCAAAGTGCTAAATACTTTAGTAGAGCTACAATGGCTGACATTAATTAAAATGAAGAGCAATGACTCGCCATGCTGGAAGGCCATTATGAAGATGAAATACCTTTATATGGCTGGAAGGAGAGTGACTATACAATCAGGGGACACTGCTAGGCTATGGATTGACCCCATTGGGGACAATATCCCTTTGGCTGAATAATTTCCTCGTTTATTCTCTATATACAATTATCCTGAGTGCACAATTAATAAGTGCTTAAATGTTGATCCCTCCTCCTTCTTTAGAAGGAGACTGAATAATGAACTCAGTGAACAATGGATAACTGTGGGTAACTTGGCAAGAGAAGCCTGTGTATCAGAGGCCACTGATGTGATTAAATGGGTCTGGGAGGGGAATCCTCATTCACCACTAAATCTGTGTACTCTTTCCTAGAAAGGAATATTGCTGGGTGCGACTACAGATGAATCTGGAGTGCCAGGATACCTCTAAAAATTCAAATCTTCTTGTGGCAATTGTTTCAAGATGTTGTCCTGACTAGAGATGTGATGAAACATCGACGGTGGAAAGGAAACCCCAAATGTTCTTTCTGTGGTGGGCGAGAGACTACACATCACTTGTTCTTCACTTGCCCGGTCGCTAGGGTGACCTGGAGGACAATGGCATACATGTTTGGCACTGCTCTGTGCCCTGATAACATTTGGCAAGCCTATGTCTGGTGATTTACATTTTTCCCTGGTGGGGAGAAGTTTTATACAGCGGGGATTGCTGCTGTGTGTTGGGCAATTTGGTCTTGTTGCAATAGAGCTACCTTCGAGTTCAAACCACTTAAAAATCCTTTTGAATGTATTTTTTCTACCTGTGCTCTAATGTGCTACTGGACAGGATTGCTGCAGCAAGATGACGCGGCTATCATGAGGGACGGGGCAAAGATGCTGAAGGAGAACGCGTCAATGATGATGAGAATCTGTGCGGCGAACCACGAAGAACCGGCCCGCTGATCTGCTGAAGATGCGAGTCCGTGGTTTAGCTAGATGTTGAGTTGCTTTCCCCATGCGCGGGCCTGGTCTTTTGTTGCTCAGTTGTTGTGACCCTTATAACTTTCATCTGTTCTTTTGGGGCGGTACGCCCTGGATTCTAGCTACTGAGATTTGGTGTCGTCGAGTTTTCGCCCCACGGTGAATAATCTCGATGGCGAGTGCTCAAAGTGGGTTTCCCGGCGATGCTTTGGGCTCGCTTCCCCTTTTCTCCTTTCTTTGGACTGCTGTATTTCTGTTACGTTGCAGTAATGGAAAGGGGTAATGCCCGATTTAAAAAAAAAAAAATCCAGCCGGCCGGCCGGCCGACTGCCATGTCACACTCATTCGCTTCCCGTTCAGGTCCAGCGACCTGCACGCCGGTGAAGAAGGCCTCCAAAGATCCAACCAGTTGCCCACGTCTAGCGCAACCTTGGCCGCGTACACCTCGGGCGAGGCCAGCGAGCGAGCCTGTGGTGGTTAGGTCGAATCCATAGGGAGGAGGACGCCTAGGGCGAAGCCGGCGAACGTTGATGGATGTGTCTCGAATAAAGAGGATGTCAGGATGGGAAGCACAGCGTGGCGCCAGCGACGGCCGCGGCGGTGCGCGGGCTATCCATGGACACATGGCGCCCGTCCCTACCCAGGCAACGCACCTCTGTTACTTTTCGTCCACGGGAATCACGGCCATGGACACTGCCTGACACGACATACGAGCTCACAAGGAATCCTCTCACGGAGGCACTAATGGCTGCTCAAAGAGTCCGTGGGAGAGAAGATAAGAAAAAGGAAATGATTTTAAGAAGTGGGCCTATCCAGACGCGTGTCACCCGTTGGTTGGCCCTGGACAATACAGGGTGCGGTGTTCCAAGCAGGAGAGCCGGACCCGGGAACATGGGCATCCACCTGATTTCTTTCCTTTCGTCATTAATTGGACCATGATTTTTGTGGGATTACCGCTTATGATGATGAATCAGGGTGTTGACCATATTTCTTTCCTTCGTATGATGAAGTTTCCATATGCAAGTTGTGCTCTTTTTACCGCAAGCGCTGTTAAAAGATAGAACAAAAATTAAGTGTATTACCCAGGGATCAAAAATTAAGAATAGGGTATGGGATACGGTCGTGCCTTGTGTCCCATGTGAGCCAGTCCATGTCCCATGTTCCACTCTTCTTTGCTAGCTACCGCACCTTCATTTCCCGAGACTCACGCCCGTTAGACATGGACACAGAAGGAAACAACAAGAACCTAGAGCGCTGACGCCGGCGAAGATTTAGACTAAGTTTTATGTTGCATATAATTATATGGATTTGAGGATTAGCTAATGAGGTATCCGGTTGTGGAAGCAGACATTTAAGGGGTGACCAGTCATTGTGCGCGGACTCGCCCAGGAGCACCCGCGGATGTTTAAAGGGTGGATTAGCTAGGTCCGACGTGAATTTTAGGGGGGCGGATTAGTTAGGTCCGCATGTAGATGCTCTTATACACTATTCCTCTCTAATGTCAATCTTCACTTGATTTCTAATGCCGGAATTCATCTTATCAATTCTAAAGATCATCTAGAACTTTAGTTTAACAATTAAACTTATGTTGATGATACAGTTATGTCATACATTTCCTGAGCCTCTGCTGACATGAATATATTTTATTGGCCGTACCAATAGCTGTTCAGTGAGATGTGCGCATGTAAGTGTTCTTTTTTGTTTTTGAGCTAACAGAAATTCGCTAGGATCTTTGATGTTTTTTGTTGGATGCTAATAATAATGTTGCATCTGTTGAAAGCTCTAGACTTTTGATCGATCAGTTCTCTGCTTGTTTAGACCGGCTCACTTTTTAAGGGCTCTTTTGATTCAAAAGATTTTTGTAGGAACTTTGGAGGATTAGAATCCTTAGAAAACAAATGTCAATGCTGGTTGTTTGATTTGTAGGATTGGATCCTATAGGAATTTATCTAAAGATTTCTTTGTACTAGTTTTCACAGGATTTCTAGCATCCACTCAATCCTCTTTGAAAAAAATACTTTGTTTTTTCTATGATGCAAACAAAAAACTAATATCCTATAGGATTGAGATGAACATGATTTCAATCCTATGTTTTTTCTATTTTTATGTTTTTGGAATCTACGAATAAAAAAAAGCCCTAAAGCAACTAGCTCGTTTGCAGGTATATGATTGCTTTGGTTTGCATTGGTTTGTTTTCGTTGTCACCGCTTATCATCACATTTTCTGCTTCTTTTCACACGTCCTTCGAATAGATGGCAAGGGTCAAGGAAAACCGCGTAGGCCTTTAGAGCACCACCTCCATTCTTGGCAAAGATAGAACAGTGCGGTTATTGAGCGCACATGCTCACACGCAAGAAAACGGCTACTGAGCTTACAGCAAGGTCGTGTCAGTAGTGACGCAAATGGAATTGCCGGTCGATAGCTGGTGTTAGTAGTGCGGTTATTGAGTGCACAAAGCATGAGGGTTGCTACTGGAGCAGCAAATTACTGCGGTTAAAATGAGCTAGCCAGCTACCGTAGGTTTTTACCGCCATGCATGTGCAGATCCTACAACATTTACACTACTACCCTTCGTTTTTAAATATAAGTCTTTTAGAGATTTCAATATAAACTAGATGCGGATGTATGTAGAAGGATTTTAGAATGCGATTCATCCATTTTGTCCCTACGCAGTTCATATTGAAATCTTCTAAAAAAGACTAGGAGCGGAGAGAGTAATGAGCATGTCAGCATGTGGGAGATTCTCGTGAGCAGAGGACAGGGATTGCTCAGGCCCAAGCTCTAAGATTTACGTTACATCAATCAAGGCTTGGATCCCTTCCAAGAGTAGGTTACAAGGGTAGTAGTGGGTAACTAGTAGTACCTGCAAGTAGGCTCCTAGGCTAGAAATAATCTCAAACCAAACTATATGAAATTGTTGGAAGCACCATTCGTCCAAGTGGTATGGGTGCTCTAGGGGAAGCAACTAGTAGTACCGCAAATGGAATGGCCGGGTTCATAGCTGGGGTAGAAAAATTACTTTGCAGTTAAAATGGCCGCAAGTGGTTGGGGCCGGCGCCGCGCGTCGTCGCTTTCAATCGCTGGCTCGCAGCTGCTCTTAAACCGCTCCACCGTGAGCGTGGCCGTCGTGCCCTGCCATTGTTGCTCTCTAGCTCGAACCCGGCCCCTAGAAGAAGCACGTACGCCACTTCTTCTTCTCCTTCTCCTTCTCCTTCTTCTTCTTCGTTGCTGTTGAAATTAAGCTGACTGTGTGCTGCGTTGTAGCTGTAGCTGATCTCGTCCTAGCAGGCATGGACGGCAAGACGGAGATGCTTCTTCCGCGCCCTGTGACCGTGGCCAAGAAGAAGATCCCAGGATCTGTCTGGCTGGCCTGCGGATGGGCGCTCCTGAGCGCCTGCGCCATCGCCTTGGGCCACTACCATCGCCTTCTGAGCCAGGTAATTACCCTACCCCTTGGACGCTGGACACTAAAATTCCAGGCTTTTCCGACTGACCGATCGATCACGCGCCGGCCGGCCTCCTGTTCGTCGTCTGCATGCAGGCCACGTTCGTTCTGCGGTGCGGGTGCGGGTGCGTTGAGCTGACGGGCACCAAGGCCGCCTGCTTGACCGTCCTCTGGATCGGGGCCCAACTCTGCACCGCGTCCCAGGCAACCGCGGCGGCGCTGGTGCTGCTGCTCCCAAGCCTCCACCCCGAGCTGCCCTTGCTCTCGCTCTCGCTCTGGCTCGTTGCCGCCGGCCACTGCATGGCCAGCGGCGCCGTCTTCATCCTCTGCTTCGCCGAGCCATGCCCAGGATGCTGCTTCCACAGCACACTCTTCCTCCTGGCCCTGTGCTTGTTGGAGTTGGGCGACGTCATCGGCTCCACGGCTCTCGTCGTGCGAGCGCTGAGGGGTAGGGCACACAGCATGTAGGCGATTAGCCCAGCAAGCTGCAGGGGACTGTATGTGTCCATGGATCAGCTCAAGATCGAGGTACTGATGAGCTAGTTCTCGCCAAGGAAGAATAAATCTATTGTAGTACTCCCTCAGTTCCTAAATATAGGATGTATAGTTTTTGGCACGAAAATTAAAGAACGCAAGTGGAGGAAAAATTTCACAAGTTTTGAGCGATATTACTCCTTACTATTTGGCATGAGAAAATAGAGGAGATTAACTAATATAGGGAAATGTAATCAAATCCCTTAAAAAATTATTCAAATGAGTGGTGCAATGTGATACACCTTATATTTTGAACTTTTTTTCAAAAATCTATACACCTTATATCAAGGAACGGAGGGAGTAGTATGCAGTATGCTGCGAGGCGTGATGGAGCGAGTGCCGTGTGTATGTGTGAATCTACAACTAGTGCCTGATTTATGTTCATGAACTCATGTGTTGTTCCTGGCGTTGAGCATTACTATTGTTTTCCATTCAACCTGCAACCGCTGGCGTATATCTGTTGGAACTAATCTTGTTATTACCATTAAGTGAATAGGACTAGTCTCATGTTTATTTCTGTTTGATGACATTACTTGTAGTAGTCGACAAAGTCCTAGCTAGTTGTATTCATGCACTCTGGCAGCGGCCGTATCGGCAGAGAGCACAACCCAGAGAGATAGTGTGTGTATTGCAGCGAGCGGATCGGCAACCATCAGTTGAGCGGATCAGCACGTGTTGTTAGGATTAGTCATGTACTATTTAGTGACCAGTTAGTTAATGCATGCAATTAAGATGTGCATGTTAGTGGGTTAGTGGATGTGTTCTGGCCATGTGAGTCCGGCTATATAAGCCATGTATTGGCGTTGTGTTAAGAGTGAGAATTGAACAAGAGGAAAAGGCGCAAGTGTGTGCGGTGCCACAATTTTTTTTCCCTGTGTGTTCATGTTCTACCTCTTGTGTATGTGCGTAGTTTCTTTCTGGCTTCATCCTGGGCAAAGCCAACAGTATCCTCAATTACCTGTTCCTCTCGGCTGGGCTCCGTTTGGCCTGAACGACGTACGGGTACCTACTTGCGAGGTTTGAGATGGGTTGGGTCCATGGTGGATGGCATGGCCTGGCTGGCTAGTACGAGCGAGCGGTGCAGATCCATCATGGCCGCGCGCACATGACTGAACGTGTTTTGGCATTGCCACAAAGATGCAAGCAGATGCAGAAGCAGACGCAGATACCGCATTGGTGGTGGTGCAGACGGACGATGCACGCTCTCGTTCAACGGAGGGAGAGAGTGGGACATGCCACTCGTTCGGATCGAGCCTCGGTTAAGCTTAGGGGTGCAAGCAGAAGCAGAGTGGGCGCGGCCAATCGTGACCGACCCGTGGGCGTGTGGCCAGCAGCAATCCCACGTAGTAGAAGCACGTTATATCCTCCATGCATGTCCATAAAAAAATATCCAACATGCATGAAATTTCTAAAAAAACAAAAAATGCTCCATGCATGCGTGCCATGGTGGTCTCAGGCTTTTACGAATTTTCTTTTCCAAGAGCGCAACTCTGTGAAAGAATTCAGTATTGTTATCCACTATTCCCTTTTAAGATCATAATCTTCACTTGTTTTCCGATGCCAGAATTCCTCTTATCTATATCTGTATCTTCTACTCCCTCCATTTGAACTAAAACCACGACGAGTAATTTGAAACGGAGGGAGTATATCTATATCTATTACTATATAATAATAAAGCGAGAAAGGTTTCATGATTCTTTTCTGTCACCCCTTTATATTTGTCAATTTTTGTGTCAACGACAAAGATTGACGACTGAGATTTAAAATGACAATGGTTTTTTTTTTGGTAAAAAAAGATTCGCATTGTCTATCAGTCTATGTCGTGGAAATTACCTCCATATCGCCTATGGGTACAAATCATCGAGACGTTGTGGATAGAGCAACCGCTCCCTCCGAGAGCGTCTGGCGCCGCCATGCACCCGGATTCATTGGAGCCGGATCGAGGTATGCTCCATGTAGCCGATCAGGCCTACGCCGCATAGCTCGGCGTCGATCAAGCCGCCGTTGTGCGCCATCCTGGATCTGCCAGAGAAGGAGAGAGGGCAAAAGGGGAAAAGGAGCCAAGGGCTACCACCGCAGCTGTGGGGAGGGGATGAGCAGGAAGAAGGTTGCCTCCCTCCGGCGCGCATCTGGCGGTCAGTCCAGGAGGTTGGAAGGTGGGCACCGTCAATCCAGACGACCACCAGCACCGTTGCTGGGTAGTCTCCTTGACTGCGATAGCTAGCTACGGCCTGCGGGCACGCGGGCCGGCGTTCTGTGTGCACATGTGGCTACTGGCTGAGCACACGCAGGGCCGGTTGAGGCCCTAAATGCGGCGGTACCTTGAGCAGCTGTTGCTAGCCCTCATGTTGCTTTTCTCTGATTGCATGGTCTCAGCCCGAACCAATAGGGAGATTTCATATGCCATTCACAAGAACAATGCCAATTCTTTTTGTCATTGTCAACATTTTCATAAGGATCACTTTAAGCAGACCGATGAAATTTCTACTACATAAAAAGAACGTCCTATCCTGTCTTACATCAATGGTTCTACTACATGATACATGTCGATTGTTTGCTGATGAAAGGAAATAAATGTTTCCTAAACATATCGAACTTACAACTGTTGCAAATATAAACCTTTCGAATTATATTTGTTGATATGGTGGTTGAATTGGTGCTTATAAGATAATATTAAAATATAGAAAAGAGAATATAGACAACCTACGTATATACAATTTGCTGCAAAACTAGTTGTGTATAAGAAGGAATCTTTTTAGATTGTGTACATAGACATTTTACACAATGTGATATAGACATACATTTGGAGTTGCTACACCAGTGCTAGATAATACTGATTGAGAAAAATAAATACACGGTCGAGAGGATTCAAACCCTGGTTGCTTGGAAAGACCTAGCAGCCACACTGACCACCACATCCAGCTGAACTATTTGTTGAAACGAAAGAACTTACTTTTCTCTTATTAGGCTGCGATCCAATCGAGCTAACTCTAGCTTTTGTAGCTAAAGTGGGTTCCTTCACATATTGCGCATAGTCCCACTTTGCTCCCTTAAAGCTGAAGCCATCAATTTAAATACAACTACGAGTTAAAATCACTAAGTGATAAATATGTAGAAGGAAGAGGGTGAGGAGTGGGTCCACTTAATCCCCATGGAACAAACACACCATTGTTTGGTTATATACGATTGCTAAGTGAGCATCGACCTAAGGATCTGTGCGGAAATGGTGAAGAATGAACCCCGACTAAAAGAATGCACGTATTAATTGCCATGTTGAAACGGTATTTTGTCGACATTCCGAGTATACCAATTAAATCCTCTCGATCAATGGAAATATGGGGCTAAGTGACCCCAGCATAATGACCTACGTCGATGACCCACACAAAAATATAGACACGTCTAAGTGGACCCCTGGCCTAATAATACCAAAACGAGGGAGTATAACAAAAGAGCCGATGACCACCGGCACTAGAGCTCGTTTCGTGATTGATTTGCACAGTTGATGTAAATATCTTCTAGACATTGTGTGTGTATTTTGGTGGGCGGGACAATCACTGACATTGACGTACACATATTTTGGTGGATGGGACAATTAACGCTTTCTTCATAGTGAAGCACAATTGTGCTTGCACATACAATTTTCACTAAATTTGGGTACATGTCAAAATTCTATCTCCTTGCAACGCAGGGGTGTATGTGATGGTCCATTCTATAGAACATCTAGAACTTCAATTTACTGATTAAACTTATGTTGATGATGTGTTAAAAAAACTTTGATGATATTTGCACGTAGGTGTATTTTCTCTCTCTTCGAGGTACGAGTAATTTGCAAGGATCCTCATATTTTGTTGGAAGCAAACAACATGTTCTTTCAAGTATTGTAACATCCCAAATTTTCAATTTGGAATGTTATACATAGATCATCACTTGCATATCATATTTTATTGCATGTTGGCTCGATCCTAGAAATTTCACGCAACTCAAGGACCCACGGAGAGAGTTGGAGATTTCGTTATTTTCATATTTGAGTTTTCTCAAATTTTGAAAATAGGATCATTTCATTTTATTTATTTTATCTTCAATTATTTCTACTGTCAAAATATGAGAGAGGGAATAAAATGACTTTCCTAAAATAAAGAAATAATGAAGACTTAATACAAAAATCAAATAAGATTTTTTATTCGGAGTTTTTCGCCATTTTATTTGAAATTAGGAAAATATGCGTTTTCCAAAATTGCATTTAGGACCCAAATAAATGTTCATCTTGTCCGGCTTGATTTTAGAAGCCGGGGAAAATTTATTTCGCGATTTTTGGAGTCAGTTTAGTATTTCTTTCGTTAGTTTTTCTCTGTGAATTATTTAAAACGCAGGCCGACTACTGGGCGTGTATGGCCAGGACTCACTGGCCGGGGCTTTATAGTCGCGCCTAGGGTCCCGCCCCAGCCCAACCGCCGCCGCCAGCCCAGCCGCCGCCGCGCTCCACCTAACCCTAACCCTAGCCGCGACCGCCGCCCGATCCGCCGCGCTCCTCCATGTGAGCAAATCTGCCCTCGCCGCCCGATCCGCCGTCGGACCCGCCGCCACGTCGCCGCCGCCGCCGCCTCGCGGACCATGCCGCCGACCACCGCCGCCCTTGCGGAGCCGCCGCCTCGCCGGATCCGCACCCCGAGGTTGACCTCGCCGCCGCCGTTTTTTTTTAAAAAACCGTTCGGTTTTTCCGTCGATTTTTTTAGTTTCGTTTTCTTTATTAGATTGTTTTTTCCGGTTTAGGCTAAATAGCGAGCGTTCGCTCGTTCGTTCGTTTTAGCAAACACGTTCATCGTTTAGATCCAGATAACAAACGTTCGTTCGTTAAGCTGTTCGTCGTTTTTCTTTTTCTCGGATTTATTCCGCGATTTTCCTGATCGCGATTTCTGATCCAATTTTCGATCTAGTATAACTTTTCGCTCGTTTATCGGAATCAGGCGATTCAAGCGCCTGGAGTTTCGTCTCGAAACCCTCTTTCCGAATAATCAACTCAAACAAGTTTTTGCTTCTGTAAAATTTGACTTAGGTCCAGATTAGTAAAACGAAGCCTGTTTCTTTCGTCGTTTGTTTTTGTTGCTTCGTTCGATTTGATTTCTTTTTGCAAACCAGAGTTCTTAAGTTGAACTTTCTGGTTAGATATTTTATTTGAGTTTTACCTGTGCATTAGTTGAGTATTATTTGTGTGTGTTTGTTTGCGATAGAGTACCCGGAGTGCGCCGCTTGCTACTTTGAATCTCTAGGTTTCACGGATCATCAGCAAGGCAAGTAACACTTTGATCATACCTTTTCATACCCAGTTTTTATGCATTAGATCAATCCTCAAACATTGCATGATTAGATCAATCCTCATACCTATTACCTGTTTTATTATCAAACCCTTGGGAGTTACTTCTACGTTTGCTTATTATGCCATGCTATGCTAGTAGACGTGGATTGGGTGAGTGTATACATGACAGATGTGAGGTTTGTTAATTAATGGTTTATTTAAGGTGGCAACTTAAACACACATCCGGGAGGATTGAGGTACTGGGTATTCGAGGATTGCTGTTTCTTTTTGGACCGCCACCCAGGCTCAAAGGGATCATGAGATTATTCATGCTAGAAACTTCCGTGTGCAGCCACAAGCTACTATGGGCTCTAGCATAGTTGACTAAGTCATGCGAACTCTTACAGTGGTAGACTAGCTGATGTAGGGGATGTAGGTTGGTACGGTCACTGGTGGAAAAAAGGCCTTTGGTCGCGGTTCGCAACTGCCATTAGTCGCGGTTGGGCAACCGCGACCAAATAAGCGCGACTAATGCCCCCCACCTTTAGTCGCGGCTGCTTAAGAACCGCGACTAACGGCCCGTCCACGTGGGCGCCAGGCGGCCGTCGAGGCGGAGGACCTTTAGTCGCGGTTCTTCCGCCAACCGACTAAAGGCCGCCTGTGTTTAGGGTTTTAGCCCCCCTAAACCTGTTTTCTGTTTAATTTGTATTGTTTTATTTCTTTTGTGCTTTATTTTAATTTTGAAGGAGTTTCATATATTCTACGGTACTACATACATACATACATACATACATGCCCCCCCCCCAGAAACACTCTGTAAGGGCATATTTATTCCCTAGTGGTTTTGGTGATTGATGACAATGCTTTTGCGGACTAATCGTGTGCGTTAAGTTCTTTCAGAAGATCATCCATTGGCACGAGACGATTACATCCTCGATTGTTTGCATTCAAGGCGGTGTAGCCTGCGGTTCGTTGTTGGTGGACTAGTTTCAGAGGAGTCTCCGTACTATTAAGAGGGGATCCGCTTTGGTAAGGCTAGGGTGGAATCAACACGTACACATCTTTTTCACACCCGGTGTCTTCCTTTCGCATCTTTGGAGCTGCCCCTCTCTCCTCTGGCTCAGTTTCGCCCTGTGCCAGCGGTAGTACCGCAATCTTCAGCGGTAGTACCGCCAGTAGCCCTAAGCGGTAGTCGCTCACCGAAGCGGTAGTACCGCTCCCAATAGTATCATTCGCTGAGCGGTAGTACCGCTCATGGGCTTCGACTACTACCTCGAGTATCGCGCCTACTACCGCCTCGATTCGAGACGGTGTTTTCTCGTGTCGGGTTTTGCGGCACTAGGGGCAGCGATGGCAGCGGTAGTGCCGCTCTTAAGCGATAGTGCCGCTCTGCTCCAGCAGTAGTGCCGCTTCTGTGGTGGAAGCGGTAGTACTGCTGGGTATGGAAGCGGTAGTACCGCTCTTAGCGGTAGTACCGCCCTGTCTCAGCAGTAGTACCGCTCTGTCTTGAGCTGTTTAGTGGGAGTAACGGTTGGATGTGTTACCTCACTATATAAAGGGTCATCTTCTTCCTTGTTGACTCACCTCTTTTCCCCAAGCTCCATTGCTGCTCAAAGCTCCATTTTCGCCGATCTCTCTCCCTAGCCAATCAAACTTGTTGATTTGCTCGGGATTGGTTGAGAAGGCCTAGATCTACACTTCCACCAAGAGATAATTGATTCCCCCCACCTATCCCTTGCGGATCTTGTTACTCTTGGGTGTTGAGCACCCTAGGCGGTTGAGGTCACCTTGAAGCCATACTCCATTGTGGTGAAGCTTCGTGGGTTTGTTGTTGTTGTTGGGAGCCTCCGGTTGTTGTGGAGTTTGCCCCAACCTTGCTTATAAAGGTTCGGTCGCCGCCTTCAAGGGCACCAATAGTGGAATCACGGCATCTCGCATTGTGTGAGGCGTGAGGAGAATCTGATGGCCCTAGTGGCTTCTTGGGGAGCATTGTGCCTCCACACCGCTCTAACGGAGACGTACTTCCCTCAAAAGGAAGGAACTTGGTAACACATCCTCGTCTCCACCGGCTCCACTCTTGGTTATCTTTTCCCTTTACTTGTGCTTGCTTATTTGTTGTTCCTATCCTTGCTTGCTCGTGTGCTAGTGTTGTTGCATCATATAGGTTGTTCACCTAGTTGCACATCTAGACAACCTTTATTATTGCAAAGTTTAATTTGGTTAAGAAAAGCTTAAAAATTGTTAGTTGCCTATTCACCCCCTCTAGTCAACCATATCGATCCTTTCAATTGGTATCGAGCCTCGTCTCTTTTTAAGGACTTTACCGTCCAAGAGTATGAGTTGACGTCGTAGATGATGTGGGGAGCACTCCGGTCGAATCCGACATCATCTACGGAAGATGGGAGTACCTCGATCTCGTGAGGAGTTCAATGTGGCTTTGGACACATTGAAAACCTCCATGACGAACGAGGTCAAGGACATGTTTAAGGATTTCCTAGAAGGGCTTAAAATTTCCACCGCACCCGTGAAAGTGGGTGATCCCGCCAACACGGGAGGCGGATGCTAACTCCGATAAGGGGAAGCTACGAGTGAGAAAGCCCCTCGTCTAGTGGTAAGAATGGCACCGCATCTTTGCCCATGTGCAACCTCCCGTTTATGGTGGGCCGATTCCTTCCACTCATTTGAATCATGCCGGTCCACCACCTAAGGTTGATAAAAGGAGGATTTTGATTCTTGGGTTTATCGTTTTAAGCGTCATTTAAATCATGTGAACACTAACCTTTGGAGAATCATTGAAGAAGGTTTCTATCCGCATGATCCGAGCAACTTTTCTCCAAGAGAGGTCGTGGACCATCAATTCAATGAGAATGCTCTCTTCATCATCCAAGAAGCAATCCTTCGAAGACCTCCCTCATCTCCGGCCTTACATCCGTGCCAAAGATGCTTGGCTCAAGGTGGTTTCCATGTATCGAGGAAGCGCAAGCATTCAACGTTCCAATTATGAAGTGGTCCAAGACGAAGCCGATGAGTTTGCAATGAAGGAAGAAGAAGAACCTCGTGAGCTCTATCGGAGAGTAACCAAGCTTGCCGTCTCCTCGGGATCATGGAAGTAAGGACAACGATGACAAGCTGGATCAAGCGCCAAATTTCTCAAGGCAATGATGCCATACCACAAAGCCATGTCCTCCGTCATCCGTCAACGACCGGACTTCCACACCTTGTCCTCAAGTGATGTGTTGGACGAGTTTGTGGCTATGAGCATATTGGACAAGACCGCCGACAATGCGGTGCTTCGCTCTCAAAGAGCAAAGAAGCCCAACCTCGCCTTGAAGGCCAAGATTTGTGTCGAAGAAGATGGAGAGGAGGAAGAAGAAGAGAGCAACCTAGAAGATACTAAGTATGATTATCATGAACACATGGCCCTTGCTTCAAGACAATTTTGGAGCAAGAAGAACTCAAGACCCAACTTCAACAAGAGCAATTCAAGTGGCTCTAGGGGCAAGCAACGTGTGAGGACGTGTTTCAATTGTGGCAATGTGAGTCACTTTGTTGCGGAATGCCCATATGAGAAGCGGGAAGACAATGGTGGCAAGCTCATCCGTAAGGACAAGGTCAAGTCTTTCCCCAACAAGAGCAACTTTCCAAAGAAGACTCCTCACAAAGCCTTGGTTGTTCAAGAAGAGTACAATGAGGATGATGATGATGATGATGAGGATGGTGAACCGGTTGCCATGGCCTCCGTGGCCATTGCAATGACTCCTCGGTGTCTCTCTTAGGTTCACCTAATGAAAACATCACCGCCAAGTGCCTCATGGCTAAAGCCACCAACAAGGTAACCCCTAACATCAAAACTACCATCATCCATCATTCCTCTTTAACGGATTGCATTGATGAACATGAGGGGACTAATGTAGAGGAAAATGAATTTGAGATCTTTATGAGTAAACTCAAGGGCAAATCCAAGATGCGCTCGTTGCTCTCTTGGAACAACTTGGTGAAGCCAATGTCATGATCGAGACTCATGAAGAAACCATCTCTAAGATGGAAGGGCATAGTCGTGACTATGCCGATGAGATTTCGGATCTTTCCAATGCTCTTGAGGAAGAGCGTGGCCTTCGTTTGGCTCTTGAGGAGTCACACAACGATGATCACGCTTAAATTAAAGAAAGACCTTGATCATACTCTTGTTGTGTCTCGTGTGCTTAGTTCCGAGAAGGCAAAGCTCGGAGTTGATCTTGCTAGACTCAACGAGGACTTTGAGACTCTCGACAAGGCTCACAAAGTCTTGAAGGGTGCTCATGCTAGTCTCAAAGAGTCTCATGATCAACTCCAAGTGAAGCTAACCAAGGAGAAAGCCACCTTTCCTCATATGATATTGATTGATAATGCAAATGCTACTAACCCTTGTTGTGAGCATGTGCATCTTGTTGAGGAGAATGCTAAGTTGAAGGAGCAACTTGAAAAGGGCCTTGTCTCATGCATTCAAGGTGAGAAGAACCTTAACGATCTTTTGAGTAATCAAAAGGAAGTTGTAGCCAAGGAGGGATTGGGTTCGCGCCCAAGCCCAAGAGCAAGAAGAAGAATGACAAGACCAAGCAACCTCCCCTCTCAAGCAAACTTTTGTGAAGGAGGGAGAGGGTGCGATCCAAGAAGAAGAAGAACCGTGCAAAGGGTGACAACGCCAAGAAGGACAACGTCATCCCCATGAACATAGCCCGACTTTAACCCCTCTTATGTGTTGTGCCGGCGCTAGTGATGGGCATGTTTATGCTAAATTTGTTGGTTCTTCTTATGAGTACATTGAATGGTCTATTTGGGTTCCTAAGACCCTCGTTACTAACATCAAAGGACCCATTACCCAATGGGTACCTAAAACCAAGCATTGATCTCTTGTAGGGGTTTGCTTCCGGTGGGGGATCATGGTTGCTTGATAGTGGAGCAACGAATCATATGACCGGGAGCAAGGACATGGTGGTGGACGTGCAAGAGATTCCATCTATGCCCACCGATGTCGAGTGGGGTGATGCATCACATTCTAAGGTATTGGGTCTCGGCAAGGTTGTCATTTCTCATGATCTTACGATCGAGAAAGTCATGCTTGTTGAGTCCCTTGCATACAATTTGCTTTCCGTTCGTCAACTTGCAGTCATGGGTTTTGCTACTTTCTTTGACATTGATTCCGTGGCCCTCTTGTGGAGCAAGACTCTTAAAGTAGCCTTTGTTGGGCATGTCGAAAACGGTCTCTATGTGATTAACTTTTGGGCGACCCACTAAGACCGCGACATGCCTAATGGCTAAAGTTGACGTGGGATGGCTTTGGCATCGCCGTTTAGCCCATGTCAATATGAGATCTTTGCAAAGTCTTCTCAAGGGGACCATGTTCGTGGACTAACGAATGTTAGTTTTGCCAAAGACCGTGCTTGCGGTGCTTGTATTGAAGGAAAGCTTCATGAGAAGGCTCACCCTCCCACAACTATCATATACTCAAAGAGACCCTTGGAGCTCCTTCACATGGATCTCTTTGGGCCACCATCATTTGATAGCCTTGGAGGAAGAAAGTATTGCTTGGTGATTGTGGATGACTATTCAAGATACACTTGGGTATATTTCTTCAAGAGGAAGAGTGAGACCCAACAAACCGTCATCGACTTTGCAAATGAAGCTCAACGTCAACACAATGCAAAGATCTTGACTATAAGAAGTGACAACGGCACCGAGTTCAAGAATTACACCTTGGATGAGTTTCTTAGTGATGAGGGAATCAAGCATCAATATTCTGCACCATATACCCCTCAACAAAATGGTGTAGCGGAGAGAAAAGAACCGGACGTTGATGGATGCGGCAAGGACCATGATGGCGGAGTTCAAGTCTCCATACAACTTTTGGGCCGAAGCCATCAACACCGCTTGTCATGCATCCAATCGGCTCTATCTCCGCAAAGGCTTGAACAAGACTCCTTATGAGATACTCACCGGCAACAAGCCCAACCTTAAGTACTTCCGGGTGTTCGGGTGTAAGTGTTTCATTCTCAAGAAAGGTGTTCGTTTGTCTAAATTTGAAGCTAGAGCTTATGAGGGCATATTTGTTGGTTATGCTACAAACTCTCATGCTTACCGTGTCCTCAATAAATCCACGGGACTTATTGAGGAGACGTGTAACGTGGAGTTTGATGAGAATAACGGCTCCCAAGTGGAGCAAAGTGGCACTTGTGTTGTAGGTGATGAAATTCCTCCTCAAGCCATAAGAAGAATGGGAGTTGGCTACATCCTACCCATTGAGGAACCCCTTGTGGCCGAAGGAGAAGGACAATGCTCCACTCAAGTGGAGCCATCACCAACCCAAGGCCCACACGCTTCCGAAGAAAAAAATGAAGGCCCTCAACCTCAAGAACAAGACCAAGGACAAGATCTTGCTCAAGATGAAGTTCATGCTCATGACGGCGCTCAAGATGATCAAGTGACCCTCCTCATCTCACCTCAGGAGGAATTAGAGCGTCGTGCCGCCAAGATTGCTTCCAAACTCACAACCAAAGGCCATCTCTTGGAGAATGTGGTTGGAAGCCTAAGAAAAGGGGTAAGCACTTTCGTAGACAATTGGCAAACTATTGTGAACATCACGCGTTTGTCTCTTGTGTTGAACCACAAAAGGTCTATGAGGCGCTTGAAGACTCGGATTGGCTCAATGCTATGCATGAAGAACTCAACAACTTTGAGTACAACAAGGTGTGGAGATTGGTGCCAAGGCCATCGGAGAACCTAGCGTCATTGGGACCAAGTGGATTTGCAAGAACAAGCAAGATGCTCATGGGAACATCATTCGCAACAAGGCAAGATTGGTAGCACAAGGCTACTCCCAAGTCGAGGGTATCGACTACGGTGAAACCTTTGCTCCCGTTGCTAAATCCTTGAATCCATTCGTTTGTTGATTGCTTATGCTTCCCATCACAACTTTAAGTTGCAACAAATGGATGTGAAAAGTGCTTTTCTTAATGGTCCCATTAATGAGTTGGTCTATGTCAAGCAACCCCCCGGGTTCGAGGACCCCTACTTTCCGGATCATGTGTACCAACTCGATAAGGCACTCTATGGCCTTAAACAAGCCCCACGTGCGTGGTATGACCACCTTACCGAGTTGCTACAAGATCGTGGCTTTGAAGTGGGGCAAATCGATCCCACTCTTTTTACTAAGAAGGTCAATGGGGAGTTGTTTGTATGCCAACTATATGTTGATGATATTATCTTTGGTTCTCCTAACAAAGCTTTCAATGAGGAATTTGCCGCTCTCATGACCTCCAAGTTCAAGATGTCTTCGATGGGAGAGTTAAAGTTCTTCCTTGGTTTTGACATCAAACAAAGAAGAGAAGGAACCTTCATCAACCAAGCCAAATACACTCAAGACATGCTCAAAAGATTCAAGCTAAGTGATGTCAAGCCAGCTACTACACCAATGCCTACTAAGTGCCAACTTGACATTGATCCCAATGGTAAAGCGGTGGATCAAAAGGTATATCGCTCCATGATTGGATCTCTGCTTTACCTTTGTGCATCTAGACCGGATATCATGTTGAGTGTGGGTATGTGTGCACGGTTTCAAGCCGCACCGAAGGAAAGTCACTATGTGGCGATCAAGCGAATCTTCGATATTTAGCTCATACCCCAAACTTTGGCTTATGGTACCCAAGAGGAGCAAACTTCAAGCTTGAAGGATTCTGATTCGATTAGGCGGGGAGACAAAGTGGATAGGAAGTCCACTTAGGAGGGTGCCAATTTCTTTGTTGCTCTTTGGTAAGTTGGTCTTCCAAAAAGCGAGTTGTGTGTCTCTCTCGTCCACCGAGGCGGAGTATGTGTGGCGGGTAGTTGTTGTGCTCAACTCTTATGGATGAGGCAAACTTTAAAGGAGTACGGTGTCAATTGTGACAAAGTGCCTCTTTGGTGTGATAATGAAAGTGCCATCAAGATTTCTCTCAACCCGGTGCAACACTTCAAGACGAAGCACATTGAGATTTGGTATCATTTCATCCGGGATCACATTAGGCGAGGAGAGATCAAGCTCAAGTATGTCAACACTCACGATAACCTTGCAGATATCTTCACGAAGCCCTTGGATGAAGCAAGATTTCGCGAGTTAAGGCATGAGCTAAATATCATTGATTTGAGCAATGTGGCTTGAACCTGCAACTCCCACCACACTCAATGTTATGTCCAGTTTAGGTGTAGGCATGGACATAGGGGGAGTGTTGTTCTATTAATGAACTCTCCCTCCCCCCTTTTATGCATAAAACGATCAACTCTTTCACTTTAGCCATTGTTGATGGCGCTCGTGCTTCAAAGAGGAGTTTTGGTCATGGACCCAAGGATAATTCTTCGGTGCCATACCATTTGACTCAAACATAGGTGGCTCCTGCCACCGCCCTCTCTCGAGAGAGGCCTGAGCTTGGTCCCTTTTTCTGTGTTGTTTGTTTCGAAGGAGTGGGTTTCGGTTCATGTTTTCATGCGTTGTGTTCTGACGGTCTCTATTTTGTCATCGACTTTCTGTTCCGTTCGGTGTATTTTTCTTCATTTTTGTTTGCCTAGGAGGCCTCTCCTGCAGTTCTTTGGCGGTACTACCGCTCTTGGTAGCGGTACTACCGCTCCAGCGGTACTACCGCTCTGGTAGCGGTACTACCGCTCAAGCGGTACTACCGCCCTCCAATGATACTACCGGAGGCGTGTGAGGTTATTTCGAGGCAGGGGAGTTCCTTCTCCCCATACCCATTCGCCGCCCGTTGCTGTCTCTCTCTCCAAGAATCGGCGCCGCGGGAGGGCTCCGGCGGATCTCCCTCTCCGGGCCGTTCCTCTCCATTCCCTTCGGTGGAGACGATCCCCACCTCGTCCTCTTGCCATGGATGCCGGTATTGCCCCCGTTCCCTTGCTCTTTTTTATCTAGGTTTTCAATCTAGCTTCTTAGGGGCATTAGCGGTTGCATCCTTAGATTTTTGGCTAAATCTAGGCTTGAGTAGGACGAAGAAGGCTTCTAGGCTGTTTGGATTAGTGTTTGGTTGGAGTAATTTTGATTTTGGTAGGGCGGAAGTACGGATCTGACCACGGTAGTAGGAAACGGCTGTTTCCCGCTTGACAACGGTACTACCGCTCTCGAGGCGGTACTACCGCTTAGAGCGGTACTACCGCTCCCGAGCGGATACTACCGCTTAGAGCGGTACTACCGTTTAAGGGTCGCAGTACCACCGCTCTCTACCAGAGTCCATCTTACTCCTACCTCTTTGTGATCCTCTTTGTTCGTTCTTGTGGCTTATCCTTGTTTCGTGCAGTTGTTTGCGTGTTTTGTGTGTGTGGTTCGGTGATGAGGTTCCTGAGTCTCAAGCTCGCCGTGTCAACCCCTTGCAGTACGTCCCAAGCGCTACCGCACCACCGAGCCTGCCAAGGATCTTCGAGTGCTCCACCTCCTCCCCAATTGAGGAAGAAGGCGTGGTCAAGCCAAAGCCGGGAAAACTCTGCGAGAAATGCCACCCAAGGAGTTACGGGCAAGGCGCCGTCGCAATCCGTATGAGGTCGCCCAAGATCCCACTTTGGTCAACCGTCCATTACGGAACAAGTTTCAGTTTGCTATCTATTTTGATGTTCTCAAGGCCAAGAAGAATCTCTATGTCAAAGTACACTCCATCGACATTGATCATATGAAGAGTGATCCGACTACTTTGGTGAAGCTCTTGAGATGTGCACTCAGCTGAACATTCTCCGGATCATGCAATTCAACAAGGACTTCAATGCCGTTGTGGCCCAGTTCTATGCCACGGTTCACCTTGGGACTGATGAGGACAGGACTCGACTGGATGACCAATGGCAAGTTCTTTGTCGATCAAGTGGAAAGCCTTCATGCAGCTTGATTGGGGTGGAAGACCTTGGACTTGAGTCTCCTGTCGTTTCGCCCCCCACCTTCGAGCCATCGCCACTCACAAGCAAGCTCGTGGTCCCTCGCACCACGAAAATCAACCACGAGACACACAAGGAGACCTATGAGCTATCTGCCTATCTGGACATCCTTCACCGCATCTTCAGAGAGACTCTTTTCCCTCGCATCGGGAATCTGGACCAGGTTCACTCTTATCTTGTGGACATGCTTATCTTCTGTCAGCGTGAGAAGGGGCAGAGCACCGGAGAGACCTTGGATATCTCTCATGTTATGTGGTCTGAGCTAGTTTCTGCCATCTCCGAGCGCAAATGCCCAATTTATGCTCCATTCATTATGCTGCTCATTGAGAAGGCACAGGAGCATGTCTATCCCAAGGAGGCACTTGGAGCTTGGCGATTTGGTCTCTCACGATGTCAAGCGCCCGAGGAAGAAGGAGAACTGGGGCACTCAAGCCCCTAAGACTGGTGTTCCGTCATCTGCTGCTGCTATGGAGGCTGAAGAGGAGACTGAGGCTGAGGATGAAGATGATGACTTCGTGCCCTCTGGGACTGAGCCATCTTGGGCCCAGAAGCTCAAGGCCAAGGTCAAGAAGCTCTTCTGCATGGAGTCTCACGGTCAGTACATGGCTCACGTGGCAGAGAAGAAGGCCCGAGGTCGTCACAAGGAGCTCATGCGTCAGTTGGGCGCCACTGGCCCAGAGTGGATCGAGGACCAGCCATCACGAGGAGGAGTGGATTCAAAGACCGCCCATGGACCGATTCTGAGACCGAGCACTTCCAGACTGACGACGGTGGTGCCGATGATTCTGCTGGGCTCTGATGCGCGTGTTCCTTAATTGCTCTCACCTGGGGCCGTAGCAGCGTTCCCTCTCCTTTTTGGTGTCTCGATGCCAAAGGGGGAGAGAGCTTAGGGATTTGCGAGTTGTGTCTTGTGTCTTGTTTCGTGTGTCTTGTCTTTCGTGTTTCAGTTGGTTTGCTTTAGTTGGTTTGTCCGTGAGACGTGAGACCTAAGTTCGTATGTTCGAGTCATATGGTGTGAGACATATGCTACCCTACCCCTTCAGTATCTTTATCTATGTCTATCTATGCTGTTCTCATACACCATGCTTAGTTTCTTGGTCTCTAAAATGTAGAGGGAGCTTTGATCCGCGTATGTGTGCTGTGCAGTCCAAAGCACCTATCTAAATAGCACACATCGAGGGGAGCCCAACTACATATTAGGACCGTCGGGTTTGTATGCTTTCGATTTATATCGTGTTTATGCAAATCCGTATTGTCATCAATCCACCAAAAAGGGGAGATTGTAAGGGCATATTTATTCCTAGTGGTTTTGGTGATTGATGACAATGCTTTTGCGGACTAATCGTGTGCGTTAAGTTCTTTCAGAAGATCATCCATTGGCACGAGACGATTACATCCCCTCGGTGTTGCATTCAAGACGGTGTAGCTTCTGCGGTTCGTTGTTGGTGGACTAGTTTCGTAGGAGTCTCCGTACTATTAAGAGGGGATCCGCTTTGGTAAGGCTAGGGTGGAATCAACACGTACACATCTTTTTCACACCCGGTGTCTTCCTTTCGCATCTTTGGAGCTGCCCCTCTCTCCTCTGCCTCAGTTTCGCCCTGTGCCAGCGGTAGTACCGCGATCTTCAGCGGTAGTACCGCCGTAGCCCACAAGCGGTAGTACCGCTCAGCCGAGCGGTAGTACCGCTCCCAATAGTATGCCGCTCCATTGAGCGGTAGTACCGCTCACGGCTTCGACTACTACCTCGGTAATCGCGCCTACTACCGCCTCGATTCGAGACGGTGTTTTCTCGATGTCGGGTTTTGCGGCACTAGGCGGCGATAGCAGCGGTAGTGCCGCTCTTAAGCGGTAGTGCCGCTCTGCTCCGCAGTAGTGCCGCTCTGTGGTGGAAGCGGTAGTACCGCTGGGTATGGAGCGGTAGTACCGCTCTTAGCGGTAGTACCGCCTGTCTCGTGGGTAGTACCGCTCTGTCTTGAGGCTGTTTAGTGGGGTAACAGTTGGATGTGTTACCTCACTATATAAAGGGTCATCTTCTTCCTTGTTGACTCACCTCTTTTCCCCCAAGCTCCATTGCTGCTCAAAGCTCCATTTTCGCCGATCTCTCTCCTAGCCAATCAAACTTGTTGATTTGCTCGGGATTGGTTGAGAAGGCCTAGATCTACACTTCCACCAAGAGATATTTGATTCCCCCCACCTATCCCTTGCGGATCTTGTTACTCTTGGGTGTTGAGCACCCTAGGCGGTTGAGGTCACCTTGAAGCCATACTCCATTGTGGTGAAGCTCGTGGGTTTGTTGTTGTTGTTGGGAGCCTCCGGTTGTTGTGGAGTTTGCCCCAACCTTGCTTGTAAAGGTTCGGTCGCCGCCTTCAAGGGCACCAATAGTGGAATCACGGCATCTCGCATTGTGTGAGGGCGTGAGGAGAATACGATGGCCCTAGTGGCTTCTTGGGGAGCATTGTGCCTCCACACCGCTCTAACGGAGACGTACTTCCCCTCAAAAGGAAGGAACTTCGGTAACACATCCTCGTCTCCACCGGCTCCACTCTTGGTTATCTTTTCCCTTTACTTGTGCTTGCTTATTTGTTGTTCCTATCCTTGCTTGCTCGTGTGCTAGTGTTGTTGCATCATATAGGTTGTTCACCTAGTTGCACATCTAGACAACCTTTATTATTGCAAAGTTTAATTTGGTTAAGAAAAGCTTAAAAAATTGTTAGTTGCCTATTCACCCCCCCTCTAGTCAACCATATCGATCCTTTCACACTCCACCGCCGGGCACGCGCCGCCGCTACCAGGTTGCGTCGAGGGCGGGCGAGCGAGGCGGCGCGCTGTGGCGAGGAGGCCGGTGGCGTTGAGGGCGGCGAGCGAGGCGGCAAGACCGAGGTCGGCCGGGCGGCGGCTGCTGTAGGCGAGGCGACGCGGGCGGCGCCGAGGGCGAGGGCGACGGGCGGCGGCCGAGGGCGAGGGCGACGGGCGGGCGTCGAGGGCGCGACAGAGACGAACAGCGAGAATCGGAATCGGAGAAGACGAGAATCGAGACCTTGTATTTATAGCCCCCTTTAGTCGCGGTTGGCGACGAGACCCATGACTAAAGGTACCCTTTAGTCATGGTCGCCTGCCCAACCGCGACTAAAGGGTTTTTAAGGCGAGTTTTATGCGTTCCCCCCACCTTTAGTCGCGGTTGGTCGGCCAACCGCGACTAAAGGCCGCATGCAGGTTTAGGGTTTGAGCCCCCCCCCCCCAAACCTGTTTTCTGTTTAATTTGTATTGTTTTCTTTTTAATTTGTATTGTTTTCTGTTTAGTTTGTATTGTTTTATTTCTTTTGTGCTTTATTTTAATTTTGAAGGAGTTTCACATATTCTACGGTACTACATACATGCATATGAATGTACAGTTTCAAACAAATATAAATTAAACAATGAACTACACACATGCATATTTTATCAATGACACATCAAAGGTTCATCAAGTTGCTAACCGCGATCGAGGAGTGTGGCTCCAACACTTCATGTCATGTTTGTTTCATGCTCTTGGGGCATTTCATTAAACACCTTATGTGCATAAGAGGAACCAAAAGCAAACCTACACCCACTTGTGAAGAGAATGGCTCCAAATGGCTAAGTGTTGGCTGCCGGATGGGTATATATAGGGGAGGGCTTTAGTTGCGGTTGGCACGGCAAACCGTGACTAAAGGTGCTCGAAAGCCTTTAGTCGCGGTTGTCCCGGCAAACCGCGACTAAAGACCTCACGCGGCGCTTGGCCACCGAGCGCCTGGCCCAGGCCTTTGGTCGCGGTTCACCTCCAGAACCGCGACTAAAGGTCCCATTAGTCGCGGTTCCTACAGCTTCGCGACTTATGGGGCTGGACGGAAGCCTGTTTTTCCACCAGTGGGTCTACCCGTTCGTAAGGTGCTAGCGCTTCTGAAAGACTATGTCTCGGTCATCCGTTTCTCAAACACCTTGTAGTGCAAGAATCCCAACAGAGGAGATCGAGTCTTGTGAGGAAAAGTGCACAAACCTCTGCAGAGTGTATCAAACTAATCATGGTTAGCCGTGTCCCCGTTTATGGACAATCTTGAGTATCTAGTACTTGGATTATCATGTGAATCTCATCATGTTACTTTAATTAATATTGTTGGGTTTTAATGATGATGTTTAATTGGGATTGAGAATGCTGTCAACCATTCTCAATGTTTAACAACCACCATGATAGTTAAATAAAATTTATTCCTTTGATGTAGGGAATTTGGCTTTATGCAAAACTGTAACCATAGAGCTTTCCACCAGCCATATATGCATGTAGTATAGCATTACTCTTTCATATTACTCTCTATGTGTTACATTGCCAGCATATTCCATGTGCTGACCCGTTTTCGGGCTGCAACGTTCATGTTGCAGACTTTTCAAACGACGAGTGATGCCGTTGGAGTTGATAGACTCGCTTATCTTTCAAGCCTTCCGCTGTTATCGTTATTAGATGGCCTTAAGCCATATCTATTGTAATAAGTTCTCTTTTGGAGACATTCGATGTAATAAGTGTGTGATTGCTACTCTGTTATAAATCCTTCGCGTACTGTGCGTGTCAGCATTATTGATCCAGGGATAACACTGATGCACAGAGATCAGACTGTTTGAGGTCTGGTCGCTACAAAGATGGTGTCAGAGCACACGCTGACTGTAGGACACGACCACTAAGCTAAAGCCCTAGATCACTACTCTTTCTTCTCATTTCTGACTCCTCATCTTCTCTATTCTTTTAGGATGGAGGATGCAAGGAACAAGTTCACACAACCGGATGAAGATACGCCCTTTGGATGTCACTTGAAGGAAGTCACTAGATACCTGAACATCGGAGTACCAAGCTTCACCGGGACCTACAACGCCACTTTACCCGAAGAGGAGCACTGGATGATTCAAGTTCAAGGTCCAGGAAGGACATTTGCACCAGTCACGGAGCCCATAGAGTTTTCCTTTGATGCACCAACCTGGAGTCTAGGAAAGAGCATGGCAGCGCACATCGCCATGGGACGTATTGGAGAAGTTTACCGCAATGATCTCAAGAATACTATCTACCAGATTTGCGGGCGCCGAGATGAGCAATCAGAGATGATCAGCACAAGGAGGGATAGATCAATCGCAGCTTATATCCAGGAGTTAAACCAGCACATCCGACGTCAGGAGAACCAGATGTGCGCAGGCATGGAGGATCTGCAGAAGTCTATGACCAAGATCAAGGAGCTAGAGGAAGAACTCAAGGCTACACGTGAAGATTACATGGAAGAAATTGAAGTGCTAGTGGAGAAAAATGACCACTTAACCAGGAAGCTCGAAGTTTTCATGGGAGACCCCGCGCCAGGAGGAAATGAGGACGATTCCACTTGCCCGGATAACTATATCATCATCGACGACACCGACTCGGATCCCGACGATAGTGATGATGACTATGTTGATGAAGCTGGAGCTGATATCATGGAGTCTTCATCGGAGCAGTTTTTCTAGTTGACCACCATAAAAGTACTAGAATTTCCCCCATTGTATTAGTTTAGTCCAAGCACGTTTGTAACGATAGTTAGACCGTTGTATGCCCTTGTTTGAATTGATTGGAGTGATATTGTTTGCTTTTGTCTCATGTGCATATGGGTAGTGTTTTCTCACTAGACCTCATTCTATTCAATTTTCTCTTCTTTTCTAAACCCTCAGATGCCTCCGAGACGCGACACCGGATTTGTTTTCCCACCGGAGATCACTTTCGATTGATTCAAGAGAATGCCTTGATTCAAACACTGGTACAGAACCAAGGCAACAACAACAACAACAACAACAACAACAACAACAACAACAACAACAACAACAACAACAACAACAACAACCCACAACCACCACCTGTTGACCATTTGACTCGTTTCTTGAGGCTAAATCCGCCGGTGTTTTCTAGTAGCACCGAGCCGATTGTTGCAGATGATTGGCTCCGCAAGGTTGGAAGGGAGCTGACCCGCTGCGGGATGCACTGATGCGGAAAGAGTGCGTTTTGCCGCACATCAGCTTGATGGACCCGCAGCATCATGGTGGGAGAATTACACAGCCACACACCCTATTGACACAGTCACGTGGGATCAGTTTCAGCAAGCTTTCCGTACTGCCCACGTTTCAGCAGGAGCTATGGCCATGAAGAAGCGTGAGTTTCGCAACTTACGCCAAGGAGGACGCACTGTAGGCCAGTATGTGGAGGATTTCAGTAAGTTAGCTCGTTATGCTGCTAAACAGGAGAAGTTTCTGGAAGGACTGAATGATGAGCTGAGCATGCAGTTGATGGTGGCTACTTTCAATAACTACCAGGAGTTGGTAGATCGTGCACTACTAGGGAAAAGCCTATACACAGATTCTTACCAGCAAAGCGCTCTAAAATAAGGCGCTGCTGCTAATTAGCAGCAGCGCTTGATATAAAAGCAACGCTCTTTGAAAGGAAAGTAGCGATGGCGCTCCCACAGCGAAACCGCGCTCTTGATCTAATTGCCATGACCTCATGACTGACTAGTTATAGCGATGGCGCCCTATAGTGAACAGCGCTCTTGCTATAGAAGTTAGCAGCAGCGCTTCTAAGAAAATTGCTACTGCTACGATCAGCCCACAAGTTTAGTCCCACCTCGCTCATGAACATGGTGTTTACCACCTTAAATATGTTATACGAAACTATCACAACCAGTTGGTCTTCACTGAACTCTATGTGTAGAATTTGTGGCGCAATATGAGTCCTCTCCAGTTCCTACCGGAGTGGACTCATATTGACAATTCAGATTGTACACAAAAAGATCATTGATGGCCAATGTATTTTTTTATGCATAGACTTAGTAGTAGCGTTTTTCCGTAAAATGCGCTATAGCTACATTAGCTATAGCGCGGTTCCTAAAGTGCGCTACTGCTAGTTCGACTTAACCCCGCTCAAAATTTCACTAAGTCCTCCTCCCCCTGTTCCCCTACTCCTCTATCGCCTTGCCCGAGCCCGAGCCTGCCCTCACCGCCGCCCGCCCGAGGCCGCCCTCAACCTCACCGCTGCCGCCCGCGCCGCTCTCGACCTCACCGTCGCCGCCGCCTCCCACCCCTTCGATCTCGACCTCACCGCGCCGCTCTTGACCTCACCATCGTCCGACGCCACCGAGGTACTCCCTCCTTCCGTGCCTCCTCCTCCCACCGCGCCCTCCTCCCTTATCCTCCCACCGCGCCCTCCTCCCTCCGCCTACGGCCGCCCCCTCCCTCCTCCTCCGGCCGCCCGCTCCCCTCCTCTCTCCTCCCTCCCTCCCTTGTCTCTGTTCTTGCAAATCGTAGGTGTTTTGAATAAAATAGAAGTAAGAAAATTTAGGGCAGTATGATTAATAGTAGTTGTAGTTGAACTATTTTAGTTGTAGTTGAACTAGTTTAGTAAGTAAATTAATAAACTAGTTGAACTAGTTGAATTAGTAGAACTAATGTATTTTTAGTAAGATAATTAATATAACTAGTTGAACTACTTTATTTTTAGAAAGAACTAGTTTTTTAGTAAGATAATTAATATAACTAGTTGAACCACATATTCTATTTATAGTAAGTTTATATTTAGCAAGAACTAGTTGAATTAATAAAACTAGTTGAACATGTCATATTTGTTGTTATTTCTTAGTTTAAGCAATTATTCGGGATGTATTAGTGATAACTTATATGGTTTTTGCTTTTGCAGAAATCAAGGAGCCCCTCCATCATCCCCGCCGTCGTCCCCGTCACCGACCCCCTCCGACATCGAGGTGAGACCAGCCAAATATCCATGTATATCTTTTGTTGCTCAAATAGGATAGTAGTTGCCAAGTGGCCGTTCATGTTCAGTTTACACCTCCGAGTGGCCTATGTTTTGCCGGAGTGTTGATTAATTTCCGTTCCGGCAAATTTCAGGCGCTCGATATGTCCTTTTTTAGCAAAGGTCATGCCGGATTTTTCAGGCCTATGTTTTTAGTACATATATTTAATTGTACAAGTTTAATCTTTGAATTATGAACGTAGGAAATGTCGTACTCGGACGGCAGACAGTCTCCCCGGGAGTGCAGCTGGTGCCACGATGATTGAGGTATGTCTGACGAGGTTCGTTGAGCTGGGCGAAGATCGGCGCTTCAACATTAAGCTCGAGGAGACCTTCGATGTTGAAACGATGCATAAGAAACGACAAGAGTTTTTTCGTAATTAAGCACGACTTCAACTATTTCAACGTCTAATTTTCATCTTTTACAATTCGACTAGCTTATCCCATGCCATGCAAGACGCTATGTCTTGGAGAGGATGGGTTTTGAAGACCATGAAAATTTTGAAACAAAGAAAATACACCTAAGGACCCATCATGATATGGATTTTGAAGTAAATCTGTACAATGCTCAGAGCGTAACCCATTTTGGTTGCCAAAATTGGGAAGCACTTTGCAAAATATATGGTTTTTATGAGGGTATGATTGTCACCATGGATCTTGGTGATCCTGACATCGAGCAAGACAATATGGACATTTGGGTCCTTGTTGATACGCTTCGATTCTACCGCAATGTGAGTTTCTCAAACATAGTTATTAACTAATTTATATTGTTTATTTCAAAATAGTTGACAACTTATTTCCATTGACAGCTTATTTTGAATCTTCAAAGAATGTGCGAAGATGGTAGACAAAACCCACTACGGTGGTGGCTCTGAATTAACTTATAAGGAGAAAAATCATCGATCGCATTTTGTACTTGTCTTGAGAATTACAATACCTATTATCGAACTCCTCCAAATTATGGTGAATACGTGCTAGTGCACGTGTTGAACCACTATAACTTCCATGGAGATACCTTGGTAAGATTTTTTACTATTACGACATCCGTGCATCTTTTGCATACTTCCAAAACTAGTACATCATTGCTAACTACGAAGTTATTACTATGTTTTTCAACAGAAAATCCCGATGGATTGTGTGCCTCATCTGATGTATTACAATGGTCACCTTGAAGTTCTGAACATACAGCCAGGTCATCCTACGGATCTCACCTGTGCATATCGGATATCTAAAACCGGTGAACACATGCTAATCAAAGAATGGAAAAAATGTTTGGACATTCGCAACGAGGTTCTTGGAAGTAACATTAAGCGAACGACAAGAATTGGAGACAGGATAATCTCCATTCTCCATAATGGAGAGTCAGGGGCTATCTTGTTTTTTTGCTATTTTACCTTAGAGGATATAGTAGGTCCTAAGAGAATGTAGTAGGTCCTATGAGGTACAATATCTTTATTATGTGATACAATGTGTTAGAGTTGATGATGAGGAGTACTTGTGATTACGACTAGTGACCAATTTGCTATGTGATGTCTCATTGATGAAAACGATGATCTTGAGGAGGTGTTATATGACAATGATGTATTATGATGATAAGTTGTTAATAATATGATAATGATGATACAATGTGTTTGGGTGAAAGAACCGCGGATTAGTTTCAAGTGGATGTCCATCCACTTGAAACTAGTCCACGGTTGTTTCACCTACTCATTATGATGTAAAACAGTCTCTAAATTCCTGTTGTATGAAAACTTGTGTAAAGGTGTATGAAATACAACATGAAATAAAAAGAAATAAAATACAAAATAATAGTAGTAGCGCTGGGCAAGGAGGAGCGCTACTACTAATTACCAACAGCGCCCGCTCAGAGAAGCGCTACTACTAGATCATTTTAGCGATGGCGGGTCGAGCGCTACTACTAAGCTTTAGTCATGGCGCCTTATCGATGGCGCTCACGGCGGCGCTCTTGATAGGCCTAAAACCCGCGCTGCTGCTAGGCTTTTCCCTAGTAGTGGTGGTCTTATGATTGAAGGGAAGCAGCAGCAGATTGACAATCGCAAGAGGAAGTATGGACAGGGGGAGTACAATTCTGGAGCTCAGCAGAAGCTACGCTTTACCCCGAAGCCGGGAGGACAATTTCAGCATACCCATGGAGGAGGTAGCTCGCACAATCATAATGGCACCAAGAATGGAAACGGGAATGGAGGAAGCAATGGACAAAACCGCACCAACCCGTCAACCCCATCCAAGAGAGACTGAGCCAAGTCACTTGTTTTAAATGTCAAGAATGGGCATTATGCAAATGAATGCCTGAAGCCCAAAATGGTAATGGCAATGGAAGCTCGGGGAAGAAGCCGAACCCTTTCAACAGAGGCAGGTGAACCACGTTACCGTGGAGGAGGTTGAAGCTCAGCGGATGCGATAATAGGTAAGTTTTTGGTTAAGACATTTACTGCAGTTGTTCTCTTTGATACTGGTGCATCGCATTCATACATATCAAGGGGATTTGTGGATAAGTATAAATTGCCAACCCAAGCCCTTAGGTCACCCATGCTAGTAACCTCGCCTGGAGCAGAATATATGGCTAGTCTATGGTGTGATCGATTACCATTAAGGATTGGTAACTACGTGTTTCCCTCAGACCTAATAGTATTGGAATCGCAAGGATTGGATGTGATATTAGGCATGGATTGGTTATCAAAGTACGGAGGGAACATTGATTGCGCCAAAGAAGTCGATTTTGCTTACCACCCGGAAGGAAGGAGAATCAAGTATGTATCACGGCATGAGCCGAGGAGGGCACATGTAAATTCCTTATCAGGAGTTGTGCAGGAGGAAGTACCAGTGGTGAAGCATTACCCGGACGTGTTTCCAGAAGAGTTGCCAGGCATGCCACCGGATAGAGATATTGATTTTTTGATTAAACTATTGCCAGGCACCAGGCCGATATCTAAGAGACCGTATAGGATGCCCACACAAGATTTGGAAGAAATTAAGAAGCAGATTAAGGAGTTACTCGATAAATGTTTTATTCGCCCAAGTGCTTCGCCTTGGGGATCGCCAGTACTTCTAGTGGAGAATAAGGATGTATCATTGAGAATGGTTGTTGATTATCGTGGATTGAATGAAGTGACCATAAAGAATAAGTACCCGTTGCCGATGATCAACGACTTGTTCGACCAATTGCAAGGAGCTAAGGTATTTTCCAAGATCGATTTGTGATCGGGATACCATCAGTTGAAGACACGGTAGCAGGATATACCTAAGACGGCTTTTACCACCAGGTACGGGCTGTATGAGTACACTGTTATGTCATTTGGTTTGACTAACGCACCCGCCTATTTCATGAACATGATGAACAAGGTGTTTATGGAATTTTTGGATAAGTTCGTCATGGTGTTCATTGATTATATTTTGGTCTACTCAAAGAATGAAGAAGAACATAAGGAGCATTTGCGTTTGGTACTCAAGAAGCTCAGAGAACATCAGTTATATGCCAAGTTCAGCAAATGTGAGTTTTGGTTGAAGGAAGTTGGATTTCTCGGACATGTTATATCTGGAGAAGGTATAGCAGTGGACCCCACTAAAGTTGCCACTGTGACAAACTGGAAAGCACCAACGACAGTTGGAGAGATCCGGAGTTTTCTTGGACTGGCAGGATACTACCGGAGATTCATTGAGAATTTCTCGAAGTTTGCGAAGCCTATGACGGAGTTGTTGAAGAAGGACACTAAGTTCAATTGGACTGAGGAATATGAGGCTAGTTTCCAAGAGTTGAAGAAACGTTTGGTTACCTCACCATTGTTAATTCTGCCAAATCAAAGCAAGGATTACGAGGTGTATTGCGATGCTTCACGTCGAGGACTTGGAGCAGTGCTTATGCAGGAGGGAAGAGTTGTTTCGTATGCCTCACGACAGCTTAAGCCTCATGAGTTAAATTATGCTACTCATGATTTGGAGTTAGCAGCCGTAGTGCACGCACTGAAGACTTGGAGACATTTTCTTATTGGAAACCACGAATCACAAGAGTTTGAAGTACATCTTCACGCAGAAGGAGTTAAATCTCAGGCAGAGGAGATGGTTGGAGCTCATTAAGGATTACGATATGAGATTGCATTATCACCCCGGAAAGGCTAACATAGTAGCAGATGCGTTGAGCCGCAAGAGCCATGTCAACACTCTAATGACCGAAGGTTTACCAAAAGAATTAGCCGAGGAATTTCAAGAGCTATGTTTGAAGATAGTTCCGAGAGGCTATGTATCAGCATTGGAGATACAGTCTACCTTGATGGATAAGATCAGAAAAGCTCAGAAGACGGATAAGGAGATTGCCTCTATCAAGGAGAAAATAAGCAAGGGAAAAGCTAAGGGATTTCGTGAGGATGAGCACGATACCTTATGGTTTGAGGACCGCGTTTATGTTCCTAGTGATCCGGAGATCAGGAAGTTGATTCTGCAAGAGGCCCATGATTCGCCATATTCGATTCACCCAGGAAATACCAAGATGTATTTGGATTTGAAGGATACTTTCTGGTGGACCGGAATGAAGAAGGATATTGCGGAGTATGTAGCGATTTGTGATGTATGTCGAGAGTGAAGGCGGAACATCGAAGCAGGAGTTGTTACTGACCATTGCCAATACCCGAATGGAAGTGGGAAAAGTTAGGCATGGATTTCATCACGGTATTTCCCAGGACTCGTTCAGGCTATGACTCGATTTGGGTTGTAGTCGACCGTTTGACGAAGGTAGCTCATTTCATTCCAGTGAAGACTACCTACAGCAGTGCCAAATTGGCTAAGATATACATGACCAAAATCATATGTCTGCATGGAGTTCTGAGGAGTATCGTATCAGATAGAGGAAACCAATTCATCCCAAAGTTTTGGAATCAGTTGCACGAAACTGTGGGAACGAGACTAGAGTTTAGTACAACTTTTCATCCATAGACAGATGGACAGACCAAGAGAGTCAATCAGGTTTTGGAGGATATGCTGAGAGCATGTGCATTGGATTATGGATCAAGTTGGGATGACAACTTGCCATATGCGGAGTTTTCTTATAACAACAACTATCAAACCAATTTAAAGATGGCCCCTTTTGAAGCCTTGTACGGAAGGAGGTGCAGAACCCTGTTGTTGTGGGATGAAGTTGGAGACCGCCAGTTGTTTGGACCAGATTTGATTAAGGAGTCTGAACGGAAAGTGAAGTTGATTCGCGATAGGCTCAAGGTAGCCCAGTCTAGGCAGAAGAGCTATGCGGATTCAAAATGCAAAGAGACGATATCTGAAGTCGGAGGCGAGTTTATCTTGATATCTCCACTTCGAGGAGTTAAGCGCTTTGGAGTTAAAGGAAAGTTAGCGCCACGTTTTGTGGGACCGTACAAAGTTTTGGAGCGCATGGGAGAAGTTGCGTATAAGTTGGAATTACCCGAGGGATTGTCAGGAGTTCACGACGTGTTCCACGTTTCTCAGTTGAAGAAGTGCCACGCAGATATGGCTGATATACCACTGAGAGATACTGTGCCGCTTGAAGCGATTCAGTTGGGTAATGATCTGACTTATGAGGAGAAACTAGTCAAAATTATCGAGTATGCCAGCCGAGTCACCCGCAGCAAGGTTATCAAGTTTTGCAAAGTTCAGTGGAGCCACCACACCGAGGATGAAGCCACCTGGGAGCGAGAGGAAGATCTGCTTAAGGCCCACCCTCACCTAATTTCTATCCAACCCGAATCTCGAGGGCGAGATTCATCTTAAGGGGGGTAGGTTTGTAACATCCCAAATTTTCAATTTGGAATGTTATACATAGATCATCACTTGCATATCATATTTTATTGCATGTTGGCTCGATCCTAGAAATTTCACGCAACTCAAGGACCCACGGAGAGAGTTGGAGATTTTGTTATTTTCATATTTGAGTTTTCTCAAATTTTGAAAATAGGATCATTTGATTTTATTTATTTTATCTTCAATTATTTCTACTGTCAAAATATGAGAGAGGGAATAAAATGACTTTCCCAAAATAAAGAAATAATGAAGATTTAATAAAAAAATCAAATAATATTTTTTTATTTGGAGTTTTTGCCATTTTATTTGAATTTAGGAAAAATGTGCGTTTTTCAAAATTGCATTTAGGCCCCAAATAAATGTTCATCTTGTCCGGCTTGATTTTAGAAGCCGGGGAAAATTTATTTCGGGATTTTTGGAGTCAGTTTAGTATCTCTTTCGTTAGTTTTTCTACGCGGAATTATTTAAGAAAAACGCGAACCAACTCTGGGCCTTAACAGGCCAGGACTCCGCCTGGCCAGGGCTTTATATAGCTGCGCCTCGGGCCCCGCCCCAGCCCAAACCGCCGCCGCCGCGCCCCACCTAACCCTAACCCTAGCCGCGACCCCATCGCCCGATCCGCCGCCGCCGCCGCGCCCCACCTAACCCTAACCCTAGCCGCGACCCCATCGCCCAATCCGCCGCCGCCTCGCCGCGCAGCCTTGTGGGCAACGCCACCGGCCTCGCCGCCCGATCCGCCGCCGGACCCGCCGCTTCGCCCGTCGCCGCCGACCGCCGCCGCCCTTGTGGACCACCACCGCCGCCCTCATGGGAACCAGCGCCTCGCCGGACCCGCACCCCGAGGTTGACCTCGCCACCGCCGTTTTTTAGAGAAACCGTTCGGTTTTTCCGTCGGTTTTTCGTCGGTTTTTTTAGTTTTGTTTTTTTATTAGATTGTTTTTTTCCGGTTTAGTCTAAATAGAGAGCGTTCGCTCGTTCGTTCGTTTTAGCGAACGCGTTCATCGTTTAGATCCAGATAACGAACGTTCGTTCGTTAAGCTGTTCGTCGTTTTTCTTTTTCTCGGATTTATTCCGCGATTTTTACGATCGCGATTTACGATCCGATTTTCGATCTAGTATAACTGTTCGCTCGGTTATCGGAATCAGGCGATTCAAGCGCCTGGAGTTTCGTCTCGAAACCCTCTTTCCGAATAATCAACTCAAACAAGTTTTTGCTTCTGTAAAATTAGACTTAGGTCCAGATTAATAAAATGAAGCCTGTTTCTTTCGTCGTTTGTTTTTCGTTGCTTCGTTCGATTTGATTTATTTTTGCAAACCGGAGTTCTTAAGTTGAACTTTCTATTTAGATATTTTATTTGAGTTTTACCTGTGCATTAGTTGAGTACTATTTGTGTGTGTTTGTTTGCGATAGAGTACCCGAAGTGCGCCGCATCAGCAAGGCAAGTAACACTTTGATCATACCTTTTCATACCCAGTTTTTATGCATTAGATCAATCCTCAAACATTGTATGATTAGGATCTAATTAAATTGTGGGTTTTGGGAACTTAGTTGAGGTAGTACCTATTACCTGTTTTATTATCAAACCCTTGGGAGTTACTTCTACGTTTGCTTATTATGCCATGCTATGCTAGTAGACGTGGATTGGGTGAGTGTATCCATGACAGATGTGAGGTTTGTTAATTAATGGTTTATTTAAGGTGGCAACTTAAACACACATCTGGGTGGATTGAGGTACCTGGGTATTCCAAGATTGCCTGTTTCTTTTTGGACCGCCACCCAGGCTCAAAGGGATCATGAGATTATTCATGCTAGAAACTTCCGTGTGCAGCCACAAGCTACTATGGGCTCTAGCATAGTTGACTAAGTCGTGCGAACTCTTACAGTGGTAGACTAGCTGATGTAGGGGATGTAGGTTGGTACGGTCTACCCGTTCGTAAGGTGCTAGCGCTTCTGAAAGACTATGTCTCGGTCATCCGTTTCTTAAACACCTTGTAGTGCGAGAATCCCAACAGAGGAGATCGAGTCTTGTGGGGAAAAGTGCACAAACCTCTGCAGACTGTATCAAACTAATCATGGTTAACCGTGTCCCCGGTTATGGACAATCTTGAGTATCTAGTACTTGGATTATCATGTGAATCTCATCATGTTACTTTAATTAATATTGTTGGGTTTTAATGATGATGTTTAATTGGGATTGAGAATGCTGTCAACCATTCTCAATGTTTAACAACCACCATGAAAGTTAAATAAAATTTATTCCTTTGATGTAGGGAAAAATTGGCTTTATGCAAAACTGTAACCATAGAGTTTTCCACCAGCCATATATGCATGTAGTATAGCATTACTCTTTCATATTACTCTCTATGTGTTACATTGCCAGCATATTCCATGTGCTGACCCGTTTTCGGGCTGGAACGTTCATGTTGCAGACTTTTCAGACAACGAGTAAGGTGCCTTAGGTCGTGGTTCTATACTCAGTGATGCCGTTGAAGTTGATAAACTCGCTTATCTTCCAAGCCTTCCGCTGTTATCGTTATTAGATGGCCTTAAGCCATATTTATTGTAGTAAGTTCTCTTTTGGAGACATTCGATGTAATAAGTGTGTGATTGCTACTCTGTTATAAATCCTCCGAGTACTGTGCGTGTCAGCATTACTGATCCAGGGATGATACTGATGCACAAAGATCAGACTGTTTGAGGTCTGGGCGCTACAAGTATTGAGCACTTGGACTTCTGATCGATTGGTTCCCCACATGTATAGTGACCATCCCACTTTGTTAAAACGACTATTACGAGGAGGACTAATAAATCATGATGGAGGTAGTAGCTCGTTTTCTCACTTTAGCCTAGGCAAGCGTTATTGATATGTGTTCCATTGGTTTATTTTCTTCAAGGGGCTGATGATATAGATGGTGGAGACGTGCGTCATTGTCATTGGTCATCATCACATTTTCTTTTTCTTCTTCTTTTCACATGTCTTTCAAGTATTAGATGCCAAGGGTCAAGGAAAACCGTGTAGTCCCCTCTTCCATTCTTGGCAAAGATAGAACGATGCAGTTACAATGCACATGCTAACATGAATATGCTATTGGGCTTGCAAAATGCGTAAGGTGGTTCGGTAACATGCTAGTGCCATATGGAACACAGAGTTTGTGATACCGACCTCACATGCATCTGATCAGGGCGGAGAGTAAAATCCAGGAAATAGTAAAAAAAAATCATCATCATAAGTGTTACTAGGAACTAGTATATATACCATCAACTTTTATTTTTGCGAGAAACTATACCACTATAACTCCCATGCAAGTAGTTAAACACTAGGCCATCAAGACCAAAAATAAGGTGATGAATGTGTCCATCTTCAAAACCTAATCGATCTATGACCAGTAACCTAATTAAGGTCGTGCTGCCTTGTGCATACCGGCTAATGATATCCAACATAGAAATAATCTCAAAATAAAATATATGAAAAATAAACTAGTCAGAATGATGCACTACCACCCGCTAGGCTTCTAGGATTGGAGGGAACCGGATCCTCTAACATTGAGAAGGAAAGTCACGGTGTTACAGTGTCCTTAAATTAACTATAGATTATTTATATCTACAGTAAATATCAATTGTAAGTAATCCATTAAACATCTCTAACATTCATTCTTCATTTTACACTATGATTACACTGTAGCATCGTGACTTTGCTTCTTTAAGTTAGAGGATCCGCCTCCGATTGGAGTAAGGTGTAGTAATAGCTAGCTGATGAAAATGTTGGATGAAGCAACAGTGGTCGGTTTGGGCATGGGTGGCAGGGGAAGCACACAAATGGAATGGCCGGTCGATAGCTATTACTAGCTGGGGGTCAGTAGTGCACAAAGCAATTAAAATGAGCATGCATGTATGCATGTGCCTGTGTGTGTGCGCGCGCTGAGCCTCACTCACATCACATGTCTGTACATCCCATTGCGCGCAAAGGACCGATCGATCAGGCTCCACAGACGCTGCTTGCCCGCAGTTTCCTTCCTTGTGCCCAGCCCCATCGTCACTGCCATCCATTCGTCGACACGTTGCGGGTGTTGGGGCCGGCAAACCGGGGGCCGCGTCGTCGCTTTCCATCGCTGGCTCGCAGCTGCTCTTAAACCGCTCCACGAGCGTGGCCGTTCTGCCCCGCCATTGCTCTCCTCTCTCCAGCTCGAACCCGTCAAGCTAGCAAGCAATCGGAGCAGTGAGGGTGAGTGAGTCCCCTCCCCCTCCGTCCCATCGATCCCCGGCCGGCCATCAACTTCTTCTTCTTCTTCTTGATTCTTCTTCTTCTTCTTCTTTTTCTTCTTCTTGATTCTTCTTCTTCTTCTTCTTCTTCTTCTTCTGATTCTTCTGATTCTTCTGATTCTTCTGATTCTTCTTCTTCTTCTTCTTCTTCTTCTGATTCTTCTTCTTCTTCTTCTTCTTCTTCTTCTTCTTCTTCTTCTTCTTCTTCTGATTCTTCTTCTTCTTCTTCTTCTTCTTCTTCTTCTTCTTCTTCTTCTTCTTCTTCTTCTTCTTCTTCTTCTTCTTTCCTGTTGAAATTAAGCTGACTGTGTGCTGCGTTGTAGGTAGCCGATCTCGTCCTAGCAGACATGGACGGCCAGAAGATCCCAGGTTCTGTCAGGCTGGCCTGCGGATGGGCGCTCCTCAACGCCTGCGCCATCGCCTTGGGCCACTACCAACTCCCCTGCAAGGTAATTACCCCTTGAACCCTGTACATTCCGATCGAGTTTCCGACCGACTGCCTGATCACGCGCCGGCCGGTCATGCTCGTCGTCTGCATGCAGGCCACGTCCGTTCTGCAGTACCGGTGCGACGAGCTGACGGACACCAAGGCCGCCTACTTCAGCGCCCTCTGGATCGCAACTCTGTGCTGCGCTGGATCCCAGGCAACCGCGGCGGCGATGTTGCTGCTGCTCCCACGCCGCCCCCGCTGTGTACACCGTGTACTGGCCTACGCCTACCTCACGGTCGCGGTCGCCTGCGGCGCCGGCCACTGCATGTACAACGGCGCCATCCTCATCCTCCGCCCTGCAGGAGCCTACTTCGCCGTCGTCAGGATCCTGTTCATGGTGGGCGACATCATCTGGACCACGGCTCTCTGCCTGGGAGGTGAGGAGTAGGGCAAGTAGCACACCACGCAGCCACGCTTAGTTGAGCCAGCTGCATGAGATTATGTGATTATGTCGAACTGAGGAAGGTTCAGTCTGGGATGCAGCCATGCAGGCATGAGCCGACTGACTCATCTATCTCACGCTCTCCATTGTTTGTTTGCAGGTAATTCAGTGTGCCCGAGATGCCGGAATGAGGCGGGTCATCTTCAAAACTGATGCTACAGATTTGACATAAACCTATAGGCTATAGCATGCACTGATGACATCGTGGTTCTAGCTAAGGAAGAATAAACCTATAGCATGCACGCAGTATGCTGCGAGGAATGATTGTGATCAAGTGCCGTATGTATGTGTGAATCTACTAGTGTCCGGGATTTATGTTCATGAACTCATATGTTGTTTCTCGTGTTGATCAAATTGTTTCCCATTAATTCGACCACCTGCAAGTGCTGGCGTATGTATCCATCTGGGTTCAGCTGTGTGTCTGTGTCGTCGGTTTGGTCCGGATTTTTGTTGTGGAGTACCTTACCTGACCTCGGGCTCTGGGCTGGGGCTGCGCGCGTCGTGGCTCCGTCTTGGCTCCGTTTGGTCTGGACTCGACCGACTGGTACCTACTTGCGGGGTTTGAGATAGCTAGCTTGGATGGGCATGGCTCTTGCTGGCTGGCTGGCTAGTACTACGAGCGGTGAAAATCCATCATGGCCGTCTCGCGTGCACATGGCGGACGTGCTTCGGCATTGCCACGACGATGCAAGGAGGCATGACACACGGCACAGGCCGCGTTGGTCCACACCCCAAAGATGCACGCTCTTGTCAACTCAGGCCCGGAGAGCCAGCCAGAGGCCACTCGTTCGGATCCAGCGTCGGTTTTTTCCTTCAGTAGAAGGGCAAAAACAGAGTGAGCGCGACAGATTGGTGGCTGTCGCGGTCATCGGTAACTATAGCATCCTGTTACGACACGTGAACATAGTAAAACTACGACTAGATCCGAGCAAATTCATCAAAGACATATCCGTCAGAGACACACCTCCATACGCCCATCCATGATCCTAAATGCACCACCAGAATGAGGGCTAGGTGGGGAAAACCTTATTCCATCTTCACGGAGCCGCCACCGTCTCATCTTTTCGTGAGCAGGACACAAAGCCTAACAAAAATGAAAGAAACATCTAAAAATGAAGCCCTCCCGCCGGGAAGGGCCGAGATCCACTGCGCCGCCATGAGCCATCACCCTAAGGCCACCGGATATGAGACGGACCGGCTCAATTGATCCATGCATTCATTGCTCTCTCTCAAGCCTGTGCGTATATTAAAAAAAAATTAGGTAATAGGCTGCATTTCATTAATTCACAACAGAGTGTTCCTTACATATAATGTCCCAAACAAAATGAGGAGCCTCATTAAATGACACAACACCGGACGCATGCTCAGCTGATCGTGCTAAAAGATGGGCAGTCATATTACATTGTCTACTGACATGAATAAACGAAACAGAAGTAAATTTAGAAGCTAACTCCTTGATATCATAAACTACAACACCGGTCATGGTCTTCTCCCTAGCAGCATTATTCAGTTCGTGAATGAGAGACAGGCAACCAGAGGAAAGTATAATCTTATTGAAACCATGATCTAGAGCAAAGGAGAGGGCATGTCGAACAACCTTGGCTTCACCTAGCTGAGGGGAAGTGACTTGCTCGAACAAAGTATCTGTTGCCACTAAACACGAGCCATTGTGATCACGGATATTAACACCCCTGAACCCATGCGCTTAAAATGTGGAAATATAGCAGCATCAGTATTAACCATCACCAAGCCCTCCGGCAGTGGAGACCACTTTGGACTGAAGATTGGGTCTCACATCTGTTGGAGTACTTCGCTTTAAGAGAGTGCTGCAAAATTAAGTGCACATAAGCTTTGACCTTCTGTGTCACTCGCTTCGGATGAAGAATCAATTCACCACTCCGGATACTACTGTTCCGTGCATCCCAAATATGCCATAGAGTAACAACAAGTACAATAGCTTCAAAAGCCTTAGCTAATGACAAGCAGTCTAGTAACCATTGTCAAAACTGCAGTAGCTCTGAAGATTCAAGTGGATGTGATGAGAACATTTTACCTCAGTCCACACTTCTTTAGCAAACTGATCCAACACTGAAACCAAATTAATCGATAAGGAGAATCGCCGGGAGCATTGTACATTTGTACCGCACACATGTCGCCAGTGCGGTTGGTGTGGTCACAAACTTCTAGACTGGGTAAATATTGTAAAAACATGAAAAATTAAATGTTAAAGATTTAACTTCTCATGCGACTAAAGATTTAAAATATTTTGATTTTCCAGAATTTCAAAACGCATGTCCAAAGAAAGTATGGAAAAGAAACGAGCAAACTTACAGCTAACCTTACAAGCAAGATAAAACTATCACGCCCGTGCGTTGCCGCGCCAAAACACGCACGATAAGCAATGAAACAGGAGTTTTTAGAACTTTAATGGAGTTACATGCAGAAGGGAAGCTGAGCCTCCAAGGCCCAAACTCTCAACTTTTTCTCTCAGATGTACAGCAGCTTGTCCCTTAGCTCAGAGCTACATCCAATCCAGTCGTACGAGTGTTGTCCAGGATCTTCATCTTTTTCAGCAGTTGTACTGGGGATGGTGGTAGCTCCACGTGAGCGACAGGGCTCGACACTACTTGTTGATGTAGCTTCATCAGTAGATTCCTTGGTGGGGAGGATATGTTTTGGCGCTAATCTTCTATCCCGAAGATGCAGATACCTCCACCAGTGACATTTTGGCAAGGGCAACCTGACCTAAAACACCTTCAGTGTCTAGGTCAAGGCCATTCACCCCGCTATCAACTGGATAGGAGCCCAGAGAAATGTGAGGGACTTCCTGAGAGAAATTTCTCACTCTCTCCAGTGGCTCCTCCTTGAAGAGTATCATCAATTTCTTGATTGTTATATGTATCAGCCACCAAATCTGTTTTAGGTCGGACCAGATAACATTGTCAAAAATCAGAGAGTTTCTATACTTCCGGACAAACCATAAAACACGTGCACAATCTGTGTTCATGAACATATGCTTTCTGCATCCAGGCCATAATGTGGCTATAGACAAATAGTCTTTTATGCTATGAATATTTTGGAATTACACAGCGAGCAAAAATATAAAGCAAAGCAAGAAAATGAAAAGAAAGAAAAAAATAAAACGCAATGAACATCTTTTCTGAAATATTTCCTGAACATCTTTTGAGATTCCCAATAAATTTTGTTATAAATACAATGAGGATTCTTGAAAAAAGTGATGAATATATTTTAAACTGAAAAACAAAAAAGAGTTATGTATATTTAAAATAAAGAGAATAGAAATAAAAATGAAAATGAGTATATTTAAAATATGTGATGAACTAGAAAAATAATGTAGAAACAAGAAACAAGAAAACAAAAGGAAAAACATATTTAAAGTAATTTGAGTTTATTTATTTGAAAAGAAACTACGAAATGGGGAACAACAAGGAAAGAAAAAATGAAAAGGGAAAGGGAAAAAACCAAAACAGAAAACTGGAAAATCAAGAAAAAGTAAAACGAAGACATGAAAACCACCCTACTGTTGGTCCATGTTGTGCTGGGAGCAGCCGTGCGGGAATTGTTTTGGGGTGAATGGGCCAGACGGATTGAAGCTTTGTTGTGCGAGCTGATCATAGAATTGGTAGTAGGGAGATATAGCATCCTCGGTAGGATCATAACAACCTCATCCATGCTATCACTAGTAGAAAAGGGGGCAAAGGTCCAGGCCGGGTCAGCCCATTAGTCCCGGTTCAGTCCAGAACCGGAAATCATGGGAGCATTGGACCCGGTTCGTCATCCCTGGGGGCCGGCCGGGCCACGTGGGCCATTGGTCCCGGTTCGTCTGGACCTTTTGGTCCCGGTTGGTGGGACGAACCGGGACCAATGGGCCTCGCTCCTGGCCCACCATCATTGGTCCCGGTTGGTGGCTTGAACCGGGACCAAAGGTTGCCCTTTAGTCTCGGTTTGCCACCAACCAGGACCTATGGGGTGCCTATATATACCCCCTCGCGTAAGAGCAGAGCACACTGCTCTGTTTTTTCTGGCCGCCGAGGGGAGAGGGCTTGGTGGTGCTCTAGCTCACCTCTTATGCACACAAGGTGTTCGATGGAATGCCCGAGCCACACTACTTAAGCTTTCTCCTCTCCAAGCTCGACCTCCAAGCTCAATTTTCCTCAATATTTGTCTAGGTTTAGCGGTCCGTCACGCTCCGTCCCCGTCTTCACCGCCGTCGATCACCCGCGCCGATCTCATCGCCGACACCACCGTGGTGAGCCTCTTGTTCTTATCTTCTTTCTGAAAGGAAAAATATTCTTACTTGTATGTTTAGATAGATACTTGTATTATTTTCTTACTTTTATTATTGCATCTTATATAGTGCGATGGTTTTGGTATCCGCCCGGCCCTCGGCCCTGCTCATCTATGATTCGGATGTGGTATATATTATCTTTATAACTATTGGTTCATTTATTGTTTATGAAAATTATGCCGACCAACGTGACATAGATTTTATTTATCTAGGAGGTATGTGAACCGGAAATTCCAACCGACCCTATTGTCGAGAGGTTAAATTTAGTTGACGAAGAAAACAATTTCTTGAAGGAAAAAATAAAAAAAACTAAGGAGAAGAAGATGATATTGGAGTTGCATGTGGCGGATGTCGTCGATGATCACAAGATCAAGATGGATGCAATGCGCTTGAAGATTAGAAAGATTAGAAAATATGCCATTCATACCGAGGTTTGGTATCATTATATCGTTGGATCCATTGTTACCTTGGTTGCGATTATGATCGCATTTGTTTTCGCATTGAAATATTTTACATAGTTTCAATGTATGGTTTAATTAATTAGATGTTCCGGAGAGCTATATGTTGTTAGATGAGAACTATGTATGTACTTTGGTTGTAATGTGATGATGAACTTCTATTAATTTGGTCACTTATTTATACATTCATGATGTTTTGTAATGGTTTTTGACATACTTAATTATATATAATGCACGCAGATGAACCGGCAATGGATGTACGGTGACAGACACACCTCCGAGTACATTAAGGGTGTGCATGAGTTTCTCGAAGCGGCTGAGGCAAACAAGCAAAATGGTTTTATGTGTTGTCCATGCATTAAATGTGGGAATACGATGTCTTACTCTAACCGGAAAATCCTTCACACCCACCTGCTTTACAAGGGTTTCATGCCACACTATAATGTTTGGACGAGGCACGGAGAAATAGGGGTTATGATGGAAGACGGCGAAGAAGAAGAGTACGATGACAACTATGTGCCCCTGAATACGGTGATGCTGCAACAGGGGGAGCTGGTGAAGATCAAGAGGAACCAGACGATCGCCCAATGATGCTCATGAACGGGTGAAGCTCTTGAAGATCAAGAGGAACCAGACGATGTGCCCGATGATGATGATCTCCGCCCGGTCATTGTCGATGCAAGGACGCAATGCGAAAGTCAAAAGGAGAAGCTGAAGTTCGATCGCATGTTAGAGGATCACAAAAAAGGGTTGTACCCCAATTGCGAAGATGGCAACACAAAGCTCGGTACCGTACTGGAATTGCTGCAGTGGAAGGCAGAGAATGTTGTGCTTAACAAAGGATTTGAGAAGCTACTGAAAATATTAAAGAAGAAGCTTCCAAAGGATAACGAATTGCCCGACAGTACATACGCAACAAAGAAGGTCGTATGCCCTCTATGATTGGAGGTGCAGAAGATACATGCATGCCCTAATGACTACATCCTCTACCGCGGTGCATACAAGGATCTGAACGCATGCCCGGTATGCGGTGCATTGCGGTATAAGATCAGACAAGATGACCCTGGTGATGTTGAGGCGAGCCCCCCAGGAAGAGGGTTCCTGCGAAGGTGATGTGGTATGCTCCTATAATACCACGGTTGAAACGTCTGTTCATAAACGGAGAGCATGCCAAGTTGATGCGATGGCACAGTGAGGACCGTAAGAAATGCGGGAAGTTGAGAGCACCCGATGACGGGTCATGATGGAGAAAAATCGAGAGAAAGTACTGTGATGAGTTTGCAAAGGACCCAAGGAACGTATGGTTTGCTTTAAGCGCGGATGGCATTAATCCTTTCGGAGAGCAGAGCAGCAATCACGGCACCTGGCCCGTGACTCTATGTATGTATAACCTTCCTCCTTGGATGTGCATGAAGCGGAAGTTCATTATGATGCCAGTTCTCATCCAAGGCCCTAAGCAACCCGGCAGCGACATTGATGTGTACCTAAGGCCATTAGTTGAAGAACTTTTACAGCTGTGGAATGGAAACGGTAATGCGTCGTGGGATGAGCAGGCGGGAGGAATTTAACCTAAAGGCGTTGCTGTTCGTGACCATCAACGATTGGCCCGCTCTCAGTAGCCTTCCAGGACAGACAAACAAGGGATACCATGCATGCACACAATGTTTAGATTACACTGAAGTATATACCTGGACAAATACAGGAAGAATGTGTACCTGGGCCATCGTCGATTTCTTCTGACAAACCATCGATGTCGAAAGAAAGGCAAGCATTTCAAAGGTGAGGCAGATCACCGGAAGAAGCCCGCCATGTGTACCGGTGATCACGTACTTGCTATGGTCAATGATTTACACGTAATCTTTTGGAAAGGGTCCCGGCGCACTAGCTGTTCCGAATGACGCTGAGGGACACACACCCATGTGGAAGAAGAAATCTATATTTTGGGACCTACCCTACTGGAAAGACCTAGAGGTCCGCTCTTCAATCGACGTGATGCACGTGACGAATAACCTTTGCGTGAACCTGCTAGGCTTCTTGGGCGTGTATGGAAAGACAAAAGATACACCTGAGGCACAGGAGGACCTGCAACGTTTGCACGAAAAAGACGGCATGCCTCCGAAGCAGTATGAAGGTCCTGCCAGCTACGCTCTTACGAAAGAAGAGAAATAAATCTTCTTTGAATGCCTGCTCAGTATGAAGGTCCCGGCGGCTTCTCGTCGAATATAAAAGGAATAATAAATATGCGGAGAAAAAGGTTCCAGAACCTAAAGTCTCATGACTGCCACGTGATTATGACGCAACTGCTTCCGGTTGCATTGAAGGGGCTTCTACCGGAAAACGTCCGATTAGCCATTGTGAAGCTATGTGCATTCCTCAATGAAATCTCTCAGAAGGTTATCGATCCAGAAATCATACCAAGGCTAAGGAGTGATGTGGCGCAATGTCTTGTCAGTTTTGAGCTGGTGTTTCCACCATCCTTCTTCAATATCATGACGCACGTCCTAGTTCATCTAGTCGACGAGATTGTCATTCTGGGCCCGTATTTCTACACAATATGTTCCCTTTGAGAGGTTCATGGAGTCCTAAAGAAATATGTCCGTAATCGCGCTAGGCGAAGGAAGCATCTCCATGGGCCATCAATCAGAGGATGTCATCTGGTTTTGTGTTAACTTCATTCCTGGCCTTAAGAAGATAGTTCTCCCTACATTGCGGTATGAGGGGAGACTGACTAGAAAAGGCACGCTTGGAAGGTACTCAATAATATGCTGGGACGGATATTCTTGGTCTCAAGCACACTACGCTTCTCTGAGAACTCTACCTTGGTGACCCTGTATGTCGATGAACACAAGAACGATCTGCGCTCCAAACACCCGGAGCAATGCGACGACTGGATTACATGTGAACACATCAGGACTTTCTGCAGTTGGTTGGAAACACGTCTTAGAGGTGACAACACTGTTTGTGATGAGCTGTACTTGTTGTCCAGGGGACCATCTTTGACTGTATTGATTTACAAAGGATACGAGATAAATGGGAATACATTTTACACGATTGACCAAGATCAAAAGAGCACCAACCAAAACAGCGGTGTCCGCTTTGATGCAACAACCGAGAGGGGAAAGGACACATATTATGGTTACATAGTGGACATATGGGAACTTGACTACGGACATGATTTTAAGGTCCCTTTGTTTAAGTGCAAATGGGTCAATCTGTTAGGAGGCAGGGTACAGGTAGATCCACAGTACGGAATGACAACAGTGGATCTGAAAAATCTTGGGTACACTTACGAACCGTTCATCCTAGCCAATGATGTGGCACAGGTTATCTATGTGAAGGACATGTCTACCAGACCGAGAAAAAGAAAAGATAAGGAAGAGAATACAGCATACGATGAGCCAAAGCGCCACATAGTTCTTTCAGGAAAAAGGGACATCGTGGGAGTGCAGGGCAAGACAGGCATGTCTGAAGATTATGAAAAGTTTCATGAAATTCCTCCCTTCAAAGTCAAGGCTGACCCAAGCATCCTGATAAACGATGAATATTATCCATGGTTACGGCACAATAAGCAAATGACACAAGCGAAGAAAAAGTGAAGACTTTATCCCGCAACTATTATGATGATACCATGCCAACTTTGTAACAGATGGTTATGATACCATTGTCCGTTTTGTACATGCACATGCTATGTGGGTGAAATTATGATACCATGCCAAGTTTCAACTTTTTCAGAGTTCATTTGAAATGCTTTAATGTCTTATGGTTCGGCCCTCGTAATACCATTAATCCCGTTTCACTCCTTGTCAACTATGTTCTCACCAAGAACACTCTCAAGAGGGCAGCCACGTGGGCCATTGGTCCCGGTTCATCTGGACCTTTTGGTCCCGGTTCCACGCACGAACCAGGACCAATGCGCCTCGCCCCTGGCCCATGACCATTAGTCCCGGTTTGTGCCACAAACCGGGACTAAAGGGTTGGTCCTCGTTGCGCTTAGAGTTTAGTCCCAGCTTGCCAACCGAAGGGCGCTCACACCGGTTTATAAGCCCGTCCCTCTCTGCCTTGTTGAGCTCCTCTCAAAATGAAAATAGATGCCCCTATACAGGGAATTTGACCTAAATTTATAGTGAATTTCTCTGAAATTCATAGAAATTTATTATGAATTTAGGTTGAATTTTCTCTATAGGCGCATCTGATACGTCTCCAACGCATCTATAATTTTTGATTTCTCCATGCTACTTTATCCACTGTTTTGGACTATATTGGGCTTTATTTTCCACTTTTATATTATTTTTGGGACTAACCTATTAACCGGAGGCCCAGCCCAGAATTGTTGTTTTTTTTGCCTATTTCAGTGTTTCGAAGAAACGGAATATCAAACGGAGTCCAAACAGAATGAAACCTTCGGAAACGTGATTTTCTCACGGAACGTGATCCAGAGACTTGGACCCTACTCAAGAAGTAATGTGAGGCGGTCACAAGGGTGGGGCGCCCCTGCCTCGTGGGCCCCTTGTTGCTCCACCGACGTACTCCTTCCTCCTATATATACCCTACGCACCCCCAAACGATCGAGCAGGAGCCAAAGAACCTAATTCCACCGCCAACTTCCTCAGATCCACGAGATCCCATCTTGGGGCCTGTTAGGAGCTCATGGGAGGGCATCCACCATGGAGGGCTTCTACATCATCACCATAGCCCCTCCGATGAAGTGTGAGTAGTTTACTTCAGACCTTGGGTCCATAGCTAGTAGCTAGATGGCTTCTTCTCTCTTTTGGATCTCAATACAATGTTCTCCCCTCTCTCGTGGAGATCTATTCGATGTAATCTTCTTTTTTGCGGTGTGTTTGTTGAGACCGATGAATTGTGGGTTTATGATCCAGCTTATCTATGAATAATATTTGAATCTTCTCTGAATTCTTTTATGTATGATTGGTTATCTTTGCAAGTCTCTTCGAATTATCCGTTTGGTTTGGCCAACTAGATTGGTAGTTCTTGCAATGGGAGAAGTGCATAACTTTGGGTTCAATCTTGCGGTGTCCTTACCCAGTGACAGAAAAGGGTTGCAAGGCACGTATTGTATTGTTGCCATCGAGGATAAAAAGATGGGGTATTTATCATATTGCATGAATTTATTCCTCTACATCATGTCATCTTGCTTAAGGCGTTACTCTGTTTTTAACTTAATACTCTAGATGCATCTTTGGATAGCGGTCGATGAGTGGAGTAATAGTAGTAGATGCAGAATCGTTTCGGTCTACTTGTCTTGGACGTGATGCCTATATACATGATCATACCTAGATATACTCATAACTATGCTCAATTCTGTCAATTGCTCAACAGTAATTTGTTCACCCACCGTAGAATATTTATGCTCTTGAGAGAAGCCTCTAGTGAAACCTATGGCCCCCGGGTCTATTCTCACCATATCAATCTCCATCACTTTAATACTTGCTTTGTTTTTACTTTGCCTTTTACTTTTCACTTTGCATCTATATATACCAAAAATACCAAAAATATTATCTATCATCTCTATCAAATCTCACTCTCGTAAGTGACCGTGAAGGGATTGACAACCCCTAATTGCGTTGGTTGCGAGTAGCTACCGTTTTGTGCAGGTATGAGGGACTTGTGCGTGGCCTCCTACTGGATTGATACCTTGGTTCTCAAAAACTGAGGGAAATACTTACACTACTTTGCTGCATCATCCTCTCCTCTTCGGGGAAATCCAACGCAGTGCTCAAGAGGTAGCAAGAAGGATTTCTGGCGCCGTTGCAAGGGAGTCTACGCAAAAGTCAACCATACCAAGTACCCATCACAATCCCTATCTCTCACATTACATTATTTGCCATTTGCCTCTCGTTTTCCTCTCCCCCACTTCACCCTTGTCGTTTTATTCGCCCTCTCTTTCCCAATCTCCTCCTCTTTTCCCGTTGCCTTTTTCTCGTCCGCTTGTTTGCTCGTGTGTTAGTTTGCTTGCTTGTCGTTATGTATGAAATTGGGGAAATTATTGACGATATGGGCGATAATAATATCATGGAAATTCTGAAGCTCCTGCTGAAGAATCCCCTACCTATCATACAAAAAGATTTCGAATCGATAGTGGTAATATTATTGGAAAAGGAGTTATTCAAGATTTCTTTACTTGTGCTGGTGCTTTACCCTCTATGGGTGGTTCTATTCTCCATAGAACTAGTAGCCTTGCGGACGCTATTGCCATGCTTATCGTTGAACTTGAAAGGCAATTTATGCATATGCACCCTTCTATACAAAGAATTTTCCTAGAATTTTCTAATATTGAACACCCCTCTGTTAAGTGTGCCGCTACTATCTTTTTGGCTCATGAATTCAGATTTATAATAAAAGAAGCCAAAGAAATCTTTGCGCATTATAGGGTGGACGCTGGCCGTCCTCCCATAGAATCTATCCTTTTTGATCAAGAAGAAATAATGCGTTTTCAATCTATCGACTATGTTGCTTTCAATGAAAATCTTAGAAAAAAGGTGCCTACCAATATTTTAATTGATAGAATCTCTGAGCTTAACGATGATTTGGCTATTCGAAACGATGAGTTAGGATGCTCTCTTGAGTATAGGCTCACAAAGTTCTGTCAAAAGAACGCTTATAATGATGAATTGGTTGTGCAATACGAAGGGCCAAAAGAGGAACCTATACCTCCTAAAATTGATCTTGGGGACTTTTGTCCTATTAAATTTAGCCCTTTTGATTAATTTTGCTTGCCTCAAAGAAAACTTGCTGCCGAACGTAGAGAAAATGAAATGAGTTTCACCGATCTATCTTATTACTACGGCACTACCTAGATCTATCCTTGCTTTTATGCCTAGCTAGGGGCGTTAAACGATAGCGCTTGTTGGGAGGCAACCCAATTTTATTTTTAGTTTTTTGCTTTTGCTTCTGTTTAGGAATAAATAATCCATCTAGCCTCTGTTTAGATGTGGTTTTATGTTTTAATTAGTGTTTGTGCCAAGCTATACCTATTGGATCTTCTTGAATGATAGTTATTTGATCTTGCTGTAATTTCCAGAAACTTTGCGCTCAGTGCCCGAATTATTAAAAATCACCAGAACATGAGAAAATACTGATTCCAATTGCTGCTGATCAATAAACAAATTGTCTAGACCTTCTAATTTTGTTAGATTTTTTGGAGTTCCAGAAGTTTGCGTTAGTTACAGATTACTACAGACTGTTCTGTTTTTGACAGATTTTGTTTTGCGTGTGTTGTTTGCTTATTTTGATGAATCTATGGCTAGTAAAATAGTTTATAATCCATAGAGAAGTTGGAATACAGTAGGTTTAAAACCAATATAAATAAATAATGAGTTCATTAGAGTATCTTAAAATAGTCTTTTGTTTTCTTTCTCTAACGGAGCTCGCGATATTTCTATTGAGTTTTGTGTTGTGAAGTTTTCAAGTTTTGGGTGAATTCTTTTGATGGATTATGGAACAAGGAGTGGCAAGAGTCTAAGCTTGGGGATGCCCATGGCACCCCAAGATAATCCAAGGACACCAAAAAGTCAAAGCTTGGGGATGCCCCGGAAGGCATCCCCTCTTTCGTCTACTTCCATCGGTAATTTACTTGGAGCTATATTTTTATTCACCACATGATATGTGTTTTGCTTGGAGCGTCTTGTATCATTTGCGCCTTTGCTTGTTATTTGACCACAATCATCCTTGCTGTACACACCTTTTGAGAGAGCCATACATAAATTGGAATTTGATAGAATACTCTATGTGCTTCACTTATATCTTTTGAGCTTGATAGTTTTGCTCATAGTGCTTCACTTGTATCTTTTGAGCGTGATAATTTTTGCTCTAGTGCTTCACTTAGATCTTTTAGAGCACGGTGGTGGATTTGTTTTATAGAAACTATTGATCTCTCATGCTTCACTTAGATTATTTTGAGAGTCGTTAATAGCATGGTAATTTGCTTAATGTTAATATACTTGGTATTCAGTATATGTGAAACTTTCTTTTGAGTGCGTTGAATATTAAGAAAAGTTTGATGCTTGATAATTGTTTTGAGATATGAAGATGGTGATATTAGATTCATGCTAGTTGAGTAGTTGTGAATTTAAAGAATACTTGTGTTGAAGTTTGTGATTCGCGTAGCATGCACGTATGGTGAACCGTTATGTGATGAACTCGGAGCATGATTTATTTATTGATTGTCTTCCTTATGAGTGGCGGTCGGGGACGAGCGATGGTATTTTCCTACCAATCTATCCCCCTAGGAGCACGCGCGTAATACTTTGCTTTGATAACTTCTAGATTTTTGCAATAAGTATATGAGTTCTTTATGACTAATGTTGAGTCCATGGATTATACGCACTTTTTCCCATCCTTCCACCATTGCTAGCCTCTCTAATACCGTGCACTTTTCACCGGTATCATACACCCACCATATATCTTCCTCAAAACAGCCACCATACCTACCTAATATGGCATTTCCATAGCCATTCCGAGATATATTGCCATGCAACTTTCCACCGTTCCGTTTATTATGACACGCTCCATCATTGTCATATTGCTAGCATGATCATGTAGTTGACATCATATTTGTGGCAAAGCCACCTTTCATAATTCATTCATACATGTCACTCATGAATCATTGCATATCCCGGTACACCGCCGGAGGCATTCATATAGAGTCATACTTTGTTATTAGTATCGAGTTGTAATTATTGAGTTGTAAGAAAAATAAAAGTGTGATGATCATCATTATTAGAGCATTGTCCCAAGTGAGGAAAGGATGATGGAGACTATGATTCCCCGACAAGTCGGGATGAGACTCCGGATGAAAAAAAAAGAAAAATGAAAAAAAGAGGCCATAAAAAAGAGAAAAGGCCCAAATAAAAAAAAGAAAAAAATGAGAGAAAAAGAGAGAAGGGACAATGTTACTATCCTTTTACCACACTTGTGCTTTAAAGTAGCACCATGATCTTCATGATAGAGAGTCTCTCATTTTGTCACTTTCATATACTAGTGGGAATTTTTCATTATAAGAACTTGGCTTGTATATTCCAATGATGGGCTTCCTCAAATGCCCTAGGTCTTCGTGAGCAAGCGAGTTGGATGCACACCCACTTAGTTTCTTTTGTTGAGCTTTCATATACTTATAGCTCTAGTGCATCCGTTGCATGGCAATCCCTACTCACTCACATTGATATCTATTGATGGGCATCTCCATAGCCCGTTGATACGCCTAGTTGATGTGAGACTATCTTCTCCTTTGTGTCTTCTCCACAACCACCATTCTATTCCACATAGAGTGCTATATCCATGGCTCACGCTCATGTATTGCGTGAAGATTGAAAAAGTTTTGAAAATGTTAAAGTATGAAACAATTGCTTGGCTTGTCATCGGGGTTGTGCATGATTTAAATATTTTGTGTGGGGAAGATGGAGCATAGCCAGACTATATGATTTTGTAGGGATAACTTTCTTTGGCCATGTTATTTTGAGAAGACATAATTGCTTAGTTAGTATGCTTGAAGTATTATTATTTTTATGTCAATATGAACTTTTGTCTTGAATCTTTCGGATCTGAATATTCATACCACAATTAAGAAGATTTACATTGAAATTATGCCAAAGTATCACTCCGCATAAAAAATTCTCTTTTTACCATTTACCTACTCGAGGACGAGCAGGAATTAAGCTTGGGGATGCCTGATATGTCTCCAACGCATTTATAATTTTTGATTGCTCCATGCTACTTTATCTACTGTTTTGGACTATATTGGGCTTTATTTTCCACTTTTATATTATTTTTGGACTAACCTATTAACCGGAGGCCCAGCCCAGAATTGCTGTTTTTGCCTATTTCAGTGTTTCGAAGAAACGGAATATCAAACGGAGTCCAAACAGAATGAAACCTTCGGAAACGTGATTTTCTCACCGAACGTGATCCAAGAGACTTGGACCCTACTCCAAGAAGTAACAGAGGCGGTCACGAGGGTGGGGGGCACGCCCCCCTGCCTCATGGGCCCCCTGTTGCTCCACCGACGTACTCCTTCCTCCTATATATACCTAGTACCCACAAACGATCAGAACAGGAGCCAAAAAAACCTAATTCCACCGCCGCAACTTCCTGTATCCATGAGATCCTATCTTGGGGGTTGTTCCGAAGCTCCGCCGGAGGGGGCATCCACCACGGAGGGCTTCTACATCATCACCATAGCCCCTCCGATGAAGTGTTAGTAGTTTAGTTCAGACCTTCGGGTCCATAGCTAGTAGCTAGATGGCTTCTTCTCTCTTTTTGGATCTCAATACAATGTTCTCCCCTCTCTCGTGGAGATCTATTCGATGTAATCTTCTTTTTGCAAAGTGTGTTTGTTGAGACCGATGAATTGTGGGTTTATGATCCAGCTTATCTATGAATAATATTTGAATCTTCTCTGAATTCTTTTATGTATGATTGGTTATCTTTGCAAGTCTCTTGAATTATCCGTTTGGTTTGGCCAACTAGATTGGTAGTTCTTGCAATGGGAGAAGTGCATAGCTTTGGGTTCAATCTTGCGGTGTCCTTACCCAAAGGATGTAAAAGGGTTGCAAGGCACGTATTGTATTGTTGCCATTGAGGATAACAAGATGGGGTATTTATCATATTGCATGAATTTATTCCTCTACATCATGTCATCTTGCTTAAGGCGTTACTCTGTTTTTAACTTAATACTCTAGATGCATGTTGGATAGCGGTCGATGAGTGGAGTAATAGTAGTAGATGCAGAATCGTTTCGGTCTACTTGTCTCGGACGTGATGCCTATATACATGATCATACCTAGATATACTCATAACTATGCTCAATTCTGTCAATTGCTCAACAGTAATTTGTTCACCCACCGTAGAATATTTATGCTCTTGAGAGAAGCCTATAGTGAAACCTATGGCCCCCGGGTCTATTCTCATCATATCAATCTCCATCACTTTAATAGTTGCTTTGTTTTTACTTTGCCTTTTACTTTTCACTTTGCATCTATATATACCAAAAATACCAAAAATATTATCTATCATCTCTATCAGATCTCACTCTCGTAAGTGACCGTGAAGGGATTGACAACCCCTAATTGTGTTGGTTGCGAGTAGCTATCGTTTTGTGCAGGTACGAGGGACTTGTGCGTGGCCTCCTACTGGATTGATACCTTGGTTCTCAAAAACTGAGGGAAATATTTACGCTACTTTGCTGCATTATCCTCTCCTCCTCGGGGAAATCCAACGCAGTGCTCAAGAGGTAGCAGCATCTATGTTCATTTTTTTAGTAAAGTTAATCACAAACTTGTGATTCACACAAATTTCAAAGAATTCAAATTTTAACTATTCAAATTTGAAAACTAATGGCACTAACAGAAAGTTTATAATTTTTCTAAAACTAATGGCACTAACAGAAAGTTTATAATTTTACTGACCTAAAAGCAAAAAGAATTAAAAATAAAGCAAAATACAAAAGAAAATAAATAATGTAGAAAACAAAACAAAAAACTGGACACAAAATAAAAATAGCAACAATAAGTATTTTGTTGTAAGGAGAAACAAAATAAAATAAATAAAGCAACAAAGAAAACAAAAAAACAAAAAAGTGTTTTCAAATTTGAAAACGGATGGCACTAACAGAAAGATTATAATTTTTCTAAAACTAAAAGCAAAAAAGAAATAAAAAATAAAGCAAAAAACAAAAGAAAATAAATAATGCAGAAAACAAAACAAAAAAACTGGGAAAAAATAAAATTGGCAACAATAAGTATTTTGTTGTAAGTAGAAACAAAATAAAATAAATAAAGCAAGAAAGAAAACAAAAAACGAAAAAAGTGTTTTCAAATTTGAAAACTAATGGACCTAACAGAAAGTTTATAATTTTTCTAAAACTAAAAGCAAAAAGAATTAAAAAAATAAAGAAAAAAACAAAAGAAAATAAATAATGCAAAAAACGAAACAAAAAAACTGAAAAAAATAAAAATACCAGCAATAAGTAAAGAAAACAAAAAAAAAACAAAAAAAGTGCCACCTACTGGGCCCGCACAGCATGAGTACGACTAGAAACCCTACCATGGGCCAGGATTCAGGCCCGCAGGAGGCCCAGTAGGCCCACAGGCAGATAAGTGACTTTAGGCCCGTAAGCCTACATTTGAGAGGCGCTTATAAACCACTGTCGAGCCCTCTCGGCTAGCGAGGTGGGACTAAACATCCCACCGCACCACGCCAGTTCCAGCACAAAGCCTTTGGTCCCGGTTGGTGCCACCAACCGGGACTAAAAGGGTGCATTGGTACCGGTTCGTGGCACAAACCGCGACCAATGCCCCCCTTTAGTCCCGGTTGGTGCCACCAAAGGCCGCCGCTTCCCGCCCTTTGGGCTGCTGAAAAGAGGCCTTTGGTCCCGGTTGGAGGCACCAACCGGGACTAAAGGGGGCATTGGTCCCGGTTCGTGCCACGAACTGGGACCAATGGCTTTGCTATATAAGCAAAGACTTAGCGTTTTTCATATCCTCTCTGCAGTTGCCCGCGCCGACGCCGCCGCCAGGCTGCCCGATTCACACCCCGCTGACGCCGTCGCCACCCCCGTCGCCGCCCGCGCCGTCACCACCAGCGCCGCCCGGCGTCGTCGCCGCGTGCCACCTCGGCTATTGCGGTCACCTCCCGCGCCGCCCGCCGCTGCTGCCACTCCTCGTGCCTGCCGCCTGACGCGCCGCCGCCTGCCACCTGCAGCCACGCCCTTGTGAGCACTGGCGCACTGCCCCTCCGCCGCCGCCGTTGTTTTTAGTTATATATATATATATATATGCTATTTTTTACATGTTTTTAGATGTTTTTATATTTTCATATATGTATGTATGTATTTTTTTAGATATATGTATTTCTTATGTATGTTTATATATGTATGTATGTATTTTTTACATGTTTTTTGTATGAATGTATGTATTTTTTCAATTGTAATATGCATGGTGTTTTAAAAATACATGAATTTTAGTACATTAATGTTCTCTGATTTAGTACATTAATTTTAGGTTAGTTTCATTTTAAAAAAAGTTTTATATATTTAGGAAGAAGGAAGAGAAGGAAGAAGGAAGAAGAAGAAAAAGTTTTATATATGCAAAAGTTACATTTTTGGAAAAGTTTTATATATCTAGCTAGAAAGAAGGAAGAAGAAGAAAAAGAAGGATAGGAAAAAGGAAAATAAGAAGAGGAAGAAAGGAGAAGAAGAGGAGAGGAAGAAGAGGAGAAATAAATAAGAAGAGGAAAAAAGAAGAAAAAGAAGAGGAGAAGAAGAAAGGAATTCTATTTTTTCTTCTTCTCCTCTTTTTTTTCTTCTTTTTTTCTCTTTGATCTTCTCCTCTGTCCTCGTCGATATACCCCTCCCGATAACTTCAACACGAGGGGGGGGGTCGATATACCCCCTCCCCGATAATATTATTTTCCCATGTACGTATGTCGTGTCGATATAAACTCCCGATAACTTCAACACGTGGGGGGTCGTTATACCTCCCGATAACTTCAACACGAGGGGAGGGTCGATATACCCCTCCCGATAACTTCAACACGTGAAATTCGATATACCCGTCCCCATTACTATTATTTTCCCATGTACGTATGTAAATGCGTTGTCGATATAAACCCCTCCCGATAACTTCAACACGTGGTGGGGGGTCGATATACCCCTCCGATAACTTCAACACGTGGGGAATTCGATATACCCCCTCCCGATAATATTATTTTCCCATGTACGTATGTAAATGCGTTGTCGATATAAACCCTCCCCGATAACTTCAACACGTGGGGGTAGATATACCCCTCCGATAACTTCAACACGTGGGGGGTCGATATACCCCTCCCGATAACATTATTTTCCGTGTATGTATCTCGTCGTTGTCGATATTACCCCCTTGAAGCGTTGTCGAGGCCACCCCAAACCCTAGAGAAGCAACGTCGAGGCCACTAATTAATATGATTCCTTACTGTGATTAGCTAGCTAGTTCTACGTTTTCCACTAGCTAATATATCCATTTGTCATGTTTGAATAATAATTGCCATGTTGTAAATATTGTAGAAACTATGGACAACCCCCGAGACGAAGCACAAGAAGCGTTGTTGGGGGACATAATCGCACAAGGAAGTGATGTCGTCTGCTCGTTGTTTCTCAACGACACCGATGGGATGGAAGGAGAGGGTGAAGAAGCAGCTGGCTATGATTATGATGGCTCCGGTGACCTAATGCCGGCGCAAGAAGGAGACCATGAGGACAGCTCCGGTGACCCAATGATGGTGCAAGAAGTAGACCGTGATGACGGCTCCGGTGACCGAACCGAGTCCGACCAGGTATATATATTCGTTAAGCCTGTGCTGACTAGCTAATTTATGCATTCATTGTTTTGGTATGTACACATATTAATTAACTCTTGTCTTTGTTCTTTTTTATAGCCCTCCGGATCGAGCACAACTTTGGTAAAGAGACGAGGCTCGAAGAAAAAGTTGAGCTCGGATGAAAGGTTTGAGATCATAGCAATCGCTATGACGGCCAACCGATTGAACCCATCCGGACAAAGAATGCATTTGTTGCTCGGTGCGGGGTTACGGTTAGGGACAAGATCCCGATCAGCATCCACCAATGGTATAAGCCTAAGAACGAAGAACCTGAGGTGTCTTATGTCAATGATATGCAGAAAAATGATCTTTGGACTGAGCTGAAGTCAAATTTCACCCTACCGCCAGAGGATGATCCGGAGAAGCCAGTTAAAGAGCAATTAATCAATTCTTTTGCTCTTAAGAAGATGGCAGACCTATTCAGGAGGTGGAAGAAAGACCTGAATATGTTTGTCGACAAAAAAGAGACACCAGAATTCAAGGGCAAATATGAGAAGATCAGAGATCACTGGCCCGCATTTGTAGCCCACAAGACATCGGCAAAGAGTAAGAAGATGTCGGCGACAAACAAGCAAAATGCTGCGAAGAAGAAGCTTCACCATCGCGACGGGTCGTGGCTACCTCAAAGCCCGGCCTAAGTGGGCCAAGGCTGAGAATGATCTCGTTGATAAAGGGATCGAACCAGAGACAATGAATCGCCAGACTGCTGCGGACTTGGTTCTTCGGGGCTGGCGGAACCTTGGACCCTGTATCAGGGAAGTGCATTTGGACGAACGGGTAATTGGAAATACCAGTCAAGAGGCTTCAGCACTATACCGATGCAGCGCAGCAAGGGACGTTCGTTCCAGACAGAGAGAACGACGAGCTCACAATGGCCCTCGGGAATCCTGAGCACCCTGGACGGACACGAGGCACGCCAGGCTCCGTTCTGTGGAAGGCTGGTTTTCCGGACGCATGCGGTTACAAATGTCAGGAGAGGAGGAAAAAAGTGCAGCAGACCCAACTGCAGGCGCTACACGCAAGGGTACAAGCGATAGAGGAATGAGAAGCAAATCGCAGCAAACGAACTGCCGAAGCTTCCCTCGAAGCTACCCCGCCATCTCAGCAGAGAAGCAGCGTGGCTTCCACCGAGATGCTTCAGCCGGAGCATGTCTTGACGGCTCCTGCCAACTATCCCGTGGATGCTATCACGGAGTCTCAAAATTACCACCTTATGACGCAATGGATGAATTTGAAGGTCAAGGCGGCTGTTGACTCTGTTAATCCTACTGAACCCGGCGCAACTTTTCACTGCCGGCTGATTCCAGAAGGATATGCTAGGGTGATGGTGGATGAAATAACGGAGGGATTTGAGGACCTCCAGCTTGACCACCCTACCGGTGAAGGGGAGACTAGGCTGGGTTACGCTCAAGACTCCATGCCTATGGCGGAAGGAGCTCATCAACCTTCCGAACTTGACGCCTCCTCCTCCTCCTCCGGCGAGTCAGGGCACTCCGCCTCCTCCACCGCCTCCTCCTCCGGCGAGTGACGATCAGGGCACTCGGCCTCCTTCTTCGGCGCGTGGCGGCACTCCGCCTCCTTCTCCGCCTGCGCCGGCGCGCCCGAGCAGCCAACCTCCTCCTTCGGCGCGTCGTAGTCCTTCTCCTCCGCCTCGTAAGCAAGGAAAGAAGACAGTTGCTCTGTCTGCTCTGCCGGCGTCTAGCAGTACATCCAGAGGCGGGAGGAAATGTTGGAAATATGCTCTAGAGGTAATAATAAATTAGTTATTATTATTATATTTCCTTGTTCATGATAATCGTTTATTATCCATGCTATAATTGTATTGATAGGAAACTCAGATACATGTGTGGGTACATAGACAACACCATGTCCCTAGTAAGCCACTAGTTGACTAGCTCGTTGATCAATAGATGGTTACGGTTTCCTGACCATGGACACTAGATGTCGTTGATAATGGTATCACATCATTAGGAGAATGATGTGATGGAAAAGACCCAATCCTAAGCCTAGCACAAAGATCGTGTAGTTCGTATGCTAAAGCTTTTCTAATGTCAAGTATCATTTCCTTAGACCATGAGATTGTGCAACTCCCGGATACCGTAGGAATGCTTTGGGTGTACCAAACGTCACAACGTAACTAGGTGGCTATAAAGGTACACTACGGGTATCTCCGAAAGTGTCTGCTAATGGCACGAATCAAGACTGGGATTTGTCACTCCGTGTGACGGAGAGGTATCTCTGGGCCCACTCGGTAGGACATCATCATAATGTGCACAATGTGACCAAGGAGTTGATCACGGGATGATGTGTTACGGAACAAGTAAAGAGACTTGTCGGTAACGAGATTGAACAAGGTATCGGGATACCGACGATCGAATCTCGGGCAAGTACTATACCGGTAGACAAAGGGAATTGAATACGGGATTGATTGAGTCTTCGACATCGTGGTTCATCCGATGAGATAATCGTGGAACATGTGGGAGCCAACATGGGTATCCAGATCCCGCTGTTGGTTATTGGCCGGAGAGTTGTCTCGGTCATGTCTGCATGGTTCCCGAACCCGTAGGGTCTACACACTTAAAGGTTCGGTGACGCTAGGGTTGTAAAGATATTAGTATGCGGTAACCCGAAAGTTGTTTGGAGTCCCGGATGAGATCCCGAATGTCACGAGGAGTTCCGGAATGGTCCGGAGGTAAAGATTTATATATAGGAAGTCCAGTTTCGGCCACCAGGAAAGTTTCGGGGGTCATCGGTATTGTACCGGGACCACCGGAAGGGTCCCGGGGGTCCACCGGGTGGGGCCACCTATCCCGGAGGGCCCCATGGGCTGAAGGGACGTGGGAACCAGCCCCTGGTGGGCTGGTGCGCCCCCCTTGGGCTTCCCATGCGCCTAGGGTTGGAAACCCTAAGGGGTGGGGGCGCCTCCAATTGGCTTGGAGGCCAAGCCACCCTTAGGGCAGCCGCCCCTCCTAGATGGGATCTACAAGGGCCGACGCCCCCTAGGCCTCTATATATAGTGGAGGGAGGGAGGGCAGCCGCACCTGAGTCCTGGCGCCTCCCTCCCTCCCGTGACACCTCTTCCTCCCGGCTTGCGCGAGCGAGCCCTGCCGGGATCCCGCTATTTCCACCACCACGCCGTCGTGCTGCTGGATCTCCATCAACCTCTCCTTCCCTTGCTGGATCAAGAAGAAGGAGATGTCTCTCCCAACCGTACGTGTGTTGAACGCGGAGGTGCCGTCCGTTCGGCGCTAGGATCATCGGTGATTTGGATCACGACGAGTACGACTCCATCAACCTCGTTCACTTGAACGCTTCCGCTTAGCGATCTACAAGGGTATGTAGATGCACTCCCCTTCCCCTCGTTGCTAGATTACTCCATAGATTGATCTTGGTGATGCGTAGAAAATTTTGAATTTCTGCTATGTTCCCCAACAGTGGCATCATGAGCTAGGTCTATGCGTAGTTTCTATGCACGAGTAGAAGACAAGTTGTTGTGGGTGTTGATTTTGTTCAAATATGCTTACCGTTACTAGTCCAATCTTGTTTCGACGGTATTGTGGGATGAAGTGGCCCGGACCGACCTTACACGTACACTTACGTGAGACAGGTTCCACCGACTGAGATGCACTGTTGCATAAGGTGGCTAGCGGGTGCCAGTCTCTCCCACTTTAGTCGGATCGGATTCGATGAAAAGGATCCTTATGAAGGGTAAATATCAATTGACATACCACGTTGTGGTTTTTGCGTAGGTAAGAAATATTCTTGCTAGAAACCCATAGCAGCCACGTAAAACATGCAAACAACAATTAGAGGACGTCTAACTTGTTTTTGCAGGGTATGCTATGTGATGTGATATGGCCAAAAGAATGTGATGAATGATATGTGATGTATGCGATTGATCATGTTCTTGTAATAGGAATCACGACTTGCATGTCGATGAGTATGACAACCGACAGGAGCCATAGGAGTTGTCTTAATTTATTGTATGATCTGCGTGTCAATGAACAACGCCATGTAATTACTTTACTTTATTGCTAAATCGTTAGCCATAGTAGTAGAAGTAATAGTTGGCGAGACAAGTTCATGGAGACACGATGATGGAGATCATGATGATGGAGATCATGGTGTTATGACGGTGACGATGACGATCATGGAGCCCCGAAGATGGAGATCAAAAGGAGCAAAATGATATTGGCCATATCATGTCACTTTTTGATTGCATGTGATGTTTATCATGTTTATGCATCTTATTTGCTTAGAAAGACGGTAGTAATAAGATGATACCTCATTAAAAGTTCAAGAAAGTGTTCCCCCTAACTGTGCACCGTTGCGAAAGTTCATTGTTTCGAAGCACCACGTGATGATCGGGTGTGATAGATTCTAACGTTCACATACAACGGGTGTAAGCCAGATTTACACACGTGAAACACTTAGGTTGACTTGACGAGCCTAGCATGTACAGACATGGCCTCGGAACACAAGAGACCGAAAGGTCGAGCATGAGTCGTATGGTAGATACGATCAACATGAAGATGTTCACCGATGATGAATAGTCTGTCTCACGTGATGATCGGACACACCCTAGTTGACTCGGATCATGTAATCACTTAGATGACTAGAGGGATGTCTATCTGAGTGGGAGTTCATAAGATGAACTTAATTATCCTGAACATAGTCAAAAGGTTTTTGCAAATTATGTCGTAGCTCGCGCTTTAGTTCTACTGTTTTAGATATGTTCCTAGAGAAAATTCAGTTGAAAGTTGATAGTAGCGATTATGCGGACTAGGTCCGTAAACTGAGGATTGTCCTCGTTGCTTCGTAGAAGGCTTATGTCCTTAATGCACCACTCAGTGTGTTGAACCTCGAACGTCGTGTGTGGATGTTGCGAACATCTGACATACACGTTTTGATAACTACGTGATAGTTCAGTAATGTTAAACGGTTTAGAGTTGAGGCACTGAAGACGATTTCGAAACGTCGCGAAACATATGAGATGTTTCGAGGGCTGAAATTGGGATTTCAGGCTCGTGCCCACATCAAGAGGTATAAGACCTCCGGCGAGTCTCTTAGCCTGCAAACTAAGGGAGAAAAGCTCAATCGTTGAGCTTGTGCTCAGATTGTCTGAGTACCACAATCACTTGAATCGAGTGGGAGTTAATCTTCCAGATGAGATAGTGATGTTTCTCCAAAGTCATTTCCACCAAGCTACTAGAGCTTCGTGATGAACTATAACATATCAGGGATAGATATGATGATCCTTAAGCTATTCGTGATGTTTGACACCGCGAAAGTAGAAGTCAAGAAGGAGCATCAATTGTTGATGGTTAGTAGAACCATTAGTTTCAAGAAGGGCAAGGGCAAGAAGGGATACTTCATGAAATGGCAAATCAGTTGCTGCTCTAGTGAAGAAACCCAAGGTTGAACCTGAAACCGAGACTAAGTGCTTCTGATATAAGGGGAACAGTCACTGAAGTGGAAATACCCTAGATACTTGGTAAATGAGAAAGGCTTGCAAGGTCGATAGAAGTATATTGGATATACATTATGTTAATGTGTACTTTACTAGTACTCCTAGTAGCACCAGGGTATTAGATATCGGTTCGGTTGCTAAGTGTTAGTAACTCGAAATAAAAGCTACAGAGTAAACGGAGACTAGCTGAAGGCGAGGTGACGATATGTGTTGGAAGTATTTCCAAGGTTGATGTGATCAAACATCGCACGCTCCCTCTACCATCGGGATCGGTGTTAAACCTAAATAATTGTTATTTGGTGTTTGCGTTGAGCATAGACATGATTGGATTATGTCTATACTTAATCTGATTATTCATTTAAGGAGAATAATGATTACTCTGTTTATTTGAACAATACCTTCAATGGTCTTGCACCTAAAATGAATGGTTTATTGAATCTCGATCGTAGTGATACACATGTTCATGCCAAAAGATATAAGATACTAATGATAGTACCACCTACTTGTGGCACTGCCATGTAAGTCATATTGGTATAAAACGCATGAAGAAGCTCCATGTTGATGGATCTTTGGACTCACTCGTTTTTGAAAAGATTGAGACATGCGAACCATGTCTATTGGTGTATACGCATGAAGAACCTCCATGCAGATGGATCGTTTGGACTCACTTGATTTTGAATCACTTGAGACATGCAAATCATACCACATGGGCAAGATGACTGAAAAGCCTCGGTTTTAGTAAGATGGAACAAGAAAGCAACTTGTTGGAAGTAATACATTTTGATGTGTGCAGTCCAATGAGTGCTGAGGCACTTGATGGATATCGTTATGTTCTTACTTCACAGATGATTTGAGTAGATACTGAGTATATTTACTTGATGAAATACAAGTCTGAATTATTGAAAGGTTCAAGTAATTTCAGAGTGAAGTTGAAGATCATCGTGACAAGAGGATAAAATGTCTATGATATGATCATAGAAATGAATATCTGAGTTACGTGTTTGGTACACAACTAAGACATTGTGGAAATTGTTTCACAACTAATGCCGCCTGGAACACCATAGTGTGATGGTGTGTCCGAACATCATAGTTGCACCCTATTGGATGTGGTGCAAACCATGATGTATCTTATCGTATTACCACTATCGTTTATGGGTTAGGCATTAGAGACAACCGCATTCACTTTAAATAGGGCACCATGCAATTCCGTTGAGACGACACCGTATGAACTATGGTCTAGAGAAACCTAAGCTGTCGTTTCTTAAAAGTTTGGGGCTGCGACGCTTATGCGGAAAAGTTTCATGCTGATAAGCTCGAACCCAAAGCGGATAAATGCATCTTCATAGGACACCCAAAACAGTTGGGTATACCTCCTGTCTCAGATCCGGAAGCAAAAGGGATTGTTTCTAGAATCAGGTCCTTTCTCGAGGAAAAGTTTCTCTCGAAAGAATTGAGTGGGAGGGTGGTGGAGACTTGATGAGGTTATTGAACCGTCACTTCAACTAGTGTGTAGCAAGGCACAGGGAGTTGTTCCTGTGGCACCTACACCAATTGAAGTGGAAGCTTATGATAGTGATCCTGAAACTTCAGATCAAGTCACTACCAAACCTCGTAGGTCGACAAGGATGTGTACTGCTTCAAAGTGGTACTTAATCCTGTCTTAGGAGGTCATGTTGCTAGACAACAATGAACCTACGAGCTATGGAGAAGCGATGGTGGGCCCGGATTCCGGCAAATGGAGGCCATAAAATCCGAGAGAGGATCCATGTATGAAAACAAAGTGTAGACTTTGGAAGAACTACTTAATGGTCGTAAGGCTGTTGGGTACAGATGGATTCTAAGAGGGAAGACAGACAATGATGGTATGTGTCACCATTAAGAAAGCTCGACTTGTCGCTAAGATGTTTCCGAGCAAGTTCAAGGAGCTGACTACGATGAGACTTTCTCACTTTCGTAGTGATGCTAAGAGTCTGTTGGAATCTTATTAGCGATTCTTGCATTATTTATGAAATCTTGCGAGATAGGATGTCAAAACATTGTTTCCTCGAAAATTTTCTTGAGGAAAGGTTGCATGTGATACAACCAGAAGGTTTTTGTCAATCCTAAAAGATGCTAACAAGTATGCAAAGCTCCAGCAATCCTTCTAAGGACTGGAGTAAGCATCTCGGAGTTGGAATATACGCTTTGATGAGAAGATCAAAGATTTTGGGTTTATACGAAGTTTATTGGAAACTTGTATTTCCAAAGAAGTGAGTGGGAGCACTATAGCATTTCTGATGAGTATATGTTGTTGACTATTGTTGATCAGAAATGACGTAGAGTTTCTGGAAAGCATATAGGGTTATTTGAAAAGTGTTTTTCAACAGAAAACCTGGATTAAGCTACTTGAACATTGAGCATCAAGATTTATAAGGATAGATCAAAATCGCTAGATAGTACTTTCAAATGAGTACGCACCGTGACAAGATTTTTGAAGGAGTTCAAAATAGATCGGCAGAGAAGGAGTTCTTGGCTGTGTTATAAGGTGTGAGTGTTGAGTAAGACTCAAGACCTGACCACGGCAGAATAGAGAGAAAGGACGAAGGTCGTCCCCTATGCTTAGACGTAGGCTCCATAGTATGCTATGCCGTGTCTTGCACTGATGTGTGCCTTGCCACATGTCTGGCAAGAGGGTACAAAGGTGATCAAGGAGTGGATCACCAGATAGCGGTCAAAATTATCCTTAGAGGAATAAGGATATGTTTCTCGGTTATGGAGGTGATAAAGAGTTCGACGTGAAGAGTTGTGTCGATGCAAGCTTTAACACCTATCCGAATGACTCTGAGTAGCAAACCGGATACGTATAGTGGAGTAACCATTTGGAATAGCTCCAAGTGGAGCGTGGAAGCAGCATTTACAATATGACCTAGAGATTTGCGAACTAAATACGGATCTGAATGTTGCAGACCCGTTGACTAAAACCTCTCTCACAAGCAAAACATGATCAAACCCCAGAACTCATTGAGTCTTAATCACATGATGATTTGAACTAGTTTATTGACACTAGTAAAATCTTTGGATGTTGGTCACATGGCGATGTGACCTGTGAGTGTTAATCACATGGCGATGTGAACTAGACTATTGACTCTAGTGCAAGTGGGAGACTGTTGGAAATATGCTCTAGAGGCAATAATAAATTAGTTATTATTATTATATTTCCTTGTTCATGATAATCGTTTATTATCCATGCTATAATTGTATTGATAGGAACCTCAGATACATGTGTGGGTACATAGACAACACCATGTCCCTAGTAAGACTCTAGTTGACTAGCTCGTTGATCAATAGATGGTTACGGTTTCCTGACCATGGACATTGGATGTCGTTGATAACGGGATCACATCATTAGGAGAATGATGTGATGGACAAGACCCAATCCTAAGCCTAGCACAAAGATCGTGTAGTTCGTATGCTAAAGCTTTTCTAATGTCAAGTATCATTTCCTTAGACCATGAGATTGTGCAACTCCGGATACCGTAGGAATGCTTTGGGTGTACCAAAGCGTCCTGGCAATCGGGTGGCTATAAAGGTGCACTACGGGTATCTTCGAAAGTGTCTGTTGGGTTGGCACGAATCAAGACTGGGATTTGTCAATCCGTGTGACGAAGAGGTATCTCTGGGCCCACTCGGTAGGACATCATCATAATGTGCACAATGTGACCAAGGAGTTGATCACGGGATGATGTGTTACGGAACGAATAAAGAGACTTGCCGGTAACGAGATTGAACAAGGTATCGGGATACCGATGATCGAATCTCGGGCAAGTACTATACCGGTAGACAAAGGGAACTGAATACGGGATTGATTGAGTCCTCGACATTGTGGTTCATCTGATGAGATCATCGTGGAACATGTGGGAGCCAACATGGGTATCCAGATCCCGCTGTTGGTTATTGGCCGGAGAGTTGTCTCGGTCATGTTTGCATGGTTCCCGAACCCGTAGGGTCTACACACTTAAGGTTTGGTGACGCTAGGGTTGTAGAGATATTAGTATGCGGTAACCCGAAAGTTGTTTGGAGTCCCGGATGAGATCCCGAATGTCACGAGGAGTTCCGGAATGGTCCGGAGGTAAAGATTTATATATAGGAAGTCCAGTTTCGACTACCAGGAAAGTTTCGGGGGTCATCGGTATTGTACCGGGACCACCGGAAGGGTCCCGGGGGTCCACCGGGTGGGGCCACCTATCCCGGAGGGCCCCATGGGCTGAAGGGGCGTGGGAACCAGCCCCTGGTGGGCTGGTGCGCCCCCCTGGGCCTCCCATGCGCCTAGGGTTGGAAACCCTAAGGGGTGGGGGCGCCTCCACTTGGCTTGGAGGCCAAGCCACCCCTAGGGCAGCCGCCCCCCTCCCTAGATGGGATCTACAAGGGGCCGACGCCCCCCCTAGGCCTCTATATATAGTGGAGGGGAGGGAGGGCATGCCGCACCTGAGTCCCTGGCGCCTCCCTCCCTCCCGTGACACCTCTTCCTCCCCGCTTGCGCTTGGCGAAGCCCTGCCGGGATCCCGCTATTTCCACCACCACGCCGTCGTGCTGCTGGATCTCCATCAACCTCTCCTTCCCTTGCTGGATCAAGAAGAAGGAGATGTCTCTCCCAACCGTACGTGTGTTGAACGCGGAGGTGCCGTCCGTTCGACGCTAGGATCATCGGTGATTTGGATCACGACGAGTACGACTCCATCAACCCCGTTCACTTGAACGCTTCCGCTTAGCGATCTACAAGGGTATGTAGATGCACTCCCCTTCCCCTCGTTGCTAGATTACTCCATAGATTGATCTTGGTGATGCGTAGAAAATTTTGAATTTGTGCTACGTTCCCCAACAGGAAATACAGATTCGGTCCTTCTCTGAAGACTCCAGAGAAGTTACCATACGAGATGACCCCGGAGGAGAACGCGAAGATCGCGCGAACCGAAGTGAAGGACTGGTTTCAAGGGTTGAAAGCACATAGACATCCACCTCCGGAGGAGAAGGTAGATCCGGTGAAAGCGAAGTGCACTCTGGCTGCCCTGAGAAAACCACCAAAGTCTCTGCCGAAAGGCAACTATGAGCCCATTCTTGGAAAGACATTTGTCGAAGCGGAGCGGTCGGGAAGTACTGTCAGTGATCAAAGGAGAAAAGAACGACGAGCTGGGAAACAAATTGCTCAGCTCGGTGAACAAGCGAAGCAATCGTGCCCCCCGCTCAAGGTGCCTAGCGACATCGTCGCTAATGATCCGAGGATGGTGCCCGGTTATAGCAATCTTGGAGATTACCTGCCCGACTATGTACATTATGATTTCTTGGAGGTGGAGGCGGTACACAGATTCGAGTACGGGAAGCCTCTCGTCAATGGTGAAAGATCTCTAACAACGATGATGCGAAGATTGCATGATTGGTACATGAAAACCTGCAGAGAGTCTGGGGGGGGGGGGGGGGGAAAACTTTGACGCTGAGAGTTAGAGAGGAGCATGACCTCGTTAGAATTGAACTGTTGAATTATCCATTTGAGGAGTTCTTCCAGTTTTTCAATCAAAGGGCCCTCGATAAAGCAACGGTCACCTACTACTGTCTGTAAGTACTACTACTTCTGTCATTAAGTCTCTCTATATAGGTCAGCTCTTTCATTGCATGTATTTATAATTATCCTCACTATATTATGCAGATTGAAGATCGCCAAATTGAAGAAAAGACAAGTCGGTGATATTGGGTTCATTAACACAAATCTCATAGATGCAACTGAGGTTAAATTTCATGCCGAAGCTACCGAGGCCAACTTGCTACGATCGTTGGTAATAAATGAAAACAAAGATATAATACTCTTTCCTTACAACTTCAAGTGAGTGTTACTGTCTTGTGCATATTCGGTTTCCCTTATATATTAGTCCAGGTTATAGTAATGTAATTGATGAGTTATGCATGCGTGCGCAGTTACCACTATATTCTCCTAGAGATTAAGCTTGAGCAGGGACTAGTAACCGTCTTAGACTCGAGACGAAAAGATCCCCAGGAGTATGCGGACATGACTGAAATCCTCGAGAAGTAAGTTAAATTGATCATTATCCACCATATCAGCAACTTCGTTCATTTCCTGATATCAAGTAATTGTTTTCTTTTGTGTGGCAGGGTTTGGAGAAAATTCACCAGAAAAGCTCCGGGACTGCCGAAGAAGCTGCAATTTAGACACCCGAAAGTAAGTACTATAGTAGCATGTTCTGCGCGTCTCCTAGTGATTCAAGCACTGGTTTCAACAATACCATTTGGCATGCTTGCTTATCAGTTTGATTGACCTCTATTTCTTGTAAAGTGGTTGTGGCAGGATCAAGGGAATGATTTCTGTGGATACTACGTTTGCGAGTCCATCCGCTACACGACCTGTGAACGGGGGTACACTGAAGAACAATATGAAGTGCGTAAGCAATAATATTCACAATTTTATTTTATTACCATCATTTGTGTTGAGTTTCATTTATTCATATATATATATATATATATATATATATATATATATATATATATGTATGTATGTATTGACCCCCTTCTTCAACTTCGATCTTTCGGATGCGGGATGAACTCCTACCACCAGATCGTATGCGAGCAATTCAAGAGGAATTGGCGGCATTCTTCCTTGACCACGTGGTCGCTGAAGACGGAGAATACCATGTGGAGTTTGACTTCGTATATAATTAGGAGATTATATTGTAAGAGATAATTATTGTATATATGTAGCCGGTAGTGTCGGATAGATATACGAGAACTTGTTGTTCGACCAATCTCTCGGAGAAGGAGAGGTGGTCGATATCACTTCTCTCTGTATGCATATATGTTCATGACGATCTTCTGTTTCCTTCGTTAATTTGCTTACTAGCTAGCTAGCGTGTCTAGATCTATACGTATATAGTACGTAGCGCGTCGACCAAGCACGGACATAAGAGAGGACACTTCTCTCTATTAATTAGCTATAGCTATAACACAATATATGAAACACCTCAATTAACCCCCCAACCCCCTTAAAAAAACAAAAACCACAGCCCCTGAAATGCTGACGCGAGGATGCCTATTGGTCCCGGTTGGTGCCACCAACCGGGACCAAAGGCCCTCCTGCGTGGGCTCGGCGCACCGGCCACGTGGAGGCCCATCTGTCCCGGTTCTGGACTGAACCGGGACTAAAGGGCCAGGGCATTAGTAACGACCCTTTAATCCCGGTTCAGGAACCGGGACAAAGGCCCTTATCAACCGGGACTAATGGTGATTTATCTACTAGTGTGTATATGGAAACCAACCTGTGGTTAAATGATTAGGAGGACAATAGTATCCAGCTCATCAGGTTTTAAGTCCTGGTGCTCACATTTCTTCTAGATTTATTTCTGAATTTTTGACGATGCGCGTTTTTTCGGTGGGAGGAGACGCTCCCGTCGAGGCTATGTATGTGTGAATCTACTAGTGTCCGTCCGGGATTTATGTTCATGAACTCATATGTATGTCGTTTCCCGTGTTGATCATTGTTTTCCATTCAACCACCTGCAACTGCTGGCGCCGTATCCATCGGGGTTCAGCTGTGTCGCCGGTTTGGTCCGGATTTTTCGTTGCGGGGTACCTTACCATGTTCCTCTTGATCGGCTGAGGGCGGGGCCGGCCGGGGCTGCGCTCGTCCTGCCTCCGTTGAGATCATGTTTTTTTTTTTTTGAAACTTCCTCCGTTGAGATCATGTTGAGTGTAGACGTCTTGCTTCCGTTTTGTCTGGACTCGACAACGGGTACGGGGTACCTACTTGCCACGTTTCAGATAGCTAGGTTGTGTCCATGGTAGATGGGCATGGCTCTAGCTGGCTGGCTAGTACGAGCGGCCGGTGCAGATCCATCCTGGCCGCGCCGCGTGCACATGACGGACGTGCTTCGACATTGCCACAACGATGCAAGGTCATACGACACACAGCACGCTCTCGTTCCACCTCCCAGACGATGCACGCTCTCGTTCCACGCAGGACCGGAGAGCCAGCCAGAGGCCACTCGTTCGGATCCAGCCTCGATTTTCTTTTTCTTCGAACGGGGGCAAAAGCAGAGTGTGCCCGCACGATAATTGGGGGCTGTCGCGGTCATCCTTCATCCGTAACTATAGCGAGCGACCGTGTCCTCTTCCTCCATGCATGCAAATCTCTATCTCTACTACCTAAAAGAAACGTAAGGTTCACTCTCTCCTCTTACGTTTCCCTCCACTAGATGACCAGTTGCGCCAAATGACGCAGAGACCCATGTAAAACCATGTACGTGTTGAAAATATTTTTCATTTTTTCAATAACTTTATGTTTGAGCAAGCCCAAAGACCATGTCAAACCCGAAGTGTTTTGAAATAATTTGACTTCATTAGTAGAAGTAGGTTTTAGCAACCACTTAGGGTACTACTTCAAACCCTTTAAGATGAAAAATGAAGGATCTTTGAAAATGTATACTTGAGCATGCATATTTTGTTATCTTATTCATGTAACATAAAGCCAAGTAGCGCAAGGTCCAAATTCAAACCCAACGTGTTTTGAAACAAATTGGGTTTCTTTAATAGTTTCAAATTTTAGAAACCATTCAGGTGCATAGTAAGAATCAGCTAAAAATGAAGTATTCAAACACAATTTTCGACTATTTATGCATATGGCCATTACATAGACAAATAAAAGAGGTCAGTGCCATAGGTAAAATGTACACCTAACATAATAAAATTTCACGTTTCATGGAACTGCACTCCTTGTGAAAATAACAAAGTGTAGTATTGCTAACAACCACAATGAAGGATCGGAGCAAGCAAAAAAGTTGGAAACTCAGGCAACATAGAGGTTGGCAAAAAGCTCAATTTTTGCAAATACATACAGTACATGTCACATTCAAAATTGAGATATACTGCAGATAACACATTACATCATCAGTATCAATCATATGGGTTCTACTTTGCAATCACACGATTCAGACAGTTGTAAACATTTGTGATCACGATAGTGTGGTAAGTGTACATATCAATTATGTATCAGGAAAAGAATCTAGCATTAATTCCCACTTCATTCAGAAAAACATAAAAGGGCTAACAGACAGTTATATGTCCACCCACCACTCCTAGCTGTGACTTCCTGAAATAAATGGGAACAAAAAAGACATTACAGCCTCATGTCCCTTCCTTGTTCGGCTGTTATATTCGGCATGTTCTTACCTGAAACTACACTTACAATTATTTTTCCATGTTACAAGCCCATGAATTCCTCACCTGATAGATAATAACAGTTTCATATTCCAGTTTCTCAATGAGAAATGCATCAAACAAAATAAAGATGAGCATATATCTTCATAAATTAGAACTTTGAATAATTAGACATAGAATCCTCTAAACAGAGGCGCTCATATTAAAATAAATAGAAATCAATACTATTTTCTTAGTACTATTTGAGAATATCCATTTTTAGCAGGTTATTGCATGGTATGGAAAATTTCATAATGGAGACATAACCTACTCTAGAAACCCATCACGGCTTACATGTGCACCCTCGCACAAGTAGTCAAATACTGAAGTACATATTTTTAGCAACTAATATGAAGTATCAGTATCAGTCTCAAACCACAAATCCACATTATTTTATTTGTTTTATTTGGTAATAATGCAATATCGACAAAAAGCATCTAGTTGATGTCGTTTACAACATCTGAATAAGATCTATCAGAAACTTTGCATGTTTTCTATGGATATTTAGCTCCGTACTAACATGGTTCAGCCAAGTGAACTAATCACAGTATTGACTCACCTTTTTAGGACTGAATTTCAGCTTGTATCTAGACAAGCTGTGGGAAAGTCCCAAGCTCCTTGGACCAAGGTCCTGTGTGCCCAACCAAGATATAAGCTCACTAAGCTGATTTCTGAGCCCTCTCATTAGCTCCATCACATCACTGTTGTGAACGCAGCCAATTTTCTGCAAAAGCACATAAAACCTATAAGCGGAACTGGTAATTCTACAAGAACAGCACAACTAAGGAACCTAACTGACCAGCTTCTCTTTTATAGCATTTCCAAGTTTAGAATCAGCAATAGCTAACGTTTCACCATCGCAATGTGTTGGGGATACAACTACTGAGCGTGAACCGCCCCGAAGGGGCCGGTTTACCCTCGTCCATGATTCAGGCCCACTGAGGAGGCCTAGAGCCCAGAGGCGAATTAAGGTCCATTTATGTAAACCACCTTAGTATTGTAACTTGGGTTTTAAGTTAAGAAAGAAGAGACCGAGCCGGACGCTTGTATGAGCCGGATCGGGACTCTGTAGACCGGCCGGGCGTCAACCCGTGTATATAAGGGGGTGACCCGGCGGCGAGTTGGGGACAGAGAATTCGAGGCTAAGGCAAAGCTATTGCTCCCTAGTCGCCGAAATCATATCAATCACATCACAACTGGACGTAGGCTTTTACCTTCATCGAAGGGGCCGAACCAGTATAATTCCCGTGTCTTGTGTCCGCTTTAACCCCTCTAGGTTAACCCGTACGATGGCCCTACGACTAAGTCATTTCATGAGGACATCTGCCGTGACAATTCCACGACATTTTGCGCCCACCGTGGGGCTATCGCACGATGGTATGATGAACTACTATGGCAAGTTCGAAGGACTCGAAGGTTATGCACGATGGGCGGATGACTAAGAGTCGTCGCGGCAAGCTCTACATCGACGATGCGCGGACTGGGGCCCCGAGGCCGGCTCGGTTGAGTACGGGTACCGGGTCCCCTTGGCGGCATACATGTGTTCATCGGCAAGATCGGGCGAGCGGGGCCTGGGCGGACGTCTGACCGACCTCGTCCGAGACAGCTCAGCGGGCGAAGAAGAGTCCTGCCACAGCTAAACCGGGCGGTCAGGCATGTTTTCGTGGGAGTCGTCCACGGAGGCTACAAGGGCGGATCAGCATCTGGTGACGAACTGTTGTCTACTCTGGCGACGAATCGTCGGGCCGAGAAACCGAGTCTCTATACCAGCTGCAAGATGGCGGATCGAGGCTGTTCCGACGGTGAGAGTATTCGGACCTTGATCTACCCAACGGGTTGGGATCTTCATGGCGATGCAGGCGGCGCTTCACTCTTCGACCACGGCGCCCCTGGTCGGCGGTTCAACAGCGGTGATGGCAGCCGGGGAAGGAGGCCCTGTGCGCCCGCCGGCTCAAGTTTTGTCAGAGCTTTTCGACGCGTTGGCTGTGCTCATGGCAGAGGCTAATCCGCTGGATCAGGACCTGCACAACGCCGGAGATTGCAAAGGTGAGAGAACAGATCACTAAAGCTAAAGCGGACTGGCAGCCGCGGACGTGAGGATGGCAGCAGCGGGCCGCTTTGGATGCGCAGCTTATAGGCTCATCTTTGGATCGAGCGCGTCACATGAAGTCATGAAAAGGAAGTACAGGTCCCGTTTACCTTCGGTTTTCGAGGGAAGAGAGCTTTTTAATACCCCAGGCGCAGGGACCAGTAACCCGCCACCGGCGGTAAACCGGCCGGAAGCACCTGGGACGGCCGCACCGGTTCAGCCCCGTGTGATGGATCTACCTCGCCATCATACCGGTGCGCCTGAACCGTCTGACGCCTCGGTCACTACTCCAACCCGATGGATAACCTCGTGGCGGCTGCGGCACGGTTGGAGGCGATTCAATTGAAGGCGATTCACCACGGCGGTAGAGACACGCCGGGTTAAGGAGCTTCTCGGGGCGGCCTGGCTCAGCAAGAAGCATATTCATACAGTCGGGATCGGATCCACTCCACCCCCCGCCCAAGCCGGAGCTATAGCCGACGCGTCGACGAACCGGGCGTGTCAAGCAATGCACAGCGTGGTCCGCCTCGCGGCAACAATCCGGCGGGCGGCTTTGAGGATGCTCAAGTAGTAGTGGACCGCGCCAGGGCACGTAGGGAGGCCGAGTTAGCAGCACAAACAGAGGGTCATCCGCTCGCGCCGGTTCATCCGACCATCTTCGAACCAGGGGTCACGTCTGGTTCTTTGGGAGTGCCTTGCCTCGTCCCCGCTTTACGTAACGTGCGCTTGCCCAAGGACTTCAAGGGGCCGCGCAAGGTGCCCAATTATCTTGCCGATTTGGCTCGAAGCATGGATAGAAAGCTATGAGATGGCCATGGAGATGCTAGATGTGGATGAAGCCGCATGCGAAATATTTCACAATGATGTTGGAAGGAACGGCCCGGACTTGGTTGAAGAATTTGCCGCCCAACTCTATCGGTTCGTGGACCCGATTGCGAACCCGATTCATTCAAAATTTCAAAGGCGCTGTAAGCAGCCCATATGCATGGTGGATTTAGCAGCTTGTGTCCAGGCGGAGGGCGAATCCACAACCCATTGGGTGCGCGCGTTTGGAAGTTTTACATTCTTCGGACGGATCAACCCTGATTCCGCGATCTTGACCTTGGAAGCCAATTGCGGTTCGAGCCATTGAAATTGAAGCTGGGCGCATGAAGCGTTTTGCCATGACATGGGCACTCTAATGGGCGTTTTGGTAAAGTACGCTGATTACGATAGTACCAAGGATCCCGAATCTGAGAATGATGAAGTGGGAAGGAAAAGCGAGCAGCAACTCCAGGGGCCAGCAGCATCATTCGGCAGGCAATGGAGGGAACAAGCGTAAAGCGAACGGCAACATGGGCTTTGTGGCCAACACCAACGCGCAGGACAAGGGTCAGCGGCGCAGGGGTAGGCAATCAAACCGGGGCGGTCACAATCCGGATCGTTTGAATTTCATATTGAATCAACCTTGTCCGAAGCATGGGACGAAGGAGGCACCGGCGAACCACCTTTGGAAGGATTGTTACATTATGCAGGAGTTCAAAACTCCAACTCTTTCCGGTATGATCAAGGGCCGGCGGCGGTTCGAGTCCGCCCGGGTTCTGATGGAGGAATTCCGGCCCGAGATTCGGTGGTAATCCGGGCGGGCAAGGCAATCGAGAATAATCAAAGTAATCGAACAGTCGAGCAATCAGCACCAAGGGGCTACAATCAACAGCAGCAGCCGGGTTATCAAAGTAACCCAAAGCAGTTGAACGGTGGACAGTACCACGTCTTTACCACCAGCTTGGACAGACGAGACCGAAAACTTCAGAAGCGGGCGGTCAGCGTTGTTGAACCGGCTGCGCCGCATTACCTATGCTGGTCCGAGCAACCGATCGTATGGAGCGAGAGGACCATCCTCCCGGGTTTACAATCCGGGTCAGCTAACCCCTGGTGGTGGCACCGGTAGGAGGGTACAAGTTTACCAAGGTTCTTATGGATGGAGGAAGCAGCATCAACATCACGTACTACGAGACCTTCCGGCGTATGGGGTTGTGGATAGGCATCTTAGGCCATCGGCAAGATGTTTCACGGAGTGGTGCACAGCAAGTCGGCGTGCCGGTCGGTAAGATAGCTCTGGAGGTGACCTTTGGGGACGAACATGACTCGGATCGAAACATTGACATTTGAGGTGGTGAAAATTCAAAGCCCTTACCACGCCCTCTTTGGGCGGCGGCTTATGCTAAATTTATGGCACGGCCTGTTATGTTTACTTACAGCTGAAAATGTCGGGTCACAAAGGAGCGATAACGGTTCATGGGAGCCGCGGATCGCTTTGGAGTGCGAGGAAGGTGATGCGGCTTCTGTGAGTCGGTTTGTGCCAGCGAGGAGTTAAAATATTATAAAGACAATGTTGATCCGGCGGATATGACCCCTTTGAAGAAGCCAACTACGGATCATGATCCGGACTTGAAGTTCAAATCGTGGTGAGGCGAAGCTTGTTGATTTTGTGCCCGGCGATTCGTCCAAGCAGTTCACCATCAGTGCCAACTTGGATCCTAAATAGGAAAGCGCGCTCATCGAGTTCATCCGTGAGAATCGGGACATTTTTGCATGGAAGCCTTCTGACATGCCAGGTGTACCGAGGGAGCTCGCTGAGCGCACTCTTAATGTTGACCCAAAATACAAACCGGTAAAGCAGTTTCTTCGCCGGTTTAATGAGGAAAGGCGCAAGGCCATCGGAGAAGAGATTGCTAGGCTCTTGGCAGCAGGGTTTATCGTCGAAATCTTTCATCCGGAGTGGCTTGCCAATCCGGTGTTGGTTCTTAAGAAGAATGGCACTTGGCGCATGTGTGTGGATTACATAGATCTCAACAAGGCCTGTCCAGCAGATCCTTTCGCCCTCCCCCGTATTGACCAGATTATTGATGCTACGGCGGGTTGTGGCGTTTGAGCTTTTTGGATCGTACTCGGTTATCATCAGATTAAGATGGCAGTTAAGGACCAGGAGAAGACGGCGTTTATCACCCCCTTTGGAGCCTTCTGCTATGTCTCTATGCCTTTTGGACTCAAGAGCGCCCAAGCGACTTATCAGCGTTGCGTTCAGAGTTGCTTGCGCAAACAGATCGGCCGTAATGTGCATGCTTATGTGGATGATATCGTGGTTAAGTCAAGGAAGAAGGAAACCTTGATTGAGGATCTAAAGGAAACCTTTGACAACTTGCGGGTGTACAAGATGATGCTCAACCCGGCCAAGTGCGTTTTGGTGTTCGGCGGGCAAGTTATTGGGTTTTCGTGTCCAACAGGGGATCGAAGCTAATCCGGAAAAATTACGGCTATCACCTCCTTGGCTAAGCGAAGTGCATCAATAGCGTCCGGCGTTTGGCAGGCGGATTGCTGCGCTAAGCCGGTTTATTAGCCGTCTAGGCGAGAAGGCCATTCCTTTGTACCATATGTTGAAGAAAAGCGGATCGGTTTATGCAGGAGTTCACGCTGATGAAGCATTGGAGGATTTGAAGCGGCGGTTGGCCAACCCGCGGTTCTAGCCGCCCCCATTGACAAAGAGCCGCTGCTGCTATATGTTGCTGCTAATGCCGGGGCAGTTAAGCGTGGCTATCGTGGTGGAAGCGGAAGGAGGCAAGGAAGGAGTATCCGGTTCAACGGCGGTTTATTACATCAGTGAGGTCCTCATTGAGTCTAAGCAGAGATATCCGCATTGGCAGAAGCTGGTATACGGGGTTTTTATGGCAAGCCGGAAGCTAAAGCAATATTTCCAAGGGCACCCCATCACAGTGGTCAGTTCGGCTCCCTTGGGCGATATCATACAGAACCGGGAAGCGACTGGCCGGATTGCTAAGTGGGCTATAGAACTTGGGCCGCACGGTTTAAGGTATGTGCCTCGGACGGCCGTGAAGTCTCAGGCACTTGTGGATTTCATTAATGATTGGACGGAGTTGCAAGCGCCTGAAGAGAAGCCGGATCATACCTATTGGACCATCCACTTTGATGGGTCCGGGCAATTGGAGGGCTCGGGGGCTGGAGTCGTATTAACTTCCCAGCAGCGGTGACAAGTTACATTACGTTCTCCGCCTAATGTTCCCTTGTACTAACAATGCAGCTGAGTATGAAGCTTTGCTCCATGGTCTCCGGATGGCTAAGGAAATGAATCTCACCGGGTTAAATGCTTTGGTGACTCGGACTTGGTGGCCCACCAAGTATCGGTACTTGGGATTCCAAAGATCCACTCATGGCGGCATATCGTCGGGAGGTGGATGTTGTTGCGAGGACATTTTAAAGGATATCGGGTGGACCATGTGGATCGTCGGAAGAACGAAGCGGTGATGCTTTAAGCCATTTGGGCTCTCAACGTAAACCGGTCCCGCCAACGTCTTCCTTGATGTACTGCACAATCCGTCAGTTAAGCTTCCTGATGAAGTTGATTTGGCTATCCCTGATCCGGAGGCTCAATTGGTGGCGGCCCTGCATGTCATTCCGGATTAGACGCTCCCTTATTTGGCATACATGAACCGGGGCGAGTTACCAGAAGATGAGACGTTGGCCCGACAGATAGTTCGGCGGTCTAAGTCTATGACCATTGTTAATGGCGAGTTGCACCATTGCAGTGTCGAGGGTGTTTCAGCGTTGTGTGTCCCTGAAGAGGGCTGTGAGATATTGCGAGAGATCCATGAAGGGATTGTGGTCACCACGCCGGTTCAAAGTCCTTGGTGGCCAAAGCGTTCCGCCATGGTTTCTATTGGTTGACTGCCCATCTTGATGCGGAGGATCTGGTCGGGGCGATGTGATGGTTGCCAAAAGTTCTCGAGCGTGCTCACGTGCGGCCAAGAATTGAGGATGATTCCAATTACTTGGCCGTTTGCGACTTGGGGGCTGGATATGGTTGGACCTTTCAAAAGGTCCAAGGACAAAAACCCACCTGTTGGTGGCGGTTGATAAATTTACCAAGTGGGTTGAGGCGAGGCACATTAGCAAGTGTGATGCGGCCACGGCGGTTGAGTTCATCAAAAAGTGATTTTCCGGTTTGGGTTTCCACACAGTATCATCACGGACAATGGCACCAATTTATCCAAAGGAGCTATGAAGGAATTTTGTGAACGAGAACACATCCGGCTTGATGTTTCTTCCGTAGCCCACCCGCAATCCAATGGTCAAGCGGAACGAGCTAATCAGGAGATCTTGAAAGGTATCAAACCCCGACTTATGGTCCATTTAGAGAGGCCGGCGGGTTGTTGGGTGGAAGAGCTACCATCGGTGATATGGAGTATAAATACTACCCCCAACCGATCCACTGGATACACGCCGTTCTTTATGGTCTATGGAGCGGAGGCGGTCCTTCCCAGCGATATCCGTCACGACTCGCCTCGAGTGGCAGCTTATGTTGAGGCAGATAGCGAGGCAGCACGGCAAGACGATTTGGATCAACTGGATGAAGAGCGCGATATGGCAGCTGCTCGTTCGGCGGTTTACCAGCAGGATCTTCGTCGGTATCACAGCCGACGGGTTAAAACCAGAACCTTTCAGGAAGGAGACTTAGTGCTGCGGCTCATTCAAGACCAGAAAGATATGCACAAGCTATCCCCACCTTGGGAGGGGCCTTTTGTGGTCAGCAAGAATCTATACAACGGGTCCTACTATCGATTGATATTCGAGGCGAAAGGACTCACGACGCGTCGAGAGGAGGAGACCAACGGGCCGTGGAACATAGCTCATCTTGACCTTATTATACACGAGCCATCGGCTCCACTTATGTACATATTAAGACAATGTATATATTATGAATAAAGGCAATAAACCGGATCCTCGGCTAAAGCGGGGTATACATTACGTATCAAAGTCCGGTTTGGGTACATGGAGATCTTGTCGTGAAGCGGCCTCGGTTTAACCCTTGGCCTTGCTTTTGTGAAATTTTTGTCACTTGGGGGCTTGGTCGTGTCCGAACCAATGCAACACCTCTTAGCGGTAAAGCCACCAGATCATTTGGGGGCTTGGTGGTGTCGAACCAATGCAACACCTCTTGACGGCGAAAGCCACCGGATCATTTGGGGACATGGTCACGTCTGAAGCGATCCACGCCTCTTGGTCGGCCTAAGGCCATAGAATCACTTGGGGCTTGGTGAACCCGAACCAATGCAATGCCACTTGATCGGCGTAATGCCACGATGTCGATTGGGGACTGGCTGACTTGAACCATCGCTACACCTTATAGGGAGCTTGGTCTTGTCCGACCATGGTAACGCCATCTGATCGAGCTCAATAAAGCCTCTTCTTGCAAACAGTCTTTGTTATTGTTTTTGCTTCCATGTGTTTTTTATACATATAATTTGGCTTTTGTTTGTTGTCTTAAACCGACAAACCTTCTATCCACCGGATTCAAGTTTTCAGAATTTGGTCCATCTTTAAATCCGGCGATTGATTGTTCCGGATTAATTTTGCTGTTAACATCCTATTATGGAGTAACAGGGGGCTTATCATGCCCGACACGATTTACACGGTAAATCGGTATTATACACACAGGGATTGTTCTCCTTTGACGGTGATGGTTTATAAAGCCTCCGCTTCAGGATTGGCTAAAGCCACCTGTGTGCCCGACACTGGCAGGTATGTTTGTATCACAAATTTTTCTTATATAAATATATTGGCATCACAATCCGGCTGGAGGCGCAAGCCGCCATGGCGGGTTAAGAATCTGTAATTGCAGGCAAAATATGTTGAAGGATTCACTACTTCAAAACCAAAGTATCCGGCACCGCCATGCAAAAGTTTACAGACTGAGGTTGTAACGACATTGTTCAAAACAAAGTATTGACTATCCTATTACAAAGCCTTTGGAGGCCCAGCGTTTCATGTGGGGTTAGGCTTTGAAGCTTCGGAGGCGTCACCCGGCTTGAATTACGCTGCTTCGCCGGGTTGGCGTGAGGTAGAGGGGCACCGACGTCGGCTCAACTTCTTCCTCTTCCTCACCCAAAGCCCGGAAGTCATTGGTAGACCGGTCAATCCGGGTTAAGGCACGAAGACAGCTTCTTCACTTATCGGCTCAGCTGGATCAACGTCGAGGGCATAAGTGTGCTTACGGATTGGGGAACAAGGCTACGCACTTCAGGGATGACAAAATCCACCCGCTTGTTGTTGGCGTCATAAAAGGAGTGGTGAACCGTCGAGGTTGGCCGTCTGCCCGATTGACTTCGCTAAGCGGACGCACTTCCTTTGTGATCCGTTTGAGCGTCGTTATCAAAGGCTTCACCATTCTCTTGAGCCTTTGGGGAAACCTTTGGCTATGTCAGCCGGATCAAGATACGCTATCCACGCCTTGGCGTCGAGCGATAAGGTGCCAGCCGAGCCGCGGATCGCTTCAACTCTTCAAGCTGCCGGAACCATGGACAACGGTCCAGGTTTCTCGATCGAGGGACGGCGCCCGTGTTGTCGTATGATGTAGCATGAGATGACTCATTGGGCGCCGGTATACTGACTGCTCAATCAGCGTATAAGCGGCCTTGAGCTTCTTCCGCTATCGAGCCCATATGTGCAATACGTTTGCCTGCACCGGTTTAGGACAATTCAGGATAAACCGGTGGAGATATCAAAATTAAGATAGTCAGTGCATAGTTTCTTACCAAAAACGGCAGAGGTCATGGCATGCACTTGGTGCTTGAGTCCGGTAAGCTCTTCAGTCACCGGTTTAAGGGCTGCTTCGGCTTCTTCCGCCCGTTTTTTCAAACCGGCCTTCTCGGTGTCCCAGTTGGCTTGTTCGGATTTATACCACTCCTTCAGCTGTTCCATAGTGGCCAAGGCCGTTCTCAATTCGTCCTTGGCCTTAGTGGTTTCTGCTTGCTGAGTCTCCAGATTGGCTCGCAGGTCTTTGAGTCGCACGCTTTGCTTCTCTATTTCATTCTGGTAACAAAGGAAGCATGTTAGGTGTCTCATTATCAAGTCCCAAGCTCAATATACATATTCACCTTGGCACTTGGGGGCTAATGGCTAATTGATCTCAGTTTGCCATTTGGGTGCAGAAATTAAGTCCCGGTTTAACTATGCTAAGTTGAACCGACCCTTGAGAGCTACTATACAGCTAAAGTACAGAAAGACATAATTCATTACCTCATAGCGGTCCTTCATCCGGTTTACAGACCAGCTTCAAGGTCACGGCTGGTATAGAGCAGTTCGAGAAACCAGTGCAGTTCTTGGGCGGAGAAGTTGTCGTGGTCGACAGGTCTGTTTTGCCTTTATCTTTACTCATGGCGGCTGACTCGCCCTTGTCACTATGTTTTGTTAAAGCGACCGGTTGGCTAGGAGCAGCGTAGCCAGTGCCTGTCACAATAACATCGTCATTTTCGGCGGTCTTCTTTGGGCTGGATGCTTGCTTACTCTGGCTCTATCGTCGGGTTTGGTGGAGCAGGCTGTGAAGTTTCCATTTGGACCTCCGGTTCAGCTTCTGGCGGATCAGCAGTATCGTCTTTGTACAACTCGCCAGAGCTATCCTTGGCGACTTCAGGATTTTCGTGGGTTTGTTCCGGGGTCTTTTACGGATCAACATCCGATGAGGGTCAAGGGTTTTCGCTTTCTTACTCAATCGAGCCTTGGTGCTGCAATGTTCAGAATTGGATTAAGGCAAATCAACCAAGGCAGTTGTAAATCGAACTGATGGACAACAGATACATAACCTGCAGCAACTTTAAGTGGAGGAAGTTGCGTGGTTGATGAAACGCCGGAGGAGTTGGGCGAGGCACGATAATTGGTCGACGGATTGAGAGGACATCGGAAGAAACCTTTAAGGGATAACGTTTTCGGAGAACAAGTCACCTCTGGGCGACGCTTCCGGGTTGGTGTATCTGGTAAACCGGAGGAGAGAATCTGTTGACCATCGTGCGGGTTGTACTGGCGCTCTTTAGCCTCTTGTGTCTTGAGATAAGCATAGGAATGAGATTTTTCACTTTCGAGCGGTATGACGAATTCTTTTAACCGCACGAGGTCGGGTCGGAAGAAAGAAGGATTACCTCAAAATGGTCGGCATGGCTGGCTTCGCATCATCACGGGAATTAAATTTGTCCTTTGAAGGGAAGAATAAAGAGGGATAAATCATAAGAAGAAATACAAGGAGGAGAGCGGTTCTGGCGGCTCCCTCGTAAGGATATCAAGTTTTACCTCAGCTTGATTCTTCTTCTTCGGCGGATCGAGAAGACCCGACGGTTTTCTTGCCAACCTTTTTGGTAGCCTTGGACTTTATACGCGGAGCTCGGGCGGTTTGGTCCGTCTCGAAGGAGCTGTCACTGCGAGGTAGCAAGGATTAATGAATATCAACAAAATGTTAAAAAGCCCGAAAAGCGGTGAGCAAAGTCTTAAGCAGGTGGCGGGTTGGCAACCTGAGCGGAGCCAACCCGGTTAGGGCTGCTGACGGAGATTGGTTCATCAAGCATCTTTTTACAGCCTCTGTAACCTCAATTTCAGCTATTGGTAATTCGTGGCGTCTTTGAGGGTCTTTGAGGCTGCCCGGTATACTCGTGCATCAATCCGGGCGGCGGCTTAAGGGCAAGATGCCCCAAGAAACCCGACATCGCACAAGATCCACACCAGTTAGTCCATTGGCCATTAGAGCCGGAGTTTTATGATCCGAGGTGCAAAGTTCTTCCGTTCATGGCGGTTAAGCGTGAAGGCAGCGGATGGTTGTTGCTGAGCCGGTGAGGACGGTAACCCGGCAAGGGATTCTCGTTGGCAGGAGCGGTGTTCCGGCAATAGAACCAGGTTTGGTTCCAATCCTTTGGATGGCTGTGGTGTTTGGCGTGAGGAAAGTCCGCTTCCTTCCTCTTCTGGATTGAAACGCCGCCTAGTTACGTGTTGGGACCATCGAGAAAACTCTCACGGGCGGTTCAAGTGAAAGAAATCCCGGAATAGCTCCACAGAGGGCTCTTCACGAAGATAGACTTCACGAAGACTTGAAAGTTGCATATGTTTGACACAGAGTTCGGGCCGATATCCTGCGGATGGAGTTGCAAGCTTGCAAGGACGTCCCGGAAATTTTTTGAACCGGGCGGGCAGAACCCCCGGTCTAAATGCTGCATAAACACAATCACTTCTCCCTCTTGTGGCTCCGGAGGAAATTCGCCATCCGGAACACGCCAGTGGAGGGTATTTTTTGGAGCCAAACCGCCAGTGGTGACATAGCCGTTGAGTTGCGTTTCAGTGATTTTTGACCGGACCCAATTACAAGCTGAGAATTGAGGAGCCATTCCGGAAGACTAGGCTGTGGAGTAAAGGAGAAACGGTTCACCATTAAACGGTTCAGGCATATTATGCATTGTTAAACCGGCGATTCAGCGGCCGGCCTCCCATTCGGTTTAGCGAGGGCTAATGGAGTAGCGGATTAGCTATCGAAAGATAAACGCCCGAATAAGGCAGAATTGAAAAATCCGCTAAGTATGGACAGAAACAGTTTTCACATGCGAAGGGAAGTAATCAAGATCTACCGAAGTTCCGATGAAAAAACCTTCACGACCTATGCAAACCTCGGAAAGAACAGGAGGGTTCGGGTATTCTAAACTCGGGGATCTACGGAAAAAGCCGATGCATGAAAGGATAGATGGACTGCGGGCAGTCCCTGCACAGATATACGATGCGTTGGATCGCATGGCCATGGCGGAGCAGGTGTAAAGAACCGAGATGAACTGCGGGATGAACAAGGTCTCTGATGCGATCTAGGGGTTGAAAAAGGGACCTTACCTGATGAGCGAAGCCGAGGAGGAGCGCCGGAAGCCTCTGATACGGTCAGGTTGATGCGGCGGCCCGGCGTTGACGCGTCGTTCGAAGGTCGGAGGCGACGGCGGAGCTTCAAGACTGGAGCGGCGCGAGGAAGGAGAAGAAGAAGAGACAGGAGGCGGCCGGTCTATTTATAAGGAACCGGAGCAATCAACGGCGCGAGATTCGAGGAGTCAAAAGCGGCGGACGGTGCAGCGGCCGCCTCGATTTCCGGGATGGCATTAAATGCAGGTAATCTTACTGTTTGGATTTCTTTATTAAAAATGACGTCAAGACACCCTGACACGCGGATCGGAAGGTGACATCATGGCGGTTCAAGCAGCTGGCGGTTCAAGCATCTGGCGGTTTACAAAATGTGAAAAGAGATCAAGAGTTTCCGGAAGGTGTTGAAGATTAACATGAACCGGTTCAAGTCAATCTGGGGCCTAATGTTGGGGATACAACTACTGAGCGTGAACCGCCCCGAAGGGGCGGTTTACCCTCGTCCATGATTCAGGCCCACGGAGGAGGCCTAGAGCCCAGAGGCGAATTAAGGTCCATTTATGTAAACCACCTTAGTATTGTAACTTGGGTTGTAAGTTAAGAAAGAAGAGACCGAGCCGGACGCTTGTATGAGCCGGATCGGGACTCTGTAGACCGGCCGGGCGTCAACCCGTGTATATAAGGGGGTGACCCGGCGGCGAGTTGGGGACAGAGAATTCGAGGCTAAGGCAAAGCTATTGCTCCCTAGTCGCCGAAATCATATCAATCACATCACAACTGGACGTAGGCTTTTACCTTCATCGAAGGGGCCGAACCAGTATAATTCCCGTGTCTTGTGTCCGCTTTAACCCCTCTAGGTTAACCCGTACGATGGCCCTACGACTAAGTCATTTCATGAGGACATCTGCCGTGACAATTCCACGACACAATGCTTAAGCTCAAGCAACTACAATAAAGTTATACTGCGTGATTAGATTGAGTTAGTAAACGGAAGTATACAAAATATAAGAAACATGACTGAGAGGCATATGAATTATCTCGGCAGCTTGTCAAGCACATTATATCGCCAACAAAAATTACAATGGATATCACCAGGAAGAAGCAGGTCAGTGTCCAACTAAACCATTCATCCTCTCATTATTTTGAGCACATAGGCTGACAAAAAGTAAGTGCAGTCATGAATAAGCTGATGGAAAGTCCAATATTCTAGGTAATCCACTGCGCAGACAAGATATCATCTATCAGCCTGCTTAAGTAAGTTCAGTTGTGGAGTGTTCCTTGTGCAGTTCTTAATAGAAGAAGAAAATACAAAACATGGTATCAATGGTAATGTGATCTTTTGAATACTTAATTAGAGGTTAATGAGAATTAACAATTAGTGATTACAATTATATGAATAAGTTCAGTTGCAATCGAAGTCATTTTTGTTTGATATGAGGGTAAATTTAATTCAGTTGGGGATAGGTCACCATGTTGGCTGGTCAATTATGAACACACGGAAAGGGATGAAATATCTGAAAATGTAATAGTTACAGTGAGGATACAAGAAAAATGTACATGCCCTCCTCTTTTTCTTGGTTTCGCATACATCTCTCTCTCTCTCTCTCTCTCTCTCTCTCTCTAGAACTGGCCAGTAAAATAAAATCCTTTTTACTGAAATCTCAAACATGTTTTGGTTATTTTTGCAACAACAACAACAAAGTAATCACTATCAAAGAAGAGAGGGGGTGGAGGAGCTACCATACCTGTAGATGGGCTGGTGAAGGTGAAGTCGCTGGCAAGATGGTGAGGTCGCCGGCAAGGAGACCCAGCTCTTCCCGAAGACACCGGCTCCCACGCGCTGCTGGGATGGGGGGCGCCGAATCCACAGAACGCCACCCTCGCTGGATGTGGCCACCCCATGTTGTAAGCCTCCGTCTGCAACATCAGTAGTCTGAATATTCATCAGGTAGAAAAAAGGCAAATGCAGAGGAGTTTAGACTTACCTACCAACACCATGGTCTACATACCCAATTGATTAACTATCTCAATCAGCATACACCCAAATTAATTAATTGGATTCTATTCGTTGCGGAAAGGGAAATGAACATGAACAAGTCAACTGCTCCATCTGTGTTCTGCCTTCTGCTTGGGCTCCTTTCTCAATCACCCACTACAAAAGGCATGAAGACGATTAACAAGCCAAGCAAACAGTAGCAGGCACACAAAACAGTGATGTGTGGAATTACCTGTCACGAAACGAATTTATGTCAGGGATGTCCTCATTGATATACCAAAAGCAGGCCAGGCTACCAATGAGCCCCTTGTACCTGTCGGAAAGAAACAATAGGGAATAAAATATCGAGGACATGAACAGAAAGAATCAAGAGTGTAGTATAGGAAGCGTCGAAATAAATGTCCCAAACAATTGGTTCTTTCTCAATATAAAGCAAGCAGAACATAGTGTATAAATAAACATTGCTTCTCTAGAAATTTAATCAAGCTATGAAGGACGTAATGTCAAAATGATAAATGCTGAAAAAGGAAATCACTGCCGTCCATGTATACGTAATATGTGACTGAGTTTAATGCCCAGCAAATGACTGAAGCTTATATGCACATAGCAACATTAAAATCTGCAGGTATTTCTTGGTACAGACCAGACCTACGGAATCTATAACAAAGCATGATACAATCTATTTCTGCACATGGAAATGAACACCATAATGAGAAGGTCAAGTTTATACAATCCTATTGGTTGACAAACTATATCGCAACCTCTGAATCAGACGGACACCATGCAAATGCGACAACAACCAATCACTGAATCTAAGCTTGCAGAAACAGTCACACATAGATCGCAAGAGTGAAAGAAGGGATATAATACCTCTGGAGATTTGCAACCTGATGCTCGACAGTCTCAGCCAGTCCACTACAGGGCATCCCTCAGCAGCTCTGTAGGCATAGTTTCATTTTGTGAAAGATGGCATTTTCCTATAAGGTTTTAGAATCCATACCAATTTGGAAAAATCATGACTGTGAAATCTCGCTGCAGTTGCCGAGACCATTGCGCAATGCATCTTCTATAAGGTACCAAACAACACGAATACTTGACCTTATGTTCCTGAAGAAAGGAAACTCGGTACTATCAAAATCCTAAAAACAACATCAGACCAGTGAATGGGATTGAAACAAAACCTAAGCAATCAAATCTTATCAAACTCTCATTCGTACCCTTTGAGAAAGAAAACCGTATATCTTCAGCCAAAGCAAACAATTTTTGCTGCTTAGGTTCTATCTCAAACTAATAATATTTAGAATTTGTAGCCAACTCATTAGGATCAGGTTATCTTATCAGTATTTATCAAGTGGTATAACTTGAATATGATTACGAAGGGCCTCTGGAGAGGCCAATGTGTACTCATTACAGAATTAGTTCAGGAAAAGTAAGTTGAAACCAATGAAATACAATTGTATCACTTCACATACACCAAGAAGAGCAGAAATGAGTAAACGAATAAACATTTGCTCAAGGAGACCAGATCCAATGGCTAAGCAGCTGTAGCATAATAGAGCATAGTATTTTCATTACCCCCTATTTCTGGCATCAAAGTCATCTGCCCTCCCTCCTCTCCAAGAAGCAAGGACACAACCTACAGTAGCAAAGGACCCCTGTGAAAGGCAAAGAAAAAGAGTCATACTGGCTTGAACAAATCAAACATAAGAAATGCAGGCAGCTAACCAAGGAAGAACACCTAATTGTGAGTGTGTTTTACTGATAATCTAGATCAAACATTGTTAAAGCAACAACCTTAAACATTACATTGAAGCAACAAATAGAAAGTGCCTAAATGCTAAACAATTGGACCACTTAGCTTGATGCGGAAATTAGAGATATTAGATTTTGAAACTCCGCAAGCTGTGGTCATGATCTGAAAATTAGGACTAAAATATAATTAAGAACATGCATATATCACACTTGCAAAGAGAGAGAAAAAGTGCAGTTATAATTATGAACACACATATATAACTATGTGACACATGACAACTGCAACACCAAAGAAAAACATGGCTTATTGGTTTACCTATTTTGAATTTCTATCATCTCAAATCTGTACAGAACACAAAATTTTAACTCCATGAGCCACCATTGTAACCAATTACCACATGCGTCCCGCCATAATGCCATGAACTAAATTAAGGCATCACCTGTTGTAACACATAGGGGAAAAATACTCAGAGTTGAACATGACTGAGCATACATATACAATGCATACTACTGATATTTATCACAGTGGCTGTACCTATTTCTTTCAAGTAATTTTCTTGTCATACTAAATCTACAATCTGACAAAACTGCTTGAGTGTACTGAACTTGACTATACACATGTGTGATTTAACACTAACTTTACTACGGGTTTGATTCAGTTCATCATCATGAATTTGGTTGCCACTATACACAGCAGCCGGACGATCACCAACTATTACTATGATTAGCTTTAACAAGGGGACAAATAGTTAAAGTAGTGGTTAGCTCAACAAGAATCTAAACAATCCATGGCATTCATCTACTAGGTACGAACCCCTCTCCCCTCCATCGATTTTATTTTCTCCCTCACGTCATTCCACCTCCCGTTTTCCTTCCCACGGTCCCACTTTACACAATCACCGATTGAGAAAATCTACCCCGATAAGATCGTGACTCAATTACCTCGCTTCCTATCACATTGATGATTCCTTATTTTACCTTGCCCCTTTCCTTCCCTCGACATCTCTCTTCCATCTCACCTACCCTGAAAAATCGTGACTCAATCACCTCGCCTCCCACCAGGTTTGATTCCTTTTTTACCTTTCCCCTCCCCTTCCATCTACCTCTCTCCCATATCAACCGTGACGCAAGCCCGACCAAACCCCTCCCCCATATTGCTTATTTTCTGTAGCAGCACGGTGGATCAAGCGGTGGCCAAGGTTGTATCATCAGCGGGCGTAGGTGCCGTCGCAGCAGAGAGTTGACTTCGTTTCCAGCGTGAGAATCTTATATTTTATGCCTCATCCTCTCCTTTTGTGACTAGGGTTTGAAGATTTTTCGAATGCTCTCCTTCACCTCCGATGATTACCGTGTTACTAGCTTGTTCTCCTTGCCGTCGGAGGTTGCTAATGGTGAAACACCCACCATGTTTTGCGTCGGAGCAGCTCCTGTTGTTCATACCATAACTTTTCAATTTTAATTCTTGGTAGAGTTGGGATCTGATGGGCTAAGCGGCAAGTGCGGTCTCAAGGAAGACGCCGTCAGCAAATATGCAAACCAGACGGGCAGCGGGAGCAGTGCAAGAATTCAAGCGGCACAGCTCTTAAAGCTCGTTAAGTTATAGTTACTTTTTTTTGAACTGGAATACCTTGCATTCCAATTACTGGGGACCAACCCTGTAAAACCTAGTGGAGGGTCGAGAGGGGACAAGTCCAGTGGACGGATGAGACTAACCTTTGATGGGGTGACTGCGGACCCAGCGGCCCATCCAGGTACGTTGCCAGGCCAGGCACACGAGACCCCGATCGCTCCCTCGTCGGCGTTGGTGGTGCACACACATGGTAGGCTGACAACGGAGAAGGAAGATGAGGATAGTGATACTTCCTCGCATGATTCGAAGAGGTCGAAGACGGACAACAAGGCTGTGATGGATGCCAGCCACACTTTATCGGCGAGCTCCGAGAAGGGGCTCGACCGGTCGCAATGAAAATCCTAGTGTGGAACTGTCGCGGGATGCGGAAGCCCGCGGCAGTTCGTGCGCTCTTGGGGATCCAAGAGCGATTAAAACCAGATGTGTTGTTCCTGTCTGAAACACACCTGGATATGGCTAAGGCAGGGAAGTTGAAAAGGAGATTAGGGTTCGATGAGATGGAAGTTTCAGAGAGCGACGGCAGAAGCGGTGGACTAATAATGCTATGGCAAACCACCCTAGGAGTCTCATCTAGGGCTGTTCATTCAAATTACATCGATATTCGAATCATGGAGACAACAGCAGCAGGATGGCGCTTCACAGGCTTCTATGGCGAGCAAGCAGTGACCGAAAACATCTCTTGTGGGAATATTTGCGTGGATTGCATGCAATGTCGAATCTGCCATGGTTAGTGGCAGGTGACTTCAATGAAATCCTGCAAGCCTGTGAGAAGGAAGGGGGTGCTGCACGCCCTCAGAGGTGCATGCAGGCATTTAGTAACGCTCTGAACGATTGTGAACTTGATGATCCTGGCTACTCGGGAGATATCTTCAGCTGGCGCAGAGGTCGGATACGAGAGCGACTCGACAGGGCAGTATCAAACAGTTCTTGGGCCGATCTTTTTCCAGCATACGGTGTTGCGAACGAACCGTTTAATAAATCGGATCATCGACCGATCCTAGTTGATACTGACTTTCAGCTCGGATTACAGCCTAGAGGGCCGCCGGGACCGAGGAAATTCGAAGCCCGGTGGCTTGCGGAGGAGGACGTGGAGGTCATCGTTCAAGCAGCCTGGGATCGGGCCAAGGCCAGTGGGACAACGGCCTACTCCCAGGCGACAGGAGACATACATGCAGCTTTGCATGTTTGGGATAAGGAGACCCTAAAGGGCCCTAGAACCCGTTTAAGGAAACTACAGAAAGAGCTAAACGACGTGATGTCGGGACCCTTGACGGATGAGGCAGTGGCTCGCCAACACGATTTACACATGCAAATTGAAAATCTTCTAGAGCAAGAAGAGATATATTGGATGCAGAGGGGGCGGGCAGATTGGCTCTGTCGGGGTGACCAAAACACGGATTTCTTCCATCGTGCAGCCACTGGGAGACGTAAGAAAAATTTTATCAAGAAATTGAAAGGGGAGAACGGAGACTGGATCGAGGAGGAGAATCAACTGAAGGGCCATGTGGCGCACTACTTTGGGGAATTGTTTACCTCGAAAGTGCAAGAACCTGACCAAGCTGTTTTGGACAAGGTTAAACCGAGGGTATCTGATGCAATGAATGATGAACTAATAAAACCCTATTCCAGGGATGAAGTGAAGAGAGCAATGTTTAACATTGGTGACCTCAAAGCACCGGGCCCTGATGGACTGCATGCGGTATTTTATAAACGATTTTGGCACATAATTGGTGAGGACCTGATTGACGAAGTGCTGTTGGCAGTTAACAATAGAAAGATCCCGGAGGGATGGAACAACACCACAATCGTTCTCATCCCAAAGGTGGAGAACCCAGAGGTCATTACACAGTTCCGTCCTATTAGTCTATGCAATGTAGTCTATAAGGTGATCTCAAAACTGCTAGCTAACAGACTCAAAAATCTGTTGCCGGAGCTCATATCTCCTAATCAAAGCGCCTTTGTGCCCGGGCGCTTGATTACGGACAACTTTTTAATTGCTTTTGAGACCTATCATGCTATCAAAAGGAAGAGAACGGGGAAGTTTGGAATCTGTGCTGTTAAACTTGATATGCACAAGGCCTACGACAGGGTTGAGTGGGTGTTTCTGGAGAGAATAATGCTTCGGATGGGCTTCACTGCTGATTGGGTGGCACTGATTATGGAGTGTGTACGGTCAGTTAAGTATTAAGTTCGTTTCAATAATTCTCTTACATATTTCTTTGTTCCTACTCGAGGCCTCCATCAAGGAGACCCACTATCCCCTTACCTATTCTTACTTTGTGCGGAGGGCCTCTCTAGCTTACTCACCCATGAAGAAGAGGTTGGAAATCTGATAGGAGTGAGAGTATGCCGGGAGGCGCCGGCTGTCTCTCACCTCCTCTTTGCGGACGATTCACTCATCATGATGCGAGCAGATGGAAACAATGCAGCAAGCCTTCGTCGAGCTCTTGATGACTATTGCGCTGCCTCAGGGCAACTTGTGAGCGAGGCGAAGTCAAGTATCTTCTTCAGCCCTTGCACGACGGTGGAAGTGCGGGCTGAGGTTTGTACATCATTAAACATTATGGCTGAGGCAATCACTGATAAGTACTTGGGGTTGCCCCCGATCGTTGGGTTGGAGCGAACAGACTGTTTCCAACATATTGTAGATAGGATCCTTAATAGGATCAGAGGCTGGAAGGAGAAGAAACTCTCCTTTGGAGGAAGAGAAGTGTTGCTGAAGGCTATCATTCAAGCTATTCCATCATATGCTATGCAAGTCTTCAAGCTGCCAAAACAGATTTGTAATGCAATTACAACTGCTATGTCACAGTACTGGTGGGGAGATGAGGATGACAAGAAGCATATGCACTGGTTTGCGTGGTGGAAAATGTGTGTGCCAAAGAGCAATGGAGGTATGGGTTTTAGAGATGTACACTGTTTCAACCTGGCGCTCCTAGCAAAGCAATGTTGGAGATTGTTAGCAGAACCTGAATCTTTATGTGCCAGAGTACCGAGGGCAAAGTATTTTCCGGACGGTGATTTGTTGAATTGTCCTCTCAAGAAAGGCAGCTCTTACACATGGCAAAGTTTGTGAAGTGGTATTCAGACTTTCAAAAAAGGTTATATATGGAGAGTGGGAGATGGTACTCAAATAAGTATTTGGAGTGATCCATGGATACCTAGTAGCCCAAACAGAAAGGTAATGACTCCACGAGGTAATATCTTACCCACCAAAGTTTCTGAACTCCTGGATGAGGAGAATGGATGCTGGGATGAGGAACTTATTAGATATATATTCTGGCCAATTGATGCAAACCGTATTTTGAATATTCCACTGGCCACGGGGATGATGGAGGATTTTGTTTCATGGCACTACAACAAATCTGGAATTTTCTCGGTCAGGACGGCTTATCACATGGAGTGGGATCATCAACATGGACGAAAGTTGAGACAAACGAATTCGGTATTGTCCTCAAGTACTAGTCCTGTTCGGCGCATTCTATGGAAGCTTCGAGTACCGACAAAAGTTAAAGTGCATGTTTGGTGCGCTCTGTACGGTGCAATTCCGTGTTGGGATGTGCTGGCAAACCGACATATGATAACAACTTCCGATTGTCCAATTTGTGAAGCTGACTGTGAAAGTATTCGCCACTCCTTTTTCAGATGCAACAGGGTCCAAGAAATCTGGACTAAGCTGGGGTTGGCTTCCACTATTACTGAACTTTGTGAAGCTGAGTCGGAGGGCTCGTCGGTCCTCGGTGATCTATTACTGATGCCCAATGCCATGATGCCAGCATTCCCGGGAGTTACCAGGAAGGAGCTAGCGGCCGTGGCGGTGTGGTACATCTGGTGGGAGCGCCGGGGTTTTACCCATGGCGAGACCATGCGAGAGCCGGCTCGGTCGGCCCAGGCTATTGTCACTTTGACAAAGAACTTCATGAGATCAAGGAAGCACGGGGCGACGCGGATTAAAAGGCATGGATGGACTAAACCAGCGGAAGGGTTCGTTTGTCTCAACGTCGATGCCTCCTTCCATCCTGATAGTGGAACTGGAGGTACGGGGGCTATCATCAGAGATTCCATGGGAGGTTTTATCACGGCGTCGGCATGCAATATTCCTTTCGTGGAAGATGCAGAAACAGCAGAAGCCAGAGGACTCAAGGATGGCTTGATCTTGGCGAATAACACTGGATGCAATAAGGTGGAGATCCAAGCTGACTGCATGGAGGTCATCCAAACCATGCAACAGGGAGGAAACCCTTTGGGACCAGCGGCGGCCATCTACGAAGAATGTGTTTTCTTATGTCGCAATTTTATTTCAGTTAAATTCTGTCATTGCCCTAGGGAGGCCAATATGGCGGCTGATTTGTTGGCTACGAAGTCGGAGTCCTCGAGAACTATTGTGTGGCAGACCGAGGCTCCGGATTTTCTTCTTGATGTACTATCAAACGATGTAGCCCTATTTTCACATGAAATATAAACCGCCATGATGGCATTTCCCTCAACAAAAAAAATTACTGGGGACCAACCGAGTCGGCGGTCACAGCACACATTACATCGTTCGGGAACTCCGAGTCCCAGACCACATGGTCGTTCGGATAGCCCCGGCAATCATGTGACGCCAGCACATGCGCTGGCTTATTACAACTTCTGGGACAGTGCAGAATACTGTACTCTATAAATCCTAGACCCAAGAGGAATTTAGCTTCACGGAAGAGGACTCCAAGAGGACCTCGATCCTGGTTGACCGAAGACAAAGCTTGCTGTAGTACCAGGCAGTCTGTTTCAAAGATAACCCGCCCCATACCATACTGCTCTGCAATTCTAATGGCCTGAAGAAAAGCCTCTGTTTCAGCTTGTAGGGCTGAACCTTGGTTGTGTAGCGTTCCAGCAGCTGCGAGGACCACATCATCGTCCGCATCATGGGCTATCACTCCCCATCCACCTCGCCCTGAGATAGCATGGAAGGCGGCATCCATATTAAGCTTAATGAACTCGGGAGGTGGCGGCTTCCATCTAAGAAGTAGTCTGGGCGTGGCATCTTTGTGGGCAGGGCTATGGTACTGATTCCATTCTAGAGTTGTGCCCCCCACATGTGCCACGAAGGATTTCACAGAGAGGCGTTGCTTCCCATGGTTGGTCTTGTTTCGTTCTGTCCACCACATCCATAACAGGCAGATTGTCCGTAGGCGTGTCACCGTTGGGAGTTTCAGAATCGCAGCTACCATTTCCTACGTACAGGCAAGCAGATTATGGCGGGTCCATTCGAGGTCACAGGCTCTCCCAACACTTACTGACCTCCTTGCACCTAAGATATAGATGCCCCCCATCCTTCGGCAGGCGCCTGCACACCACACACCTGGTGTCAAGCTCCACTCCTAGTTTTTCAACATTCCTTAGCAATGGTTGACTGTCATGTGCAAAGCGCCACATGAAATGTTGTACTCTGCCTGGACACTCCAGTTTCCAGATTTGCCTCCACATGCTCACGTCGGGGTTGCCAGCACTACTCTCGCCTCTTTGCCTGAACCGTTGATTGGCAAGCAGCTCAGTGTAGACTCTATATGCGGACCGGACTGAGAACAAGCCCTTGCTGTCAAAGTGCCATGCGATAAAATCATCATACTGGTCGCAAATGGGAATGGACATAATTGTAGCCGCATCCTCTATGCCGAAAGTTTGGTTGACTAGCTGGGGATCCCATTTATTAGTGATAGGATCAATCAACTCCTCCACCGTGGTGAGTAGACTCGCCCCCCGTAGGGTTTTTGGCCATCTAGTATCATTCGAGGGGATCCAAGGATCTGTCCAAATCTTAACATTCGTTCCCGAACCTATACGCCATATCATGCCAGCTCGAACAACCTCCACCCCTTGCAGAATGCTTCGCCATACATAACTGATACCCGCCTGTGGTTTGGCAGCAAGCACATTGCCATCTGGGTAATAGCGTGCCCTTAGCACCCGTGCGCACAGGGAGTCAGGGGCTTGGATTAGGCGCCAAACCTGCCGGGCCAGCAACGCAATGTTGAACACATGAGGGTCCCTGAAACCCAATCCACCCTGGTCCTTTGTCAACATCATTTGTTCCCAGCTAACCCAGTGATGTTTATGGTCGTCGTCCTGATTATCCCACCAGAACCTGCCCACCATTTTGGTAATACTCTCACAAAGAGCCTTGGTAAGATCAAAACACGCCATGGCGTAGGTTGGCACAGCTTGGATGACCGCCTTGATAACGATCTCTTTAGCCGCTTTGGACAAAAACTTAATTTTCCATCCCTTCAAAATTTCCCAGATTTTGTCCCGTAGGTACTCGAAACATTTCTGTTTAGATCGGCCAACATAGCTGGGTAGACCAAGATACTTACCCTGTAGACATTCAGCATGCAGACCCAGTAGACCAAGCATCTGTTGTTTCCTTTGGTTGCTTGTATTCTTGCTGAACAAAACAGCCGACTTGTCCCGATTAATTATCTGGCCTGAGCCAAGCTCATACACGTGCAGAATATTATTCACCACTGCTATGCTCTCAGGTGAGGCTTCCAACAACATCAAGGAGTCGTCAGCGAAAATAAGGTGGCTCACGGATGGCGCCGTGGGAGCAATCTTCACCCCTTTGATCTGTCCCGAGTCTTCAGCATGCTGGAGTAAAGCTGAGAGTCCCTCCGCACACAACAGGAACAAGTACAGCGAGATTGGATCCCCTTGTCGAAGACCCCGTCCTGGAGTGATTTGGTCCGTGCATGACCCATTCACTTTAAATTTGAACTTCACTGTACTAATATACTTCATAATCAGCTGCACAAAACCTTCCGCAAACCCAAGTTGTAGCATTACTTTTTCTAGGAACCCCCATTCCATACAGTCGTAGGCCTTACTCATATCCAGCTTTAGTGCTGCGTAGCTACACTTCCCAGTCCTCTTTCTCTTCATGAAGTGGGTCATTTCATATGCGGGGATGGTACTGTCTGAAATTAATCTGCCCGACACGAATGCACTCTGATTCGGTGATATCACTTCCCCCAAGATATTCTTCAGGCGGTTGGCGATAACCTTCGACACGAGTTTGTAGACCACATTGTAGAGGCTAATAGGTCGTAAATCCTTCAAAGTTTCAGGGTTCTGGACCATTGGGATAAGCACCACCAGGGTGTCGTTCCATCCCGCCGGCATACAGCCGCCTCGCAACACTTGCAACACCTCGTTTACCACGGAATCACCAATAAGCTGCCAATAATGTTTATAAAAAATAGCCGGTAGTCCGTCCATACCAGGGGCCTTCAAATCCCCGATACTGTCAAGTGCAGACTTGACTTCATGAGCAATAAAATCCGCCATCAGAAAAGCATTCATCTGAGCTGTCACCTTGGGGTTTATTTGGTTCAGAATTTCATTAGCATCCGCACCTGCCACAGGGGTAAAAAGAGTGAAAAAAATAGTTAGTAATGAGGCTCTTGATGCCTTCCTCTCCAACCACCTCCACACCATCCTCCCTCTTCAGTTTGTGAATCCAATTCTTTTTTTTCTTTCCGATGCATACGCCTGGAAATATTTGGTGTTACGGTCTCCATACATGAGCCAGTTTACATGAGCACGCTGCCTCCAAACCAAATCCTCTTGTTCCTCAAGTTTCTCGATTTTAAGACTGATCGTTTGCTCCCGACGGATCCGGCTCTCTGAAATAGGCTGTCTCTTACTGTTTCTAACTCAGACTTCAGCTTCTTAATTCTCTTTTTGAGATCGCCCAGCACCTCCTGACTCCATGTATTCAATGTATTCATGACAACCTTTAATTTGGCACTGACCGTACCCCCACTCGAGCCCTACCAGGCCTGCTGTACCAACCTGCCACACTGCTCCTCCAGTAGCCACCGGGCTTCAAACCGGAGTGGCCTGTCTGCACTTTCGAGCTTTTGCACTCTTGGACCCCCATCTCGCAGCAGAATCACCGGCCTATGGTCAGATTTCCTTGGGTCACCGTTAATAACTTTGTAAGCAGGGAAGCGGTCACACCAATCCGTGGATGCCACCACACGGTCAAGCCTCTCACGAATATAACCCTCAACGTGATAATTTTTATTTCTCCAAGTGAATACATCTCCCTCAAAACCGAGGTCATTAAAATTACAAAGATCAAGTGCATCACGAAATTTCTGCATACACCCCTGCGCTCTAGGAGCACCACCTTGTTTCTCATGGCTGAAGAGGATCTCGTTGAAATCGCCGAGGCAGACCCATGGAAGCTGCACTTGATGGTGGAGGGTACGAAGTAGGCGCCATGTTTTAGCCTTCTTTTCCGAGTGCGATTTGCCGTAAATACCCGTGAGCCTCCATTTGTACCCATCATCCTCCTCCACAATGGCATCAATATGCATCCTACCAGTCCACCTTACTGTTATCTTTATTCCCTGCCTCCAAAATAGTGCTAGACCACCACTCTTCCCCCTATAACTTTGCACTGCCATATTGGGCATACCCAACAGGTCTCGAAAACGTCTCATCCTCTCCTCATCCAAGCTTGTTTCTGAAAGAAATAAAATGCCGGGAACCTCCCTCTTCTGGAGATTCAGAAGTCCACGAACTGCCGGCCTATTCCCCAATCCCCGGCAGTTCCAGGCGATGATTTTCATTTGGACTCGCAGGGCTGTCCCTGCAGCCCCGCGTTAGCTTCATTTTGGTCCTCGTCGAGGGCTTCTCCTCCCCCCCGTTTAAGTTTCTTATGCCTTTCTGAATCCACCACCTCCATGCCTTCCTCCTTCCTCTTATGGCCACCCAGCGAATCAGTCATCTCAACACCACCCCCTTCACCACCTCTCTGCCTCCCCTCCCCTTCTTCTTGTACCGGCCATTCCCTCTGCCGGGTATACGTTTATCCTCCCTGACCCGTTCGTCTTCCACCTCCCCGCTCCCGGTGAACCCTCCCATGCTGGACGCGTCAATCTGGATGGGTGGGAAGTGCATGGCCTCGGGAGCCATGACCCCGTCCACTGCTCCTACTTCCCGTCGTTTCTTCCCAATATCCTGCTCCTCTTGCACCAAAATTGGAACCACAACCTCCCTTCCAGTTCTCTGCTCCCCCGGCCCCTTCTCCCCAACCACTTTATCCACCTGCATGTCACCCTGCTCTGTGGCCATAGTTGTCGTGCTCCTAGAGTGTGTAACCCTCCTTCCCTCTCCCATCTCTTTGCCCCCCTGATTCCCAGCTTGAGTGTTATGAACATTGCTGAAAGAAGTTGTTTCCCCACCGCCCTCTTCCCACCAGGGTTCTGTTCGCCCCCGGATTTTAGCTTCAGCGGGCTCATAACCTCCTAACCCTTCTCCTCATCCTCTACCATGTCTGCCCAACTCTTTCTGTCCCTCCTCCACGACGGAGCATCACTAGCTGATAGTGCTTTCCCCTCCCATCCATTGGCCCATCGATTCCCAGAACTGCGACCCCTCATAATCGGTCTCGACTCACTCCACTTCCCTCTAGTGTCCCCACTACCGCGACGGGGAATGGAAGCTCGAAGCCATGGAGGGCCTTCTCACCTTTCTTCAGTCTAGTCCCGCAAGCTTTATCAATGTGGCCAATTAAACCACAGGTGTAACAAAAGTCCGGGAGGTACTCATATTCAAAAGGATTCCAATTCTCCTCCTCCTCCTCATGCCCCCTTCCCCTGGCCTCCTTACTCTTCCTACTCCCTTCTGTTGCCTCAGCATCATCCTCTTCTCTTGTGAAACCCCTCATTAGAGGCTCCTTGATGTTGATACGGACCTTCACCCTCAAGAATTTTCCCATAGCTCTCCCATCCGCCCTCGCATCCACATCTAGAACTTCTCCCAGCTCTGCTCCAATGGCTTCCCCAACCTCCCTGCACATCATACCAAGCGGCAGTCGATAGATTCTCACCCAAATCGGGATCGAGTTGAAGGTATAGTCCTCTATCCGTTTCTTTGGGTCAAAGTCCTCCACCACCAGCAGGTCATTCCGAAACTCCCATGGCCCCCCTTCCAGGGCCATTTTCTTCCCCGACTCTTGCCCAAAGGTGAACATGAACTTGTTTTCCCCCACCTCCTTACAGTATAGCCCCTTGATGGGGCACCAGATCCTCCCAAGGGTCTCCGCCATGGCTTCAACAAACATAGGTTTCTTCGAAAGAAGTTTCGCCAGGGCCTGCGGTTCCACCATGCCTATCTTCCCAGATCCAGCCCATCCAATCTTGATTCCCTTATGCTCCTTCTCAGACAGCTTCAGATCACGCAGGAGTCCCTCGACCTTCTCCATCGTCTCCTCAGCTTGCCCCGCAACCTGGACTTCCCTGATTGACTAGGTTACTGTGTTTTACGATCACGCACCCTAGCACACGTGAAAGGCCTTTGGTGGATGGTTCGGGGGAAGGAGAAGATGCAGTTCACCACGAAAAAGGACGTGGACGGCGGTGGATCTATGCGACGGCGGTGGTGAGGGAAAGACCATGATGGCGGCGCAAAAACCCTAGATCACCCTGGCGTCGCCCGAGACCGAGAACCGAACCGTCACCCAATGGACGGACTAACAAGACTCGGTGGCGATGTGTTCTGCCCTCGTTAAGTTATAGTTACAAGTGATCTGGATGATACACGAACACATATCACACATGGTCGACTTTTGCAATGGCCAACCCATTCATGGATGGACCCACCAGAAAAAAACATGTCATGGATTCTCTACTACCTAAAAGAAACGTAAGGTTCCCTCTCCCCTCTTACGTTCCCCTCCCTTCGTCCAACCCTCTCGTACGAGGTACGAACCCCTCTCCCCTCCATCATTTTATTTTCTCCCTCGCGTTGTTCCACCTCCTGTTTTTCTTCCCGCGGTCCCACCTTACACAATCACCGATTGAGAAAATCTACCCCGATAAGATCGTGACTCAATTACCTTGCTTCCTATCACATTGATGATTCCTTCTTTTACCTTGCCCCTTTCCTTCCCTCGACATCTCTCTTCCATCTCACCTACCCTGAAAAATCGTGACTCAATCACCTCGCCTCCCACCAGGTTTGATTCCTTTTTTACCTTTCCCCTCCCCTTCCATCTACCTCTCTCCCGTATCAACCGTGACGCAAGCCCGACCAAACCCCTCCCCCATATTGCTTCTTTTCTGTAGCAGCACGGTGGATCAAGCGATGGCCAAGGTTGTATCGTCAGCGGGCGTAGGTGCCGTCGCAGCAGAGCATTGACTTCGTTTCCAGCGTGAGAATCTTATATTTTATGCCTCATCCTCTCCTTTTGTGACTAGGTTTGAAGATTTTTCGAATGCTCTCCTTCACCTCCGATGATTACCGTGTTACTAGCTTGTTCTCCTTGCCGTCGGAGGTTGTTAATGGTGAAACACCCACCATGTTTTGCGTTGGAGCAGCTCCTGTTGTTCAGATCATAACTTTTCAGTTTTAATTCTTGGTAGAGTTGGGGCCTGATGGGCTAAGCGGCAAGTGCGGTCTCGAGGAAGACGCCGTCAGCAAATATGCAAACGAGACGGGCAGCGGGAGCAGTGCAAGAATTCAAGCGGCACAGCTCTTAAAGCTCGTTAAGTTATAGTTACACGTGAGCTGGATGATACACGAACACATATCACACATGGTCGACTTTTGCAATGGCCAACCCATTCATGGATGGACCCACCAGAAAAAAACATGTCATGGATTGATGGGTTGTCATTCTAATAGCGCCAATTAGTTGTACGATCGTTCTTCTATGGATTGATGGATTGTCGTTCCGAGAGCATGAAGGGCCTAGGGAGAGGTAGATTTCACACATAATCAGTCTTATGTAATTAATGCAATAGAGGTGGCAGTTTTTTATTGGGCGAAATTAGAGGAGGGAGGCCCATCCAATTGAATTCATGGGGATGGAGAGATTATGTAGCATTTTTGGATTTCATAGAAGAGAAAGATTTTCACAGTACGAGAGAGAGAGGGAGGGAGGGAGGGAGTTTTTTCTTTCGAGAAGTTATCACGGGAGGAATTGAAAGAGAGATTTGCGGGAGAATAGTGGAGAGAGATATTTTAACGGGAGTAAATGAGATGTTATCACATGATTAACTGAGAGAGATTAACGGGAGAGACAGTAGGATTCGGGGTGGAAGACCGTGACCATGAGAGAGAGATTTTATATATTTTTAACGTATAATAGAATTGAGATTTAGTTTTGTTCGTTTTGTTAAATATGTTTTTAAAGTATACCATGAAATAGGAATTTAGAAGTACGCAATGAAAAGTTAAGACATATATACTTGGATTTGCATCACATAAATGCTTATTTATGCACAAAACTGGTTGTTGTAGTAATATCTACATACTATTGTTTCTCGAAATTTTGTTATAGCCGTAAGCACATAAATGTTTATTTATGCACAAAACTGTTTGTTGTAGTAATATCTACATACTATTGCTTCTTGGAATTTTGTCATAGCCGTACGCATGGACACTTGGTATGACAGTTCCTTTTTTGTATATATACTCTTGGTATTTTCCTGTGCGTTGCAACGGGTATACACAATTAAAACGCTATCATTGCGGTAAATTGGTCTATCGTGAAATTAACCACTACCATAGTAGCGTCAACGGATCTTTGCGGAAGAAAAATCATTAATTCACAGCCATATTCATTTAGTTCCATATGTTAATCTCTCCTTCTTTATAAGATCAAATATGTGACGTTGTTATGGTGGTGGTTGCTTTGACGATAGGCTAGTTTGCCGCATAGTGTTTTAATTGTATATCCCGTTGCAACGCACGGACAATTACTTAGTTTTCAAAACTAAAATGTTACTACCTCCGTTCTTAAATATAAGTCTTTGTAGAGATTTCACTATGAACCATATACGAATGTATATAGATGCATTTTAGTGTATAGATTCACTCATTTCGTTCCGTATATGGTCTATAGTAAAATATCTCCAAAGATTTACATTTAAAAACAGAGGGAGTATATGCGTGCATGCATGCACGCGTGGCATGGTGGTCTCAGACTTTCCGTTTGTATAACCGCTACTCGTCGCATGCACAAGCTATATAGCTCACGGCTCAATCGATCCATGCTACTTTCTCACTAGCATGTGCGTGTACCCCATGTACGCCAGTAAGAAGAGCAACGCCGGGACCAAATTAACCGATAAGGAACATCGCCGGAGCTTTGTACTGTGTCTGTGCGCGAGCGGCGGGTGCAGTTGAACTCGCACACATGTCGCCGGTGCGACTTGGGTGCGGGCGGCGTGGTCACAAGCTGCTAAATTAGGTAAGTATTGTAAAAACGACTGTTAAAGTTGTTAGAATAAATCCGAGGCGCACCGTCGATCTATTAAGGACTAAGCAATCATACGAGCACGACACCGAGATTTGTTAACGAGATTCACCGATATGGCTACATCTCTGGGGCCTGACTATGGACGCTTCTTCCCGTGGCACCATCACAATACCACACCCCGGCCGCCTGGGGGCCGCCACACGCCGCCGGCTCCCCCGTGTGCCCGTGCTATTATGCTGCATAGGTTACATCGTGTGTCTATCCATGATATATATGTGAGGCCTAAGATACAAGTGTCCTATTTAGACACGACTCCATATCCTACACAATATTCTACACCACTTTGAATTTATCCATGTGTCGAATCTCCATGTACATTGGACTTGAGATATGCCATGAGCACCGCTGCTACTCCCAGACTCCATGTGACTCCACCTGCAACTGTAGTCTCTTCTTGTCTTCTTCACAGTCAACACTCGAGCAAAATTAAATTTCTCATTACTCTACTTTGTGCTTCAAACTTTCAGAGTATCCTTTCACACTAGTGCAGAATCGGGCAATAGCACCGGTTCGTAAGGCCCTTTAGTGCCGGTTCCACAACCGGCACTAAAGTGTGGTCACTAAAGGCCCCCCCCCTTTAGTACCGGTTCAGCACGAACCGGTACTAAAGGCCAACCACGTGTACGAGGCAACTCCGGGGCAGGAGCCCTTTAGTACCGGTTGGTAACACCAACCGGTACTAAAGGTTTGTGGGGTTGTGTTTTATTTTTATTTTTCAATTAAATTTGTTTTATCAATTTAATTATTTTTCGTGTGCAGGTATTTTACGATACAACACAGTGTACACGTTATGCATATATATATATATATATATATATATATATATATATATAATTTCTAGTAGAACCAATCATGCATATATATATATATATATATATATATATATATATATATATATATATATATATATATATATATATCATCAATGTCTCACAAACCATCATATTAATTAATTCACACATACACACATGTATAGCTATATACAATTTCTCCTACATATGCATGTTGCCTTGAGCCAGTGGCATTAGCCTAATTGGTGCCTTGAGCATGATGGGGCGGTAGCGGTAATAGTATTCTCCTTTGGATTTATGACCTGGTCGAGCAAAAATCCCGCTATTTCCTCTTGAAGTGCTTCTATGCTCCGCTTTCTAGGAGCTTCTCCGCACCTCTGTGAACTGTTAAGAAGGAGATCAATATGCATGTGTATTAGTTGTGTGACTAGATATCGATAATGGTGTAAAAATTGTGAATAATGTTTTGACAAGCGTACCCATTCCTGTCTTTGAGATCTGCTCCTTTCGGACGCCATCATGCGAATGTTCTCGCAAACGCAGAATGCACACAGATCAGTCCCCTGCGCCTGCTTCAGGGCCTTTACGAGAATGAAATTTGATCAGATAATAATTAATCAAGCATGATAATTAAAGAGATGGCAGCTAGCTAGCTAGCTAGTACTACTTAATTACTTACCTTGTGTCGAAACCATTTAAGCTTTTGTTTCCATTCACCTTCCGTGACGCTGATGAACCTTGCCCAAGCCCTACCCGCCGACAAAGAAAATGAATAAAGGGGTTATTAAATAGTTCATATCATGAAAAATGACGAACTAAATAGGCCGAGATATATAGTTAATAATGATTGAAATTACCTGTTGACTATCCCAAACAAGATGTTATAGTCAGTTTTTTCTTTGATTAGTGAGTCCAGTATTTTAACTGTTCCGGCGTCAACTTTAATGATACACAAGACCCAGTGAAATCTGCATGCACACATGTTTGCATGTCTTAATTAAGCGGGCATATGTAAAGCAAAAACATGTAGCTAGCTAGTAGGCAAAAACAGAGAATTTGTAGTACAAGACAGTGTGACTCACTGGAAGTTGTAAGGAAGTAGTATATCTTCATTGTATTTGAGGCGCTTCAAGAACTCTAGCATGTTGTCCTCACGTCCTTTTGATAACGTGGATTTAGTTTCCATGTGTATTCATTAACGGTGTTTGGGTCAATGAACCCAATGCCAAAGCGTCCACCTTTTCTCATTTCATATATATTCATCCTGCATATAATACCACAGAAAAGAATATAGTGAGGATAATTACAGGTAATGATTGATCAAAAGGATCAGTACAGCTAGCTTGAGACTTAAATTACAGAAAGAAATCACTTACAGACAATAGCAGCGATTTATAGATTTGTCGAGTGCGTCTTGATTGTATAACTGAAACAGTTCAGAATACTCAACGGACACAGCTTTCTCATGGAAGTAATGCTCCTCTTTGACATTCACCATGAGGGACAATCAATCGAAAATCTTGGTAATGTTCATGTACCATTGATGCAATTCATACATTCTCGTTGGGAGGTTCTTGACCTTGTCTGGCTCGACCAAAGGTTGGCCCCGGACATATTTCTGTTTTATTTCATCCTCTCTAAGCACAGGCATGGGCTCGATCTCGAGGAGTTGTCCAACAGTGATTTTGAGAACTTCAGCCTGCATTATATGGTCCTCCGTTATTACCACATTGCCCACCTCAGAACGTAAACTGTTTGCCCACAATAATATTGGGCGTAGCGTCTTTATCACGTGTTGTTGGCACAACAAGCGAGGGATCGATTGCGCCGCTTTGTTCTCCCAAATGGGGAATGGATTTCCCGCATTTATTGACAGCTGCTTCTTGTATGCTCGATCCCGAGCTCGCCTCCTTACGTAGACGTGCTTGATTTAACTTCCTGATGTGGCGCTCAAAGACTGTGTCAACAGACTTGGGAGCTGGTGGTTGAGCCATCTGAATGAAGTGGTCAATCGTTTCCTCATGCACTTTCTCCCTTGGCGGCGGTGGCGGTTTCGGTGCAAAATGGGCTTCCACTTCGGACTTCGATATGGCTGCGATTTCCTCCTCGGACCTGTCATAAGACCTCTGCGGAAGAGGCGTGAGGCTTGGACCATATTTATATCGCTTGCCTCACTTTGTACTTCCTGTACTACCTCGACTCGTGCCACGCACCATAGCTGCGGGTGTCTCTTCTGCGATTGCCGAGGGCGGAGACGCCTGGCCGACGGGGCTGAGTTGGACGAGGAGGAGTGGCCACTGAAGCTGTGCCGGACTTGGAGGAGGAGTGGCTGAGGTTGTGCGGACTTGGAGGAGGTGGATGTCTGACGCTGTGGCGGACTTGGAGGAGGAGAAGTGGCACGACACTTTGCGGACTTGGAGGAGGAGTGGCACGACACTTTGCCGGACTTGGTGGACTTGCAGGAGCGGGAGACTACTGACTCGGTGGCGGACTTCGACGAGGAGTCGGATGACGCGTGTCGGTGGCCTTGAAAGATGATGCAATCTTTTTCCATAGGATGATACGATGGTTGGCATCTCCGAGAAAGCGCCGCCCCGACCTCCGTGAATGTCAAGCTCTAGCCCCGAATATGGCTGCACCACCTCGTCAACCATGACACGAGCATAGCCCTCTGGAATCGGGATGCAATGGTAGGTAGGTTGCTTTGGGGGTAACTGGAAAAGCAACGCCGTCCGCCACCTTCATGGATATGTTCTTCATTTTGACGTGTAGCTCGCAGCTAGTGTTCTCCGTGATGTCATCCACGGGTATCTACCCAGCATTGCGCCGTCCGGGCGGAACCCACGCTGCTTCTCTGCATGGATGGGGCGGTGCTATCCAATGCTGGATCATCCGCTAGCTGCTGCAGCCGCTGAGACCCCTTTGCTGGCTAAGTGAGTCGATCTGCTCTCGCTGCCGCTGGAATTTGACCGCCAATTCCGCTTGACTTGCTTCTAGGCCTTGAAGGCGTTCATAGTCCCGCTTCCTGCTCCTCCTCCATCTTCCTCTTCTTCTCCTCCACAATCTTCTTTCTCGCACGGGTTCTATAGTCGGTGTTCGGTCTGAAAACCCCTCATACCACGGAATAGCGCCCTTGCCTCGTGTTCTTCCCGGGTGTTCAGGATTTCCCAGGGCACGCGTAAGCCCGTCGTTCTCTCTGTTGGGCTGGAACACCCCCGATCGTGCCTCTCCTATTGCAACAAGTATCGCATCGTCGGCTCCCTTCAGACTTGCCCACGTCGAAACATTGCCTGTCTTCGGGTCCAACTCCCCCCCCATGCGCATAGAACCAAGTCGACCACTGGGGCCAGCTCTTAGTAACCGGAGTGGCACCTGCATCCTCCATCTCTTTCTCAGACTTATCCCACTTAGGCATTGCCACCGCGACAGCCACCTGGCCCCACTTATGGAACTTATCCTTTTTTCGGCATTCTTCTTGTTTATTCTCGACCGTTCCTTAGTTAATTCCGAATCCTTGAATTTCACAAAATCGTCCCAATGAGCACGTTGGTTCTCTAGTGTTCCCTCGAATCTCGGAGTCTTCCTTCCTCCCTTGACGTACTTGTCCCATTCACGATTCTTTTGGTTCTTGAATGCAACCGCCATCTTCCTAAGAGCAGCGTCCTTGACTTTCTACACATCTGCTTCTGTGAAATGATCAGGTAGGGTGAAATGTTCCATGAGAGTATCCCAAAGCAGATCTTTTTTATTCTTGTTGACAAAAGTAACATCTGGACGTGGAGCAGCGTCCTCTTTGCCTTTTTGTCCTTTGTCTTTTGCTGGCTCTCTCCATTCTTGAAGGGAGATCGAGTTGGTCCTTCACAAGAACTCCGTGACCGACGAATGAACTTGTCTGCAATCTTCTTAGGCGCTAATGGTTCGCCATTAGGTCTGATCGCCTCGATATTGTACTTTACGCCCTCCTTCAACTTTTTGTTCGGGCCTCGTTTCGTCCTTTTTCCTGAAGATTTGCTCGATCCGGATGGCTGAAAGAACAAAGATCGATTCGTTAATATATCTTCAAGTCATTTAAAACATGTGATGATCACCGAAACCTGCTTATATAGATATATATACCTCATGGGTCTTTGTTGTTTCAGGATCAACATGTTCTTCGTCATCGTCATAATCGTAGTTCATGACTTCATCAATTCGGTCGTCGCGATTGAATATCATATCACCCTCTCCGGTGTTGTTTAGAAATTCAGAGCCGTCATAATCTTCTTCATTCGATTATCATCGGCCCGTATCATATCGAACATGGTCTGTTTCTCCTCTCTGTCGGTATTATGCGCCATAGCTTTTATTTAACTAATTCAAAAGAAATATAAAACAATTTAGTATTCAAATTACATCGTCTCGAATAATAGATATAATCTCGAATACTTCGTCTAGAATAATAGATACAATCTCGAATACATCGTCTCGAATAATATATAATATTGAATAGTATATCACTGGCTAGCTAATTAAAGATCGAATACTACAGAAGAATCTAGGACACTCGCGGTTCCTGCGTCGCGGGCGGTGGACACCCAAAGAGAAGGAACCTGTCACGCCCAATATGCGACCCTATCCAAAAGGAACTCGACGGTCCCACCAAGGATAGACCCGCATATTGAAACGCTTTTGCAAGGTGGATATCATTACATCAACATTACATAATAGATGGGGATACATACATAAGGCACAAATGCCACAAGAATACATCAACATCATATACAAGATCAACATCCGACTACGGATGAAACATAAACAGAAACTCAAACGACAACCACCCTGCTAGCCCAGGCTGCCGACCTGGAACCTATCCCCTGATCAAAGAAGAAGCAGAAGAAGAACTCCAAAACAAACATGCATCGCTCTCGCGTCATGATCATCGCATGAACCTGTACCTGCAACTGTTGGTGTAGTAAACTGTGAGCCACGAGGACTCAGCAATCCCATTACCATGGGTATCAAGACTAGCAAAGCTTAATGGGAAAGGAAGGGGTAAAGTGGTGAGGTTGCAGCAGCGACTAAGCATATATGGTGGCTAACATATGCAAAAGAGAGCAAGAAGAGAAACAAAGGAACGGTCGTCAACTAGTAATGATCAAGAAGTGATCCTGAACTCCTACTTACGTCAGACATAACCCAGAAACCGTGTTCTCCTCTCGATCAACCCGAAAAGAGACACTCACGGTTACGCACACGGTTGGTGTATTTTAGAAGAGTTTGCTTGAGTTTACTACAACCGGATATCAACAAATTCCCATCCGCCACATAACTGCGGGCACGGCTTTCGAAAGTTCAAACCCTGCAGGGTGTCCCAACTTAGCCCATGATAAGCTCTCGCGATCAACGAAGGATATTCCTTCTCCCGGAAGACCCGATCAGTCTCGAATCCTGCTACAAGACATTTCGACAGCAATAAAACAAGACCAGCAAGACCGCCCGATGCACCGACAATCCCGATAGGAGCTGCACATATCTCGTTCTCAGGGCAACACCGGATGAGACAGGCTACGAGTAAAACCAAGCCTCGAGTTTCCCCGTGGTGGCCCCGCAGGCGGCTCGGTTCGAACCAGCACTTAGAGAAGCACTGGCCCGGGGGGGGGGGGGCTAAAATAAAGATGACCCTTGGGCTCCGGAAACCCAAGGGAAAAAGGGGTAGGTGAGGCAAATGGTAAAACCAATGTTGGGCCTTGCTGGAGGAGTCTTATTCAAAGCGAACTGTCAAGGGGTCCCATAAATCACCCGACCGCGTTAGGGACGCAAAATCCGGGAACATAATACCGATATGGCGGAAACTAGGGCGGCAAGAGTGGAACAAAACACCAGGCATAAGGCCGAGCCTTCCACCCTTTACCAAGTATATAGATGCATTAATAAAACAATAGATATTGTGATATCCCAACAAGTAAACATGTTCCAACAAGGAACAACATCTCCATGTTCCAACAAGGAACAAACTTCATCTTCACCTGCAACTAACAACGCTATAAGAGGGGCTGAACAAAGCGGTAACATCGCCAAACAACGGTTTGCTAGGAGGGGTGTCAAAGGTTAGAGGCTGACATGGCAATTTGGGATGGCTTGATAAACAGGTAATAGGTAGCGCAGCATAGCGGTAGAACGAAGCAACTAGCATAGCAATGATAGTAGTGAGATCCAGGGTAGCGGTCATCTTGCACGAAATCCCGCAAGGAAGAAGAACGAGTCCATGAAGAAGATGAAGCCACGAAGATTTAACCAAGCGTGAGCGAACGAATCCTCACGATCGCAACGAAACAGGAACTAACAAGAAGAAGCACACAACATAGTAAACACACCACACATGAACAAGACATGATGCACAACAAGCATGATGCATGACAAAGCTACATGAAGCTACTCATGGCAAGAGATGATGCAAACAAGAGCAACACACCAAGGCAAGTTTAACTGAGGCCGGAAACAACATATAACAATTCCGGTAAGTCCTCATATGCAAATTTCAAAATTGGTCCAGATCTGAATAAACCTTATGTTCAAGTTGTTAAACAGCAAGTTAAAATGCACCACAATGATCTACACGAAATTCTAGTCAAGTTACATATAAAGTTCATTTAATTCGGAGCTACGGCCTAGAAGATATGAGCAAAACAAGTTAAACATGACATTGATGCAAAATGCATATAAACATCAAGCAAACACCTCAAAACAAGGATGCAACATGATAATATGAAACTACATGCAAAATCAAGCAAGTTTCATATAGAGCACACTCAAAACGGAGCAACGGTTCAACACTACAAAGGCATGCTACAGGACCTCAACATAATAAAAAAAGGCATGGGCATGATGTACAGGTAAAGCATGACAAAACATGAACACTGAGCTATCTCCAGAAATCACTAGAACATGCTCAAAAACACATGGCAAGATTGCAAATAATAACATTTTCAGTCATTAGCAGAAATAATATCAGGTTGCAATGTTTAGAGCTATCAAACAACATGTTACAGGAACTTATCATGGCAAACAATGGCCTGGAATGAATCTACTAATTGCATAGAACAAAAGTCCTTTACTGACCATGAGCCAAAAAGGATCAGAAGATATGATGGCATCCATGTAAACATGGCAAGTTATATTACAGATTCATACATGGCAGGAACAACAATAAGTAGGCATGTTGGTGAGCTCGAACCACTCACTATAGAGCAATACATGGCATGGAAAGGCAATCAACAGTAAGAAGACATGGCATAGAAGCTATACATGGCAAGAGCAAGTTCATAGGGTGCATGGATCACTAACAACAACCTTGGCAAAATTGAATAACATGTAAACAAACTGCCATGAAACATTTTATAGCAAAAGTAGAGCTCGATTGACTCAAGCTACGACACTATAATTGCAAACAAGGGAATGGATGGATATAGCAAGACATGTATAACAAAACATCCTTAGTGAAGTATCTCAAACTAAGTATGGATCTCTCGGTAGCATCAAGTTAACATGGCATAAAAATATCAGCAGAACAGGGGCTGAAATCAGCAACATCATGAAGCCTAGTTTGCATGCTTGTGCTAGTCACCACAGAGATCGAAAAAATACATGGCATACACCCCTGTAAATATGGCATGGCATATTACAAAACACATGTAGGACTCAAGTTCATAGGATGAACACATCAATCATGGAAAAAATGACAAAAGTGCATGTTCTGGTAAGAATCTGAAACTAACATCACATAGCCCTCTTCTAACAGCATTTCGGGCATCAAGATGAGCTCAAATGAAAATGATGCAATTAGATAAAATGATCTACCCATCGAGGCGAAAAATTTGACATATTACACGCGCAAAACGGAGCAATATGCGGAGAGTTATGGCATGATGAATATGGCGAATAACATGCAAAACTGGGGACTTAGCAGATTACGGGGGAGAGGAAAGTCAACCGTGGGCACGCGAACCGAGGCGGGGATCGAGGCGGCCGGAGCAGCGGCGCCGGAGGAGGCCGGGGCGAGGGCGGCGGGAGGCGAAACCGGCGAGGAGCGGGCGGCAAGGCCGGGCGCGATCGGCGCTGGCGGCGCTGGCGAAGATGCATGGCGGGCGGCGCGCTGCCAAGGCCGGGCGGCGGAGGCGGCGGCGGGGAGACGGCGCGGGCGGCGCTGCCAGGCGGCGGCGCGGCGGCGGGCTCGGCGAAGCGCATGGGCGCTGGGCGGGGCATGGGGCGGATCTAGGCCACGGCGGGCCTCGGGCGCGCTGTGGTCGGCGGGCGTGGGCGAGTCGGGCGGCGACACGTGGCGGCGGCGGAGCAGGTCGGACACGTCCGGCGCGACGTGGACGTGTCCCCGGCGCGGGGAGGAGATTTTAGGGTTTCGGGACCCGGATTTGGACGGGGGAGGCATATTTATAGGTAGAAGGAGCTAGGAGAGTCCAAATGAGGAGCGGTTTTCGGCCACGCGATCGTGATCGAACGACCGAAAGCATGGAGGGGAGTTTGCTGGGTTTTGGGCCACTTTGAAAGGGGTGTTGGGCTGCACACAAAAGAGGCTTTTGCGGTTACCCGGTTAACCGTTGGAGTATCAAACGAACTCCAAATGGCACGAAACTTGACAGGCGGTCTACCGGTGCTATACCAAGGCCGCTTGGCAAGACTCGGTCCATTCCGAGACCGTTTAACACCCGCACACGAAAAAGGTAAAAGAGGGCGCCGGGGAGCACAGGAGTGCCGGATTGCAAAACGGACAACAGGGAAAATGCTCGGATGCATGAGACGAACACGTATGCAAAAAGAAATGCACATGATGACATGATATGAAATGCAGATGATGACATGGCAAAGTGCAACACGCAAGCACATGACATGGCAAAGACGGCGAATAACTGACGGACAGCTGGCGCATCGAATCCGGGGCGTTACAGAACCCTCACAGGATCATAGCTGAAGTGAGATCCCTGAAGATACTGCCAGGTATTGGAGAACCTGCCACGACCCGGTACTAAAGGGGGTGAGCTGGCGCAGGTGCCGTGCGGCAAGTTTAGTCCCACCTCGCTAGCCGAGGGGCTACCGCACTGGTTTATAAACCCCCGTGCGGTCGCTCTCTCGAGCTCCTCTCCAAAGCAGAGCCCTCTGGGCCCTACGTGTTCTTGCTGCCCTGTGGGCCCACTTAGCCTTTGCGGGCCTGCATCCCGCCCAACAACAAAGTTGGGTTTCTAGTCGTATGCAGGCCGCTCTGGCCTAGTAGACGGGCTTTTTTTTTGCTTTATTTATTTTTGTGTTGTTTTTTTGTGTATTTAGAGTTTCTTTGTTAATATTTTTGCTTTAGGTACAGAAAATTACAAACTTTCTGTTAGTGCACATAGTTTTCAAATTTGAATAGTTTAAATTTTGAATTATTTGAAATTAGTGTGAATCACTAGTTTGTGAATAATTTAACTTTAAAAATCAGTAAAGGCATGAAAGAATTTGTTTGCACATAAAATTTCTTCGCGTTTCAAATGCCAAAACACATAACTACCCAAACTATTACAGAGATTCTCCGTGTGTGTGAAACACGAAGAAAGTGATGATAGTGAAGCCGATCACATCCCAGATCTTTGGGTGTGAAATTTTTTCTTCAAGGTGTGTCCCTTTGCACCGTAACCATGGAAAATCTTCATCATTTAACGGGATGCTCGGGTCAATATTCACTGTGAATGGAGAAATTTCATCAAACTTTTCATAATTTTCTGACTTGTCTGTCTTGTCATTCACTCCCACGATGTTTCTCTTCCCAGAAAGAACTATGTGCCGCTTTGGCTCATCGTACGATGCATTCGCTTCCTTATCTTTTCTTTTTCTTGCCTTGGTAGACATGTCCTTCACATAGAAAACCTGTGCCACATCATTGGCTAGGACGAATGGTTCGTCTGCATACACAAGATTGTTGAGATCCACTGTTATCATTCCGTACTGCGGGTCTTCCGTTACCCCGCCTCGTGTCATATTGACCCATTTGCACCGAAACAAAGGGACCTTTAAACCACGTCGATAGTCAAGTTCCCATGTGTCCTGTATATAACCATAATATGTTTCCTTTCCCGTCTTGGTTTCTGCATCAAAACGGACACCACTGTTTTGGTTGGTGCTATTCTTATCTTGGGCGATCGTGTAAAATGTGTTACCATTTATCTCGTACCCTTTGAAAGTCATTATATTCGAAGATGGTAACTGGGACAGCAAGTACAGGTCATCTTCAATAGAGGTGTCATGCATGGTAATGCGGTACGCAACCAGCTGGCGAAACTCCTGGTTTGTTCACGTGTAATCCGGTCATCGACCGCTCAGGTGTTTGGAGCGTAGCAAATTCTTGTGTTCATCCATATACGGAGCCACCAAGCCGAATTCTGTAGAACTGTGTAGTGTGCTTCAGTGAGAGAATGTCCGTCCATACATATTATTTGTTCCTCCTAGCGTGCCTTTTTCCATCCGGGCCTGTCCTTATGCCGCGATTCAGGAACACCAATCGGCTTAAGGTCAGGAATAAAGTCAATACAAAACTCAATGACCTCCTCATTTTGATGGCCCTTGGAGATGCTTCCTTCTGGCCTAGCACGGTTATGAACATATTTCTTTAAGACTCCCATGAACCTCTCAAAGGGGAACATATTGTGTAGAAATACAGGACCCAAAACGTTAATCTCTTCCTTCTGGCATAGGACGTGCGTCATGATGTTGAAGAAGGATGGTGGGAACACCAACTCGAAACTGACAAGAAATTGCACCAAATCATTCTGTAACCTTGGTATGATTCTGGATCGATTACCTTCTGAGAGATTGCATTGAGAAATGCACATAGCTTCACAATGGCTAATCGAACGTTTTTCGGTAGAAGCCCCCTCAATGCAACCGGAAGCAGTTGCGTCATAATCACGTGGCAGTCATGAGACTTTAGGTTCGGAACTTTTTCTCTGCCATGTTTATTATTCCCTTTATATTCGACGAGAAGCCGACGGTACCTTAATATCGAGCAGGCATTCAAAGAAGATTTCCTTCTCTTCTTTGGTAAGAGCGTAGCTTGCATGACCACGATATATGCCGTCTTCTCCGTGCATACGTTGCTGGTCCTCCGTGCCTCGTGTGTATCTTTTGTCTTCCCGTACACGCCCAAGAAGCCAAGCAGGGTCACGCAAAGATTCTTTGTCACGTGCATCACGTCGATTGCGGAGCGGACCTCTAGGTCTTTCCAATATGGCAGGTCCCAAAATAAGATTTCTTCTTCCACATGGGTGCGCGTCCGTCAATGTCCTTTGGAACAGGTTGTCCGCCAGGACCCTTTCCAAATATCACCTTCAAATCCTTTACCATATCATGTACATCAGCACCAGTACGGTGGCGAGGCTTCGTCCGGTGATCCGCCTCACCTTTGAAATGCTTGCCTTTCTTTCTTACGGGATGCCCGCCGGAAGAAATCGGCGATGTCCTGGTACACATTCTTCATACAACTATTCAAATATATCTGTCGATATCATCCAAACAGTGCGTGCATCCGCGGTTTCCCTTGTTTGTCCGTCACGAAAGGTTACCGAGAGCAGGCCAATCATTGATGGTCACGAACAGCAACGCCTTTTAGGTCAAATTCTTCCCCATGTGCTCATCCCACGACGTACACCTTTTCCATTCCACAGCTGTAAGAGTTCTTCAACTAATGGCCTTAGGTACACATCAATGTCGTTGTCGGGTTGCTTAGGGCCTTGGATGAGCACTCGCATCATAATGAACTTCCGCTTCATGCACAACCAAGGAGGAAGGTTATACAAACATAGAGTCACAGGCCAGGTGTTATGGTTGCTGCTCTGCTCCCCAAAAGGATTAATGCCATCTGCGCTTAGACCAAACCATACTCTCCTTGCGTCATCTGCAAACTCCTTCCCGTACTTTCTTTCGATTTTTCTCCACTGCGACCCGTGAGCTGGTACTCTCAACTTTCCGTCTTTCTTACGATCTTCTCTGTGCCATCGCATCGCCTTGGCATGCTCTTTGTTTTGGAACAAACGTTTCAACCGTGGTATTATAGGAGAATACCACATCACCTTCGCAGGAATCTTCTTCTGGGCGCCGCCCTCGACATCACCATGCTCATCGCGGCTGATCTTATAGCGCAATGCACCACATACCGGCAAGCGTTCAAATCCTCGTACTCACCGCGGTAGAGGATGCAATCATTAGGGCATGCATGTATCTTACGCACCTCTAACCCTAGAGGGAAGATAGCCTTCTTTGCTTCAGACGTACTCTCGGGCAATTCGTTGTCCTTTGGAAGCATATCCTTTATCATTACCGGCAACTTTCCAAATCCCTTGTCGATACACCATTCTCTCGCCTTCCATTGCAGCAATTCCAATGTGGTGCCCAGCTTTTTCTTGTCACCCACGCAATTCAGGTACAACAATTTTTGTGATCCTCTAACATGCGTTGCAACTTCTTCTTCTCCAAATCACTTGCGCAGTTTCTCTTTGCATCGGCAATGGCCCGACCTAGATCATCAACGGGCTCATCTAATGCCTCTTCTTCAGCTTCTTCCCGCATTGCCGGCCCAGCTTCTTCCCGCATTACCGGCTCAGCTTCTTCCCCCATTGTTGTATCATCGTATTCAGGGAACCCATGGCCAGGATAGCTGTCGTCGTCCTCTTCTTCTTCATTGTCTTCCATCATAACCCCTCTTTCTTCGTGCTTGGTCCAAACATTATAGTGGGGCATGAAACCGGACTCAAACAGGTGGACGTGAATGGTTCTTGACGTAGAGTAATTGCGACCATTCTTACATCCAGCACATGGACAAGGCATAAAACCATCCGCCCGCTTGTTTGCCTCACCGCAAGCAGAAAAGTATGCACGCCCTCAACGAACTGGGAGAGCATCGGTCATCGTACATCCATTGCCGGCTCATCTTCATTACACAACACCGAATAGACCAAATTAATACAAGTTCATACATAAAGTTCATACAACACTTAAATGCAACAAACAAATAACTCTCTAGCTAAAGCATTTAAATGCAACAACAAATGCGATCAAGATCGCAATTAAGGTAACAATTGATCCAACAGCATAATGATACCAAGCCTCACTATCGATGGCATATTTTCTAATCTTTCTAATCTTCAAGCGCATTTTCTCCATCTTGATTTTGTGATCATCGACGACATCGACAACATGCAACTCCAATTCCATCTTCTCCCCCTCAATTCTTTTCAATTTTTCTTTCAAGTACTCGCTTTTCTCTTTCAACTAAATTTAACCTCTCGACAATAGGGTCGGTTGGAATTTCCGGTTCACATACCTCCTAGATAAAAATATCTATGTCAACTTGATGGGCATAATTTGTCATAAACACGAAATGCAACAAATAGTTTAAAAAGAGAATATACCACATCCGAATCATAACAAGGACGAGGGCCGACGGGGACGGATATCAAAACCATGGCACTATGTATAACAAACAACGACGGGTAAGATAATTATTATACGAGTAACTATATATCCAAATCACACAAACATCAATTTTTATATAAAATTTCATGAACAAGAGGCTCACCACAAGGTGGTGCCATGACGGACGGTGCGGGCGATCGACTGTGGTTACGACAGAGATTTAGAAGGCACTAAGTAAATCACACCTACATATGCAAACTAAGTGTTATTTTGACCTCAAATTGCATATAAATCAAATACTAGCACATATATATATATTTCCTCCCAAATTACTAAACTCACAAATTAATAACTATATAAAGCATTGCAAGAGCTAATCTAGCAATGAGAGATGAAAGGACAAAGTTGCTAACCTTTGTGATCACTTGAATGGATGGGGGCCTTCAAATCTTGACAAATTTTGGGCAAAATGTGTGATGAGCTCGAGGGAGAAGAGGAAGAACAGAGAGGAGAGGAGAGGGGAAAGGGGGAAGAACATAGCGAGCTGGACGAAGGGTTTATATGCAGGAGGACCTATAGTACCGGTTCGTGGCACGAACCGGTACTAAAGGTGCTGGAGAGGGCCCAGACTGACAACATCCTGCCACCACCATCATTAGTACCGGTTCGTGGCACGAACCGGTGCTAAAGGTTAGCCACGAACCGGTACTAATGAGAGCGGCCCGGCTAGCCGTTGGAACCGGCACTAATGTTTACATTTGTGCCGGCTCTAATACAAACCGGCACTAATGTGCTTCACGTTTGACCCTTTTTCTACTAGTGTCAACGCCATCACACACCGATCAATGTCTGCGTGAAAAGTGAACAACTCACATATTGGACCCCACATATAAGAGTTACCTAAACTCAACATCACCGCTCTTTCTTGACTATCTGTCTGAAACTTGAAGGAATTCCACCATCGCCCTATGTCACCCTGAGTCAAATTCACAGTTGGCTCACCCCTTTTCTGGATAGTCTCTGGCATGTCCCATAGCTATAGCACTCCGCCTCCTTCTGTCTTCTCATCTGCACTTTGCCATGTGCACTAAATACCACAGAATATACGGCCATGTACTTTCTCAGCTTTTGATAATTTTTTACTTTCCGCCACTTTCTCAGATTCTCAATGGTCAACTCATGTCCATCAACCGGCACCGATAGACCCCGTCACCAACTTGAATCTGGTACTCATCAACACTGCTTCAGCATCCCTGCACACTTTGTCTGACCACCAGTGCCTTGGTCTGTCGTCGTGTCCCATGCTTTCCGCACGCCTCGCCGCTATCACCGCGTCGAGTCTCTGCTGTCCCGATCGAGTCTCTAGGGTCGCGAACCCACACCACTCAAACCCCTACTACAGAGAACCAACGATCATCACCGACTGATGCCGAGTATCACGCCTTCATCAGACCATTGGGCCACAGTTCGATCCGCATGTCTCTCGCTAGCCCGCTGAAATAGGCTTCGACTCTCCATGCATTTACCCCGTAGCCCTTCCATCAGCACAGAGTGTAGTCATCCATCAGACTCCAACTCCACCTTCAACATGACACCATGTAGCTGCGCCTTGCTACCCCGCGCCTTGTCGACTTCAAGCTCTCTCATGTGTGCACCATCTTGAATCAACCCCGCGCCATAGTCTGTCGAAGCCACACAAGCCCTCAAGCATGCACCACTGTTTCCACGCCCCAGAAGTTGGCCACCATCAGCTTCACACTCATATGTCGTCGTCGCTGAAATCATCGTTGTCTTCTGCTTCGAACGACATCCCCGTCGATCCGTCAGACAGTTCAGTTCGACCCAGCCAAAATTATCCGACTGCAACCATACTCCACCCTGCGTCGTGTTCACCCGCACATCTCCGTGCATTGCCTGATGCCCTGTGTCTGCATGATCCCTCCAGGCTTCACAAGCCTTATACGCACGTCGCCCTTGCCGCACACGCCATCTTCCATGGACCTGCGACCGCGCCTTTATTTTCTGTACCGTGCACTTCTACCATCTCGTACATACATGTACGTGTACCAAGCAAATAGAGCCAATTGAAGAATCCCTCTAGTAGCCTTCCCGTGTGGGCAAGATCAAAAAATTCCCGTTCATCCTTGCTCACATGCAGCCCCAAAGCTTCTTCGTCCCTGCTTTTTCTTTGCTTCCGATGGAAAATATACACACACAGATATCTGACGCCTTTTTTTTCTTTTTAACAAATCTCACGAACCAGCCTTCTACCTGTCCACGAGCACGTCCAGCTCTCTGGGCCTCACAGCCTAGGCCTTGCGCCCGCCGGACCGCGTGCCGCCCCGTCTGGAACACGCGTGAGCTGCACCTGCTGCCTGCGCACGCACCTGCATCGCTGCCCTTGCGTGTTACACCGCCGTCGCTTGCACGCTTCCAATAGGGATCCGATCCGAGCACTGTTGCCTCCGCGTGTTTGCCTCGCAGCGGACTCGACGTGTCCTAGCGCTCTGCCTGCTGCCGCGCTCCAGGTCACGTCGCCATACGTCCGATCGATCTGCTGCCTTACACACGCGTCATGCGCATGCTGCCGCCACCTAGTCGTTCTGGCCGCTCCCCGGCGCCCTGTGGCCTCGCCTGCTGCTTGCCTGCCTGCACGTGGGTGCTCCCGATCGCTGCTTGATCCAATTCCCTGAGAACATAGTTGGCAGAAATCACATATCTGACCTGAGGCAGAAATCAAATTACAAACTGACCTGCTCACGAAAAAATTTCATTTTCCTGACCCTTTGGTATGGCGCCCGACAGCTGGGCGCCGCACCCTACAGTGCAGCGCCCTTCCCTTCGGCGTCGCACGTCCTGCCAGCGTGGCAGCCCTGGTCCAGTTGCGGTCCCACACGCACCTGTGCAGCGCCTAATATCTAGGCGCCACACTTTGACGTGCAGCGCCTAGCGCTGGGGCGCTGCACGGTGACTTAAGCGCGGCCGACCCAGCCCGACCAGGCAGTTATCTTCATCTCTCCCTCTCTGACAGAGAGCAGCGGCGGCGGCGGCGCCCCCATCTAATCCCCCCCCCATCCTCTCAGATCTGAAGATTTGATCCGTGGATTCGATCCCCAATCCATCCTACTAGGTAAACTCTTCCCTTCTCTTTCTTTTGCTCCGTAAATTTGTTGCCATTATAGAGATTTGTCCAAGATTTGATGGAACCCTTGATTTGTTTGGTTTGCTCGATTTAGGATGTGTATTCATATTGATAGTACCGCATTGTTATTTATTAGTTCACAATATATGATTCTTGTTGGTGAAAGCCTATATTGTTTAGTTTTTTAGATATGTATGAGATGCCTATTTTTATAGATAACTATGAGATGTTGATTTTTGTAGACATATATGAGAAGTTTGTTTAGATATATATTAGATGTTGAGTTTATTTGAAACATTAGATGTTTAGTTTATTTGAACACATGTTATATGACATATTCATTGTGTGAGAAGGAGATGTTGAGATTCTTGTAGTTGAACACATGTTATATGTTTAGTGTATACCGATATTTGAGATGAAGATGAACTCTTATATGTTTATTGTTTGAAATTGTAAGGATGGTTTGGCTTCTGGACGATGTCTACGACGTGCAACACCGGGCCTACATGATGCGCGAGAAGGATAAGGTAATAATGAGTAATCTAAATATTTTGCAAATTTGCCTTTAGTTGAAATTTACATGCCCTAAGATTTGTCATTACTTGTTTTTTGCAGAAGCTTGAACCTCTGAAGATTCGGTATCACGGGTCTCTGGTCCTGCCATGCCTTACGATGAGCGGTACACACCGTACATCAAGGTGCAGGACTACTCCCGTGGATTCTGTTGGTCAGCCGGTCCACGCCAATCTGAACGCTTCCACCGGTGTCCGCTTGTTGATCGGTGGAGGCCGAGACCCACAGTTTCCATCTTCGGACCGGGGAGATGACCGTGACGCTCGAGGATGTCTTGTTGATCACCGGGCTTGCTATCGACGGGAGGCCTCTCTGTATGAGCACCGATTCTGATGGGTGGCGCGAGCAGATGATTGCTCTTGTCGGTATGGCTCCTACCAAGGCTGAGGATGATGTAGAGGAGGGAGAAGAGAAGAAGAAGAGGGAAAGGAAAGCAGCCGGAGCTGCTTTCACGTGGATTCAAAATAACTTTGCGACGTGCCCTCCGGATGCCACTGATGATGTGATCCAGACACATGCTCGTGTGTATATGTGGTACATTGTGTCGAGGACTTTGTTTCGACTCCTTGGCAAGAACGCTCCATGGATGTGGCTGAAGGCGTTGACCGTCTTCGATAGCAAATGGAGCTGGGGTTCAGCGACTCTTGCCTACTTGTACCGGCTGTAGTTGGTCTGTTTGTGATCAACTCATTTCATTAGCAATGCAAGCGTGCTGTCAAGTTAACATTGTTTTTCTTTCATATGTAGCTGGACGATGCGTGTTGCAGGATCGCACCTAGTGCGAGCATTGGTGGTAATCTGCTTCTACTTTACGTATGGAGCTGGGAGCGTCACTTTGTTGGGCCTTGAAAGAGCGTCGGGTTTGATCCTTGGTATGCAGATGAACATGATTTAATTACGGCGCCCACGTGGGCTTACAAGTGGGATATCGTTTCCGAGATGATTTAACGATGTCAATCTCATGTACCAAAAGTACATTGCCGAAGTTGGACACGATTACGCTCGAGCAGGTAAGGAGGTCATTACTTTAGTCCTTTCTCATGCTTGCTTGAAAAATAGTCATCAAATTTGCATTGTTGCCCTGTTTCATAGGTGGAATGGCAGCCATATGGCGCGGTGAGAGCTTAGGGTACACCGCGGAGTTCCGCCTCAACCCGATGTGCTTGCAGGATAAGGATCTACGGCTTATGCGGTGCCCATTGATATGCAAGCTGGGCGGTTGAGTTTCATTGCCGCATCGCGTGTATCGTCAGTTTGGTCTTTTCCAGCCTCACCCGCCGGAATGGGTGGACACGGATAAAGCACTTCATAGGTAAGAGAGCATGTCTGCGTATTGTCTAATCATCGGGACTCCTTTTGATTGTGCTAATGTTTGGTTTTATACCACGCAGGTTGGACAGGAGAAGGCAACGGAAGATAAAGGACTGGGACAAGCATCATTCTCACAGACGTTACCCGCTTCGACTTTGTGTGGAGCAAGCTCAGAGTAATCTGCACGCGCCCGCTTCGTGAGCACAACCCAATTGCTTTTGATAACTACATACGATGGTTTATTGGAAATACTCGAGTTGAGATATGCCCGCCGCATATAATGAGGATATTCTTGAAGAACCCGTAAACTTTGAGGATCTAGCAAAGGGAAGTACAACAGAGATGTCGTGCAAGGGCAAGGAGTCCCCGCTGTTCCGGTGATTAACTATGTGGTAAAGTGTTCCCCTCTTCACTTTCCTCGTTGACCGTATTACACATGTTTGAATGGCTAACGCATTCATTCTTTCTCATCCGCAGCGCATCGAGATCAAGAAAGCAGTGATGAGAGCCAGTCTATTACGAGAAGACACCGTTGAACGGCAATGATGATGGTTCACTACGAGCATTCCTCAAGGTACATATCGCATTCACTATGAGAGGCAGTCTATGTTGCGAAGTTTGATATCTTACACACTTGTTCATGTTACAGTCAAAGCCAAGAAGTTAAGGCGGTTATCGAACCTTCTCGGTTGCCGTGATCCTGAATATGATGAACCATCCGCCTCTAGGTGCAGTACACCATCGGACCCGCATCTCACCATGAGGGGGACGATGTGAGTTCCTCATATGCTTATATGGATGATGAGGTGGGATCACCCAAGAGGTATGACTAATCCTTTAGATGTGATTCTCACTTGATTACGACACCGGCCTTCACCATATTGTTTACGTTGTGTGATAGGGCAATGAGGTTGATGATGACATGACTTTGGCGGACGCTCAAGCTCGGTCCGCATATGTGTTGAAGCCTAGGCAGCCTGTGACGCCGGTACACGCCAACGACTATGACAACAGAGGCAACCCAAAGGTGGTCGTAGGGACCTCGCGGATGGCTAGCTTGGATGATGAGGCGGAGGAGGAGGCGGAGGCGGAGGCGGAGGAGGAAGTGCGAAGAGGACCCTCGTGCTCCTAAGAAGAAGAAGCTTGCGGCAGGGCGTGCCACCGTGAACACGCAGCGGAAGGAATTAGTGCTTGTTCATGTTAAGTGTAGCCGTTTAATTAGGTTGATGAACTTGTGAGGTTATGTTATATGTTGGTGAACTCTTACTAGTGTGGTATTTGTGTTTGCGAACTCAAGTAATGTTGAATTGTCTTAAATGATATGTTGATGAACCCGAGGTTATGTTATATGTGGATGAACTCTTACTAGTGTTGAAGTAATGTTGAATTGTCTTAAATGATATGGTATTTGTGTTTACTGATTACTTTTATTATGTGAGTGCTGCAGGATGCCAAACTGGCATCTGCTTTCACAGCTTTTGCTTATAGAAGATGCAGCGCTTAACCGTTAGGGCGCTGCATCAGATTGTGTGGCGCCTAACACTTAAGGCCAGATCAGATAGTGCAATACGACTTTAGGCGCTGCACTACTTCCATGACCATCCAGAGAGCCACAGTTGGCTTGCATCACATCCACAATACTTACAATGACTGCAGCATCACAACAATTTGAACAAACACAAATTTCATGCCGACGAGTTCATAACTTAAGACAATTCAAACATTACTACGACATGGTTCACGACACATTCATTACAAATGACAAATGGCAGCTTGCCCTAGAAGATAGTTCACCAACATCTCACATGCCCTCACAACTTCATGACACATTCATTAGAAAATAGTTGACGACGAGTGCACCGAAGCGAAGTCCCTACTGAGTAGAGCGAGGCCATTTCCCCTTCTTGTCACGTGCGTCGAGTCCTCCTCTTGTGCCTCATGAGCCTTTGCAAGCTTTCTTGCCCTCTCCTCCTCACGAGCAAGTTTCGTTTGGCGTGCCCTCTCCTCCTCTCGCTTTCTTCCGCTCCATCCTCTCCTTCCGACGACGCTCTTCCTCCAAGCCTCTTTGAAACGATTCTTGAACCGTCGTTGCCGCCTAAGACAATCTGCGTATTGGTCCTTTTTCACATCTTCGGCACTTCAAGATCTATCCACGTGAAGTACTTGCATAGAGGAGGCGGTGACTGCATAAAAATTTGTTGTTAGTCTTGACACACATTTGAGAGTAACATTTTACTTCTCGAGCTTACGGTGGTTGGTCATAGGCGTTAGTTGGAAGTGCACGATCATAAGCATAGTTCGGGCATACAAAATATCTCCGCCCTTCCGTCCATGCTTTCTTTGATTCGGTGGACACCTTCACCTTGCAAACATCTCCACACCAACATGGCGGGATGTTGACATCTTTCTCCTTCACCTTGTCCAAAGATGCGTCCTCCCACTTGTTCGGCATGTCTTCTTGGTTAGCACACGGTGGCCTCGTCATGGAACCGGATGAAGCCATGCCTACAAAACCGAGAATTGTTGGTCAACCCTAACCCCCACTTAACAATAACCACAACCCTAACACCAACATAACCCTAACACCAACATCAAACACACATAACTCTAACCCTAGCATACTATGGAAGCCTAACCATAACAAATTAGTAAAGAAACACAAATTTCCAAATCCTATCAAAAACTAGGGTTTCCCCAAACTAGCAAGATTTGAGCAAATGTGACAATTCCTATGGATGAAAACGAGGGGATCGGAGGAGATTACCTTAAGGGAGGGGTTGGCTTCGAAATCTACGTTCAAATACTCCGGATCTGAGAAGGATTTGAGAGGGGAGAGAGGAGGGCGAGGGAGGCACCGAGCTTGGGTTTGTGTGGAGGGTGGGGTGTGTGGGGTGGGGATGGGTGGGGATGGGTGGGAGGAGTTGGTGCAGCCTAATAAATGTCCGGTGTGCAGCGCCTAAGGGAAAGGCGCCACTGGCGCCTTTCCCTTAGGCTGCACACACTGGACATGGCGATCGAGAGCAGAATCATTCGAGAGCACGGGAGCATTCCAGTTGGTTTTGCACCCTAGAAATTGCTATGTCAGTGTGCAGCGCCCAATGTCAAGGCGCGCCACGGTAGAGTGCAGCGCCTGGGCCATGGGCGCCAGACTGCATGCTGTGGCGCTTGCCCTTGGGCGCCGCACACCGATTTCTAGCAATTTCGGGGTGGAAAAGCTACCGAACGCCTCTGGTGCTCGAATGATTCTGCTCTCTCTGACTGCCATGCCCAGGTGTGCAGCGCCTAAGGCCAAGGCGCTGCACTGTGTAGTGTGGCGCCTTGACCTTGGGCGCTGCACTAACTGCTATTTTCAAATAACTACTGGTTTTTTTTTTGTTTTGTGATTCATAAAGATGCCACATAATCACATAGTTATACACACATAGCACATATACTTGTCCAAATCACATAGTCATACACACATAGGGATCTCACATAGTCATACACAGAAATAGTAGTCTAAATCACATAGTCATACACACATAGGGATCTCACATAGTCATACACGTAAATATTAGTCCCTCACATAGTCATACACAAATAGCACATATACTTCTCCTCCTCCCACCACCAAGGGATCTCACCTTCCCTCCGTGTCCTCCACCCCTTCATTGTTTCTATACCTATGAAAATGGCAATATAATAGTTAGTCACACAATACAAAATGACAACATAAGCATTGAGCCAAAATAACAAGATCATAGTAAGTCACATACGGCAATGGTCCATTGAGCCAAGTGAACATTCCTCCACTACGGCCGCCAAGGCCAAGATCAACACCGCCTCCACCATCACCACGGCCTACACCACCACCGTGGCCTCTACCGCCACCACCACGGCCTATACCACCACCACCACCACGGCCTCTACCAAAGAAAGACGACCAAGACCATCACCCCGACCTCTACCACCACCACGGCCAAGACCATCACCACGACCAACACCTTCACCACGGCCTCTACCAACACCACGACCACTACCAACACCACGGCCAAGACCATCACCAAGTCCAAGACCTTCACCACGTCCAATACCATCACCACGGCCTCTACCACCACCACGGCCAAGACCATCACCACGGCCAAGACCACCACCACAGCCTCTTCTAAGACCAAGATGACTCCCTCTTTGTTGCCTAGTTCCTCGTTGGCTTGTTTGATTTGAGTGGTTTGGCACTCCACCACTTGTTTGACTTGGTTGGCTACCCCTTGATTCACTTGGTTGGCTATCATTTGTTTGGCTTGTGCTTGCACCATTTTTCTTTGATCCCTTTCTTGGTTTGGGACAAGTTCTTGTGTTGTGTCCCCATTCTGCAGCCCCCACAACGGGATTGCTCACGAGGCTCTTGGAATTGGCCGGTGTCGTATTCTCCACCGCCACCACGGCCCCATCCGTCCATGTCACCTCTAAGACGCTTTGTCTTACGTCTTCCCCGCCTAACGATCTTCAATTCCGGGTCCGGCCATAGTTGAACTCCATGATACTCCGGCCATTGTGATTGGTCCAAGTATGGTTGGAACCGTGGAGTCCATGTATTCTTTACCATCATGATTGAGAACTCGGACTCCCTCACGGTAAGAGGGTGATTGACGCCCACATTCCTAACCCGGGATGCATTTAACAAGTGCGAGCATGGGAGATGAAGCAAAGACGGCCTCATGCAGCTGCAATCACACCGTGTTAGGGAGACCTTGAAAGCCCGGCCTCCGTGTTGGCGGCCATCGTTTGTGGTTCCTCCGGCTCTTTCACCTCATACTTCCACTCGTTGTCGTCATATAGTACAGCTTCTTGTAGTCTGCCTTTCGTGATTGAAATTCCAACCATTCTTCAACCTTTGGTGGGAAATTGTACTTGTGCTTATCCTTGTTCTCACCGGCAATCTGCTTATCGGTCTCCATTGAGTACTTTAAAAAGTATGCATTCATCTTGTCAAATGTGTATTGCACTATTGCCGCCACGGGTAATGCACGTACACCCTTGAGCACCTTATTGAAGCATTCTGCCATATTGCTTGTCATTTGACCGTACCTCCGCCATCTTCATCGAAAGCACGTGCCCACATATTCCTTTCGGCAATGTTCCTATTGAGAAACTCCTGACCGCCGGGTCAAGTTTCTTGTGTCCGAGCAATGCATTAAACAATGCGGCAAACCGCTTGTTGGTGAAAGCGAGACAACAATCCACGAAGATCATCGGCCAACTCCTTGATACCACATGCCCTATAGAAGTTTGCACAAAAGTGCCTCATGCACCATCGATGATGCAACTTTGTATGTCCAGGAATGTCAACCACCACCGCATTTAGAATTCCGGGATGGCGATCCGATATGACACAAATTTCCCTTCAGCAGGTAATACCCTTTGTTCTCGATTGACGCAAGAACCACTCCCGATTATCATTGTTCTCCACCTCAACCAAAGCGAAAGCCAAAGGCAACACCTGGTTATTGGCATCACTTGCTATTGCAACCAATAAAGTGCCCTTGTATTGTCCGGTCAAGAACGTGCCATCAATGGCGATGACGGGCCGACAATGCTCAAAAGCCCTCACGCATTGCTCAAAGGCCCAAAATGCACGGCCAAATACTCGCACGGTCCTCCGTTATGAATCAATGTTTGGTGCCCATGAGGCTCAACCACGTGAACCATGCCCGGGTTTGTGGCGGCCATAGCTAACAACAACCTAGGGAGTCGGTTGTATGCTTCCTCCCAATTGCCATACAACATCTTGAATGCGGCCCGCTTCGCCTTCCATGCCTTGCCGTACTTCACCTTGTAATGAAAGATGGCTTTCACAAGGTCAATGACACTCTTGATGCTCATTGTTGGAAGTGTGGATATTTGGTTGGAAAGCACATGGCGATGAACTCGGATGTGAGTTGTCTGTGTTGTTGGTACACAAGCTTGCCATCCGCCCTCTTGTGCGGCACATGTGAGTTGGTAGACAACTCACTATGCGCCAAGTGGGACCTCCTTTCCATGGCCTTGCACGCACAATCCATGGACATGTTGGCACTTCACATTTGACCGTAACGCACATTCACGTCCCGAGTTGGCCACTTTATGTGGACGATAATGTGTAACCGAGTAGTTGTCGAGCCACATCTTCAATTCCAAGAAGGATTGAAACTCACAACCGGATATATCCCGTTCTTGCCGCCTTCCAAATCACGGTGAGAACTTGGCCTAGCTCCAAGAGATATGCATTTGCCACCATCCACAACGGCTTCATCCGCGAGACTAAGATCCTTGAACAACGGTGTCTTGTGATCCCGCCCGAATACCTTCTTGAATGCTTCGGCCTCCTTGGCGTGAACCCATCCTCATCAACTTCTTCATCGGGACCATCATCATCCGAGTCCGATGCATATGCACGGAAAAAGGGATGGATTGGTCCATTGTCTCTTGCACATGATATTGGTCGAGATCACCCACATTGTTGTCATGGAGGTCAACTTCGTTGTCATCCTCCTCGTACTCATCATTCTCCTCTTCAAAACCTTCATTTTGGTTGTTTGGAGTCGGGCTCATTGTTGGCCAATCTTGTTGCGTGAATTGAGGTTCACTCATTTGATCTTGGTTCATGGGTGGGGAGTGCTAGCAACCAACGGGAGGGGTTCGGTTCAAATCTACATTCAAAGTAGACTCAACCTTCTTGGAGGCAAATAACTCAAGAGCCTTGTCTAGAGATTCGCAACCGTCTCCTTGTATGCAACCCAACGTTGCTCGGAGTTCACACGCATTGTCTTCCAACGGATGTGCATTCCAAAACCAACATTATGCCTTCCTCGAACTCAACAACGTCACTTGGGTCAATCCAATTCAAATCTTTCCTCACTTGTTCCAAGAGCTCCGCATAGCTAGGACTACTCTCAAACACCATGTCAAGCTCATCCGGGTCCGTCTCAACATTGCCTTTCAAAAGGCCTCTTTATCCACATGATGAACATAAACACATGTTCTCCCCATCCCTACAATAATAAAAACACACATATATCAAGTAAATACTTAAGAAAAATATTTGCACACATATGCCCTAACATATATATGAATTAATAACCCTAACCCCCACATAACAATTACCACAACCCTAACCATAACATAACCCTAACACCAACATCAAACACACATAACCCTAACCCTAGCATACTATGGAAGCCTAAACAACCCAAATTAGCAAAGAAATATAACATCATTCAACACAAATTTGCAAATCCAAGCAAAAACAAGGGTTTCCCTAAACTAGCAAGATTTGAGCAAATGTGACAATTCCTATGGATGAAAGCGAGGGGATCGGAGGAGATTACCTTAAGGGAGGGTTGGCTTGAAATCCACGGTCAAACACTCCGGATTTGCAAGATTTGAGAAAGATTTGATAGGGGAGAGGGGAAGAGAGGAGGGCCGCAAGGGTTTTGGTGGGGTAGGGTGTGTGGAGTGGGGGTGGGAGGGAGAGGTGGGGCCAGCCCAAGTGGAACCTGATGCAGCGCCCAAGAGATAGGCGCTGCACATTCTGGTGTGGCGCCTAAGTCTTAGCGCTGCAGTCTGTCTGGGGCATAATCGACCAGGGCTGCCTGTTGGCAGTGAAGTGCGACGTCAAGGGAAGGGCGCCAGATCAGAGGGTGCGGCGCCAATTGCCGTCGGCGCCACACCAAAGGGTCAGGAAAGTGAATTTTTTTCGTGAGCAGGTCAGTTTGTGATTTGATTTCTGCCTCAGGTCAGATATGTGATTTCTGCCAACATAGTTGCTGCTGCACGTTCCGCCGCTTGATCTGGACTGCTTCACCGATCTCAATCTCGTCCGGACGCGACCAAACGACTTTCGCGGAAAAGATACTTCAACCGACTGATTCGATCAATTCTCTCCCAAGCTGTCTTCGCAATGAACTTGATAACGATCTGTCCTCTAGATCGACACACAACGCGGCCGCGGCCTCCTCAGACCTTGCTCATGATACCATTTCTTAGAATAAACCTAAAATATAAAAAGTGCGTACGCATTATTTGGTGTTCCCGAACGGCCGCATGTGTATATATTTTTGTCTCGTAGCGCATGTTGATGCTGGCATTAAATGTGTTCACATTAGTCCCATCAGTTAGAGAAAACAGATCCACGTATTTTTATTTCGGGATTTCAAATTCTTTTAAAGCCGTATCTTTTAAACCACACGTCGAAATTCAATTCCGTTTTCACCGTTGGATTCATCGCGACAAAGTCTTTGGAACTAGATCCCGCATGAATATGTTTCGATGAAATTTTTTTGATGCCAACTTTGGTGCTATATGGTGCAACTAAAATACTGCATTGTGCAATTTTTAGTATTACATTGTGCAACTTTTTTTAAAATCAGTTGGCTTATAATTTAGTCTAGATGTACACATATTGTTGTTTAATTGGCTTATAATATAGTTTAGTTGCACACACATTGATGTTTAATTGGCTTATAATGTAGTCTAGTTGCACACATATTGATGTTTAGTTATCAGAAGGACTAGTTGCACACACATATGCTCAGTTGGCTTGTAATTTGGTATAGTTGCACACATATTGATGTTTAGTTGGGAGGACACTAGTTGCACACACATATGCGCAATTGACGCGGCAATGTAGTCTAGTTGCACACACATTGATATTTGGTTGACAGAACTAGTTACACACATATATACTAGTTGCACACACATTGATGTTTAGTTGACAGAAAGACTATTAGCACACACATACGCTCAGTTGGCGCGGGAATGTAGTCTAGTGCACACACATTGATGTTTAGTTGACAGAAAGACTATTGGCACACACATATGCTCAGTTGGTGCGGCATGTTGTTTAGTTGCACATATATTGATGTTTGGTTGGTAGGAAGACTAGTTCGTCGAAACATACCCATGCGGGATCTAATTCTGAAGAACATGTCGCGAAGATTCCAACGAAGAAAACAGATTGCAATTCCAATGTGCAGATTAAAAGTTATGCCTTTTTAAAATTCTGAAACCACAAATAAATGCATAGGAGAACAAAGTGCATGCACCAAAAGATATGACTGCGTTGCTATTTAATACATCACGGGAAAATGGATTAGATGAGAAAGATTTTCTGATTAGGAAAAGGGACACAATTTTCTTTTAAATAATCGGCCGCTTGCTAACCATACTGGGCGGCTGGGCGCCGGCTAGACGCGTCCTAGAATAAATCCGAGGCGTGCCGTCGATCTATTGAGGACCAAGCAATCACATAAGCACGACACCGAGATTTGTTAACGAGGTTCACCGATATGGCTACATTTCCGGGACGTGACTATGGGCGCTCCTTCCCGTGGCACCGTCACAATATCGCACCCCGGCCGCCCGGGCGCCGGCACATGCCGCCGGTTCCCCCGCGTGTCGTGCTATTATGTTGGCATGGTTATATCGTGTGTCTACACCCGCATTATTGTTGGCATGGTTATATGGTTATGTTGGCATGGTTATACAAGTGTCCTACTTGGACACAACTCCATATTCTATCTAAACGCAATACAATTACAAGTCTAACTGTAACCTACCTTGTACACAATATTCGACACAACTCTAACAAAAATTTTAACAAATCATGCAATTAAAGATTAAAAAGATTACAGGAAGGTGATGCGTAGTTTCTGCATGTGTGGTCTCAGTTTGTTCCTTAAAACCTGCACTTGGTCAGGAAGGTGATGCTCCGTCACTCTGGGTCGGCACACGTGGCATGGTAGTCTTTCGTACTTTCGTTTGTGGTTGGGGTGGGTAGTTTGTAGTTTGTGGTTGGGGTCGGCGTGTACGAGCTTAAGAGGGGGGATTTCTCCGTCAAGATGAGAGCGAATCAGTTGGTTTCTCTTAATGAATTAGGTAATTGCCCGTGCGTTGCAACGGGATAAATATTTTATATTTAATCATTGTGATTTATTTAGCATGGTTTTTGCATTGTGCTACAGAACCGCAATAAAAGATGCGAGCTCATAATTTGTCAAATGAGTACACAACAACTATCATTTTTCTTTTTTCAGCTATGACACAAAGCAGCGTCCAATCTTTCAATTCCCATTTCAACTATCTTGGCAATATAGCTATATTTCTAGTGGTTATAATACCAACAGTGCACTAAAGTGCACCATAGAGTCATGCCACACCATACGCATCAATTCACAAGCAACTGATTTGAAGATGTGAAAGTAAAAAAGGAAAATCTAGTATACCTTTGGCACCCGCAAAAGAATCAGTAGAACTTTGGATGAAGAAAGTACATCGGAAGGTCTTGTTAGTTGCAACTCTGGCACAAGAGTACTCCTTATGCAAACCAAAATATTTTGACAGTGTGTACTTATCTATAATAGATCAAGGGCAAGCAAAAGCAATCGTTCCCAGATGCCCTGAATCTTCCCGGCAAAGACCTTGCATTACAAGTTGTTACAGCAGAGAATCACCATGTATGCTGCCGCCTACACGACCCTGCAGCAGCAAATAATGCACACCGGCTCAATATAGGGAGTTGCAGAGAGTAAGCGAGCTGCCGCTCCACACGAGGTGCCGCTGTACTGACATCCAGTAATAAGTATGTTCTTTTTAAGTAGAAGGGATGAGATTAATTAAATTTTTCACTTTTGTATATTGGCACCTTGAATTCCGGTAGTGCTTGCATTTATTTTTGGCCGGGCTGCACTATCATGTTCACAGTGGAACACAACGTCAATACCTTTACATAAAAATCTACAGGGTAATATGAGCTGCCAACCATCATTCATGTACACTTTGATCTGAGAACCTGCTGTAGGCAAGTGAAAACTGTTTCTGAATTTCAGAAAGGAAATGGAAAAGAGGGTATGTGTTATATACCTTCAGAGTCTGTCTTCATCGAAAACCTTTCCAAGCGAACAACTATGAATTAAGAAACTGTATTTACAATGCACAAACAGTATTCTCTTCGTAAAATCCATGCATTAACCATCGGGGAGCTCTTCCATATCCTTGCAAAAATAGTGTGGCAGCCTTATGTTAGCGACAACTGAAGAGCACACGGATATTTAACATAGCATCCCAGTGGCAAGCATAAATATTAAGGAACAATATGCAGTATAACACAACTAATTAATCAGAGCAATTCACTTCCTGTAAGTGGAGATAGGCATTCAATCACACTACAATCACAACTGCATATGCATCTTGAATGCCACAATTTGAGCATCATGCACGCCTAGCCAACAAATTGATTGTAGTTGGATAAAACTGAAGCAGGTCCCCTTGGAGTAACACCTTTGCAAGGCATGGTTTTCAGAGAAATGACAATTCAGACTACAGCCAAAGGAATAGAAGTACCAAACTGTAACATATCGCATTGTGTGCTATGGGAGCTTGCCGAGGGTAGGGCTGTCCTTCTAGGAAAGGAACAAAAGAAAAAGCAAACACACCTGACATTAGACCTGATCACATGGGCAGTCAAGCTGCTGCTTTAGGAAACCTTGGGCGTATAGGAGCCATAGAGGCTGTCCGCTACCCCATCTGTGGTTGCCGGTGTTGCGGCCCTTCTTGCTGCAAGGGGGAATTAAGGAGTTGTCGCCGCTGCTGGAAGGTCCACGATGGAGGACATGGGAGAAGATGGTGTTATGGAGAGGAGACTCTTCCTGGCCCTGCCGCCACTGGTCTTGTTCCCTGGAGAGCGGGACAAGAGTAGGTGACCACCGATCGTTCGAGGTCTCTCTCAATTGGCTCTCGCACAGCCAGCCGCCATCGCCCCTTGTTCCCTGGTGACACCATCGCCAATGGTCGCAGAAAGGGAGAAGAGATGACTGGGCGTACGTCAAGAGAGAGTTGAGAAGAGGTGCTGATCTGCAAGAGCTCGTTGTCATCTGCATCATGGATTGCCGCCGCCGCCGCCCCGAGAGTGATGATGAGATGTGTTTCGGGAGGAAAATAGGGTTAGTGGAGAAAAAGCTGAGGGGGTTGAGGGGAGGGGTCGAACCGGTTGAGTGGACACATGGACGAAAAAACCAGCGAAGGGTAAACGAAAAAAATCGATGAAGGAGGGACGTGCGGGAGGAGGGCAGACGAAGGATTACGACTTAAGAGGGGAAACGGAAAGCTCCGTTTCTTTTAGGTAGTACAGAAGTCAGAGGGGGAGGCCCTTCTTTTGTTAAAAAAACTTTTCATGCAATTAAAGATTTATATTTTTTCCAGAACTTCACAAATATTTCGCATACATATTATGATGTGATTTCCAATAAAATTTTAAATTTTAGACCATCCAGTCATCATTTAGTACATTTACTATAAACAAGTAACAATGTAGCTCATCCATTCCACCCAAAACAGATTAGAAAACTAGAAGGAGGCGAGCAAAAAAAAACCTAGAAGGAGAGATACCAGGAAGACCTGAATAGTAGTTGAACTCAAGCTCACATTATCTTAAGTGAACAGTAAATTCTGAAGAAAAAAAATGCAATCTTATGATAAAAATCAAGAAACGTTCTATATGCATGCAAAATTTCATGATGGAATCACACTTGTAAACGTGTGGACAACAAAAAAAACAAAATTGAAACTCCAGAATGCTTTCAAAAACACTCTTTTCAGAGCATCGATTTTGATTTCTTTGCAGACTCCTCCACAAATGTGATTTCGTCGTGAAAATTTACACACATGTACAAAAAGCGCCAATGCTTCTTGCCCCAAAAATTTGAATGTTTTGATTTCTTTCACTATTTTGTCGGACTTTGCTGTTGAACTAAGCTCATGTGACCTCGAGCTCATAAAATCCATGTCTGAAACTGTCTCGGGTCTGCAACAATGTCATCAGCACACCGACATCATTCTGGAGGCACCCTTGCTCGCCTTTGGTCATCTTGACGGAGAAATCCCCTCTCTTGAGCTCGTACACGCCGACCATCTTCCTCGCGTCGGCGCTGCCGTCCAGCGCGAGGCACAAGAGCGCGGGAAACACCAGAGCCCTCGCCATCGGAGGCCAACACGACGCTCGTAGGCACGAGGGAAGAAGAGGACGGCTAAGAAGATCACTGAACCAGGCTATCTCATCCAGAAGGGGCGGGCAGAGCTGTGATATAGGCCCGGGGGACAGTTGCAAGGGCCTCTTAAATAAAGCACACACAAGTCGGTAACAAATTACAGAATCCACTTCAGCATGTAATACACATTTGAAGCAAAAAAAAAAACATTCTAGTAAACAAGTGAAATGATTCGGTGACAACTCCTCTTAAATATTTTATATGCTCTCGTTTCTTCTATTTTATACCTAACCGGAAACTAGAAACCGCTATCAAGATATTACTTAGAGCATACACTTTAGAGATTCTTACCAAGATATTAAATGGTACACGACTACATATACACTATATTCATGCAAGTACCCCAAATTAGTTTGAAGAGATTGCAATGTTGTCCTTTTCGTATTTTCTCTCTCTTTTCCCAAATTAAACTTGTTTTGCTTTAAATATATTTTGAGGCACAATGTATCGAAAATAATGTATCTTCTATTACGAAACACTGTGTTAATTTAGCACAACATCATTTTTATTATACTTGTAATTGAAAATAGTTTTTATAACTAAGTTTAAAAGTTTGTATAAAAAATTATATATATATATAATTTTCAACTATATGGTTATGCCACACCCTTGTTTGTATAGGACTGGCACAATAGGTAACTGCTTGTTGGCTTCCAAATTTTCCTGATGAGATAGCTAGAGTAGTCAATCTTGAATGTAATCATCTTGTTTAATAAATAAAAGTCCATTATACCACAAAAAAACAAATTAATATGTGCAACGTGCTAACTTAGGTGAGACCTCCAGTACAACGCATTCTCAAAACAGATGTTGCTCCATCGCATAAGGCACATGACCGGGCATGCCCATTAACAACGCCAGCAAAGCAATCATATGGTTGTAGCGAGCAGGAGAACCAAGCATAGTAGAGATGGGAAAACCAAGCACTATAGTGAAACGAAGTTTTGTAGTAAGCCCCTACTGTAGCATGATGTTATTGTATCACCTGCTTTTATAATGTTTTAGCACAATTTTTGAAAAATTGAACAAATTTCAAACTTGCTGAAGTTTTTAAAATCTGCACATTTTTACAATTTTTTTTGAAAATTCTGTACAAATTTTGAAAAGAAAAGAATCTTTGAATTTATGAAGATTTTTTTAAATGGTAACATGTTTCTGTAATTCCGAACTATAAAAAACATGAAAATTTTCTAAAATTTCTAAAACATTTTATATAACACGATTTTTTTTTGCAATTTTGAACAAATTTTGAAAACAAGAATATGTTTTAAATTCATAGAATATTAAGAATCTCATTTTCTTCAAATGTGATTTGGGATTTTTCATCTTTTTGGAATAGAAAAAGTTCTGGAAAAAGGAAAACGAAAACAGAGGAAAACCGATTATCAGAAAGAGCAAAAACACAGATAAACCTAACCTTACCGAATGGTTCCAAAATCAGAAAAGCTGGAAAAGGTAACGGGTCATCCTGTGCTATACGGCGGCTCTTTGCGGCAGTAAGCGGCAAATAGGAAAACACAGCTAGGCAACCAAACTTCTGTCACATATGCAACACAGCTAGGCACACAGGCCCATACATATTTACCAGGCTCGAAATGTGAGGACCGACTTCGTATATTTACGAATGCATTTAAGAAACAGCTTGATAATTTTTTTAGCTTAGTGGTTGTGCCGCACGCTTGCAGTTGATAATTTGCGGAAGTTATTTTTGTCAGTTTTATGTTTTGAGCGGCGCTTCACTAAACGGGCTAGACCAACATTGTAGTCTCTAGAGCAGTTTTCGGAAGGTTGTATGAACCGGTTTGGACCATTTTAGAACCTTTCATGTGCCTTTTTTTGTTCCTATGAGTTCTTTTATCGGTTTTCAATGGATTTGTTTGATACTTTAAATGCATGTCAATATTTTAATACACGCTGTACATTTCTTTATACATGTGTAACATATCTTCTGTACATGCCGAACATTTTTCAAATGCATCATGATTTTTTTTCAAATCATGTTTCAACAATTTTCAAACAAATGTTAGACATCATTAAATACACCATGTATGATAATACACCTAGATGCTGGGTGTGCCTATATATCTTTTGTATCGGCGTCTCGCCCTATTTGCCCAGAGACTAACGTCTCGAATCAAGGAGAGTATATAAGGGACGGTCCAGTAGAATTATGTTCGTTTGTTTTGATGCATTTTATTTTCTCTTTATCATTTTATTTATATTATCAAGATATATATAATATATTTCAAAATTACTGCCCTTAGATTACTTTTAAGAAAAAAATATGAAATAAATATACATGAGATGTGAAAAGTTGTCTGCCCAATTTGTAAAATTGTTCATATCATTCAAAAAATGTCCATGCCATTTAAAAAGTGCACACACGTTTAAAATATGTTCATGAATTTTTGAAAATAATTATTAAAATGTAAAGAATGTTAGCTTAATTTTATAAAATGTTCATACCATTCAAAAAGTTCATGACATTTTGAGTGTTTAATATATGTTTCATGAACATCTAATTTTTTTGTATGAAATGAAAACTCTTTTGCACTATTTTCTTTTAAAATATGTTCATAGCATACAAAAAATTGT